>CM062808.1:322494722-323174496 GCA_031772625.1 Pinus tabuliformis | reverse complement strand
CTCCCTCAAGCTTGACAAAAATAAAGAGGTACTGGTCAGCAATGACTGGGGAAAAATTGGGAAAAAAACTCAAAGAATCTATCTTTATGGTAGCAAGTCGCTCTTGAACATGACACTTCCGCTCCGTGCCCGAGTCGGGTTGGGTTGTTTCATTCACCGGTCACATCGCCATGGTCACGCCATACCATCCACATTTGGGGTTAATGCTACCAATCCATCACATCAGTGTCGCCGATATGTTCAAGAGAAGTCATCCAGAAAGGCCACATGTGTCCCGCCCACTACCATACATTATACTCCATTCTTTAATGACCGCCACCCTGAACCATATATCATCAGATCGTTTTCACCTCCATCAAAATCATTTGCTCCGTTCCGTGTCATTGATGTGGGATTTATTAAGGCCCTCCTGTGACGGATCACTTCTTGTCGACATCAGCTCATTATCCAAGAAGTTGGTCTAGGAACACCCCATTCAGTACTTGAAGCTTGCATGCCTCAATGGCGAGTTTCTCACTTCCGGCGACAGGTTTACATCAATGACCTTCGACTGAAAGATTTTGCGTGGTGTTCGACGCCAAGTCCTTTATTCACAACACGTGAATTGTACTGCAGTACCTTGAGGATCATTATCATTATCGGTGATTCCTCTCGCGCTTGTTAACAGTTTACATCATTGACTGGTAATCAAGCGATGTCTTTCCATGTTCGACTTCAAAACATTTCTCACATGGATCGACTTGTACTTCGAGTGAAGATCGGACGAGATTGAAGACCCGGATCTAGTTTCATCCATCCGGGTTGCGATATATATTCAGGAAAATAAAGACATTGAAATGTACAGAATTACAGCACAGATAATCATCCTACCAAAAGGATGATGGCTCTATCAGAATCATCAGTCTACCATCAGACGATTGTCTGTCCGATGTACATGGAAATGAATTTATAAAGCTGAGCATGGGAATGTCCGCCTCAGCTAGATCATGAAAGCAGTATGAAGATAATGTATTGTATTGTATCTTATTACAGGTCTCCTCCCAGCATTGAAAGAACTTCGGATCCTAATAATAAAGCATTTCACCCGATAAACGGCCTCATACTTTAGGGGGCAACTGTTATAGACATTTTTGTGCCTTACAGCTCCAAGCATGAAATTTCCATAAACCAAGAGCTCCTAAGTCCCTAAAAGTGTTGTTCTAACCCCTAAAGGAACAAGGTCAACAAATTATAGCTTCTCCCAGAAGTTCTCCACCAGAAACTGCTCAGAATAAGTCAAAACAGGATCATTTCAGCTGCTCCACTAGCCAAGTGCGTTGCATAGCACCTAAATCCACTAGCTAGGTGTGTTGCAACGCACATAAATGCACTACCAGGGTGCGTTGAGCGGGAAATGACAAATGGCAGTGTCATTCCGCGAGGTGGAGAGACAATGGAAGCTTCCAGAATCTTCTCCCATGACACTTGCCTCACTGAGTTCGACCAAGGATGAGTAAGAGGCCTTCAGTCTCCAAGTGGAAGCAAGAACTGACAGAGAGAAGCCACTAATCAAATCACAAGCTGACTCATCCTCCTTGCATACATCTATATATGGATCCCTCATCCCAGAGATCCAAGGGGCTGGAATTTTGCACATTGTAAGGAATTGTTGTTGGTTTTGAGACACATATCAGAGAATTGGGTGATCTATGCTTTGTTGGAGGTGAAGAGGGGCTTCTTTGCTGGGAGGTTGATGCTAGGTCAGGAATCATCGGTTGTAACTCCTCGTGGATCTTCTTGTAGATCAATAAAAACTATTTGAGTTTCTTCTCCATGCTTTTGTATCATTGATGCTTGTTACATTTGTATGGTTAACTTAAATCTGATCCTAAGTTATTTATGAATATAAATCCATGTCTTTGTATAGTTTCCTTCTTCTGTGATCTTACAGGTACTTGGTGAAGCTGGGCAAGTAAGGGAGCAGGTAGCTGGAAGCTGTCAAAGAAAAGAGAGATTGGATCAAAGGACTAGCGCAAGACACAGGTTGGTTCTTCCTATTCCTCTTTGTTTATAGTTCATAAAGGAGATGGAAAAGTAGTTTTCTCTGTTTGTTTCTAAGGCAGTTGTCACACCTTAGTGGGATAGAGCAGTTCTAAATAGACACTTTTCCCGATAACAAGGAGGCACAATAGCCTGGGATTTGCAGTTACACCAGGGAAATTTCCATATCCATCTTTGTCTATGATTTCTTTCCAAATAGCATTTCAAATTTGAGAGCCATCCTGGACAATAATGATGCTTCATCCGTAGGTTATATTCCTTTCCATTCATCCCACATGCTTCTGGCCTTACCTCAGCATAAATCCTCATAATTTCCATACCTCTAAGTGAAATCAACAGTGAAGGTGGATGTTTTGTGCCAAGACTCTAATGTGGTAGTTGAGTTGAGCCTTGTCCTTGTGGTGATTTCTGGATTATGTCATTTGTATACAACGAACTTACACGGGGTGCCACAACATCCGTCGGTCCCCTACCCATTTTTTTATTATAATTCCTTGCACAAATTATGAACTTATATGCATGGGTCTTGTAGTAATATATTATATTTTTTACGAAGGCCGTGATACCCTCCATATTCAATGGTTGATTCCTTGAGATTAGCGCAGGTTCCCCCATCCCAAATCCCATTTATTTCTAATTTCCTCACCTGGAGTTGACATGCTCAGTTTTAACACTTATCAACCTCATCATTTTGGCTTCTTAGAATATGGAATATTTTTTTTTTTGGAATAAATTCAATTTATTCCAACAACCCTTGATTCTCTTTAGAAGATTCCCCAAGTGCTTATCTATTGGAAAGGTCCCTTTGCATAGACATTGAATGGTGACGAGTGAGTCCTTCAAGATGTTGATATTTTTCACTTGTGTAGTTTCGACCAATATTAGGCTTTGCAACAGACAATAAACCATGCACTTATGTCTGGTTTTTAGTCATTTTTCCCAATCCTCATGCATATCTCTTGAAAACATTTCCTTCAGGGCTATACAAAACCCCTCCCCTTCCTGCCACCCCTTTTTTATTTATTAAGATTTATTAAGATGATATTTTCAAATTTCAAATTTATATCAACTATAATAATTTTATAATTGTTTCCTAATTTTATTTTTATTTATTTAATTAGTGAATGTGTTTTTATCAAATCTTCTTTCTTGATAAATACATCTATTAACATTTATCTTTCAATGCAGTCCCAAAATTCTTTATTTTTTATTTTTCATAATAACTATTCAAATTTCTTTATATTTTTATTTATATTGGCTCTTAAAATTTATTTTTATATTTTTATTTACAATAACTATTAAGATTTATTGTTCTTAGATTATGAGAACACAACATTTAGATGTTGTCTCTGTCTTCAAACTGGACATCTACAAACCACATGTCCTTTGGCAAAGAAAGATCCCAGGAGGAAAAATAAACCTGTCAAAAATCCTAAGGGATGGCAATTCCCAACACCACAACCTGACGAAGAAGAGGAAGAGGAGGACTTGGGACCCCCCATCACTAAGGAAATCCCAAATCCACAGACATCTTCAGTGAACAAATAATTGAACCAGGACGGAACAGTGGTATCAATTTCGTAAAATCCAAGAGTAGAAGGGCACTTAGGCCAAGAAACGTCGAATGAGAAGGAGATAGGGGGATTCAAACATCCTTTTACATATGGCATCTCAGACTCAGATAAGGAACATCTGAGGCAGACAGAAGAGAACCAACTAATTATTGTAACAACCACTCTTGATCAAGGAGGATGGTGAAAAGTAGAAAAGAAGAAAGGGAGAAAAGGGTGACTAAGATCTTTTGCTTAGCCCCAATTTTATTTTTTATTTTTTTGTTTTTTGGTTTGATTATATGGGCACCAACTTCTTGAGTGGTGCAGCTTGGGACAATAAAAGAATGCACTATGTGAATCTACATATGTAACTTTTTATAATTTATAAAAACTTACGATTTTTCCACTAGAAAAAAATATTAAAATTTCTTTATATTTTTATTTACAATGGTTATTATGTCATTGCATAGGAATGACATCTAGTTTCGATTTGTATGTATTATTCACGGTCGTACTAAAAAACAAAGGATATTTGTGTGCTTTTCCTAAAGTTAACATAATGTTTTGGGTTTTTTGATGTGATGACATCACGGCACCGCCACATGCCCGGACCAATTCCGAGGGCTGACAACAAAATGAATTAAATTCTCCATTACCTGCCCATCGCCTGTCATCTAGCCACCTGTAATTTTGTGCCCCGAAAAACCAGTGTACATCTAGAGAGCTAGTCTGTGCATCCTATCAAAGAGTCAAAAGTGCAATGTTCCAGCCTTACCATAACTCACATCTTGCTATCGGAACCTCGTATATACACATGATACATGTAAATCGTACTCCCACAATCCGAACACAAATAATTGTAGGTTTTAACGCCGTACAGAAATTACTTGCATATGAATTCTAAAACACAGAAAATAAACTATGCGGGATCATAACTCATAAAACACATATACACAGAGATTTTCCCCTAGATCCCAAAACCAGGACTACCATATTGATTTTTCATTATGTTCCTTTCAATGTTACAATACATATATATACATGTCGAAGCATCCAATACCATGACCCGAAAACCATCGCGCCCAAAACCATGTGCGAAAACCATGCACAAAACCATAGGTAGGTTCGCCCCACCTAATATAGGGTCCAAAAAAAAAAATCCCCGGGGCACTGCCCCGAACCCCGTAGAGGGAGGCTACCCACTGTGCAATCAGCGCAACGAAGGGGGTGCTCCGCCCCCCCTCTAATCCCCTGTTTAACTAGGTGGGGCTAGTCGTGGAAAGAATATAACATAATCCAACATTCTCCCACTTGTTGTTTTCTTTCCACAGGGGGCCATAGGAGAGCTTAGTCATTTATATAGCCCTGTAATGCCCATTGTTTCTCTACACCAAGAGAAATTCTCAAAGCTCACAGGTTTTTCCAATGCAATTGCAGTATTCGTCAAAGTGTCCACCTTTACCAATAACACCTTTTTGTCTTCTATCATATCCATCACAAAGTGATACTGAACATTAATGTGCTTTGTCTTTGAATGGCAAGCAGGGTTCTTTGCCAAGAAAATTGCACTTTGGTTGTCACAGTCTATCCTTATATCTCCTTGTACTAACCCCATACTTAAACACAATCTCTGCAACCAAACTGCTTCCTTGCTTGCATGAGTGGCTGCCATGTATTCTGCCTTTGTAGTTGATAGTGCCATTACA
This sequence comes from Pinus tabuliformis, assembly GCA_031772625.1. Taxonomy (NCBI): domain Eukaryota; kingdom Viridiplantae; phylum Streptophyta; class Pinopsida; order Pinales; family Pinaceae; genus Pinus; species Pinus tabuliformis. Next base: position 323,169,197 of record CM062808.1, on the reverse strand, counting down.
GATTGTTTATTATGCATCCAATTGACTGCACCTCCAAATAGGTTAAACACATACCCACTTGTGGATCTTCTCTAATACAGATCTCCAACCCAATCTGCATCAACAAAGCCACGAATATACAAAACTATGTCCAATCCTAGCCTTCCTTGGTAGCACAAACCATAATCACTAGTGCCACGCAAATACCTGAAAACCTACTTCATTGTTGTCTAATGCTCATTTCATGGTTTTGACATAAACTTGCTCAATAATCCCACTGCATGTGCAATGTCTAGTCTCGTATAGACCATCGCATATATCAGGCTACCGACTGCACTTGCATATGGAACATGGGACATGTCCTCTTCCTCTTCTTGTGTCTTGGGACACTGTTCAACAGATAACTTTACACCTACAGGAATAGGAACCTTCATTGGTTTACGATCCTGCATATTAAACCTCTGCAATATTCTCTCGACATACTTCCTCTCATTTAACCAGAGCTTCCTCTTTGCCCGATCTCTTTTAATTTCCATGCCCAAAATATAATTTGCAGCACCAATATCTTTCATGTCGAATTTGGAGGACAATTGGGTTTTCAAATCCTGGATAATTTCTTTGTCATTTCCAACCAGCAACATGTCATCCACATACAAGACCAGATAAATAACACGGTCATCAATTAATTTAAAATTTACATAGTGATCTGCTTTGCATCTGGTGAAGCCAAGTCCCCGTCTAAATGTATCAAATTTCTGATACCACATCCTTGGAGACTATTTTAGCCCATACAGAGACTTCTTTAACTTACATACCAGTTCTTTCTTACCCTTCACTACAAAGCCTTCAGGTTGCTTCATGTAGATCTCTTCTTCCAGATCCCTGTGGAGAAATTTTGTCTTCACATCCATCTGTTCTGCCTCAAAATCAAAAGCAGCAGCAACAGATAAAAGTAATATAATAGAAGCTACCTTGGCAACAAGAGAAAAAATATCACCAAAATCAATTCCGGCACCTGGGAATAACCTTTTTCTACCAACCGAGCTTTGTATTTCTCCACCTTTGCTTCTTCATTTGTCTTATTCTTGAACACCCATTTGCTGCCAATGGGTTTCCTTCCAGCCAGCAATTCCACCAGATCCCAAGCCTCATTTTTGTGCAAAGTTGCCATTTCATCAACCATGGCCTCTTTCCACAGTTTTCCATCCTTTGAATATACTACTTCCTTCACAGTTCTGGGATCATCATCAGTAATAGATAAAGCAAAATTTGAACAGAAAGCAGATGGACTATACCTTTCTGAATGCCTTCTTTCTCAAACTAATCTTCTCACAACCGAAGTTTGTGGCTCTGCATCTTGTGATTCCTCTTCTGTTGTAGAGTCTGATTCTTCCTCCTTTAGCTCAAACTCTATCTTCTCAGGTTCCTCTGATGGGACTTCATGTTTAATAACATTTTTCACCTCTCTAAACACCACATCTTGACTGTACACAACCTTCCTTGTTACTGGGTTCCAAAGCTTATAACCCTTTAAACCATCCTTCTACCCAATAAAGATGCACTTTTCATATTTACTATCCAACTTTGTTCTTTTCTCCTTTGGAACATATACATATGCATCACATCCAAATACCCTCAGATGTGAAAGAGAGGGTTTCTTACTAGTCCATACCTCTTGTGGAATCTTATCCTCCAACGCTGATGAAGGTGATCTGTTGACGGGGTAACATGTTGTCTCCACTGCCTCTACCCAGAATTTTCGTCCTAACCCATCACCACTAAGCATGCTTCTTTCCCTTTCCATCAACGTCTTGTTCATTCTTTCTGCAACTCCATTTTGCTCAGGTGTGTATGGAGTAGTCTTTTGTCGTACTATACCACACTTATTATAGAATTCTTCAAATTCCTTGCTGCAAAACTCTCCACCATTATTTTTCCTCAACACCTTTATCTTCTTCTCTGTCTGGTTTTCCACCAGAGCCTTAAATTCTGTAAACCTGTCAAAGAATTCAGATTTCTTCTTTAGGAAATATATCCATGTATTCCTTGAGAATTCATCTATAAATGATACATAGTACACAGACTTAACCAGTGATGGAACCTTCACAGGTCCAAACACATCACTGTGCACAAGCTCTAATATTTGTTTTGCCCTTTTACCACCAGAGGGGAAACTCACCCTATCCTGCTTCCCATAGACACAATTTTCACAGAAATAAAAATCCAGAGAGTTATTAGTCATACCTTCTACCATACCTTTACCATGAAGTATTCGAAGGCCCTTCTCTCCGATATGTCCAAGCCTTTGATGCCATAGCATGGTTTTTTCTCCAGAGACCACTAGATTTTCTGCTCCACTTTCAGGAACCACAGAATTGTTGCACCCATCAATAACAGTGCTACCTTTTAGCTTGTACAGAGTTCCAATCCGAATTCCCCACATCAATACCAGTGCTCCACGAACCATCTTGTAGGTATCTTTCTCAAACACTGTTTTTACACTTGCATCATCCATATTGCTTACAAAAATCAAATTTCTGGCTAATGCGGGAATATACAGAACACCCAAAAGTGTTCTAACCTTTCCACCTTGCAACTTCAACTTTACTTTTCCACAACCAACAATTATAGCCTTCCTATCATCCCCTAAGAAGACATCACCACCATCATATTTCTCATACTCACAGAACCACTCTCTATGGGGAGTGAAGTGAAAGGATGCACCTAAGTCAATCAACCATGCATCATGATCTACATGTGTACTTGAAGAGGCCAAGCACTCATCCCCACCTTCATCTGAGGTGGTTTTCATCTCTGGAGAAGGAGCATCATCATATCCCTTTCCTTTGTCAGGAGCTTTATATTTACAGTCCCTTTTGCAGTTCCCTTCCTTTCCGCATTTCCAGTACACCACCTTTACAGGTGTGGTGAAGTAAAATTATGAGTGCGGACACAAACAATTCCTCTAGCCCGATAATGGGTCTAGCCACAACCGATACATTCTATGGAAGATTTCCTTAGGTTAGAACCAATTAAGAGGGCCTACCTCTGAGTACGCTTATTTCGTTTGATGATGTCCTTGCTTGCTCGTTCCAACTATCTCTCATTTCCTTCTTCAAACACCTGAAACAAGTAAACAACATCAAACAACAACTATGATAATAGACAAATTGTAATTTAAGCTACTTAACAAGTCAAGAAAAATTAACCCATGAACATGTAAGATGAAACATCATGTAGGAAATCAATTGATAGTTGCATATATATTGAATCAAGAAGAGATTACAACCATTGTCTTGACGTTGCCATTCTCCTCCGACAAAACCAGGTTCCCACACACTTCTGCTAGCATTCCATGATGGCCTCAACAATGATAGTTTTAAGGCTCTTCCATTTAGGCTTCACACTAAACCAAATTCACACTTCTCCCTCACACAACTAGAGAGCTACAACTATGAATAGCTTGTTGTTTACTCCAAACTTAATTAGCACTAGCACACCAACCTTAACACTTCAACACTAACACTAGCTTGTGCTTGGGAAAAAGGGAGGTTTATATAGCATGAATGGATGGGAGATGGATCCTCTTCTCATGGGAGAAGGTCTTATCTCTTGAGGTAGTTCCATCCTTATAGGGGAAAGGAGCCCAAACTGACATCCTCGACCCCATCCGGCCAAACCATTTACCAGACTTCTGTTACGAAGCTTCTAGAGCTGGAAGCTTCGACTCTTTATTTAAAAACTTTCCATAAGAGGACCAACGCGACTGGAACAAAACTAAATCACCCCGGTCAGTGCTAGAGACAGTGTTAATCCCTACATATCAGCACGAGGAGGACAAGGGCCATTAGCGCCGGTCTTGTAAACTGGGAAAAACAGAAGATTTTGGGGAAATGGTGCAAAAGGGAATTGTTCTGCTCATGAAGAGGGACACAATGGGAGTTTCTTCATAAAGGGAAAGCATGTAGGGTTCACTGTAGAGGTCCTCTAGGATCAAGGAACGGGGAGTACAGGGATAGTGACAAAATTTTTTGTAACAGAAGCCCCCTAAAGCGTGAAGGCCGAATTAGAGTGAGGGATGAAATGCTTTATGAATCAATGCGGGGAACCATAGTCTGTCATCGGAAAACCTGCAAGCAAGTACAGATACATATACATAACTGAAAACTCTGTCAAATGATACATGAATCATGGTATGGACGCAGCCATCCAGAGAATGATCATGTAAATGGATCCAGGCATGGGCGCAGCCATCCATTAAAGAGGATCATAATGAAACCAAGGTATGGTCGTAGCCATCCAATAATGAGAAGGATCACATATGATAACTCATGGTATGGTCGTAGCCATCCATCTAAAAGAGACATGTATATCAACATAACCATGTCACATCACTTTTTAACCTGGACTTTTGTGATCTCAGTCCAGGGTCTTGCACTCCAACACAACCCGATCAAAGTAAAAATTATAACATGTGAATAGATGTGTTGACATCGAACATGCTAGAAAGTCGCTTGATTACCAGTCAATGATGTAAATTGTTAACAAGCGCGAGAGAAACCACCAATAATGACAATGGTCCTCAAGGTACTATCAGCACAATCCACAGAATGTGAATAGAGGAACTGAATTCGAACATTCATGAAATCACCCAATCGAAAGCCAATGATGTGAACTTGTCGTCAAGTGCAAAGAACTTGCCACTAGGGCATGCAAGCTCTAAGGTACTGAAAGGGAGTCTCTCGGTCAACTTCTCGGATAATGAGTTGAAGTCGATAGGAAGTGACTGTGTCGAAGGAGGGCCATAATGTATCCCACATCATCGACACGAGACAAAAGGATGCAAAATTATTTTGGATGATACAGAGAATCAAAGGTAAGTGTAACTGCAGAAGGACAACTCTTGAACATATCGGTAACACGACTGGAAATTTGGTAGCTTTTGGATCCATAAGATTGGTGGTCATGATGACATGGCATAGATCAAATGGAAGGCAAAAATGAACGACCCAACCCAGGAAGTTCAACGATACAAAGGAGGATATCCCAACCCGACACGAAGCAAAAAGTGTCATGTTCAAAAGTGAGTTGCCGACACAACTTATCTGATTTCCAAATTTTCTCCCGCCATCTCTGGCAGGTACCCAAATTATTTTTAATTGCAAGCTTGAAGGGGATAGCATATGCTTGCACTGCAAGTTCATCCTTCGGATGAATCCGACCTAGTCAGTTTAACGAGCCCTAGGGAGGAGAAGCTCATGTTCGTCATGGTGACGAATCGGATGTCGTTTAATATTTTAACGAGTCCAACAAAGGTGTAACTCGACACCTTTTTCATGTTTAAAGAGTTTGAAAAAGACATGGAAAACAAAAATCCATATGGTCCCTTTTCGTACATTTGTGTTTCTCGAGCCCGAAAAGGTAGAAAACGATACTTGAGAGAACCGCTTGACCATTTTAGTCAAGGAGTACCTTTTTCATAAATAGTGCATCCCAGCCTGAAAAAGAGGTAAGGCGCACGACGTTACGCATCCGTTAACGCTTTTGAAACGACAAGGGTTCGGCTATCTTTTCGTTTTTAAAGGGTCGGAAAAGAGCTTGAAAGCAGACCCCCCATTTTATTCTCTTTTACGAGTCAAAAGGGAAAAATACTTGGCAATCTTTTCATATGAGTTTTACGAGTCGAGAAAAGAGTTGAAACGTGACTCAGCATCATTGTCAAACATCCATCACCTATCGCTGCGCAAAAAAGGTAAAGTGCATTATCCAATTCTTGAGGCAAAATAGGTCAAAATATTTACAAAAACCTAATATTTCATGAAAAACTGAATAAAAAGGAGGAAAAGTAAATATTTTTTACCATTTACTATTTTACCTTGCTGTGAAAGACTTTTTACTCACTTTTTCCCTAATTGTTCTGGAGCAGATTACAGGAGATCCGGGAGGTCATTCGTCGAGCCACCAGTTACAGGTAAGAGCCAAAGCCCTAAGCTTCATTTTCATACCATTTATTCCTGTTTTTAACCATTTTTTGGATTTTTGAGGGAGGATTTATTAAAAGTTTTTCACCACTGTGTTAATTACCCTCGGTCGGTGCAACTTTCAGGCATGGAATCGCACCTACCGAGGGTAATTAACACGGCCTATCGCGCCGTCGGAACAATTATTTTTAAAACATGCGCTTCAGTGCCATGAATAGGGAAAAAACCTATTTCCCTTTAAAACCACCATTGAAATTTGAAATTTATGGGTCAAAAATGATTATTGACTTAAATCTATGGTTTTTGCAGGAAAGAATTGCCGAAAATGGTAGACTAGAAAGAACGTGAGCACGAGGATGTGGACACCCAGGCACTGAATGATCCAAATTGCCTGGATGCTTTGAGGGACTATGGACTCCTCAAATTCTTTATCACGTCAAGGATGTGGGCCCAACCTAAGTTGCTTCAGTACCTTATTAGTCTCTGGGACATAAATCAGGAAATATTCGTCATTGGTGACCAAGAGATGGAGTTAGAAACTTCAGACATATATTTCATCATAGGAGTATCCCGAAGAGGGGAACCAGTCAACTTATATGGGTCACCACCGATTGGGGCAAGCATATCCATGTTTCTCGCCGAACATTGCCCTAAAGCCCTCAAATCTAAGAGTGGCAAGATTAATATTTCCACCATTCAGGATTTGACACTACGAGTGTTACTGTTGACTATAAACAGAGTGGCGAGGTCCTAGGCGGTACACGAGACTAATAAGTTGAAATTCCTGTATGCCATCAAGTGTACAACACCGAGGATCTTCAATTGGGTAGAGGCCATGAAGATCAACATAAAACTCCAGCTGACCAAAGCTAGGTGGGGAATCTGAAGCAATTTTGCCTCGAATCCGTACTAGTGACATTTTTCTTGGAACGATTGTTGTTGTTCCAGTACCAATTGAATGAGGTATATCCTCCCATGCCACGTGACCCATGGATAGCCCGCTAGAGTCGTTTGATGCCCAGGATCACTGGGGGATAGCACATATCGTACATACCTTCCTTCTTTTCATGGCTATGACAATAGAAGATCCTCGTGGAGGACTGGCCATACAATGGCACCGAATTCCGTGGAGATACAGACATGTCGCTACCAAATGGAGAGGATTTTGACGATGAAGGTAAAAAATCAATTTTTAATTTTGTGATTTTTTAATTGTTTTTGATATATATGTGCTTATAACATTTCCCTTTATTAATGCAAATGTTGGACCAAAGCGTCCTGCTAGGATATCCCCAATAGCCAGGCGCGTTTCCTGCCCGGTTCATGATGTCACTCCTTATCAGGAGGGGAGTGACAATGAGGAGGAGATCGCGAGGAACCTTGAGGGGTTGACTCGTGGTATCCCAGAGTATGCTCGGGTGGGAAACATTCCTAGCCAGTACGAGAGACACACAGGAGTATCAGATCGAATTCATCGATTGCTGAATCATGTTGCAGGGGCCGTGTCATGCTACCATGATCACCATGTTGATTAGTTCCTAGGTCCAGCATTTACATTTTTTGAGGCCTGCATGCCATGGATATATGAGGCCTGCGAGCCACCGATGTTATTTTGGACACACATATTATTTTTTGGGGTTTTGATGTATCAAACATTATCACCATATATATATATATATATATATATATATATATATATATATATATATATATATATATATATACATATATATATATATATATATATATGTTGTATTTTTTACTTACTATGGTACAAATGATTTGTTTTATCTTTTCACATGTTTCATAAATGTCTATCCAACACATAATTAGCTAATGCATCTGTCAATGTATTCATGCGTCTAGGAATATGATGATATGTAATGTAATCAAAATTCCTTTCCAGTAGATGAATACGGAGATACATTCTCAATATTTGAGGGTTTCTGACGGAATATTGCCTGTTGAGTTGAAGGACGACAAGTTGTGAATCCAGGTTGACAACCAACTCTCGAATGTCAAGAGCAATGGCTTCTGACAACAGTTCGATGACCGCACTGTATTCAGCAATGTTGTTAGTTGTACGACCTAAACAGATACCTTGAAGATCAATCAACTCACCGTTAGGGTCATAAATAGCCCATGCCACAGATGATAGGTTCCGGGTACTACGACAAGCACCATCAGCAAAACCAATGTGGGGAGTCATAAACATCTGCAAAGCAAGGAAAACATAGTAAACAGGAAAGTTGTTTGAAAACTAACACACCAAACCACACTGCACAAAAATGAATGACACACTAATGTACACAAGTAACCATGCAAGATGACCTAAGCATAGTACTTCTTGAGAGAGTCCATGCTCAGACTCAGGTAATCAATCAACATAGATGAACACCGGAGTTTTACCTTTGATATGATGAGTAAGCATCGACCCGGCCAAATAATAGAGTAGAAATATTAGGCTTTTCCGCTATGCCCCCTGGGCGAGGGAGGGTTACGAGTCAGATGGCAACGTCATTGCAATAATGGGAAATCGATAAAAACACGAGGGAGAAAAATCTTGAATCCATGATGGGATAAAGGTGCCCTCAGTTGAAATATCTTGACAATGTCAGGCGAAACTATCATGTCAATAGGCAGCTGAGAAGAGAACTGCTCAAAACACATAGACATGACCGTCGGGCAAGGCAGGAGCGAGGAACGAAGATGAATATTGTTCCAAAGTGGTTCCTCGAGAGATATTACTTCCATGATACTTTCGTCCGCAAGAAAAGTCTCGGCTAAGGGATCAAAAGAGTCCAAAGCACCAAGCCATGGGGATTGAGAATACGTATCGAGAGAGGTCTTAGAAGAATCAAAGGATGCAGAACTTGAGGCCGAAATAATTTCCACATAATTGATTTTGGCAGGACTAAGCGGCATAACCTCGTCTCAGGTATCAACAAGATTTGGTGAAGGTATGACCCGAGGGTCAGATTTGACCGAGATCATGTTGACAGAGGCAACATGAGGAGGTGGGAGCGGAAAAATTTCCATTAAGTTAGAATCTTTAAAAAGACCTGCCCCCACAATCTCATAGGGAGCACCAGCGTGCTTGACGTACGAAACATTGCCATCCGAGGAGGAAGAAGCAAAGAAGGACAGCTGGTAGACAGTGAAAATCTTCCCTTGATGAGGAAAAAGAATCACGCGGAATAGGGAGGAGGCTACAACATGCATAGCATGGGTCCATCTCCAGCTGAGTAGAAGATTGTAATTGAGATTAGAGTCAACAATCTCTACCTCGACTTGTACTATCTTGCCTTCCAGAGTAATGTCAAGGTTAGGTAAGACACTAAAGGGTCACGAATCGCATCCATCGAAAGCTTCCAAAGTGTTCAGGGATTGGTTCAAAGCAGGAGAACCAATGGCCTTCCAGCATGCGATTGACATGATGCAGGTGGAAGCACCTTCATCGATGACAGTCCTGTGGATGGTCTTCTCATTGATGATTACCTGAATGAGAAAGGCAATCTGATGAGGCAGGTGCGGAACATGGTTCTCTAGATCAAAACATATCAAATTGGAATCGGTGGGATCAATACCCCCGATAGCTAACAACAAATATTTCTGTTGTGATGGGAAGCTTTGGAGCACCTCGAGAGCCGACATAGCTAATGGTGCTTGAGCCAAATCCTCAACAATATTATAGTGTTGAGCGGCTCGGGCATTGGGATTGTACGAGGATTTCCTTAGCACACCTCAAGAGGGTGGTCGTATAGCAGAATCAGGGTTAGGGCGCTCGATATGAAGAGGGCCAAAACTCGGGGCAAAAGAAGAAGGGGTGGCTTCTTTCTCTTTCCCAGCTGTCAGAGAAGGAGTTTGGTAATCTTTTGATCTAGTAGCCACATTAATAGGCGTACTCATCATGAACACTTGAGATCCTGAGGAAGCAGATGATTGAGGTTGGTCTACCATTTGGGTCTACTGAGACGGAAATGGCTCTTTTAGGACAGTTGGGGTCCCTTTGAGAAAACGACTAACTTCGGATCGTCAGAGAAAATCCTTGGTATAGTGATCCTCCTCGCAAATGAGGCAGGGATACTTAGGTTTCTGTTGTGAAGATTCACCAACAGACGATTTAGGAGGACCCTATTTTGGGGCATCGGCCTTACCTTTTCCTTTCCTTTCTTCTTACCTTTCAAGGATTTGTCCGCTGCAGTAGACTGGACAGCGTGGACCTCTGAGGTTTTACTAGGGCCAGGTGGATTTTGGGAAGAACTATTGGGAACAGTGTTTGAGACCGACTTCTATTTGGAAGAAGATTTAGCAGGGGTTTGGGACACTGAACCAATAACTCCATCCACAAGGGGTGTAGCCTGCGACTTCGATGCCATGGGATCGGATGATGGCCGCGGAGCATCAGGTAATAACTCATACAAAGTGCCAGACTGAGAGTAAACTAGATCTAAGTACTAGGCACGAGAAATGGCTTGTTCTTCAATAACGCACCCACCCATAGCTATATCGCGAGAAATTGGGGCCACGAATGATTTAGTGAACCATTTGGTGAGAAACTGATTAGCAATCTCGAATTTGATTAGGCGATGTCTATGTCTCCATTCATGGATGTGATCGGAGATGTGTGTCGTAGTATCTTGCTTAAGTGATGTGAGAAAATAGGTGCCAGTTTCATAGTGAACCGATAGCTGGAAATGCGTGAGGAAAGCCATGGATAAAGAGTTAAAGTCATGGTAAGTACTTCGAGGAAGCTCGATGTACCACTTGGCTGCAACACTTGTGAGGGTTTGTTGGAAAAGACGGAGATGAATGGAATCGTCAACGTAAGAATTCGAAGAGCACCAGAGGTGATATGTCATCACGTGGGCTTGAGGATCTTCTTTTTCTTTCCCATCGAATTTTGGACAATTGCTCAAGATCTTGGACAAAACCGGAGGCCAGTATGGTGAATGAAGAATTGGATCATTCGTAAGGCGAGACACATCTGGAAACTCTAGTGTGGCCAAGAATGGAAATTGAGTATTAAAAGGCATTGGAGGTCGGTATGGTCGCCAATTTGTGGTGAAGTAAAATTATGAGTGTGGACACAAACAATTCCTCTAGCTCGATAATGGGTCTAGCCACAACTGATACATTCTATGGAAGATTTCCTTAGGTTAGAACCAATTAAGAGGGCCTACCTCTTAGTACGCTTATCCCGTTTGATGATGTCCTTGCTTGCTCACTCCAACTATCTCTCGTTTCCTTCTTCAAACACCTGAAACAAGTAAACAACAATAAACAACAACCGTGATAATAGACAAATTTTAATTCAACCTACTTAACAAGTCAAGAAACATTAAGCCATGAACATTTAAGATGACACATCATGTAGGAAATCAATTGATAGTTGCATATATATTGAATCAAGAAGAGATTACAACCATTGTCTTGACGTTGTCGTTCTCCTCCGACAAAACCAGGTTCCCACACACTTCTGCTAGCATTCCATGATGGCCTCAACAATGATAGTTTTAAGGCTCTTCCCTTTAGGCTTCACACTAAACCAAATTCACACTTCTCCCTCACACAACTAGAGAGCTACAACTATGAATAGCTTTCTATTTACTCCAAACTTAATTAGCACTAGCACACCAACATTAACACTTCAACACTAACACTAGCTTGTGCTTGGGAAAAAGGGAGGTTTATATAGCATGAATGGATGGGAGATGGATCCTCTTCTCATGGGAGAAGGTCTTATCTCTTGAGGTAGTTCCATCCTTATAGGGGAAAGGAGCCCAAACTGACATCCTCGATCCCATCCGGCCAAACCATTTACTAGACTTCCATTATGAAGCTTCTAGAGCTGGAAGCTTCGGCTCTTTATTTAAAAACTTTCCATAAGAGGACCGACATGACTGGAACAAAGCTCAGTCACTCCAGTCGACGCTAGGGACAATGTTAATCCTTGCATATTGGCGCGAGGAGGACAAGGGCCCTTAGCACCGGTCTTGTAGATTGGGAAAAACAGAAGATTTTGGGGAAATGGTGCAAAAAGGAATTATTATGCTCATGAAGAGGGACACAATGGAAGTTTCTTCATAAAGGGAAAGCATGTAGGGTTCATTGTAGAGGTCCTCCAAGATAAAGGAACAGGGAGTACAGGGACAGTGAAAAAAATTTGTGTAACAACAGGTTTTCCTAGAGATTTAGATCTCCCACTCGATGACTTATTTTTGTTTATGTTCTGCGACCATCCTCATACAGACAAGGCATCACCATTCTGGTTGTCCATATTTTTCCATCTCATCTCCTCCATCAGTAAGGATGAGACTATTTCATCAAATTTCAAGGCAGTTGCATTGCCACCTATTGCAATAACCAGACTATCCCACGAATCTGGTAGAGAACACAAAAAATTGATGCACTTATCTTCATCTAAAATTTTAATATCAACAGATAATAACTGACTTACCACAGTGTTAAATGTGTTTAGATGCTCTGTCACCGAGTCTTCGTCTTTCATCCTCAGGTTATACAGCTTTTTCTGTAGGAACAGTTTATTCACCAGAGACTTAGATTGGTACAAAGTCCCTAACTTGTCCCACAAAGCCTTCGTCGTAGCTTCCCTTGATACATTCAGCAATACTGAATCTGAGACACACAATCATATTATTCTCTTTGCCTTCCGATCCAACTTCTTCCATTCTTCATCTGACACTCTCGTTCGTTTAGTACCCAGATCTACCGCAATCCACTGATATTTATCCACCAACAGATCCTCCATCTTGAGTTTCCACAACTCAAAACTCTGATCATTAAATTTCTCGATCTCTATCTTTCCACTACTTGCCATATTCTTTCACCACCAAAATCGATCCTGCAGATCTCCCACTGAATAGGGTCTACCATAGGCCCGAGTGAAACCCCTCAGCAACAAAGGCGTCCCCTTGAAGCCAAAACAGCTCTCATACCAAATGTAGGTTTTAACCCCGTACAGAAATTACCTGCATACGAATTCTAAAACACAAAAAATAAACAATGCGAGAGCATAACACATAAAAAACATATACACAGATATTTTCCCATGAATCCCAAAACCAGGACTACCAGATTGATTTTTCATTATGTTCCTTTCAATGTTACAATACATATATATACATGTCGAAGCATCCAATACCATGGACCGAAAACCATCGCGCCCAAAACCATAGGTAGGTTCACCCCACCTAACATAGGGTCCAAAAAAAAAATTCCCAGGGGCGTTGCCCCGAACCCCGTACAAGGGGGCTACGCGGCCCCCCTATTGTGCAATTGGCGTAACCAAGGGGGGGTTATGCCCCCCCTCTAACCCCCTGGTTAACTAGGTGGGGCTAGTCGTGGAAAGAATATAACACAACCCAACAATAATCATACTTTTAGTACAAGGTATAAGTGGATATTTTCTCTCCACCATGATATTTTCTATTATTAGACAATGCACTATCGATTAGGATGTGTAAATGAGAAGACACTAGGTTTTTCACACTGTGTTTTAAGAGTGAGAGCTTGCTTATATATTGGCAGCAAGTAGGGATGTGGAAACTTGGAAAAAAAAAATAGTAGACTTTAGCTATTTGAAACTTGTTTGAAGTCAATAAAATTTAAGTAAAGGGCAAAATCTTGGAAACTCATATTTTTGTTTTTTTTAAACATTTATATAAATTAATGTTAAAATATTAATATTAACTTTATAATTTAATTATTATTGATATTAAAATTTACATTTAATTTTTATGTTTTTATTTATTTTAAATAAAATAAATTTATTTTTTAAATATATTTATATATTTTCTAGAATTGATAACTTTTATAGGATATTAATTTTATTTTGTTTTTAATTTAAATATTAATAATAATACAAATTAATATTTAATGTGAATATTTGTATTTATTTTGAACATATTCTTAAATTTTAAAGTTTAGAAAATATTTTAAAAGTATTTTTTTTCTTTCTATATTGATGTGATAGATATGTTGATCTAGGCCCATTGTGCTAATAAGGTTCACTACCATTCTTGGCTCACTTAGCTGAAATAACCAACTTCCTGGAGAGACCTGAATTAACAAGAAATTAATTTGGTAGTTTTAAGTAAATATAGTTTATTTATTTGACGAGATCATAAATTCAACTTTTTTATCTCTTTAGAGTTCTCATATTGGAATTAGGTTTTGTAATCGTATAGATTTTAGAATTAGTTTTTAGATTTTAAATTTAGATCATAAATTCAACTTTTTTATCTCTTTAGAGTTCTCATATTGGAATTAGGTTTGTAATTGTATAGATTTTAGAATTAGTTTTTAGATTTTAAATTTATTTTTTTCTAAAATCAATAGTATAAGAATTGATATATAATGTAGGTGTATAAAAGGTATTTTAATAAAAATGTTTTTCATCTTGAACTTTCTTAATGTCATAATGAGATTATTTGGACATTCTATGTTTAAGAAATTGTTTAATGCCTTATTTCACTTTGGAGCTCATTAGAGTTTATTCTCATTTTAACAATATTGTGTTTTTGGATAAAAGAACAATTAATCCACAATGTCAAAGTATTTGAAAAGCCAATAAAACTACATGCACAAAATTCATTTATACAAAAAAACAATGACATGCGAGTGGCTCTTGTTCAAATTTCGCTATAAATTCAAAATTTAGTACTCTTATTCGATATCATATATTTCTATATGTTCGTTTGTGCCTAAAGATGGGAGGAGTGTCCACTCAAAACATTGCATATTTCAAGCTTTTGCACGTTGTTTATATCCAGAAATAAAACCATTTTTTAATATAATTTATGTATTTATTTTCTTGAACAATCAAAGTCTTGTGTTTTGGGTTCATGTATCGAGTTAAGATAAGTTGTTCGGAAAAAATATATAATTTCTTTATTTGAATAACTTTTTTTCCTAAATTATATATTTGGGTGAAAACCATCATTTTCAGCTATTAAAATTACTTCTAATTAATTAAGTGTTTTCTTAATACGTTGATAATCCAAAATTTTAAAATATTTAAATAAAGTAAAAGCATATGCTTCATAAAACACTAACCAATTTCAAAATTTTGAATTTTTTTAAATACAAAGATATTGCTTTATATAGGGTTTTAAACTAGAAACTAAACTTTTATATTGCTTTAGATAAAGTTTTAAAATTATCAATAATATTTTTCATATGTAAAAAAAAAAAAAGAATATACACTTTTCATAATAATGATATGACATCTAATTTTAAGGTCACATCAAAGTTAGACACGGAATTGGTGTATGAGACTCCTTTGTTTGCGAGATAAGGGACCCACTTCCGTGCAACAATTTGATTGGTAAATTCTATTAAATCGTACATACTCTAGCCCTTCTAGTTTTGAACATGTGACCTCTTAAGAGGAAACAATACATGGCCTTAACAATTAAGTCCACTAAATAAAACTTTTCCAAACAACAAGCGATCCGATCCCTAGAAAATTAAAAAGCTAGAAACAATCTTTTATATATATATATGAATGAGCCATCAATTCTTTCACTGGACTTGTTTCTTTGTGTTGTACTCCTTCTCCATGTTCGTTGTTACCATCACTTGGATTTGGCTTCGGCGTCGGCCATACGTAGCAACGAAGACAACGCTAATACCATTTATTGTTACAAACACAAAATAGGCGGCCAGGGAAACCAACAAATATCAGGCAGGTCAGTTTGTTTTGTTGAGCTTCATCTTTCTGGTTTACATTGTTCTTCTAATTTGGTCAAATCTCTCATTGCTTGTACATATATGAATGATTATAATATATTGTTATGAATCCTCGTTGTCATCATTTTGTTTCGAGGTAGATTGTCATAATATATTGTTATGAATCCTCAGTGGTAGATTGTTAGTATATTAAACAATAAAATATGGGTATTATTTGCCAGGCGTATGGTATGGTATAACATGTAGCATATTTTCCAGTGGTTTGAAATCCCAACATTCCAGACCTGTTTGATGTTATACTTTGTGCTCTATAATTACATGGTTTATAATAGGAATTTTTTTTTTTGTTCAAATGGTGAGACCAATAATCTGGTTTGAATCCTGATGTAGACAGTAAGGGGTCGAAAGTGAATGCATAGCCAAAGGGGGTGTGTCTATTGAATGTGTAGAGTCGCATGGAAAAAAATATTATGTGTTTTCACAATTCCCTTGATTCGACTCTTGATTGAGTTGGTAAAATTTCCTTTATCTCTACTTTTGGGCTAAGAACTAGAGTGTTTATGAGAGTATTGACATAGGATTTTGTGTATTTATTAAATTGTGAAAACCATTTTATGATTTTATATGAGAATTTGTGTTTTTCTTAGTTTAATAGAGGAATTGGGATCGATTTTCTATAGGCATGATATGAGTTTATTCCTACGATTACTACTATCTATATCCTCTAAGTGTTAAGGTATGCCTCATCTTTGTCTACAAGAATAAGTTGGGGAATTTGAACATTAAATTTCATATTATGGAGAAAACAAGTTTTGGCTATTATGTCTCTGTGCCATTTCTATTGTTCATGATAGTGGTTTTGGCGGTGTTATTGTTTATGGAGTTTCAATTAGATTTTAATTTTTGGAGATAAGTTGGTTAAGCAATGTAACTATGAGTTATCACTGTCTGGATTTGAAACAAAATCTATGTTGTTCTACAAATCAATCGTTTTTGGTAGAGACTTCCAAAAGAGACCGCTTATGGTAATCCATGTGATGTTGTATGAATTTATTGAATTATATCATTTGTATTTGTTCAGTTATACACAAGAATTAAAATATACCCTCTTACAAATGCACATGATACGCTAAAACAAATTTACATTACCAAAAAACTTTACAAATATTTTTACATTGATAGGCATCTCTTCTTGAAATTGGTCAAGCCAAGAATCGTATATATTTTTGCCCTTAGTTTGACATCTATACTCTTGGTGTGAAATGACATCTGTCCCCGTCAAGATCAGTGATCTCCGCATATTTTCCCTGACCATTGTCTCTATCAGTGGTCTCCACATATTTTCCATGTCCGATGACTAAATCTCTATGCCCATGTTGCACGATCAATGGTCTCCAATATTTTTATGCGATAGAACCTAGAATGTGCTCTCAGGCTAAAAGATTTTCATCTTCGTCTACTTGCAAATAACCCTGGAAAAATCATCGTCTGAATTTGACCCTGCTAAGTGAATTCCATGATGCACGATTAACTATTTAGTTCATGGCATGTCGGATCAAAAGTGAAGATGTGTATTTTTATACTGATATTCAATTTCTTCTTAGTTCCATTCCTTGTTGTGTTTAATCAGTTCCTTGTTGATGTTGTGGTGGTTACCATTCCCTTAGTTGTAGTCATGCATGTAGTGGATAGGAGGTGTCTTGCAAGTGTGGTGTCAAGTGGGTTGGTGAGCTCGATTATTCCTCTTGAAAGGACCCGGGAGAATTTATTGCTTTATCCAGTTAGTAAATCAACATTTCTGAGAATATATTTCAAGCTTGATTGATTTTCATGGGAAAATTATGTGCTTTTAAGGAAAATTAGAGTTGTCAATCCTTCATACTTGGTATTTGTTGTGGATACACAAAAACAACGAAATATTTCTAGAATTGCAACAATAGACCTCTATAGTAATTAGAAATGCACTTGTCTTGGCCCAGTAATACTGTAAAATCACAACATAGGTTTGCAAATGGCCACTTCAGTGCGGTAAAAAAATTCTTAAAATTGATGCCTTGCATGCATGTACCCTTTTTCATGGGAAATTTATGTGATTTTAAATTAGGGAAAATTTAGAGTTTCCATCATTCATCCTTGGCCTTTGTTGTGGATAAACAAAAACAACATAATATTTCTAGAATTGCAACAATATACATCTATAGTTATTAGCAATGCAATTGTATTGACCCAGTAATAATGTAAAATCGCAACATAGATTTGCAAATGGCCACTTCAGTACAGTAAAAAAGATGTTAAAATTGATGCCTTGCATGCACCCTTTTTGGTCCAGTTTCTAAATGGATACAACCTTTTCATTCAATTTCCCAATTCCAATTTTCTCAATTTTGATGGTTTTCAGTTTTTATTGTTTTCATCAAATATTTTTTTTATTAAAAAAGCACAATTTTTTGTTGAACGACATGAAAAACTCTAGGGTTTAAGGAAAAATTTGAAGGAAAAACTCTACATATCCTTGATGATTTGTTATGACGAGACATCCTACCTTTTGAATGCTACATTTAGGCATTTCCTGTAAAGGGTATAAAACTTTTCTCTAACCAAACCTGCTGCACATGGGAACAATAACCCTCTATTTGCAGTATGAGCTAGGAAAACCAACATATGTGAACATATCCTTCTTCAAATCATGTGTGAGCAGATCCTCCCTCAAATATGTGTAGTTGATATTACCAAAGGATTGTTTCTCTTTAGAACAACCTTCATATCCTTTGAAGCAACTTCCACTGATTCCCATTTTTTGATTTCAATTTCACAAACTTTTTTTTTTAAACAAACATATGCCCTACAACACTTCAACTCTGTTGTAAATTACCCACAATGAATATTATAAATTCACTACCTATATGTTGCATACCATTGTATACCAGGAGCAAGGCTATTGTCAAAACCAATTTCTGAAATTGCCTTACTAATACCTTAGTGTATGTTTCTTCACAATCAACCTTCTCAATAGAACCTTCAACATAGATTTGACGTTCCAGGCAAGGACTAAATTTGGAACCAATTTTGCAAAGTCCCAAAGGGCAAAAAACAATATTAAATTATTTCCTTTCTAATCATGTATGTTATCCCAAGAAATGTGTTGTAGAATATATCAAGTTGATATAGCGCCAACAACACCAGCTAAATTGGTGGAGTGTCTAGCAAGCCTAACAATACCCCAAAATAGTATGGCCAATATCTTGATGATTGGAATAAATCCTGGACTGAGAAAAAACATCACATCCTACTGTCATCTCTGTGTTCCCTACTTAGTCTCCACAAACTTAATTTTATGCTCATTTAAAGTGTCTTTAATAAATCTTATTATATGTTTTAATAAGAGTATTTACATCATATTTTGAATGCATTGATTTTTAGTATTAGAAACAATTCTATATCATATTTTCTAGATTTCTTAGATCATGTTCTAAACATAAAGTTCAAATTTCTTATGTAACATTAACTTGGGTTTAGTGAAAAGAGTCCTTTTTCCTACAATATTTGTGTCATTTATTTAGGGATCTAGCCTAATTTTTACATCCTATCCATGGATCAAGCCCTAGGGCTTATCTGAACATGCTTTGAAAATGAAATATATATATATATATATATATATATATATATATATATATATATATATATATATATATATATATATATATATTATTTATTTATTTATTTATTTATTTATTTATTTCAAAAAAGAAAGTGGAAGGTTGACACAATCTTCCTCCAAACTCCATGTCTATTAAGAATTTATGGAATTTGAAGTGGCTTTGCCTTCTGAATTGGGAGGATTGGATTGTTAATCAGCCTGAAACCACTTATAATTAGTTTATTATCTCTATTGCTAGGTAGGATTCATTCAAACGTGAACATTACAACACCCAAATTTAAGTCTCTGGATATTAGAGCCATAATAACGAATTTAATGGGCATGATTATCAATTTCATTGGTTAAGGTTTCATTAGGTAGTTGCAGGCATAATCAAGATTACATACAGGTCTTAGGCATCTCCTATACTTTTCCATTATTGTGGTATCAAATTTCCATCTTGGAATATAATAGTAGATAGAGAGTGAAACCAAAAATGTAGGTCAAGTGGTTAGCATCATCAATTGTTGTCAAGGCAACTTCATGTCTGCCATTTAAGATCTGTGGTCTATTAATTTAGATTGATAGATCTTGGAAATCTTAGTGTCTTAACGACAAAATTGGCATGCCAACTTCAACTCGTTCCTGTGTACTTGTGTTTCTTGCTTGTTAGTGACTGTGATGGCATTGCATCAATTCATAGATAATCCCTATCATCTAGGGAATTTTGAGATGTTATTTAAGATTATTGTCAATAATTTCATGGCAACTAGTTTCAATCTTTCATAGTAAAGTAAGACCTTTTCCCAATGCAAGCTTTGGTCTGGAATGAAAATCTAGAGACTCTAGCATTGCTTCCAAGACCAGTAAAGATAGTAGTTTGTGATATAGGCAAGCCTTCGATAGTAAAAGACAATGTGGAAGCATATCCTTGATGTCCTTGCTAAATGAATTCTAATTTGAAATTCTAATTCATGCTTCCCTTTTATAACTTATAGTTCTAAGTTTTAATATCTCTTCCACTGCATTAAATAGAATTACAACCTTATCTTCGCAAACAGTATTGTATTGTGTTGAAATAATGGAGTTGGACTTGACTAAGAATGTCATTTCTATGGTGTTGAATGGCTCTATGAAGATTCAACCACTACTCCAAATAATGCACATAGGCTCTATTACCTCATTAAGAACTACATCCTCGCGCTTCCACATTACTCTCTTTGATGGAACACATCAACACAAAACACTACTACCACCTGCATATATTGGACAAGTTATATCTAAAGACATCCAAGTCAACACAAGCGTTATGTTAAAAAAATAACTTACATGGTCTTTCAACACTCTTTGTAAGGCCCAAAATTTGTTTGTAGTTTCCATTGTATTTTTGTCTCTTTTTTCTCTTCTTGCATTACCCAAAAAAAACTAACGAATTCTACATTAACTTCTTCTTCTTCCATTTGCGCAAGGTCCATAAGAGTTCTTGAACTTGAGGTTGTGAGACGTAAAGAAATACTAACTAAAGACCGATAAACACTACTACATCCAAAGGCAAGCACATCCCAAGCTAGTTCTTCATCGTCATAAGAATGTTTTCCCTCTATAGTAACTCCAACTAATACATCCACGCCTACAATTATCTCATTCAAGGTGCTCAACCCTTACCAGAGATATTGGTTGATACAAGGTAGAGAAACTACAAAGACAACATTGAGGACTTACAACAACACGTGTGGCTCAGGAAAAGTCTTTGGCTTTGACCTTATTGATCGGGATAGAGATGAGATCCACCTTTTTGCATTCACTGAATTGGCTGAATCCTTTTATAATCTAATCCAAGTTGGGAAACTATACATTGTTTCGAATGGAACGGTGAAAGAAACAAACCTAAAATACAACCACCTAAAGAACAAATGGGAGATTTTTTTGTTTGTTGCATCCACTATTAAGCCATGTTCGCAAGATGATCCAAGTTTTCCTTATCAATGCTTCTATTTCAAAACCATCAATGAAATCAAGTTTGCAAACTCGAATACCAATGTTGATGTTATTAGTATTGTTAGTTCCACCTCACCTGCCTCGATAATTCGACAAAGGGATGGAATTGAAACACTTAGGAAAACCCTCACATTAAAGGACATGTCGGGATTTAGTATTGATGTAACATTATGGGGAGATCATTGTGACTTTGAAGGGAAGAAACTTGTTGAATTGTTCTCTTTTTATAACCCACCAATCCTTGCAACTAAAGAAGGTTGTGTGTCTCAATTCAACCGAATCACCATAGGGACTGTCTCCACCAGCAATCTCATCATAAATCCAAACATTGAAGAAACTCAAGAACTTCAAACATGGTTCCATGAAACATGCTTCAACTCGGTTCCATGAAACATGCTTCAACTCTTCCTCTCCATCTTTGAGGAGAAAGTACAACATTTCTACTAAGCGAGCCCAAGAACATAAGATGATTCATGACATTTCTTGCATGGAAATCTTCGAGAAAGAAATATTGGGTTTCTATTCGTGCAATTGTAACTGCTCTTCACATGGATGAATTCTACTTTCTTACATTCCATTTGAGTTTCGATGTCAAGCAATGCATGAAAAAAGTGATGCACCATTCTAACAATATGTGGAACTACACAAAATGTAATGACGACTTCCCAAAATGTGATTATCATTACAAACTCAGACTTGAATTACATGACCATACTAGGCACTTAGACAACATCATAAATTTCAATGATGTTGGAAATGAACTCATGGGTGTTAACAAAAAAATATTTGTTTCTTCTTTCTATCGAACCATCGATGTCCAAGAAATTTGTGGAAGAATTTTAGGTCGTCTTTTCCTCCTAACACTTTCCATCAAAACATACTTTTTCAATGGTGTTTAGTGTTTGCAAACAGTTCTGTTTTTCTTAGAAGAATTTTTATATAACTCTACATCCAAAGAGGTCCTCAAAGACATCCAAGCAATGTCTACTACACAATGATCTACTATGCGTCATCTTCGAGATCTCTTCATGCCTCCAAGGACAACTGTCATTTTGTACATGGAGTATCATATCTATAGAAATCATTGTTCCATGATTCTGTAAATATCTCCATGTTGTTGTAATACATTGTTTCTAGCCAAGACTCTTATTCAAAAAATCTAAAACATGTATGTTTACGCCTTTAAAATTTATAGAAAATGCATAGCAACATTTGTAACAACTCCAATTTATTTTATCTTGTATAATGCCTATATATTTATACCTTAAATATTTGTCTTTTTAACTATTCGTGTTATCTCTGAAACATGTTCAAAAAAAATAAAATTGAATATCTCACTGCATTAATTCCAATATTCGAGGCTACAATAATGAAATTTCTCATAACTCTATCATGTATCTTTGTAGACTTTCAAGCATGTCATGGACACACTCTTTTCCTAATAATGCTAACTTTTCTTCTTTATTATATAAATTGTTTTTAAAATGTAAATATTCATAATTCATTTCTTATAAATTTAGAATTCATTTATACTTCTTTATAATTTGCCAATACCTCCATTCTAACAATAAATTATTTGTACTTGCTTAGGTATGCCATCCAACAGTGAAAATGTGGATAAAAATGCGCGAAGGTATCTTCTTTATGCACAGAACAAAGACACAATAAACACACAATGGTGACTACTTTATAGAAAACAAAAAAACCCTGTTGCCTCACCTACTTCCCATCCCACCTCATGTGCTCCCCCAAATGTGCAAACCAACTCACCTCACCTTTTTCAAAACCAACACAACCCGCGACACAATGATGAGCATCATTGCTTTCGACAAAGGATAGATAAAATTTATCCCATGCATGTTTGCACAATATTCAAAGAATCATACCCAGACATGAAAACAAGGCTTCTACATGGTAATATTTCTTGTTTTTGTTGTGCCTCATCTAGGCCTCCATATCATTTTTCTCATTCGAACAACATGGACCCTGACACACAACCACTTGTCCTTTCTAATTTAACACAAGTTGAAGAAATTCTCATTGCATGTGTCAACTCCATTCTACAAGTTACTCATGCTCGTGGTGGTCAATACCAATACAATAAGCTTCCCCCAAGACATCACTATTATTGCCAACTATTTACCTCATATGGTTTCTGAATTAGACATCCTCATTGTCAAAATACACAATACTTCTGAAAAGGTTTATGAATTCTTTGTTTGTAAATCACGAGTAATGGCGACACTTAAATACAAACTAATAAATGATCCCTACTACAAGGATGTCCAGCTCAACCTATCTGCAATTAATTATTTTCCATATCAACCTACAAATATAGTAAGATGAAACTGTAATTGAATCTAAGTATGACCCTGATGTCATCCTCACTCCATTAGATCTCCAACCTTCTTCTTTTGTTCCAACTCTCCCAAATTCATGTACTAAGCTTGAGCACATCTGTGCTTATTTACACTTGACTCATTCATATTCAATAAACTCACTTGATTGTCCTGCAATGATCTACTATCTATTACCTTCGAGATCTCTTCATGCCTCCAAGGACCATTGTCATTTTGTACATGGAATATCATATCTATAGAAATCATTGTTCCATGATTCTGTAAAATATCTCCATGTTGTTGTAATACATTGTTTCTAGCCAAGACTCTTATTCAAAAAGTCTAAAACATGTATGTTTACGCCTTTAAAATTTATAGAGAATGCATAGCAACATTTGTAACAACTCCAATTTATTTTATTTTGTATAATGCCTATATATCTATACCTTAAATATTTGTCTTTTTAACTATTCGTGTTATCTCTAAAACATGTTCAAAAAAATAAAATTGAATATCTCACTGCATTAATTCCAATATTCGAGGCTACAATAATGAAATTTCTCATAACTCTATCATGTATCTTTGTAGACTTTCAAGCATGTCATGGACACACTCTTTTCCTAATAATGCTAACTTTTCTTCTTTATTATATAAATTGTTTTTAAAATGTAAATATGCATAATTCATTTCCTATAAATGTAGAATTCATTTATACTTCTCTATAATTTGCTTATACCTCCATTCTAACAATAAATTATTTGTACTTGCTTAGATATTCCATCCAACAGTGAAAATGTGGATAAAAATGCACGAAGATATCTTCTTTATGCACAGAACAAAAACACAATAAATGCACAATGGTGACTACTTTATAAAAAATAGAAAAACCATGTTGCCTCACCTACTTCCCCTCCCACCTCATGTGCTCCCCCAAATGTGCAAACCAACTCACCTCACATTTTTCAAAACTAACACAACACCCGTCACAATGATGAGCATCATTGCTTTCGACAAAGGATAGATAAAATTTATCCCATGCATGTTTGCACAATATTCGAAGAATCATACCCAGGAATGAAAACAAGGCTTCTACATGGTAATATTTCTTGTTTACGTTGTGCCTCATCTAGTCCTCCATATCGTTTCTCTCATTCAAACAACATGGACCCCGAAACAAAACGACTTTTCCTTTCTAATTTAACACAAGTTGAAGAAATTATCATTGCATGTGTCAACCCCATTCTACAAGTTACTCATGCTCATGGCAGTCAATACAAATACAACAACAATACAATAAGCTTCCCCCAAGACATCACTATTATTGCCAACTATTTACCTCATATGGTTTCTGAATTGGAAATCCTCATTGTCAAAATACACAATACTTCTGAAAAGGTTTATGAATTATTTGTTTGTAAATCACGAGTAAAGGCGACACTTGAATAAAAACTAATAAATGATCCCTACTACAAGGATGTCCAGCTCAACCTATCTGCAATTAATTATTTGCCATATCAACCTACAAATATAGCAAGACGAAACTGTAATTGAATCTAATTATGACCCTGATGTCATCCTCACTCCATTAGATCTCCAACCTTCCTCTTTTGTTCCAACTCTCCCGAATTCATGTACTAAGAGTGAGCACATATGTGCTTATTTACACTTGACTCATTCATATTCAACAAACTCACTTGATTGTCCTGCAATGATCTACTATCTATCACCTTCGAGATCTCTTCATGCCTCCAAGGACAACTGTCATTTTGTACATGGAGTATCATATCTATAGAAATCATTGTTCCATGATTCTGTAAAATATCTCCATGTTGTTGTAATACATTGTTTCTAGCCAAGACTCTTATTCAAAAAATCTAAAACATGTATGTTTACAGCTTTAAAATTTATAGAAAATGCATAGCAACATTTGTAACAACTCCAATTTATTTTATTTTGTATAATGCCTATATATCTATACCTTGAATATTTGTCTTTTTAACTATTCGTGTTATCTCTGAAACATGTTCAAAAAAAATAAAATTGAATATCTCACTGCATTAGACTTTCAAGCATGTCATGGACACACTCTTTTCCTAATAATGCTAACTTTTCTTCTTTATTATATAAATTGTTTTTAAAATGTAAATATTCATAATTCATTTCCCATACATGTAGAATTCATTTATATTTCTCTATAATCTGCTTATACCTCCATTCTGACAATAAATTATGTGTACTTGCTTAGATATGCCATCCAAAATTGAAAATGTGGATAAAAATGCACAAAGGTATCTTCTTTACGCATAGAACAAAAACACAATAAATGCACAATGGTGACTACGTTATAAAAAACAAAAAACCATGTTGCCTCACCTACTTCCCCTCCCACCTCATGTGCTCCCCCAAATGTGCAAACCAACTCACCTCACCTTTTTCAAAACCAACACAACCCCCGCCACAATGATGAGCATCATTGCTTTCAACAAAGGATAGATAAAATTTCTCCCATGCATGTTTGCACAATATGAAAAGAATCATACCCAGGCATGAAAACAAGGCTTCTACATGGTAATATTTCTTGTTTTCGTTGTGCCTCATCTAGGCCTCCATATCGTTTCTCTCATTCGAACAACATGGACCCCGACACATAACCACTTGTCCTTTCTAATTTATCACAAGTTAAAGAAATTCTCATTGCATGTGTCAACTCCATTCTACAAGTTACTCATGCTCGTGGTAGTCAATACAAATACAACGACCATACAATAAGCTTCCTCCAAGACATCACTACTATTGCCAACTATTTACCTCATATGGTTTCTGAATTGGACATCCTCATTGTCAAAAGACACAATACTTCTGAAAAGGCTTATGAATTCTTTGTTTGTAAATCACGAGTAATGGCGACACTTGAATACAAACTAATAAATGATCCCTACTACAAGGATGTCCAGTTCAACCTATCTATAATTAATTATTTGCCATATCAACCTACAAATATAGTAAGATGAAACTGTAATTGAATCTAATTATGACCCTGATGTCATCCTCACTCCATTAGATCTCCAACCTTCCTCTTTTGTTCCAACTCTCCCAAATTCATGTACCTAGCTTGAGCACATATGTGCTTATTTACACTTGACTCATTCACATTCAACAAACTCACTTGATTGTCCTGCAATATACCTATCCCCTATAAATGAATACACCACCGAAGGCCTTTTCCCCATGTCATTCACCACACTTTTCCTACAAGCATTGCCATGGTCACACAACCAAGAATTACAAAATTTGAGATGCATGAATATGCTTTACATTTAATGAACTACCATGATAATTGATTTGTCCATCATCCAAAATTTCGCTACTACTTATACAAAATTCTAACGCACCATCTTGGCCAAGCAAATGCTACCATATTTGTGAAAAAACGCATTGAAAACAACATACCAACAATTGTTTCAAATCTTCAACAATGCCTTCGTGACTTTCCAAATTCCAAATTCCCAAAACAAGTTATGCACTTTGGTTCAGGCCTTCAAGGAACACATTCTTACTGGAACAAGTGTTGATTTGAACTGACTAATCTGATCACACAAATAGGAAGCCCGACATTCTTCTTCACCCTTAGTGCAGTTGATACCAAGTGGCATGACTTGCACATGGTCATGCCTAACAATGTTCCCTCAAATTCGAGCAATCTCTACCAATGGATAATTCAAAATGTAATAAAAAACCCACATATTACAACCCAATATATGCATTGCATATTTACAATTTTCCTTGAAGAAGTTCTACAAAAGGGCTTCCACACACTTGATTATTGGTGCAAGTTTTCATCTAACCATTCTTTTCTCCATTATTTTTTACACTGTGAATATGCTTATTCTACAAATTTTGCCATTTTTATATTTTCTATATATGAATGGAAACATAGATTATATGCACACATACATGGCTTCATTTGGCTACAAGATGCACCAAATATGGACACTCTTGATTGGAACAATGAAACAAAAGTTGTTGATGCTAAGAATTATTTCGATCGATACATAACCGCTTGGAATCCACGTCATCTATAGTATCACAACCATATGCTCATCAATCAACAATCCATGACCCATTATTTCTTGACACAACATCGATCTTCGCATTGAATTTTTCTAAAGGCTATGAAGAACTTGTCAATTATGTTCAACGACACACAAAGTGTCATGAATCTTCCTACCTTTGTAAAAAGGACAATGTCCTTAGTTATCGATATGGAGTACCATGGGAATTACACTCCACATATTCAATGTTCATTGATGATAAAGGCTAGAAAAGTTATGTTCCCGCTCATAATGATGATAGATTAAACATCCAAAATGCCAATATGCTTTCCATTTGGAGAGAAAATTTTGATTCCAACATGTTCTATCGCACCAAATGTGTTAAAAAAAAATCAAAGTATGTAGAAAAAGTAGAAACAAGATCATAAAGCTATCATAAAATGTTATCACGCGTCTCACAAATTGTGCCTCTAGAAGCACCTATTGTTAATGTCATCTGAAAAATCCTAACATAAACTATTGCAGACAGAGATATTGGGGCACAAGAAATATGCCATATGCTACAGAAACTACCACTTTCACTCTGCAATCACATATTTGTTTCTTTGAATATCCAAATTGTTTTAGATGTCTTTCCCATGATTCTGAAAACCCCCTATCGACACCAATTTTCATTCTCGCATACATGAATAGACTTGTTTCATTAGAATCATTGACTCTCCTTGAAGTTGCACGTTCTTGATCATTTTCTACTTGCCAAAAAATAAACCAATGGAAACACATGTTCCCTCCATTGATGTTTCATGTCTTACCACGATACAATACGATTCCTTCCCCTAGTGATCCTTGTTATCACTTTCTGTTGGAGTGAACTATTGTTATATTTTCCTTTCCTTATGCTCCCCACTGAATTTGGTTCTACTAATGAAGAAATAATTACACATAGGGAACAAAAAAAGGGGATATATACACCATGGAATATTCATCAAGAATCTGAAACCCCACAATCCCTACATCCCAAAGATCCATTCACTCTTGTGGTTGCCCCTCCTAACTCCATTGACATCGATGAATGGCAAACCCTTGCTCAACTCCACCTAGGATACAACATTGAATTTGATGGCCTTGAAATTCTTGGCCATCACGACTTCGATACTAGGCATAATTGGTCTCATACTACTATTCCTCTCCACTTGCAAGAAATCGCCATACATCTCATTGAATTCAACTACTCAACGACCCAAATCCAACACCATCACTTTTTAGCCCCACACCAAAACCACTCCTTCTCTCCCAACCAAAGAACAACTTTTGACATTGTTCTTGCTACTACTTGCACCTACTAGAGTTGCAACTTTCAACATAAATTCCCTTATAATCCATTCTTCCCTTCGCATCCCTATGCAAATAATGCATCCTCTTGAAGGAAAATCACTTTTAAAATTCCAAGAGAAAATTCACCATATAAAGTACATTCTAATTGATGAAATGAGCTTCGTCGGTCAAAAAATGCTTTCCTGTATTGATGATCACCTGAGAGAAGAATTCCCTTCTGAACGAAATACACCATTTGGAAACCGCTCCATTATCCTGGTTGGAGATTTAGGCCAGCTACTGCTTGTGAAAGACATTCCTCTTTATGTTGGCATAGCACGTGGTAATGCACTCTGGCATAGTTTCAACACATTCATTACACTTTCAACTATTTTTCGTCAACAAGGTGAAACCACTTCCCAAGTTGCTTTTCGTGAACTCCTCACAAATATTAGAAATGGAACACCTACTCTGGAAGACTATGATATTCTAATGTCAAGGATAAACCCATATCTCACACATGAAGAGCATCAAATATTTGAATATTCCATGCACCTATATGGAATGAACCATTCAGTTACTTTGCATACTAAAATAATGTTAAAAAAATTGAACATGCCAATTGCAATATGCTACGCAGAGCACTAAAGACAACAAACTTCTATTGCAACAGAAGATGAACATTTAGATAAAGAGGTCCTCTTATGCAATGAACAAAAATTTATACTTACCAACAACTTGTGGGTCAATGCAAGGCTTGTTAATTTTGTGCTTGGAAAATTCATTTAAATATTTTATGCACCTGACTCAAAGCATCCAACATTGTCGTCTTTTGTGGTGGTTGACTTCCACCAATACAGAGGGACACCATGGGACCTTTCACATCCAACATATGTACCCATTTCCCCCATTACAAGAGGTTCATGTCAGTGGTTTCCCCTTTAAATGACATGGGCTTTAACAATACATAAATCACAAGGCATGCCATTAGACAAAGCAACTATAAACATTGGCACCAAAGAATGACAGGGATTAATATTTACTGCCATATCAAGAGTAATATTATTGTTGGACCAACGATTCAAACCAACATTTCCATTCTCATGCTTCTCATGTATGCAAGGCAATCCATATCTCAAGCGTACACTTCTCGCATCAAAATCCCTGCAAAAAAATATACTCTAATCAATCATGTGCTATATCCTCTAAATTTACCAATGGTAAACATTGCTTTCTACTTTACCAACTTTTACATACAATTACTTTTTATTACATTTAACAATATATTGTTCTATTACTTTTTAGGAAAAACACATTTCATATTCTCTTATTTTGTTTTTAAAAAAAAGTAATTCTCTTAACATACATTTCCACTAACAATTATTATATCTCTCTTTGTTTATGACCAAATCCGGTGTAGGAAAATTCTCTCTGCGGACAAAGACAATCCCTCTAGCACAAGGGAGAGGGTCTAGCCACAAACAATACAATATAATATAAGTTCCCTTAGATCGAGAAAGGATAATATCCTACCTCTTGTATCGCTAATCCTTGTCTGATGAAGTCCTTGTGCCTTTGCTCCAGCGATCAACTCCTTAGTGTCAAACAAGTACCTGAAACAATGAGACAAGAAACCAAAGCACACATGATAGCATACAAAATATTCAATCTACTTAAGAGGCTAAGGAGTCTTAAGCTACCAACTAACATATGCAATTGATATAGGAAACAAAATATCAGTTGTTTTATTCATATGACAAAAAGGAAAGTACAACCTTCGCCTTAGCGTTGCAGGTCTCCTTCGACATGTCCGGGTTCTAGCACCACTGTTAACATCTCATGATTCACCCTCAAAACAATGGAAGTTCAAGAATTCTTCCTCTTTGCTCCAAACCAAACACTACAAGCTTATTCTCCCTTTACAAACATGAACTAGAAGGCTAAAGCTATTAAGATATTGTTGGTTATTCAAGCTCCTTCATTAGCTAGCTGAGGTTGGAAAATGAGGAGTTTATATAGCTTTGATAGAGGGGATATGGATCCTCTTATGATGGGAGAGGCCTTATCTCTTTGGTTTGTTCCATTTTAATAGGGGAAAGGAGCCCAAACAGTCTCTCTCAGCTCTATCTTGCTCAACCATTTATTAGACGTCCGTTCACGAAGCTTCTAGACCTGGAAGCTTCGACTCCATTTTTAAAAACTTTCCAAAAGAGGTTCAGCATGGGCCATGAATGGCTTACCAGCGTCGTTCGGTGCTAGGCCCAGTGTTAGACTCTGCAAATCGGTGCAGGGAATAAACTAAGTGCTAGCGCCGATCTTGAAAACTGAGTTTGAAGGAATACTCTTAGGAAATGATGTAAGAGGGAAATGTTCTGTACATGAAGAGGGATGTAGGGACATGTTCTACATGTCAGTGAAACACATGAGGGTCACTATAGAGGTCCTCTAGGATCGAGGAATGGGGAGTAGAGGGATAGTGACAAAATTTTGTGTAACAGATGCCCCCTAAACCATGAAGGTCTAACAAGAGTGGGGTGAAATTCTTTATGAGTAGGTGCATGGAACCGGAGATTGCCGTCAGAAAACTTGCAAGCAAGCATACATATACATCAGTGAAACCTCTGATACATGAACTGTGGTATAGACGTAGCCATCCAGAAGAAGATCATGTAAATGGATCCAAGGTATGGGCGCAGCCATCTAGTAAGAAGAGTCATATCTAACCCAAGGTATGGTCGCAGCCATCCAATAATGAGAAGGATCACATATGACAGACGCATGGTGTGGTCACAACCATCCATCTGAAAGAGACATGTATATAAGCATGATCATGTCACATTGCCTTGCAACCTGGAATTTTGTAATATGAGCCCAGGGTCTTGCGCTCCAACACGACCCGATCAAAGTACAAATTATAGCATGTGAATAGATGTGTTGACGTCGAACATGCTAGAAAATCGCTTGATTACCAGTCAATGATGTGAACTGTTAACAAGCGCGAGAGAAACCACCAATAATGATAATGGCTCTCAAGGTACCAGCAGCACAATTCACAGAGTGTGAATAAGGAATTGAAGTCGAACACCTGTGAAGTCACTCGATCGAAAGCCAATAATGAGAACTTGTCATCGAGTGTGAAGAACTTTCCATTAGGGAATGCAAGCTCTAAGGTACTAGAAGGGAGTCTCTCGGCCAACTTCCCGAATAATGAGTTGAAGTCGACAGGAAGTGACCTTGTCGAAGGAGGGCCATGATGTATCCCACATCATCGACGCGAGACAAGGGATGCAATGATTATGGATGATACAGAGAATCAGGAATGAGTGTAAACTGCAAAAGGATTAACTCTTGAACATATTGGTGACACGACTCCGGAGTTTGGCAGCTTTTGGATCCATAGGATCGGAGATCATGATGACATGGCAAAGATCAAATGTAAATGAAAAAATTGGCGGCCCAAACCGATGAAGGTCAATGATGAAGTGGGGATATCCCAACCCAACACGAAGCAAAAGAGTGTCATGTTCAAGAGTGACAAGCTGCCAACACAACTGGTAAAAATTTTCCATTTTCCCCCACCATTTCTAGCAGGTACCCCAATTATTTTTTATCACAAGCTTGAAGGGGATAGCATATGCTTGTAATGTAATTCCACCCTTCGAATAGATCCAACCTGGTAACATTAACGAGACCTAGGAAGGAGGAGCTCATGTCCATTATGGTGACGAATCCGATGTCTTTTAAAGTTTAACGAGTTTGACAAAGGGAAAACTCGATATCTTTTTCATGTTTAGAGAGTTTGAAAAAAACATGGAAAAGAAAACTCCAAAAGGTCCCTTTTTGTAAAGTTGTCTCTCGAGCCTGAAAAGTTAGAAAACCATACTCGAGAGAACCTCCTAGTCATGTTTGACTAAGGTATTCCTTTTTCGTAAATAGTTTTATCCTAGCCCGAAAAAGGGTTAAACGTATACTGGTTAAACGACATTTCACAACCTTTAACGAGTTTAAAATGACAAGAGCTCGGAAATATTTTCATATTTTGAGAGTCAGAAAAGAGGTGCAAGATGACTCCCTACTTTTATTTGCTTTAACGAGTCTAAAAGGGAAAATTAATTGGAAATCTTTTCATTTTTTATGAATCAGAATAGAGCTTAAAGGTGACTCGTCCTGGAGGAACGAGTGGTATAAAGGGTAGCAACTGGTTCCAGTTATCGTGGAACTGCTCAAAAACTAAGAGGTCAAGAGGGTGGCTAGTAAAACCACTCATTCCTGTGGTTCCTGAGGAAATGAAGAAACAACCAAGTGAAAGCATATGATTGGCTAAAGAGATGGCGGCGATGGAATAAAACAACCAAGGCTCATCTAGCAGAAATTAGCTGATAAAAACGACAATCACGAGATGTAAATTAGGCATGGGTTCATTTTTACACAAGCTTGAACCATGGGGAACTCTGCTTGAATTCGGTTTCATGTTTACACAAGCTTGAAACAAAGACAAACTATGCTTGAGTTAAGTTTGCATGCCCCCAGCATAATGACTCAATTCGAGGTACATGCCCCCCAAGCTTCATTTCATTCAGCTAGGTGGATGGAATGAAGGTTCACTTTCGAGATCCAGGAAAGACTCGACTGGGATTTTACGAGATCTTAATCAAAGACTCGATTTGGAAAAGGGATTTGTTTCATTTTTTAACGAGGTTGACACAGTAAAAGAACTATCCTCGGACATTTGTTTCATTTTTAAATGAGGTAGATACAGGAAGAAACTATCCTCGAACATCGGTTTCATTTTTTAATGAGGTTGATATAGGAAGAAACTATCCTCGGACATTGGTTTTATTTTTTAACGAGGTTGATACAGGAAGAAACTGTCATCGTCGTAAAATAACTATCCTCGGACATTTATTTCATTTTTAAACGAGATAGATACAGGAAGAAACTATCCTCAGACATCTGTTTCATTTTTTAACGAGGTTGATACAGGAAGAAACTATCCTCGGACATTTGTTTCATTTTTTAATGAGGTTGATACAGGAAGAAACTGTCCTCGGACTCCTTGATTCATTTTTTAACAAGCTTGACACAAGACAAGGAACTATGCTCACATCCCTTGTTTCATTTTTTAAGGAGCTTGACTCAACACAAGGAACTATGCTCCAAGGTCCTTGTTTCATTTTTTAAGGAGCTTGAAACAAGACAATATAATATAAGTTCCCTTAGATCGAGTAAGGATAAGATCCTACCTC
Organism: Pinus tabuliformis; assembly: GCA_031772625.1. Taxonomy (NCBI): domain Eukaryota; kingdom Viridiplantae; phylum Streptophyta; class Pinopsida; order Pinales; family Pinaceae; genus Pinus; species Pinus tabuliformis. The sequence goes on along the minus strand of CM062808.1, from coordinate 323,134,937 downwards.
TTGTATTCCTAATCCTTGTTTGATGAAGTCCTTGTGCCTTTGCTCCAACGATCAGCTCCTTAGTGTCAAACAAGTACCTAAAACAATGAGACAAGAAACCAAAGCACACATGATAGCATACAAAATATTCAATCTACTTAAGAGGCTAAGGAGTCTTAAGCTACCAACTAACATATGCAATTGACATAAGAAACAAAATATCAGTTGTTTTATTCATATGACAAAAAGAAAAGTACAACCTTCACCTTACCATTGCAGGTCTCCTTCGACGTGTCTGGATTCCAGCACCACTGTTAACATCTCATGATTCACCCTCAAAACAATGGAAGTTCAAGGATTCTTCCTCTTTTCTCCAAACCAAACACTACAATCTTATTCTCCCTTTACAAACATGAAATAAAAGGCTAAAGATATTAAGATATTGTTGGTTATTCAAGCTCCTTCATTAGCTAGCTGAGGTTGGAAAATGAGGAGTTTATATAGCTTTGATAAAGGGGATATGGATCCTATTATGATGGGAGAGGCCTTATCTCTTTGTTTTGTTCCATTGTAATAGGGGAAAGGGACCTAAACAGTCTCTCTCAGCTCTATCTTGCTCAGCCATTTACCAGACTTCCGTTCACGAAGTTTCTAGACCTGGAAGCTTCGACTCCATTTTTTAAAAATTTCTAAAAGAGGGTTGGAACGAGTCATGAATGGCTTACTAGCATCATTCGACACTAGGCCCAGTGTTAGACTCTGCAAAATCAACACAGGGAAGAAACTAAGTGCTAAAGTCGGTCTTGAAAACTGAGTTTGAAGGAATATTCTTGGGAAATGATGTAAGAGGGAAATGTTCTACAGATGAAGAGGGATGTAGGGACATGTTCTTAATGGCAAGGAAACACATGAGTGTCACTGTAGAGGTCCTCTAGGATTGAGGAGTGGGGAGTACAGGGACAGTGACAAAATGTTGTGTAACACCAATAGATATGGATACGAGGTACATGTGCCCATTATATGAATATTGTCGAGAAATTCAACAAGAGGAACTTTACAAGATTTACAATCTAAGATCATGCCACCAAAATCTCTACCTCTTTATCGTCTACATCCAACTATTATCTTGCTAAGATTCCTACAAAAAAATATCCATGCCCATGAAAGAGGCACACAGGAAAATATGAGCTGAGTGGCAAGAACGTCATTCACATATTGACATCACAATAAATATTAATTGGTGTTGTCGATGCCATGCATCATTTTGTATATATGATTAGTTCCTCACTATCAACTACATTTGTATATACCTCATCTTATATATATGGCATCAAATACTTTTAGAGAGCCTTTAGTTCCACGTTGATCATGTTTTAGATTGAATATAATGTTATATTGTTTATAGTTGAATGCATTGTAAGATAGTCTTTAGTTATATGCTTTTCTTCACCATAAAATAAGTTTGTTTTCCCTTACCTTGTACACATTATACATATTTTTTGAATTTTTGGAGTCATCATTCTTGTTCATGTGCTCAAAACTGTTAATGTGTTTTTTTGTTATATAGAATCAAATAAAGAAAATCATTTTCAAAACAGAGATGATAATCATCACACAATTCAGTACTATTCTTCGTGTATACAATTATTCATGGCAACCATTTCTATTCAAAGTTTTTTACTTTATCTATAATTTGCAGTGAGTTCTTTTAAAAAAATGGAAAATTTTATAATGTCCTGTATTCCAAGAATAAGAGGTCCCTATTTTGGAGAATAAGAATAACACTACTTTTGATGGTTACTGGTTGGGTTTCTTATCTATAAATTTACTTTTACAATTAGGGTTAAAACATAGTTCCCATATGAATATTAATACATGGCCCAAAGAGATATAGTCTCTTGGACTACAATCATCACAAGTTATCGTCTACATGGCCATGGTAAAGATGCCCTTGTAGTGTTTTCCCAAATCCAAGAAATAGGTGTAAATCTAAATCGTATTACATTCACCTATGTCATGTCTACTTGCAGTCACACAGGCCTAGTGTATGAAGGTAATTTTAGGGGAGCGAATTAGCATTTGTCCAGGGAAAATTAATACATGGTTTCTTCACAATGTCTGCATAGTTGGTTAGATATACTAATTTCGTGGTTCTGAAAGTATTGCAAAAATTTGCCTAAGACTGTAGCTATCTTCTATATTCTTCATTGGAGCCCTCTGATGTGTGGGACAACAAATTATTGGGATCCAAATCTTGTACAAAGGTTATGTTGGGTAGTTTCTCGATTAACCTTCTCTATATGTGGCTCCACATTCTCATTTTACTACACACTACTCCACCTAAATCATTATGCTTCTTTGATGTGTACAAACGTCTTTAAAACTTCCCGAATTCCATTGAATTATGCATGCTATGCATGTATATACTACCAAACTCTTGTAATATTAGAGCCCCGCCTTCACAAATAAATTTTGTGTCATATGCTCATCATGCTTGTTCGCTTGAGATTGTAGGAGCATTATTTTGGTTATGTGAGGTTGCATATGAGTACATGTATGGTTGGCATACCGACCATATGGTTGGATGAAGCTAGGCATCTCGATGAAGTTATTGAAGGTATATAATTTCTCAAACAATTGTATGTTTTTCCTCAATCCCAACAATTATACACCCTACAAGTTTTTCAATTATATGAACAACATTTCAGGACTCACGTTTACAAACCTAAGATATTATTGGCAATGTGTATGTTCAAGTCAGACAATCATAAGATAATAAATAAGAAAGTAGTTTCCAAAAAATTGGTTGTTAAATTAAATCAATTTTATGAACTTACCAATTGGAGGCAACTCCCAAACTTTATTCACTTGTGAATCAAGTATACAAATTGCCCCACGGTAAGATCCATTGGAACCAAATATCAAGCCTAGTACAACAAAATTGTAACAACCCTAGTCAAAATTCCATGTAATAAAGTTAATAAAGGTAAAATAATAACCAAGGTCATGGGACACATATTCCAAGCTGAATGTTGGGCAAAACATCCTAGTGTGGGTGTTCATTTGGTTTATTATGGCTAAGGAAAATGGAAAAGGAAATGACTAAGGCTTTGGGAATGCATGGGGCATTAATTAGCATGTTTTTATGAAAATAATGGAAATTAGGATAAAAGGAAGGTGAAAGGTCACAGGTTGCATGTGAGGAGGAAAATGAAGGAAAATAATGGAAAATTGAAGAAAATAGAGGCCTCATTAATAAAAAGGCTTTTGAGGATCAATTGGCACCTTTTTGTTAGTTCAGTTTTGGAGCTCTCTCTATTCTCTCTCTATCTCACTCTTGGACACTTAGATTTTTCTTGGAGCACTCTAGCATTGGATAAAGGAAAGCAAAGGAAGGTCTAAGAAGTAAAAGGAAAGCAAAGATCAAGTAAGGAAGAGCAACATATAGCAGCTACATCGGGATTATTTGCAGGTATCAATTTGCATGTGTGATTTCCTTGCTAGATTTGGCATGCATGGTACGTGCATGTGTGTATTTGGTTCTCTTGTTGTCATTAGCATGGGTTTTGTTAGGTGTAACAATGTTCTTTAGCCTTTCCTTTCCATTTCTTGATAGCAATGGTGTGATGGATTCTCTGGTATTTCATTGAGTTGGATTTTTAGATGGTTTCAAAACTAAGGGAGGTAGTCTCTGAAAGAAAGAACACAAGGTCTAGGAATCCCTGGACTGGAGAAGGTGGGATTTTAGTAAAGTTGGCTTTTGTTTGCCTCGGTGGGCCTAGGAATCCTTGATCGGTGAATGGCGATATATACGGTAAAGCCTAGAGGCGTGTGCCCTCGATCAAGCCTAGGAATCCTCAATTGATGAATGGCGGGATATATAGTAAATCTTGGAGGGTGGAGTCTTGATTAGACCTAGAAATCCTCAACCATTGTATGGCGGGATATATGGTAAAGCCTAGAGACTAGGAGACAATAAAATTCCTCATGGTGTAGGTGGAGAAATTTGGTGGAATCCATGCTTGTTTAGGTCTTAGTGATCCAATGGGGAATGTGGTAAAGCCTGTGGAAACCTGGTTTGGTTTGGTTTTGAGCCCCACATTCATGTTTGGAATATGGCACGGGAGTGATTGGCTGAAAGAAATATTTGGTTCAACCAATATATGGTCGGGTGGTTCGTGGAAGTCCAAAACCTGGTTGGATTTTTCATTAATTAATAAGGGCTCTTTCTCCTTGGTATTTCATGTGTAAATGTACTAGATTATATGTGGATTTGATGGTTGTTATATCCATGTTATTTCTATTGGTTATGAGTATGTTTTATGACAAACTTGATGTATGTCTCTCATCATGTTTTGATTTTCAAATGAATGTACAATGAATATATGACCTAATAGATGATAATGCAACTATTGTGATATGGCAACAATGCTTCTTTACAAATCTCAAATAAGTATGAGACCCCTATGCTCAGATATTTTGTTATAACCTATAGATTGCATATTTGTGACATCTTTGAAGAAATGTTTGTCATGGCTAGTGGGGGTCCAGTCAATTCCTTACTCAAGTGTTTGAATTAGTACCTTTGATTCAATGTCATTACTCATTCCTAAAATTTTCATGAAGTTCTGGGCGGTGGCCCGAGTTCTGGGCCTGGAAAAGTGGCAAAAATACGGGTTCATTGGCTCAAAACTGCCTAGAAAAGTCCACGGTCACTAGCATGCCTTTTTGTGGGGGAAATTGGAAGGATTTGATCACATGCATGCCTTGTCATGGGAGTGACTAAGGCTCTACGACAATAAAAAGATAATTTGTCTCAGGGGTTAAGCACCTAGAAGGGTTAGTTATCTCTTGAAGGGTCTGTAGCTCCCGGGGAAGGTCAGTTTGGTTGTGTTTTGTCGATTCCACTTCCCTAACTGTACTTGGGGAGTTGAATCACATCACAATAGACTCTTGTCACATGTTTACCCCAGTGGGCTAGTTAGCTTGGGTAAATGTGGGAGGAGGGCATTACAAAGTGGTATGAGAGCATGGTTCACCCCTTGGACTAGATGGGTGGTGCGTTGGTAATGCATTCATGTCGGTTGCATATATGTGTTCTCTATGCTTCTAGTCTATGTACTTGTTTTGTATTCATGGTGGTGGTCATGGTTGTAGTGGTGTCGCCATGTGAAAGTGGATGGTGTGTTGTTGGATGTGGTCATCATAAGTGTATGTCGGTTATAAATTGGTTATGCATGTCAATGCTTATATATTGTTATGCATACATTGATATGGTTGTAGTTCTCATGCATGATGTCATGGTATGTGTTTGGAATGATCAGGCATTGATAACCAGGTAGTGGTTAAATTAATGTTATATAATCATGTGATTATGATTATACATGTATCGTGCTAACCTGGTTGATCTTGCAGATGAGATATCGTCCCCTAAACTATACTGAGGTGTGTTGATTATTTTATGTTTTGGTTTTAGCTGACATGGTGTACTTGCAGGAAAGAGATCAAAGATGACTTGCAATATGGTAGACTACAGTTCACAAGATTCGCCCTAATGTTATGCAACCAATTCATAAAAAAGATAGATCAAAGACTTAAAAATTATCCTCTTTGAGGGGGAAACCTCCTTTACATTACATAAATGAAAAATTCTTGGATGATACAAATGATAAGACCTACTTTGTATATATATGACTCTAAGGGGTCACAATATAATCAGAGCTTGCATAACAATAATAATGTAAGGGAACAACAATAACAATAGTGGGCTTCTATGGGGCACAACAATAACAATATGGGGGCTACATGGGCACAACAATAACAATAAGGGAGATACACTAACAATGACAATAAGGGGGCTACAATAGTATTAAAGGGACCTAACATGCTCCTCTCCTTCAAAAAAGTGTTTTCCTCAATGTTTGAGTAGTTCTAGATGCTTCTATATAAAATTTTCATCCTCCCATGTGGAATCTTCAGCGGGTAAGTTCTTCCACTTAATGAGATACTCTGAAATTGATCACTTCCATGGCTGTCGAGTTCTTGTTTCCATGACTAATTTAGGCTCAAATATGATTTTTCCTTCTTTGTCAAGTTATGGAAATATTGTTTGAACAGGAAGCTTGTCATTGATGACCTTATTTAAGCATGAAACATGGAAAACTTGGTGTACTCGGGAAGATGCAAGAAGCTCCTATTTGTATGGCATAGTACCAATCATTTGCAACACCTTGTAAGGACCGTAATACTTGGGTGAAAATTTATTATCCTTCTTAGTTTTATTGAGAGACATTTGTTTGTATGGCTGTAGCCGTAAGAATACCTAGTCACCTACATCAAAAATTCTTTCACTGTGATGTTGATATGCCTGTTGTTTCATTCGATTATGTGCTAGAGTGAGGTTAACTTTTAAGAGTTGGAGAACTTGTTTTTGATAGTCGATGTGATCTTCCACTTCTTGAACCCTAGAATTTTCTCTTAAAGATGATATGATGGATGGTGGATGATATCCATAAAGTGCCATAAATGGGGTCATTTTTTCTGCAGCATGGAAGGAAGTGTTATACCACCATTCAGCTAGAGGTAACCACTTGACCCATTATGTTTGTTTATCAGATACAAAGCAACTAAGATATCCTTCCAAACATTTGTCCACTATCTCAATTTTCTTGTCAGATTGGCAATGATAAGATTAGTTATGTCTAATTGAGTACCAAGACAAGAAAATAATTATGTCCAAAAATTTCTAGTGAAAATGGGATCTCTGTCACTTACTATAATCTTTGGGTTCTGTGAAGCTTTTGAATTGTTTCCATAAATGCGGTAGCAACTGTATTGGATTTAAAAGTATGAAATAATGCACAAAAGTTTGCATACTTGGTAAGTCTATCAACTACCACCATGATGACACTCTTTCCTTCAAACTTGGGTAAATCTGTGATAAAATCCATTGAGACCTCCTCCTAACACTGACTTGGAATGGCTAAAGGTTGTAACAGACTCAGGGTCTTAATTATCTCAACTTTATTTTGTTGGAAAGCAAACATTCTACCACAATCTTCTGAATATCAGATTGAAGGCCATCCCAAAAAAGTTCCTTCTTGACCCTATGGTAAGTTTTTAAAAATCTTTATTTCCCTTCTAAGGGAGAGGTGTGCAATTCCAAAAGAATGTTTTATTTGAGTTGGGAATCCTTACAAATATATAAGCGATATTTGTACCATAATGAATCATTTTTCCAACTAAATGTATCAGATGTATTGGGATCTTGCTTCAACTTTTGAATGAGATTCCACACCTCTTCATCATTCTTCCATTCATCCCTTGCTTTGGTTATCCACTTAGGTTGGATAATATAAATGGCACAAAGAAATGCTTCCACATCCTCATCCTTTCTTGAGATTGAATCTGTAATAAAATTTTGCTTCCCTTTTTAGTAGATGATTTCAAAGTCATAATTCAACATCTTTGTCACCCATTTTTGCTTCTCTTATGAAGATAATATTTGTTCCAAAAAGTATTTAAGACTATCATGATCTATTTTTACTTTGAAGAGTCTTCCCATTAGGTAAGGTAGCCATTGTTTTAGTGCATGTATTATTGCCAACATTTTCGTCTCATAAATAGGTTTGTGTAAATATTTTCCTTTGATTTAATTACTTTCAAAAGCAATGGGTCTTCCTTCTTGCATTAAAACAACACCAATTCCATTTACTGAGGCATCACATTCAACAATAAAGGTTTTTTTGAATTCTGGTGTAGCTAAGACATGTGCTTAGCACATTGCCTCTTTAAGATGTTCAAAGGCCTTAGGGTCTTCTGGAGTGAAAGAAAATGCATCTGTCTTCAGTAATGATGTTAGAGGTGCCACTGTTATCCCATAATCCTTAATAAACTTGCGATAATACCCTATCAACCCAAGAAATCCTCAAAGATTCTTTATGGTTGTGGGGATTTCCCATTCCTTAATGGCTTTAATTTTATTAGGATATACCTTAACACCCTCATGAGATACAATATGACCCAAATATTCCACCTCTTGTACTCCAAATAAACATTTGGATGTTTTTGCATATAATTGTTTCTCCTCCAATAGTTTGAGCACCCTGTCAACATGTTGAACATAATCCTTCCAAGACTTACTGTAGATTAGTATATCATCAAAAAATACTAACACAAATTTTCCAAGGAAGGGCTTGAAAATGGAATTCATCAAACCTTGAAATGTGGAGGTGCATTAGTAAGGCCAAAAGGACTGACCAAAAATTCTTGATGACCCTCATGAGTTCTAAATTTTGTTTTCAAAATTCCTTCAGTATTCATTCTAATTTTATGATATCCTAAATGAACATCCATCTTGCTGAAGTAAATTTCTCCATGTAATTCATCCAACAATTCATCAATGACAGGAATGGGAAATTTATCTTTAATAGTGAGCTTGTTGAAATCCCAATAATCCAAACACATATGCCATGATCCATCCTTCTTGTGAACCAATACTACTGGAGTAGAGAAAGAACTTTAACTAGGTTGAATTATACTCGCCTCTAGCATTTACCCAACCATACATTCAATTTCACTCTTTTAGGCATAAGGATATCTGTAAGGCCTAATGTTTGGAGGAACACTTCCTAAAATCAAATGAATAGCATGATCATGATCATGCATGGGTGGTAAGCATTTGGTAGTCTCAAACACCATGGAATGATTGTCCAATAATTTTTGGAAATCTAGAGAAATAGATCATTTCAATGTTTGAACCTCTAGTGAGCATAATTTTGAAATTACGCCCTATTTTTCTTTCTTCAAAATCTTTGTCAAGCAATTAGAGATGATTATCTTTCCTAGTTTCCATGTTATACCCCTTAATTCATCTTCTCTTCCTTCCCAAAAAAAATTCAAAAAAAGTTCTTGAAAATTGAAAGTTATCGTCCCCAAAGGTTGTAACCATTGAACTCCTAGTACAACATGACCACCACCCATTGGAATGGAAAACATTGGATTATTCAATAAATATTTCCCCATGGGCTTGATATTATGAACTTTCCCGAGCAATTTATAGTTCCTCCATTTGAAACCATCACTTGACACTCTGGTGCTGGTTATAGGAAGGAATTAAATTCCTTGGCTATCTTACAATGAATAAAAGTATGGGCACTACCCGAATCAATCAACACTATAACCTTTTTCTTCTTGATATATCCTTCTATATTGAGAGTTTGAGGAGTGGTAATTCTTGCCAATGCATTACAAGATATGGTCGGATTCATTTCTTCTTTCTATGGGGTTGGTTCTGGTGTATATCCTCCTCTTTTGATGTTTCTTGTTCCTTTTCTTCCTCCTCTTCACAATCTATGCAGAATAATTTATTCTCGGCACACTTATGCCCTTTAGTGTATTTTCTATAACAACTATAACAAATCCCTTTTGCTCTTTTTTCCTCCAATTCTTGTGGTGTAAACCTTGTAGGTTGTGGAAGAGTAGGACCAACAAAACTTCCATCTTTATAGTTGTGAGTGGTAGAATTCCTTGTTTCCATAATTTTTCTTTCAACTTTTCTTGCCACCCCGAATGCCTTCTCCAATGAATCAGGGTCCCAAAGGTGAACCTCATGTTGGATTTTATCTTTTAAAGTCCCTATGAAGACATCAATCCTTTTCCCCTCTGGAATATATGTTACCCTAATATTCAATTTTTGGAAGTCTTTAATGTGCTCCGCCATTAAACCATTTTGGTTGAGATTTATCAATTGGCTAACGAAGGTGTTTCTCTTTGTTCCTCCATAAAAATTGACCAGGTGATAAGTGGTTTACGAGAACAAATCCATATATACCATACAAACTGATTGTGTTCTAAATATAAAGATGATACGTACCTTTTGTAAGGGTTACACATCCTATAGAACAAAATATTGATCCATCTGTAGTATCCATGCTACCAGATCCTTGCCATCAAACTTCTTCATATCTATGTTTGGAATGTGGTGGTTCTTAAACCCCACATTCAAGTCTCTAAAATCATAATTCATATTCCTTTTTTCCTCATCATGAATTTCATGGATTACCTTGTCACCATTGGGAAGCCTTTCTTGCAACAACCTTGTCAACCCTTCCAACTTGACATTCATCGCATCCATGTCTACTTTAAAAACCTCCATGTTGCCTTTTATACCATCCATGTCCCATTTTAAGCCATCGATGCCCCCTTTTAGTTCATCTTTTATTTCTCTTTGTGAGAGCTAATTCATTGCATTTTTGAATGCATAAATATTTGAATGTGAATTTTTATTATTATTTATAATGCTTGTATTATTTTTGGAGAGATAATGTGTCAGAATTTGGAATATCCAGTGTGAGTGGACACTCCACCCATAATGAGGGAAAATAAAAACTATAGAATGATATCAAAGGAAATTGTTAGAGTTTGAATTTATAGAGAAATTTTAATAACTTATTTTAACTAACATATCAAATTCCCCTTGGTAAACCCCTCTCTAACACCCTCCCAATATGTTCCATCTTCTATTCCTACTATTGTCATAAATCTATCCTACACAAATTTAGACCCTCCAACCATCCAACTCTTGGAGAAGGGCTTTAGTTTTTCCCTCTCCCCTCATTATGTTTCCACAGAAAATGTTCTTTGTTCTATCAAGTCTATAACTCATCATTGTCCACTACATGAAATTGAAGAAATTCAGCAAGAATGTGTTAGAATTCTTTGTTGTTCTAAACCCCCTAAATTAAATTTTTCCCAAGAAGAATTTCAATCCATTCGTTGTATAAGTGACAACCCCAATATAATTATATTAAAATCTAATAAAGGAAATGCTACAATTGTCATAAATACTTCTCACTATGAATCCTAAGTAATTGACCTTCTCTCAACCTCTTCATATAAACCCCTCCCTGAAAACCCTATCAGTTCCATTACCACCTTAGTTGATGATACATTCATTGTTTGGCCTTTAGCCACCCTTCCCTAACCTCTATCTTCAACCATCTAAATAACATCCCCCCCCCCACATCCAATTTACTATGGAAATCAAGAAAGATATCTTCCTTCCCTTTCTTGACATCCTTATTATACATCAACCTAATGGTACCCCAACCCATCAAGTCTACAAAAAAATACCCCCATCGATATATACCTTCATGCCCAATCACACCATCACCCCACCCAAAAATCTATAGTTCTTAAAGCTTTGATCATTTGTGTGATTTGAATCTCTGCCCCCCAGTTCATTGAAAAAGATAGTCCATCTTACAAAATCCTTTAAGGAAAATAGGTAGTCCTCATCCCAAATTCATAAATATCTTCAATCCACCCACAAATTCTAAATCTACTAAGTCTATCCCTCATCCCCCCAGCTCCCATCTCTCTTCCCTACGTCCTAGGAACTACAAACCAAATCTTCAAGATCTTAGCTAAAGGGAATATCAAAACCATATTTAAACTCTACAAAAAATTTAAATATCTTTTCAAAACTGCTAAATACAAAGTTGACCCATGTTTGGCCCTAGTGTTTACCCTATTCAATGTTCCTGTGGAAATTCCTACTTTCGAAAATTTGGAAGGTGCTTCAAATCCCACCCAAAGAACATATTGCTAACATTTTTCATAGCCATATCTCCAAATCAACCATCACAAAACACTTTCATAACTCCAAACACCTTATCTGTTTTAATGAAACCAAAATTTTCACTTCAGAACCTTATTACTCTACCTGTATCATTTGAGAAGCACTTGAAATTGAAAAGCATCATAATAATTTCAATAATGAAGATGATTACTAACTTAGTCACTCCTAAAAACCTAGTATTCACCAACTCAATCAATAAAATAACCCTCTTGTTATGTCCTTTGATTGATTTGCTTCCAAATTTTCTCATTACTTGCATTATCCATCAATTCCTTTCCTTCGTTTCATCTCTTTTTTTCCTCATTACTTGCTTTATCCATCAATATCCTTTCCTTTACTCTTTCCTCCTCTTCCCTCTTCCATTTTGGCTTGTGGTTTCTTTCTTTTTTCTTTTCCTCTCTAATTTATCTCACACTCCTATGCTTTGTGGTTTATAAGTCATCAGTATTACGACGAGAGACACTGTCCATCGCAATATGAAAGAGATGTTGTAATGTCTTGTCCTATTATGTTAAACGTTTTGACTCGGTCAAATTACATAAAAAAAAATTAAAAAAAAAATAATAATAATAATTATAATTATCAATAAAATATTTGGATTCTTCAAATTACATCAAATAAATAAAAAAATAATTATCTTTATATTTATAATTATAATTAATTATAATCAATAATTAAACCAACCTAGATCCATCTTCACTCCAAATCTACCAATACTTAACTAAATTCAAACTTTATTATTATTATTATTATTATTATTGATAAAAATAGTTAGTATGTAAGTTCAACATATATACATTTAAAAAAACATGTAACAAGATTCTTATCTAATCCAGATTTATGAATGAACGAAATGAAATACATATTTTAAATGGAAACACAGAAATATGATGACATTGAATTTCAATTAATAAGTAACAAACACTGAAAATTGTTTACATTCAAAATGAAAACAAACTAACTCTAGTGATGATAACTTATCTCTGAGAAGATATGTGACAACTACATGTCTTCTGAAATGTGTTATAATGAGGCTTGAAGGACTTTTCATCATGAAGAAACAATGAGAAACCTTAAACATCCAAAAATCTAACCCTAGGAAATGAAGGGCCAAAAGCTATGATCCCCAAATGGATTAGTTGGAACATGAATCATGAAATTTAATAGGCATAGTCTAACTTATAGATGAAATGACCTTTTTTCAAAGCATTTTTCTGGTTAATTTTAATCAAAATATGGTGGATATTTCTAAACAGTTGACTTTAAGTTGTTTAATCTATAGAATTCAAGTACGAAATGACCTTTTTTCAAAGCATTTTTTGTAGGAATTTACAGGGTAAGTTCCTCAAACATACCACCAAAGGACACCGCTCACAAACAGATCACAGATCAATACACTAGTATTCTTGACGTGGTTAAAACCCTCAAAGAGGCAAACAATCCACGATTTGAGCCAACGCAGCCACTTCAGGCAATTTATTAATAAAAGAATTAAAATTTACATAAGCTTCTCTCATGAACGGTTACCCTACAAATGACCCTCCATGCTCTTTAAATAGAGATCATGGACCAATTGGGTGTTAAGCCACAGATCAAGTGTCGGTAATACCAAGGACAGAATGAACCGTCGGATCACTACATATCGTGGCCGTCAGATTGTAAGTTACAAAATTACAGAGTAAAGAAACACACTTTACCTAACTCTACACTAGACCAAGTTATAGTTAACTATTTCCTATGTGTCAGAATAACCTAAATCCCCCCTTAAGAACAACTTGGGATAGGATTGAAGGATGTACAAATATGACACAATAGGAGAAGGAAGGAGGAATTAGAGCCTATCCCCGCTTAGTGACAACCTCCTGAACTCCAACCAAAATCGAGGTTTAGTAAACTTCGTCTATGTGAGAGCCTTTGTAAAAATGTCTGCAACTTGATCATCTGTTGAACAATATTTCAGTTCAAGGACATGGTCGTGAATGAGCTTTCTGATGAAGTGCATGTGCAATTCAACATGTTTGTTGTGCTAATGTTGGACTAGATCTTTGCATAGTTGAATGGCACTTTGATTATCACACCAAATTGTAGTTGGATGTTGTTGTTAAAATCCAAACTCTGACAGGATCTAACGAAGCCACAGGGCTTCCTTACTAGCTTCTACGGCACCACGGTACTCTGCTTCTACTGAAGAAAGAGAAATGGCACTTTGTTTCTTGCAAGCCCATGTAATAGGTCTTGAACCAAGAGTGAACACATAACTTGCAGTAGACTTCCGATCATCAGGGTCACCAACCCAATCAGAGTTAGTGAAACCAAACAATAGAGGAGATGCTTTTGCACTGTAATGAATCCTAAACTGAATTGTACCTTGAACATAACGAAGTATTCTTTTAGCTTATTTCCAATGAATTTCATGTGGGTTTTTCATAAATCGAGAAATAAGGCCAACAACAAAGGAAAGGTTAGGACAAGTATGGGTCAGATACAAAATTTTTCCTACAAGTTGACAATATAAGGTAGCATCAACTTCATGGGAAGTACAAGTGACTGGAAGTTTGGCTCTAGACTGAAAGGGAGAAGGGGCTAGCTTACAATCTTCCATGTGAAAATGGCGTAGAAGATCACATGCATACTTGGACTGGGAAAGGGAAATACCTTCCTTGGATTGCAAGACTTGAAGACTAAGAAAATAATGTAAGTGTCCTAAGTCTGCCATTTCAAACTTCTTTTTAAGGCTGGACTTCACATGGTTTATAAGGTTGGGATCACTACCCGTAAGGATAAGATCATCAACATAAAGAACAAGAATGATAAGAGACTTTCCCACTTTCTTGGTGTAGACAGTATTGTTAGAATGACACCCAGAAAATCCAGTTTCTAAAAGAAAGCTATCCATTTTGGCATACGAAGCCCGAGGGGCTTGCTTGAGACCATAAAGGGATTTCTTAAGCTGACATACAAGGCTGAAGTCTGTTTGTATAAAGCCAGTAACACTACAACAAAACCTTGTGATTAGCATCCCTTTTTGCTTCCTTTTTTGCATCTAGAGCCCATTTTTGGTGCTATTTGTATCCATTTATCAAATATGATGAAAAACTTGATGGAAAGTTTGCACCGAGTTTTGCACCAAGTCTTACACCAAGTTTAGCACCAGGTATCATAATAGGTTTTGCACCAGGTTTTACACCAAGTTTTATGTCAAGTTTTATGCCAAGTTTTGTGCCATCCTTTGCACCATGTTTGGCATCAAGTTTGGCACCTAATTTTATTTCACCAACTTTTGCATCCTCTATTGCATCCACTTTTTGCGCCTACACTTGCATCAACTTTTGCATCATTTCTTGCATCCACTTTTGCATCATTTTTAAAATCATTTTTTGCATCCATTTTTGCATAATTTTTTGCATCCCCTTTGTGCCAAGTTTTGCATCGAGGTTTGTGTCTAGTTTTGTATCTACTTTTGCATCTACTTTTATTGCATCAACTTTTACATCTTGTTTTGCATCCATATTTAAATCCTCTTTTTCATCTATTATTGTGTCCACTATTGCATCCAATTTTCTTGTGCCATAATTTGCACCTAGTTTGGCACCTCCCTTTGCACCCATTTTTGCTTCTAATTTTGCATCCATGATTGAATCTTCATATACATCTAGGTTTTCATTGACTTTTACATCTATTTTTGCATCCCTTTTTGTATCCACTTTTGCGTCAAGATTTGCATTAGGTTTTGTGTCTCATATTGCATCTACTTTTTCATCGAATTTTGTTGCATCAACTTTCTCATCCTATTTCGCATCCATTGTTGCACCCATGTTTACGTCCACTTTTGCATCCCTTTTTGCATCTTCATTTGCTTCTTTTTTTTCATCTATCATTACATCCACTTTTTTTGTGACATAATTTGTGCCATGTTTTGTACTTAATGTTGTACCCACGTTCAATTCCAATTTTGCATCCATCTTCGCATCCTCTTTTGCATCAAATATTGCATCTATTTTTGCATCCACTTTTGTGATGGGTTTTGCATCTCATTTTGTATCTTCTTTTGCATCTACTTCCATTGCATCCATATTTTGCATCCAATCTGGTTTCTCCTGCTGCACCCATGTTTGCATCCACTTTCACATCCCTTATTGCATCTTGTATCACATCTAAGTTTGCATTTTTTTGTGTTTGTTATTACATCCACTTTTCTTATGCCACAATTTGTGCCATATCTTGTGCCTATTGTTTAGTCAATTTAGTGTTATCTAAATTGCTAGTATTTATTGTCAACCCGGGGCTCATAAGTTGATGAAGTGAGGGTGTACTATATGTACTTAAGTAACCTCTTAGAGTTTTTCTTATCATTGGGGGTGTTGTTGTGGTTAATTATGTTCCTAAGATGGAGTGAGAATTTATAAACAAGTGAGTGATAGTGTGTGTGTAGAGTGAATCCTAAATGAGTGAAAGTGTGTGTTGAGTGATCTCTAACTACTTGCTTGGAAGGAAATGCTTGAAAAGAATAAGTGAACTGAAATGACTTGAAATAAACTTGAAAGCAAATGACCACTACCAATGGCACTAGACACCGTTCAAGTTGCTGCTAATAAAAGAAAAGAGAGTCACTTTTAAAACCCAAGAATAAAGATTATCTCTCTCTAACTCGATGCTTCAAAGCACATGTACTGTGTAAAGCACGGATAGGAAGTAGCTTATGTGGAATTAGAAAAGTGAGAAAAATATGCTTGAAAGACTAATGATAATGATTTGCTATTTCTAATTCTCTACTTCAACCATATGTACTATGCAAAGTATGATTAGAAAGTAGTGAGAAAATAGTCTAATAAGCACTTAAAATCAAAACTTCTACTTTAAAGACTAGTGGTGATGATTTGCTCTTTCTAACTCGATGCTTCAAAGCACATGTACTATGTAAAGCACGGATAGAAAGTAGTGAAAGAACAGTCCAAAAAGCACTCAAACTAGCTGCAAATTAGTGATATTCTGATCTTAAAAGATAATAGTTTATGATGAAGATCATTCATGTATGTTAACAGCTCTTTGAGAAATAAGATTAAAAATCAACTATAAAGATAAAGGCAGCACTTGAATTGTCAACTTCAAATACCATTAGCTGTAAAGCAAACACACACATATAAAAAATAAATCCCGGGCTAAAAGAAACCTGCAAAGAAATAACACTGATCAGCTTGAAAGAAAGGGAAACAAGTAAATGAAACTATACATGCTTAAGGAAATAAACAAGAGAATAACGAAATACTGCACATAAAATACTTTACAAAGGCTGAGATGAGCAGGGGCCCTCTGTTCATTTAGCCACAAGAAAACTCAGAGATCTGGAAACTTCAAAACGGTGCTATGTCTATTCCTCCATTTGCAAAAAGTATACAAAACAGAGTGCTGGAATAGCACTAGAAAACAGAGTTCACAAAGCTCTTAAATTCCACACAAGTTCAGAAAATTACAACTAATAAAAAGTTCTTTGAGCGTACGCAGACGCAGCAATTTATAGGAGTTTCTAAGATAGCCTACTCGTACAGCTAATTAACAGAAAAACAATAAACAGTCATGCGTATTTATGGTCCCTTGACACATCACGGCTGCGTGGACGAGTTTAGTGGTTCTGTCGTCATGGATAATAAATCCCATGTTGGATTGCGTCTCCCCTGCCACCTGTAGAACATGGACAAATCACCATTTAAGATGACGTGACCAAGCAGCTCTCAATCACCGTTTAAACAGCCTTGAGTTGACCGTAACTTAACCAGCTTTGACCATGGGTGGAGATGACGTGGATGGCTGGAACAATGGGACAGGAACCTCGAGCACGTTGATACCTGAGTGCCCATGTGGCTCATCTAGCAAACCGACACGTGGATCATTGTGTTTAACAAAAAGGCTGCAGGATCTTCAGATAGCTGCGGGATCATTAGATAGCTGCGGGATTCCTGCAAGTAAGTCAAAATCTAAACAAATAGTCATCCATTAGCAAAACTTGCTTGATCATGCTTATTGACACCTAATGTAATGATCTGAGAGGTTTTATGGTGAAAATGAGGCAAAAGTGAAGGAAAGATAAGGAAGAACTGAGGAAAATGGTAGACAAGTAGGTGTAGAATAGAGGCTCTACATACCCCCACTCCGAGGGTATTGCATGTCCTCATGCAATGAAAACACAATTCAGTCCATCTGCTGGGATGCCTCAGCTAGGACATCCAATCTCCTTCTCTTCCTTTGTGTAGAAACATTAACCTTTGGCCTCTTGAACATGCATCTGAATTTCAAATTGATTAAGGCTCTGTTCAGCCTTCTACATCTCTTCTTGAGTCTGCTGTGTTTCTTCTGCCACATGCTCATGTGAAGAAAGGTGTTATCTTGGATTGCTTTGGCAATTTCAGCTTGCTGCTTCATTTCTTCATTTCTCTGTTTAATGTGACGGTTTAGCACTTCAAGTTCATAGATTTCTTGTTTAAGTAAATCTATTTGCTGCTCATGAGGTATGACATTACTTGGGCCAGCAGTGTTTTGCTCCAATGTTTCAAAATAGTTGTACACCTCTTGTTGAACTGGGTCAACAATTGGTGACTTCCTTGGACTGTATTCATGCTCAATTTCAGTTTCAAACTCCGGCTGAAATGGACTGTCCTCCCTTGGAGGAGTAGCTGCCTCATGTGATGGACTATCCTCAAGGTCTGCTTTTGTAGCACCCTTCTCAGGTGTGCCAAGATCAACGAAGAGTGTCCTTGTGGCTTTCCTTTTATTCTGCAATCTACTACTCCTTCTTACCGTGGCAGCACTCTGTGTTTCTTTTTGTGCCTTTTCCCTTGGTTTTTGAACTTTTACTTTCTCGGAGAGGGCAGTTTTCTCATGGAGTTTAGCTACCCTTTGTGCTAAGGGCTGGTTATCCCTTTCTTCATCACTAGAATGCTCTGGGGTCTGATCAGTTTCTTGGATTATAGATTTTCCCTTGTCTTGTTTTTGTTTCTTTTTGTCTTCTCTTCTCTTCTTGGTAGCTTCCTTGGCAAGTTCAGCGAGGGTTTCTGAGATGACCTCTTGAGCACTGTCTTCAGTGGGTTCAATCTCAGGTTCAGGATGATGTACTTCTATTTCCTCTACAGTTTGTCCTTGAACAGTCTCAGAGATACTTTCTTTTCTCTTCCTTCTGCTTTTCCTAGGTATAGAAGATTCTCCAGGTTCTTCAAAATGATTCCTTACAAGGAATTTCTCCCATGTGTCTTGTTTTTCTTTTAACTGTTCTTCTATCAATAACTTTACAAGACCATGGTGACAGAGGTAAGCTTCTACGTTTCGTGGATTTCGTTGAGCCATGGAACACATTTTCCTAAGGCTTTGGAATAGAAAGTAAGGAAGATTTATATCATGTTCTCCTTGAAATTGCAGCATAATTTTACCATGATAAACGTACAACACTCCAAATCTCCCTTCACACGTGAAAAATTTTTGCACTAACAACAATAGAATTTTCCATTCTTCTTTAACATGGGAGATTGGAATTCCTTTGGTGAAAACACTTGTGTCCATACCTGGGTTTTTAAAAATCCGCTTCCATTGTTGATCCTGGACTGCCCGGTTTTTGAACCAACGTTCACCGGTTTGTGGAAGAGAGGTAGCCCTTGCTATGCTTCCTTCGCTGACTGTAAATGTTAAATCACCCACTTCTGCTTGACTGTCTTTGTCCTTAAATGATCTTGCAAAGGCTTTTGTTACTTCTTTGTGGTAGCCCTTAAACTTCCTGATGCACTGTAGCCAATTAGCTTTTTGTAATGCTTCCTCAACCTGAGGGTATGCCTCCAAGAATTTCGAACCTTCTGGTTCAGCCCTTAAAAGCTTTCCCATCGACTCCTCAGCTCTGTTTAAAACACGAATTTGATGGTGACTTTACACAGTAACCCCGTCACTTTACACAGTAACTCCTCGGTTCCTGTTCAGACTTTGTGTAACAGAGGGTATACGGTGCATCAACAGCCTCAGACACCGAGAATTCACGGCTTGAATTAGAGTTAAGCGGAGGATAACAGCGTGGACACAGTGAAAACGGTGACTAACAGTCGTAATACGACTGTATCACAGGTTTACTGGCTATACGGCAGAGGGAAAACAGAGGATGGTTTATGGAGGTAATCGTAGTGAGTGAAACGGAATAAGGGAGATGATAGCGAGGAATGGAGTATTATGAGCACAGAGGGTTTCGAAATGATGAATGGAACGGCTATATTCTCCGATTTCGGCTGTGAATTGACACATGGCTGCGGGACGAGAACTGAGAGACGTAATACGGTAGGTTACGTCATTAGGGTATGAGACCTTAATGACGGAAACAGCCATATGTGATTTCAAAAATCATGGGTATTTATGAGCTGGTAGACGTGGAGGATTCGTGGATTTGTGGTCGCATGGGAAAAGAAAATGGGTAATCATTACGATTAGTGGCCAACAAGACATAATCCAGAAAATTCCGCATAATGAAATAACCATAGGTTTAGAGTTTTAAACATACCTCGGATCCGCATTTGATTTGGCTTCTGATGCTTGGCTACTAACCTTTTGTTAACTTTATTGCTAGCACATGATCTTTCCTCCTTGTCTTTGATGATTTTGAACTGTAAATATTTTCTTCAGACAAACTGTGTTTCTTGTGCAGGTGCAGAAGGCTGCAGGAAGGCTAAACAGCTGCAGAATTGTTAAATAGCTGCAGGAACTGTAATGAAGTCTTCCAGCTGCATAAAATACTTTAGTTGCCTAAAAAAAAACTTTATTAATGAAGTGAAATGGAATGAAGGAATGAATGAATGAGTGAGTGGAAAGTAGTGAGGTGAAGTGAGGATGGTAAGATGGAAGGAAATGGTGAGATGAAATGAATGAAATGAAAATGAAAGAGAGAGATTTTTTTTTTATTTTTTTTTGGAAAACATGAGGTGTCAGGTGACCCTGATTTTCACCTCATGTTTTCTGCATGAGACTGCCAATCAGAGATTGGTTTTCAGGCTCATACATTTATTCATTTTTTCCTTTTTTTTTTTTTTTTTTTTGAAATTGAAAGAAACAGAGATTAGGCTGATGGAGGAGAAGAATTCTTCTCAACCAGCCTCATTTCAGAATCGCCTTGGAATAACTTAACAAACTCCTCTTTTGAGAGTGGCTTGTGGTAGACTTTTAACCGGTGGCCATTCACAATAAAGGGAGTTCGAAGTTCATCAATAGTCTTCACTCTAACTGCTCCATTATTAAAGACTTCATCAATCTCATATGGCCCAAGCCAATGAGTTTGAAATTTTCCTTTGAAGTCCTTAAATTTTGAATCAAACAAGAGTGTCCAATCACCCTTTTGAAACTTCTTTTCTTTGATATGTCGATCATGCCATTTGCTTCTTTGGTGCTGAACTAGATCGGTTCTTAGAATTGCATCTTGTCTCATTTCATCTAGTTCATTTAACTGGTCCATTCTGTGCTTCTGGGCTTCTGATAAGCTCATCCCCAATTGAACTGCTGTCTTGAAGGTCTTGATTTGGAACTCAATGGGGAACAGGACTTCCTTCCCATAAACAAGTTCATAGGGAGAATGTCCTGTGGTGTTCCTCCATGTAGTTCTATAGGCCCATAAGGCTTCAGGAAGCCTTTCTGCCCAATCTCTTCTATGAAGATGAACAGTCTTTGTGATGATGCTTTCAAGAACTTTATTTGTAGATTCTACTTGACCATTTGCTTGCGGATGGTATGGAGTAGATGTTCTATGCTTAATCTTATATTCCTCCATCAGCTTTTCCACCATCCTTGATGTAAATTGGCTTCCCTGATCTGTTACAATTTCTCTTGGGACACCAAAACGAGTGAAAATATCCTTGAAAAGAAATTGAACAACTGAATTTTCAGTAGCAGAAGTTAATGCTATAGCTTCTACCCACTTGGTAACATAATCAGTACAAACCAGTATATATCTATTTTGCTTGGATGGCGAATTAATTGGTCCAACAAAATCTAGAGCCCATTTCTCGAAAGGTTCGATGCATACCTGTGGCTGTAGTGGCATTTCATTCGAAAGAGTTGGTCTCCCAGTTCTTTGACAACTGTCACACCTTTTAACATATTGCTTTGCATCCTTAAAGAGAGAAGGCCAATAATATCCTGATGAAAGGATTTTATAGGCAGTCCTCTTATCAGAAAAATGTCCGCCACAAGGTTCGTCATGACATGCCTTAAGGATGTCAGGCATCTCATCCTCCCGTACACATCTTCTGATCATCAAATCTGGCCCTGTTCTGAACAATTCATTAGAAATCCAAGAATAAAGTGAACTATCCTGAATGATTTTCCTTTTCTCATTAGGAAATAAATGTAAAGGTAATTTTCCAGTAACTAAATAATTAGCAATATCAGCATACCAAGGAGTTTTGGTAGTTACTGCAAACAAATACTCATCTGGAAATTTATCCTCTACAGGAGAGTCCTCATTAGTGTTTTGGATTCTAGACAAGAAGTCAGCTACTGTGTTCTGTTTACCTGGTCGATCTAACACAGTTATGTTGAATTCTTGTAAAAGCAAAAGCCATCTTGTAACTCTACCATTAGTGACTGGTTTGTTCATGAGATATCTAATGGCAGAGTGATCAGTGTGGACAAAGGTTTCATAGCCGGTTATATAGTGTCTAAACTTGTTTATAGCATGAACAACGGCTAGAAACTCCTTTTCAGTAACAGTATAATTTAACTCAGTAGGAGTCAAATTCTTACTCGTGTAATAAATGGCATAAGGGATCAAATCCTTTTGTCCCAAAACAGCTCCTAAAGCTGTATCTGAAGCATCAGTAGAAATGTGGAAAGGGAGTTTCCAATTTGGACCCCTTAAAATGGGTGCTTCAGATATTCTAGTCTTTAAAGCTTCAAAGGCAGATTGACATTCAGGATCCCACTTAAATTCACAATCTTTAGTAAGTAGTTTGAAAAGAGGGGATGCTATCTTAGTGAAGTTTTCAATAAATCTTCTGTAATAACCAGTAAACCCAAGAAAACTTCTAACATCTCTTTGGCAATTTGGAACAGGTAACTTAGAGATGACTTCTACTTTAGATCTATCAACTTTGATTCCATCTCCTGAAATATGATGTCCTAAAACAATCCCTTCAGTAAACATCATAAAACACTTTTCATGACTTAAAGAAAGATTTGTTTCCTTACATCTTACCAGTACTTTTTCCAAATTTGCCAAAGCTTCTTCAAATGTATTACCATAGACTGTAAAATCGTCCATGTATACCTCTACACAATCATGAATCAGATCTGAGAAGATTCCTAGTACAGCCCTTTGAAATGTAGCAGGTGCATTGCACAAGCCAAAAGGGAGTACTCGATAGGCAAAAGTTCCCCAAGGACAAGTAAAGGTGGTTTTGTCTTGATCTTCAGGTGCTACCTGAATCTGATTGTAACCACTAAAACCATCCAAGAATGAGAAATACTTTTTACCTGCTAAAGTGTCTAATACCTGATCAATAAAAGGTAGAGGAAAATGATCCTTTAAGGTTGCCTTGTTCAATTCTCGATAATCAATGCAAACTCTCCATTTACCATTCTTTTTGGGCACTATAACCAAGGGAGAAACCCATTGGCTATCTGAAATGGGGTAAATGAAGTTTACCTTGAGCAATTTCTGAAGTTCTTCTTTCACAATTTCCCTAAGATTTGGATTCATCCGTCTTTGTGGCTGCCTAATAGGTCTGCTATTTTCTTCAATATAAATATGATGAATACAAGTCTTAGGGTCGATTCCTTTCATGTCAGTATATTCCCATGCAAAGGCAGTGGAATGTTTTTGCAACAGTTTAGTTAATTCTTCTTGTTGTAGTCTTTCCAAGTTCTTGTTAATGTTTAATGTTTTTCCTGGAAAGATTTCAACTGTAGAACTACCAAACTCTTCCATTGAGAAGAGAGACATCTGTCTAGAGGAGAGATATTCAATATCTGCATCTAACTGGAACTGTGAAGAGTCATATTCTAAGGGTACCTCAAAATTTTCTAATGTATTTAGAATTTGACTATCCTCACTGATTTCAGAGATGGTTAGAACAGGTTGAAGAGTATCCTCATCATCAATCCACTCATCTTCTCCTATTTCTGTTATTGCCTTTGCGGGAGGATACAAGTTGAATTTCTTGGTAGAACTACCATCTGATATATACATGTCTCCCGACCTACAACTTATGAAAGCATCAGCTGTGGCCAGCCAAGGTCTTCCTAGAATAAGAGGATGTCCTCCTAGATTGTTCTTGGGAGTTAAAATCATAAAATCAACTGGATATTCCCAAGAGTCTAGTGAGACTGGAATGTCTTCCAATACACCATCAGGTTTAATGATTGATCTATCTGCAAGTTGCAACAAAGTAGGTGTAAAGAGAAGGTTAGGAAGTTTTAACTGATCCATGGTCTGTCTACTCATAATGTTGATAGCGGCTCCTAAGTCAATCAAGGTATTTGGGATTTCAACCCCATTAATATGAGTTTTAACAATAGGGCTACCGGGATCTACATATTTTTGCATGGTAATTTTACCCATCATAATGTCTGCAATTTTTCCAACTAGATGTATCCTTTTGGTATCTCTGGTTCTTTTTATTGTTTTTTTCAAACTCATCTCCTTTATTGTCTTTGCTAGAATGGGAATCTCCTTAATGGCTGTTAACAAGGGAATCTTGATACAGACATTTTTCAATTCATCTAGAAATCTATAGTCAGGCAACCAAATCTGCTTCTCCACTCCTTTATCAATTTGCAATCTTTCAGGGAAAGGAGGAATAGCTGAAGATGTGGGTTGCTCTACTAAGGGAGTTGATGCTTTTTCTTTTTCTTTAATGCTTGGGTTTTGAAGGGATACTTCAGAACCCTTATTGGCTTTGAGAGATTCTTCCTCAGAAATGCTTGGTTGTTGAGCACTTGTAGAAGGTTGGTCTAGGATTCTACCTGATCTGAGTTGGACCTCATTGAGAGGAACAACCATATAGGTAGGGAATGGTTGACCTTCCATGAGTGGTTGACCTTCCATCACGTAAGCACTTTGAGGATTCCTATTATTGGGGTTTGGTTGAGGTTGAGAGGGAAGTTGATTTGGCCTCTGTTGAGATTGTAACAAGAGTTGAGAATTTTGATTTTGTGGAGGAGGTTGTTGTTGTTGAGGGAATGGTAATGACAATTGTTGACCTTGATTTGGAAGTTGGGGAGCTTGCTGATTTTGAAAGGATTGAGGATATTGGTAGAATTGGGCAAATCTCCCATAAGGATTTTGCATTTGCATGCTTTGCAACCATGCTTGGAAAGGATTTTGTGGTTGTGACCAAGGATTCCAATTTGGTGGGGGTTGGAAATTCATAGAGTTATTAAACCCTTGATTTTGCTGCCCCTGCCAAGGTTTTCTTGCAACAAAACAAAGGGATTCAAGCGTACTTGGATCTTCTTGAAAGACTGCTTTGAGGCCAGGGATTGAAGGACATTCCTTGGTCTCATGGGTTTCTGAGCAAATTACACAGGTTTCCACAACTTGTGCTTCCAAGGGACATTCCCTTAAAGCATGCTTCTTTCTACACTTCGGGCAAAAGATAGTCATAGCCTCGGCTTCTGCTTTTTGTTTATTTTGAATCTTAAGGGTATCAATTTGTTCACTGAGACTCCCCAAGATGTCAGTTTTAAATTCATCTAGCATATTACCGATTTCAGCCCTACTCACTGATCCTGTTGCAGATTTATTTGCCCTAAGGAGAGAAGGATCTCTAGGCCCTTTTTGAGTTTTTGATTTGCCCCTTGAGAGATGGATACAAAGTTCTGCTATATCATTGAGAGAAAGTTGAGAAATATCCCCCTTTCCCATCATGTTTAAGATATCTATCCATTCATCCCTAATGGCTTTTAATAAGAGGGCTTTTAAGGTCTCTTCATCCAAGGTACTCATTTTTGCTCTTTTTAAATTATATTGAAATCTCTCAAGTAAATCTTCTAAGCTCTCATCTTCTTTTTGCACCATTTTAAAAACCTCACCCTTATGATCAGTAGGCATACAATAGTCCAAATACCTATCCAAAAAGGTTTGTTTCATTTCATCCCAGGTCCTAATGGATTGAGTAACTAACCCCATGAACCATTTCAAAGCTTGATCTTTTAATGTTGATGGGAACAGTTTGAGTTTCTGAGTATCATCCAGATAGTCATAGGTTCGACACACAACTTCAAATTCAAACAAGAATGTTTCAGGGTCCTCAGTTCTTAATCCATGAAAATTTGGGAGGACGGATGGTGATATATTTTTCATGGTGGCTCGGGAGTCCTCATCAACAATGGGAAACCCAAATGAATTATCCCCATCTCTATTTCCTCCAATGGGACCTCTACCTCCTCCATTGTTATTATTATTTCCTCCTCCTCCTCTACCTCTACCTCTACCGCCTCCTTCTTCCTCTGCCATGATGATTCTCCTAGGGATTTCAAAATCTTCTGGTTCTTCTACAACGGGTGAATGAGAAGAGATTTCTCCTTCCTCTTCAGGTGAGTCTATTTCCTCAATTACAATTGGTTTTCTTGTAGGAGAAAGAGAAGAGTCTCTTCTTAGTTCAAACTCAATAGAAGGTGTAGGAGAGTCAACTCTTGGCTCTTGAATTTCAGGACTAGGAGTTTCGGTTGGAGATAAGGGAGGTGTCTCTTGTCTATCTCTTGAAGCAGATGGACTTGTAAAAATTGAACTTCGAGCTCTAGCTAAAAACCTTCCCCTAGAATCTCTAGCTCTATGCATGTCATTTTTTTATTTTATCTTCAAGTCAAGTTAAATAGTTCTTTTTTCTGATCTTCCAGTTCACTCTAGGTGCAAGAAGAGAGCATACTCAAGAAACTATTAAATCAATAACTTTCTCCTTTCTGATCCTCCAGATCACTTCAAAGTGCAAGAGGAGAGCATACTTAGATAGGTTATTAACTTCTTTCCTTGAAACTTTATATTTTTTTTTCTAAGAATATGGCTACTTAATTTCACTTCCCCGGCAACGGCGCCAAAATGTTTAGTCAATTTAGTGTTATCTAAATTGCTAGTATTTATTGTCAACCCGGGGCTCGTAAGCTGATGAAGTGAGGGTGTACTATATGTACTTAAGTAACCTCTTAGAGTTTTTCTTATCGTTGGGGGTGTTGTTGTGGTTAATTATGTTCCTAAGATGGAGTGAGAATTTATAAACAAGTGAGTGATAGTGTGTGTGTAGAGTGAATCCTAAATGAGTGAAAGTGTGTGTTGAGTGATCTCTAACTACTTGCTTGGAAGGAAATGCTTGAAAAGAATAAGTGAACTGAAATGACTTGAAATAAACTTGAAAGCAAATGACCACTACCAATGGCACTAGACACCGTTCAAGTTGCTGCTAATAAAAGAAAAGAGAGTCACTTTTAAAACCCAAGAATAAAGATTATCTCTCTCTAACTCGATGCTTCAAAGCACATGTACTGTGTAAAGCACGGATAGGAAGTAGCTTATGTGGAATTAGAAAAGTGAGAAAAATATGCTTGAAAGACTAATGATAATGATTTGCTATTTCTAATTCTCTACTTCAGCCATATGTACTATGCAAAGTATGATTAGAAAGTAGTGAGAAAATAGTCTAATAAGCACTTAAAATCAAAACTTCTACTTTAAAGACTAGTGGTGATGATTTGCTCTTTCTAACTCGATGCTTCAAAGCACATGTACTGTGTAAAGCACGGATAGAAAGTAGTGAAAGAACAGTCCAAAAAGCACTCAAACTAGCTGCAAATTAGTGATATTCTGATCTTAAAAGATAATAGTTTATGATGAAGATCATTCATGTATGTTAACAGCTCTTTGAGAAATAAGATTAAAAATCAACTATAAAGATAAAGGCAGCACTTGAATTGTCAACTTCAAATACCATTAGCTGTAAAGCAAACACACACATATAAAAAATAAATCCCGGGCTAAAAGAAACCTGCAAAGAAATAACACTGATCAGCTTGAAAGAAAGGGAAACAAGTAAATGAAACTATACATGCTTAAGGAAATAAACAAGAGAATAACGAAATACTGCACATAAAATACTTTACAAAGGCTGAGATGAGCAGGGGCCCTCTGTTCATTCAGCCACAAGAAAACTCAGAGATCTGGAAACTTCAAAACGGTGCTATGTCTCTTCCTCCATTTGCAAAAAGTATACAAAACAGAGTGCTGGAATAGCACTAGAAAACAGAGTTCACAAAGCTCTTAAATTCCACACAAGTTCAGAAAATTACAACTAATAAAAAGTTCTTTGAGCGTACGCAGACGCAGCAATTTATAGGAGTTTCTAAGATAGCCTACTCGTACAGCTAATTAACAGAAAAACAATAAACAGTCATGCGTATTTATGGTCCCTTGACACATCACGGCTGCGTGGACGAGTTTAGTGGTTCTGTCGTCATGGATAATAAATCCCATGTTGGATTGTGTCTCCCCTGCCACCTGTAGAACATGGACAAATCACCATTTAAGATGACGTGACCAAGCAGCTCTCAATCACCGTTTAAACAGCCTTGAGTTGACCGTAACTTAACCAGATTTGACCATGGGTGGAGATGACGTGGATGGCTGGAACAATGGGACAGGAACCTCGAGCACGTTGATACCTGAGTGCCCATGTGGCTCATCTAGCAAACCGACACGTGGATCATTGTGTTTAACAAAAAGGCTGCAGGATCTTCAGATAGCTGCGGGATCATCAGATAGCTGCGGGATTCCTGCAAGTAAGTCAAAATCTAAACAAATAGTCATCCATTAGCAAAACTTGCTTGATCATGCTTATTGACACCTAATGTAATGATCTGAGAGGTTTTATGGTGAAAATGAGGCAAAAGTGAAGGAAAGATAAGGAAGAACTGAGGAAAATGGTAGACAAGTAGGTGTAGAATAGAGGCTCTACACCTATCATTGCAACGCACATTTTCTTCCACATTTACATCCTCTTTTGTGTCCAAGTTTGCATCAAATATTGTTTATGTTTTTTGCATCCTATTTTGCATCTACTTTTACATCCACTTCTGATGCGTCCAATTTTTCATCTAATTTTGTGTCCACTATTGCACCCATGTTTGGTCCATGTTTACATCCCTTTTTGCATCCAATTTGGCCTCCTTTTTTCATCCAATTTTGTGTCATTTCTTGCATTCATATTTGTATCCACATTTGTTTCACCACAATTCATGCTAAGTTTTATGCCTACTATTGCACCCATGTTTTCTTCCACTTTTTCATCCACGTTTGCATCCTATTTTGTGTCCAATTTTTCATCAACTATTGCATCTACTTTTTCATCCACTTTTGTGTCAATTTTTCTGTCTTGTTTTTCATCTACTTATGTTGAGTCCACTCTTCATAAAATTTTACGTCTATTGTTGCTCCCATTTTTCTGTTCACTTTTGCATCCATTTTCCAATGCTCATCATATTTTTTGCATTGATGATATTTCTTATGACATTGAAAATTATGAACAACTGATGACAATGTCAATAATTATGACGATGATGATAATGAATATGATGATGATGACATGAATTATAATTATGATGATAATGACAATGATGATAAAGACGATGGGGGTTACAATGACAATGATGATGATGATGCTAATGACCTTGGCCAATCTTCCCACTTTTTAAATGTTGTCATGGTCATAATCATAATCATTATCTTTGGCGTCATCTTCCAAGTCATCATCATCTGATCATCATTATCATTATTTTCATCTTGGTCGTCATCAACAATAATAATGGCATGAATGATGATTATGATGTCGATGATGATGATGACAACAATGATGATTGAAATTACATTAATTATGATGATGGGGATGATTAAAATTATAATGATGATGATAATGGTAGTGATGATGATGATCATCGATCATCTCTCAAAAATAGAGTTGTTATTTCTCTTTCATATATCATGTGTCCTAACAACCCTTTTCTAGCACTCGTAACATTATTTGGGTTGATGATATTTCTTACGACACCTATAATTATGAACAACTGACGAAAATGTCCATAACCATGATGATGATGATGACGAAGACATGAATGGTGATTATGATGATAATGCAATTATGATAATAATGATGACAATGATGGTGGTGATGATGACGATAATGAAGACGATGATAATGATTATGATGATGCCAATGACCTTACAATCATGGATTCATGAACTTACTAGTTTCAAGATTAGCTTCTGTATACGTATTACTATCAAACCTTTTACATTTTCTGTCTCTTGGGATATTTTCCTCTTCTCAATAATATCTATTGGCTTTTCCATATACATGAGATATAGTTAGAGGGTCACCTCATCTGTAGATGCCCCATTTATTATGAGATTCAAGGGATGTTTTATTGTCTTTATCAAGATTTGGAAGGATCATTTTTTACTCTCTTTCAATACATGTCTAACTCTATTTATGAGGGAGGTCCTTGGATTTAGATATTTATATAAGGCCTTATGTGGCCTTCCCCTTTTCAATTCTTCCAAGGGGATCACCTCCTTCCATGTTTGCTTTCCTACATAGGGCCAAAATTGAAAAACCAAGATTTAAACTTCTTCAACTATAAAATTGGTGATGCCTCATACCTCTTCTTGACCCCCTCAATAACACATCTTCCTTCAAAGAGACTATTGAGGATTTCCCTTCATATATTGCAGGTTGGATGTCATAGGACCTATTACCCTACTTCCTGTTGAGAAACCAAGTGTTAGAAGAAAATCATTGATTTATCTTGACTTACAGGAAGCTGCATGAAACTCATAAAGCTAGAGGAAGCACTGGAATTCCACAAAAAATTTGCAAGGGGGTGCCTAGGGTCAAATTGGTTAGCAATTCTCATAATCCCAAACATCACAGTGAAAAGTAAGTGGCCCATCTCTCATGTGTTCATGATTTGATAACAAAAAATAAAAGAGTCTACAATGTTCTAGTAATTATAGTGGGCTTGGGAATTAGACATAATTTTGGGAAATTTAAGGGAATTGTGTGGATATAGGAAATGGTATAAATTGTAGTCATCTACCAAAAACATTTTAAGCTCCAGGACACCCTGAAACTCATACTTAAGCTAGCCTACAAAACATTCTGCATTTAGCTATAACCAAAGAAGAAAATGGGAGGGGGATTCAATAGAAGAGAACCCACAAATACATCAAGGATTCACCTTCATCCTCTTGTGGTAGATATCTTTAGGAGGCATCACTGGTTGGGCTTCTTTGAGATGCTCAAGGGGTATGATGAGGATATAGCCTATGAGTTTGCCATGGAACTGAACCCTCAGGCAAGAACAAATGCTACCACTATGGTGAGAGGGTTGCCCATTACAATCAACCCTGAGGTGATCAGCAGAGTAACCACACTTCCTCAAGGGGTACAATGGAGAAGAGAGGACAAGGATAAAATCACCTTTTCTAAGAAAAACTTCTTCCTAAATGATGAATAGCCAATTGAAGACAAAAATGGGGTCAGGAAGGAGAGCCTTCCCTATCCTTGGGATGAGGTGAGCTACCACATCCTCAAGTACATTTCTTGTGAAGGGAGGCTCAGTGTAGTCTATGGATAACAATTCAGACTCCTCCATGAGTTGAGATTCAGAGATTATATACCCATAAACCAAAGGCTCAATGTGGCTTGTTTCTTTTTGCAGTCCATTATGGACATGAGCTAGAAGGTGAAAGAAGGGAAACACCAACAGTTAGCACACCCTAGCCTCATTAAGCTGATAGTGGTGGATGCCTTGAGAAAATTGAGAATCTTGTTCTTTGGTCCACATTTAGAGACATGGACAAAGAGGCCTTCCTTGAAACCCAAGTCCTTAAACATGGTGGAACTCCAATATCTAGTGTTGAAGAAGAATGGAAATAAGAAGAAAAAGAAGAAGAAGAAGAAGTAGAAGAAGAGGAGAAAGAAGAAGAAAAAGAAGAAGAAAAATAAGAAGAAGAAGAAGAAGAAAAATAAGAAGAAGAAGAATAAAAATAAGAAGAGAAACAAGAATAAGAGGAAGCAGAAGGAAAATACTAGCCCTGACAAACACACTAAAGAAGGGGAGAAATCTCCAAGATTATCCCCTGAACCCACTGAAAGGGAAACAATTGTTGCCTTAACTCCCTTAAGGACACCCATCAAGTCCAAGAGGAAAAGACAGAGGCAGACTTCCCTCTATTTTAAAACAAGAAAAATCACCAGGATCAAGCAGGGGAAGCCACAAACACCTACAAGAACTCCCATAATAATTGAAGAATCACCAAACAAGCAGGAGGAGCTAGGTTCCTTGGGAATGAAGGTTGAGGAAGGAACATCACCACAAGAAACCCCAAAGGCTCACATCACTTATGTTAGGAATCTTGTCACCAGGTCAACATTAGCAAAGCAAACCAAGGCACCTGTGACCCTCTTACAGAAAGGAAACGGCCTACTATAGGATCCTCAGACAGTGTTATAGGAAACACTGTCACTACTACAGGAAACACATAAAAATATATAGGAAGGATAATAAGGGCAGAGAGAAGGAAAGGAAGCAACACCACAGGTGCAGGAGGGGGCAACTTCTCCAAAAACATTTGAGGGATATTTCCAGAGTTGTAGGAGAAGAGCCCACAACCAAATCTGAGTTCCTACTACAAGTTCATTGAGGGAGGCAGAGTAATACCACATAAATTTGCAATCCCTCCCTTCTATGAACTTTGTTGGATACCTATACCAATAGGTTTCATATTTCATGATTGGCAAGAGAAAAGCCAAGTATGCTCTGCTCTGGTATCCCAAAGATCCCATATTTCCTAGAAAGCAAGAGCTGGGTAAAGTGTTTCAAGTATTGAGGACCTTATTTCAAATTTTGTGGATGATTCAACAGTCTAAACTGGATCATGCCATGTTTCAATTTTGAGTTGTAGAATAGAGAAAGAGGTCTGTCCAAACAGCTTAATCTTGGCAGACAAGTAGTTCAGGTAGAGAAGCAAAGGTTCCCAAAAGTTTAATCTGGGACCTTGGAAGACATAAGGGTAGAAGTAGATAGAGAGAAAAGGAAAAAGCCAAAGAAAAGAAAAGGCAATTGAGGGTTGCAAGTCCAAGTGCCCCTCCAAGAAGAAACAAAAAATGCTAGGCAAAATAGTTGGGTAGGCAGTGTGGTTGCAGAAAGAATATGATCACCATTACACAGGTATCAATAGGTCTCTTGCCAAGGCAATAAATCTATCAGCAAACAAAGTGGTGAATTCCATGAAATCACAGCAAAGAGGATCACTAACTTCTTTTCTTTCCCTCTCTAGTCCATCACTAACACCCCCTTTCTAATTCCCCTCCTTCATTCATATTAACTCCTAATTCTACTATATAACCTCCCCTATCTTACCCCCACCCCTAATAATACTAACACTAAGGTGTATAAAACCCCAAATCTTATGTATATTCCCTCCCCTAGGCATAATAGCCGTGTATTTTTCAAAAGGGACCAAAATGGCATCTGGCCACTTTGGTGAACCTATTCCACCCTATTCCCCCTTTGCTGCAAGTTAATTTACCCTCAAATCACCTCTGCATTGATAAAACCCCCTCTCCAAACCCCTTTTGCCTATAAAAACCTTTGCAAAGGTTAATACCCGCCTCTGGCACGTTCCCCAATCCTGCCACACTATTGGTTAAGCGAAAACATTTGAAAAACCCATAAAAACCCGCAAACTTTAATCTTTTCCGCCCGCAGTATGAAACACGCATCTTTCTCCTCCGCCAGCCGTCGGATCAAGCCCATCAGATCTGACGGTCCACATTAATATCAGAGCGCATCTGATGGCGGTACTTTAACCTCCGAGAAAGTGACGTTGCGCCTTGTCACGCCTCCTCCACGCGTCAATCGTTCAACCATCTCGGAGTCGAGTCTGACAGCTTCTGTGCCGTACCTAAACCGCCCCGAGAAACCGCGGCGGTTAAGGCCTTAACCGTAACCGCTGCGGTTTGACTGCCACCTACCCGTCGCTAACTCGCCGCCACGTCCTTATCTGCTCGTACCTGCCTTTGTTATTGGTCCACCTCACTGCTGACTGGGTTGCCACCTCACCGCCCCTTTGACCAGTCACCCACTGCCACGTCGCCCGATGACGTCAGCTGACGTCACCTCACCATGACCCACCAATGACGTCATGCTGACGTCAGCAGAAAAAAGCGCCAAATTGGTAAAATAACCCATATTTACCAATTTTCCCGTGTTTTTTACCACTTTCACTGTTATTTCTGTTGGACGCTCTGCATGACCGTTTGCACTCTAATTTTCGCCAACCAGTCTATTAGCCCGGGCGACCTCCTCAAGCAGCAACTGTGCACCTTTGCTTCAACCTCTGCTCATCGAATTACAGGTATTTAGACCGTTTCGCCCTCCATACGACCTTCATTAAGCTTGAAATTGCTCAGAGGGATAGTAGAACCATAAAAACGCTATTTGCACCGTTCATTTCCATTCGTTCATCCACCATTGTCATTGTGAGGGCCAAGAAGTACCTGCAGAGCTTTAGAAACCTGCAATTCACATAAAACCACTGTAATTCTGCGTTTTCCCGGCAGAGTTCCTAATAGATATAATTCACCCGATTGGAGAGTTCAGTTAGACCACAGAGAAGTTCTGTCACTAGTCTCCAGTAGTATTTCAATTGCTATTGAGAGAATTCCCCTTGCATACTCAAAACATCAACTGTTTCCACAGAGAACTGCCTCCAGACTGTGTTTTTACCATTCCACCTGTCCACCTGCAATTCTTGCAACTTGAAGAGCTATGGAGACCCCTATTGCACTGAATATTAAGCCCATCAATGCTCCTCACCAGGAATTAGCATGGAAAGCCCTGGGAGACATGGACTACCAAATGCTGGATTGGTTCCCCATGGGAACCAAGTACAATATTCAAATGTTGAATGAATTAAGAGCCCAGCACCTCAGTGGGGCAGATATCTTGGGGATTTGGGAGTCAAATGTGCCCATATACAACCTTCCCCAAGTCAATCCTATGCCAGAGCTCATTTATAGCTGCCAGGAATGCTATGACCCCAGCCAAAGAGCAGTCATGAGCCCCACAGGCCTAGTCCTGTTCCATATCACCCCAGAGAGCATAAACCAGATGCTGCGCTTCAAAACAGCCAAGAAATTGACCCCTCTATCCATGCAGAATCTGATTAACAGAGGGATCAAGCTGTCCAGTGACCAGATTGTCAAAATCAACCAACTGTTTGTCACACCAGGCTCTGAAACAGTCAGAACCCCTCCTATTGGGTACCAATATCTAAATGAGTTGGGCAGAATGTTGGTGGATCTAATTGGCTATGTCCTAGGATTCAGGGGGTTGGAAGATGTAGATGACAGCATAATGGCAATGCTGTCTATATTTGCCCCTGAGACCTCTGTCTTTTCCTCTTAAACCTGTCTGTTGGGAATATATAAACAATAAGTGAAAATTCTTAAATGCTTTCACTGTTTGTGTTACCTGTTTCCAGTCATTTAATCAAAAATCTGTTCTATTAAGCACTCAAATGGCCTTGTAAGTTCCATCTTTCAGCAGCACAGCAGCAAACTACTGAAAAGACACCCCAGGCAGCAAGCAAAGACAAAGGAAAACAGGTGGAACAGCCACCTATATTGACAGAAGAACAAGTTGACACCTTGCTACAGCAGCAAGAAGAAATGGAACAGCAAGAACTGGGGCAGCAACAAGAAGAAGCACAGTCCAGTGAACAGCAGCCCTTGCAGCAGGAAAAGGGGACAGATCTACCTAGTTACACTGAGCAGCAGCCCCAAACAGAGGTGCCTCCCAGGACAGACACCAATGTAGACACCTCAGTCCTCCAAACACCACAGAAGGAGGACTTGACCAGGAAAAGGGAGAGAGAGACCCCCCACACCTCATCCTTCATCAGAGGAGAGAAGAGACAAAGACTGAATGACTCCCAAGAGGAGGACATAGCAGTAAGGCAAGCCATGGGCATGGGCCCACCCAGTGGAGAACTTTCGGCCAGCTCATCTCAGCGTGGACATGACATGACTATGGGAGGAGAGGTCAGCTCCTCCGGTCAACATAGAGAAGGGCAGTCAAGTATAAAGCAGCAATTCATTGACATCAAAAGGAGGAGTGATCCCATAAAAGTGCAGCTGTATAATCACTTGTTAAACCTAGCTCCTAGCAACCAGCAGAGACTCATGTCTGCTTTCGATGTGAGCGAAGGCAAAATGATAATGAGCCACTTCATGCCCACAACTTTGCATCCTCAGTCCACCTCGGACTATCTAAGAATCAACATGGAGGTTCTTGCCAAAGACATACACCCTATGGACAAGATTGAATTACATAAACAAACTGGTGAAATGGTGTATGCCTCCCTGGCAGATGAGACATTGGAGAACTACAAACTAAAGAGCAGCCTGGATAACACAGCTTCTCAGCTGGAATTAGAAAGAGCATCATCACAAGCCAAGGACAATAGGATCAAGTCCTTGGAAGAGGTAATTATAGATATAGGGCATGATCCTAAAGATGTCAAAGGCATCCAAGAACTCCTGAAGATAAGGGATGCAGACATGGCGGCCCTAAGAAAGAAAATCAAACTCCCGGCCACCATCCATCCACAAACAGATGAAGTTGCCCAGCAAAGGCAAGAAAAGGATACTACAGACCTGCTGGTATCCCTATACAAAGAGCTGGTTAGGACTCAAGACCAGCTAGGACAAACTGAAGCTGCAAAGGCAGCACTACAAGAAGCACTGAAGCAAAGAGAAGAGGGCCAACCCTCCCAGCCTCCTCCTGTGATAATAAATCTTGAGGAAGTCCCTCCAAAGACTACTCCTCCTCCTCAGCAAACAGAAGCTACAGCACCAACTACAGCGCCATCCACAGCAACAACAACTACAACATCGGAACAGGCTACTAGTTTAGACATGCAAAAGCTGCAAGCTGAGATCCAAGCCATGGAATCTCAAATGAAAGAGCTGGATGAACTTAAGAAAACCTTGGCTAAGGTAAATGAAAAGTTTGACAAGAGCAAACAGAATGAGGCAGCCAAGGAGAGAGAGGTAAGAGCTCTTAAGAGGAGAATTGCTGAACTAGAGAAAGAGCTTGCACTAGAAAAAGTGACAGCTGAAATGAAAGCAGTGCTATGGAGCAACATTGGGCGGTCCATTGCCAACCAGTGGCAATATATTGAGACCATGGATGAGCAAATGGTGCTCATCACTAAAGCAAACAGAGAAATACAGAGAGCCAGGGCAAGCCTTGGACACATGCCAGAAGCTGCTACTAGGATGATCAATATTCTGAACTATAAGACTAGCTCTCAATTAGCTGTCATGGGAATCACCAACAGGACAGAAACAAATGCTGTAGCCAAAAGAGTCATAACATTGAGGAACTTGGTTGGAACACTGGAGAGGAGGACACAGGATATGCAGACTGAAATCAACAGATTCCTGGAAAAATTCGTGGCACTACAGAACAGAGGCCTCCCCAGCATTTTAAGCAGTGTAGGAAGACTGCTCACCCTAGACAATTACAATAAGAGAATTGATGCCCATGCAGTAGCAGAGATTGCAAAACCGCCCAGCACTTCAGCAGACGCAGGGCCAGCCACCGGGCAGACTATGTATGACAGGGTGGAGAACCTATTTTTCCTCATGAATGAAGTTGAGCATCTGTTTGATACACCACCTAACTTCTTCAAATTCACAGAAGCAGATGAAACTCTAGGGGCAATCTTAACACACCAACTGCCCACACAGGATGTCTGGAGAAATTTGACACAGACAATTTTGTCAGGCCAGAATCAGTAGCGCTAATTCTCCAGGCAAATGAGCATACATGCGCAGGCACAATTTTGAAGAAAGATATCTACAAGGAAGAGGCTGAGGCTGAGCCAACTCAGCAGGACCATTGACTCACCACAAGCAGCAGTCACAATCACAGGTGACAAGTCCAGGATACAGCGTACAAGCCTTAAAGACAGGTCTTCCAGCATTTATTCAGAATATCTCGACCGACTTAGCTGTTTCCAAAGGCTAAAATAACTTCTGACAGAGCATTAAAATGCCTGTACTCTGTAATCAATGCTGTATTAAATTTTGGTCATAATATCTTAAGTGGTTGGTAGGAATGTAAAATCTGAGATAACTCAGAACTCAGATATTTTGTAAATGACCGCAAGTATATATTCACCCTTCACAGCAGTTGAAAAGGGTTGTTGTAATTTTCTTTTGAGAACTCTCTCTTACTGTAATATTTTCAGAGAAGTAATACAAAGGAAGAATGGAATTTCCAAGGCTTGGTGTACTTTGATGTATTGTGGTGAAAGATGAAAGTTACAGGATTCCAGGGTGTTGCATAAAACAATAAGTATTCTCAAATCTCTTTGTTATATGTTTTCGAGTCTTTTGTTCTCTTTTGTTGTTTAAATGTTTTACACTTGATAGCAAGGTGAAAGGATAGTTCCAGGACTTAACCCATGATTACCCTGGACTCAAACTGAGCTATTATACATGTTTTCCTCAGATACAGTGACCGAATTGTAATTCTTAATTGCTGCATTTCAAAACTGTGTCTTTTACTGTGATAGGCATTCTCAGGGATTCAATTTTTGCCCCTGAGACCTCTGTCTTTTCCTCTTAAACCTGTCTGTTGGGAATATATAAACAATAAGTGAAAATTCTTAAATGCTTTCACTGTTTGTGTTACCTGTTTCCAGTCATTTAATCAAAAATCTGTTCTATTAAGCACTCAAATGGCCTTGTAAGTTCCATCTTTCATCTCAAAGTTTCAAACACATATAGCCACAGACTCCATTGCCCAATGGTACTCAACTTCTCTGAAAACTACATCACTGGAATCTAAAAGGAGTTTCATCAACCAAAACATAAACAAAACCTGTGCATAATAGCTAGCCTAGAACCCTATCATAAACAGTTACAAATCATAAAGAGAGAGCCCTCTCTTATCACAGTTTGGCTAGAAACAGTGATCCAAAGATTGGTTAGTGGTTACCCCGGCCGTATTCCCTTGGGAGTCATAGGGAACAACCTGGGTGTTAACATAATTGGCGACTCCACTGGGGAACTTAACATTTTGCAATTACTAACTATCTTCCAAAGCTACCATCAAGCCTGAAACTAGCCAAGAGGCCTTAGGACTGTTTCTCCAATACAGGGACAGCTTTAGGGAAGAGCTAGCTAGGGAAACTTCATCTTAGCTTTGAGACCTATATAGTCATTCCAGAATGCTTGTTCAGTCCTTGTACATATAAAACTTCTGTATAAAGTTCTAAAAGAATACTTAGAAGCTGGCTCCCAAAAGAAACCCAAGGCACACTAGGGCAAACCCTGACCCTAATCAACCCATCATTGTCGATAACCCAAATATCATACCAAAGAACACAAGGAGACAGCAAAAGCAGGACAAGCCTGCTGATTCAAATATAAGTTCGGACCAACCTATCCTCATTCCCACTCCTTGCAAAGTTCTTTTCCGTTCCACACCCAATTCCCCCAGTTCACCATCAACCCCTCAAAGTCCTCTCCTTCCATCTTCACCATCTGCACATACTCCCTCAACCAGTTCCCCACTTATTACCCATCCTCTTAACCCAGTTATACCTGTGATCCCAGCTGTCCCATTTGTTCCTATTAACCCTATAAATCCCATAAACATGGCTAACAGATATGCACCTCTGCAGATACCAGCCAATGCTCCAGCTCTACCCCAAGACTACCAAACTAGACTCTCATTTTTTGACTCCCAGGGCCCTTTGACAGCTGTCCAGCATGCTAAGAAGATGCAAGACCACTTTGAGACCTTTGAAATAGATGATGACAGTGTTAGGATGAGAATTTTTGTCCAAAGCTTAACCGGGGATGTCAGAACTTGGTTTAGATCCTTAAATGCAAATTCCATTGCAACCCCTGAAGTTCTATACCAGGAATTTACCAACAGATGGGAGAAAAAGAGAGATCCGCACCATATACTTGGTGAATATAACACTATTAAAAGAGGTCCCCAAGAAACGGTTTTGGAGTATTGTGCTAGGTTTAACAACATATACAATGCTATCCCCCAGAACTTAAGGCCCCCTCCTGATTTGGCCCTTTATAACTTCCCTGATGGTTTTGATTCTGATATGGCCTATCAGTTGAGAGAAAGAGACCCTCCAACCCTTGCAGAAGCCCAAAGGGTTGCAGTCACTGTAGAGGCCAACCTAATCGCCAAAAGAAACAGGGCAAAGCTGGAAAAGAAGACTGGTTTCAAAGAAGAGCCCTCAGGCTTTGATCAAAAGTTGGATGCAATACTAAACAGCATGAAAAGACTAGGTGAAAGAGTGGAATCAGTAGAAAGGAAATCATCATGGGAGGCACCACAAAACAACCCTCCTAGAAACCCAAATTTTAGGAGAGTCCAGAACCCCAATATAGGAAAGACAGGTGCTGACCAAGATATCAGACCCCCTTTTCAAGAAAACTATGCAGAAACTTCCTCAGCAAATCAGCTCAATGAGGATCTTGAAATCAACCTAATAGGTCTGGATGGCAAAAGTCATGTATTCTTAACTCAGGAGGACCATGAGGAGGATGAAAGCAAAACATTCCAAACTCAATCAGGAGAATCCTTTGACTTTAAACAAGGATATGATACTGCTGTCTATGAAGTCCATAAACAATACAAACTAAGAAGTCGGACTGTAAATGCAAATCAGCCTGAGAAGGTAAAGGAGAAACAGCAA
Organism: Pinus tabuliformis; assembly: GCA_031772625.1. Classification (NCBI taxonomy): domain Eukaryota; kingdom Viridiplantae; phylum Streptophyta; class Pinopsida; order Pinales; family Pinaceae; genus Pinus; species Pinus tabuliformis. The sequence continues at coordinate 323,094,516 of CM062808.1, read as the reverse complement.
TCTAAAGAAACCTTAGTCACTGAACCTAATGACAAAACAAACTTACCTACAAAAGAAGTAGTGGTTGAGGAAGTCACTGAATTACTGTCCACACCACAACAGCCCACGGCAACCTCATCCTCCCACCCAAATCCGAACATTACCCCTCAAGACATGGGCATGAGGGGCAGGTTCCAAAATCAAGATGAAATCCAACAAGAAGATTTAATGAACAGAGAAAGGACTGCTATCCGTGACTCTAAAATTCAGGTTGACAAACCCTTTGACCTAGGAACAGAGATTGGCAAGTTAAAGATAGCAATTCCCCTTTCAGAGCTAGCCAAGCATGACATATATAAGCAACAGATCAAAAAATCCCTTCAGCTCACCAACAGCAAAGATGATGTAAATGTGCTAGATGACACTCCAGAATTACTGTTTGGCCCAGAGGTAGATGGAAAAGCAGTAGTCACAGGGGTTTTACCGTTTTATGTCAGCTTGCATATTCATGATAAAATACTGCATAATGCAATGTTTGACTCAGGTGCCTCTCATAACCTGATGCCAAAAGCTGTCATGGAAAGATTAAACTTGGATATAACAAGACCATACAAAGACCTGTTTTCTTTTGATTCTAGTCAAGTCAAATGTTTGGGCCTAATAAAAGATTTATGTGTGTCCCTGGTTCAATTTCCCAACAAAACCATACTAATGGATGTTGTTGTTGCTGATATCCCACCCAAATATGGGATGCTCTTATCAAGATCATGGGGAGCGAAACTCCAAGGCTCCCTGCAATTAGATATGTCATATGCAACCATTTCTGTATTTGGGCAACCAAAAAGACTTTATAGGGAAACACTCATGAAGTATATGGTCAGCAGTGAAGAAAAGCCTCAAAATTTTCCAATATATGCTGTCCATTCGGACATAGACTCCTTCATCCTCTTCAATGACAGCGCAAGCTTCTCAAACAATGACATTAAGACCGAAACACTCATACAAGAACAAAACATTGATCAAACAAGTAGCACCTGCCGAATTTCAATCAGCCCAACAATACCCATTAACCCTCCTCTAGTTGTCAAAGATTGTCAAACAAATAATGAAATTATCCTAGGAGACAAATGGGAAAAGAAACCTCAACTCATGCTCACATTGCCATCCCATGAAAAGAATGTTAAATCTCCTATTCAGCAAGATAATCTGTGGGTCCTAGAGTTTGATGGCTCAGTTAACAAGTTAGGGGCAGGAGCTGGAGTATGGATACATAACAAAGAGAAAGGCTATGCAGAAGGCAGGGCTTACAGATTGAAGTTTAGATGCACTAACAACATAGCAGAATATGAAGCGCTGCTATTGGGTCTAAAGCTAGCAAAATCACTACAAGCTCCTAAACTCTCCATCATGGGAGACTCTGATCTAATAATTCAACAAGTGAAAGGAAACTTTGTTACCAATGACAAAAGATTAAGGTCCTATAGGTCTGCTGTAATTGAAATACTAGAGACTTTCTCCGAGTTTGTTATCACAAAGATTCCAAGGGGCCACAATCTCCATGCACATAGCTTGGCAACATTTGCCAGCACCTTCAAATTCCCACTACAACCCAACAATTGTTTCACGGCAGAGGTCAAATATAGGCCTTCTATTCCAAACAATGTCAAAGAGTGGCAAGTATTTGAGAATGACATGCAAATAAACAACTTTTTAACCTTGCAACAAGAGTTTACAGGATTAAATATTGACCTTGAGACAGCAAGTCAATCTCAAACAGTTGATGGAGCAAGTCAATCTCAAACAGTTGATGGAGCAAGTCAATCACAATTACAGTTTCAACAGTCTGCCCACCCAATGTCACCTAGAACAGCCAAACAATTACTCAGTCCAACCATTTTCAACAAAGAAAACATTCAGCAAATTCACCAAATTGACTGTGAAGAGCTGAGCAACGCTGAAGATGAAATCATACAACTCAAAGACAATCTTCTTCCAGCAGGCCTTACCCCACTAGAGGACATTTTTGACTCAAATGATGTCCCCAGGAAACCAAAGATGCAGCCATTAGATGCAACAATTGAAGAATGTAACATTGGTACCACTGACAAGCCTAAAATAATAAAGCTATCTGCTGCTTTGCCCCCTGACCAAAAACCCAAATATATTGATCTCTTTAAAGAGTTCCAAGATGTCTTTGCCTGGGGTTATGAAGACTTGAAGTCTTATGATACCTCTGTTATCCAGCACACCATTCCCCTCAAACCTAATCAAAAACCATTCAAACAGAAATTGAGAAGAATCAATCCTGTGCTCCTTCCTTCCATTGAAAAGGAATTACAAAAAATGTTCAAAGCTGGTATCATAGCACCAATCAGGTTTTCTGAGTGGATTTCAAATTTGGTCCCTACAAGAAAGAAAACTGGTGAGATTAGACTTTGTGTAGACTTAAGGAATTTGAACCTAGTGTCACTCAAAGACAACTACCCCTTACCCAAAATGGACCACATTCTTCAAAGAGTAGTAGGAGCCTCAAGAATATCATTGTTGGATGGTTTCTCAGGTTTCAATCAAATCCTGGTACACCCTGATGATCAAGACAAGACTGCATTTACTACCCCATGGGGCACTTTCAAGTATGTGAAAATGCCCTTTGGATTGAAAAACGCAGGGGCAACATTTCAGAGAGCAATGGACATTGCTTTTGCAAAGGAAATTCATGATTTCTTGGTCATTTACTTAGATGATCTAACACCCTTTTCAAAATCTGACCAAGAACACTTGAAACATTTGAGACAAATTTTCATAACATGCAGGAAATATGGTATTTCCTTAAACCCCAAGAAGTCATTATTTGGTTTGGAAGAAGGGAAACTTCTAGGGCATATCATTTCGAAAAATGGCATAAGAATTGATCCAGATAGGATACAAGCTATCCTACAAATGCCTCACCCAAGGAATGTCAAGGAGCTGCAAGGATTCTTAGGAAAAATCAACTTTTTGAGAAGGTTTATCCCAAATTTAGCAGAGTTAATCAGATTACTAAACAATATGCTAAAGAAAGATTCAAAGGTCAAATGGACTGTTGAAGCAAAACAAGCTTTTGAAAGTATAAAATTGGCCTTGACTCAAACCCCAGTGTTAACTAATCCTCAGTTTGACAGAGACTTTATCATTTTCTCCTTTGCCTCCCAACATACTATTGCTGCTGTTTTATTACAGAAAGATGACCAAGGGAATGAAAAGCCCATTGCTTTTTTCAGCAGAGCTCTTAGAGATGCTCCTCTAAAGTACCAAATAATGGAGAAACAAGCCTATGCCTTGATCAAAGCTATTAAAGACTTTAGGATTTACATCCTTTACTCCCATGTTGTGGCTTATGTACCAAGTCCTATTGTCAAAGACATTCTCACACAAGAAAACTTAGAGGGTAGAAGAGGAAAATGGATTGCAAACATACTTGAATTTGACATTGAAATAAAGCCTACAAAGCTGATAAAAGGGCAAGGTTTGGCCAAGTTAATGACAGAAGCAAATTTCCAAGCCTTAGATATCAACCAACTGGACAGTGAAACAGAGCTGGCGACTCCAAAGATCAATGTAGCCTTTGAACAATCTCCATGGTACTCTGATATCTGTTATGTATTACAAAACCTGTGTGCTCCCCCAGGACTGTCCAGAACTAAGTCTAGGTTCCTAAAAATGAAAACATCTAAATTTTGTGTGATAGATGAGAATCTACTCTGGAAAAACCATGAAGGTATTTTGCTGCACTGTCTTCTTGAGAGTGAAACTGACAATATCATGCAAGAATTCCATGCTGGAGACTTTGGTGGACATTTGTACTGGAAGTCCACTGTAGACAAGATATTAAGGGCTGGTTATTACTGGCCCACTATGTTCTCTGATGTGAAGAAATTCACAACATCATGCCACAAGTGCCAACTGTTTGAAGGCAAAAGACAGTTGCTGCCACTTCCTTTGAGGCCCATTGCAACAGAGAGACCTTTTCAACAATGGGGCTTGGATTTCATTGGAGAAATTCATCCCTCATCTTCAGGACAACACAGATGGATCTTGACAGCAACAGACTACTTCACCAAGTGGATTGAAGCTGTCCCATGCAGACAAGCAAATGATTCAGTAATCATTCAATTTTTGGAAAACAATATACTGGCTAGATTTGGCTGCCCAGACAAGATAATAACAGACAATGCTGCTGCCTTCAGATCCAAGAAAATGGTGAACTTTTGCCATAAATTTCACATTACCCTGGGCCATTCTACAGCTTACTATCCTCAAGGAAATGGTCTTGCTGAATCATCAAACAAAAGCCTGATAAACATCATAAAGAAAGTGCTGGAAGAGAACAAAAAGAACTGGCATAGGAAACTAGTAAATGCTTTATGGGCAGACAGATTAACCACTAAAAGATCAATTGGGACCAGCCCATATGAGTTAGTCTATGGATTAGAGGCCAGATTTCCTTCATCACTAGGAGTGCCGGTTATGAAACTTCTGCAAGAAAGTCAAGCAGAGCCAAATAATATGCAAAGAAGGATTAACCAGATAATCTGTTTACAGCAGACCAGAGAACAAGTTTTCAGCAGAGTGCAGATACTACAAGAGAAACTAAAAAAGGCCTTTGACAGAAGAACTAAAGCAGAAGATTTCAATGTAGGGGACAAAGTTTTAAAGTGGGATGCAAGAAGAGAAGAGAAAGGAAAACATGGGAAGTTTGATTCTTTATGGAAAGGACCATTTTCTGTCCAAGCAGTACAAGGTAATAACACCTACTTCCTAAAAAGTTTGACTGTAACTAAACTGGATGAAGGTCCTGTCAATGGCAGGATGCTGAAGCACTATTTTGACTGTTCACTATGATAGAAATTCAGAGGTTTATTGTATATATGCAGCCTTACATATTATCTTCTATTTTAGAATGTAAAAAGAGGTTTTCCCAAATGCTGCACCTAGCAGCAACAGGCAGATAGAATCAGAGGTTCTCCAAGAAAAGGCACACAATTTTGACAGATTATATGCAGCAAATTTCAAAGATTAAGATGGGCAGTCAAGGAATAAGGCAATCTGACCTGCTGTTCTTGGTCTTTCAAAAGAAAAACCATCCCCATGTGGAGCCACTGTTGGATACCTATAGTAATAGGTTTCATATTTCATGATTGGCAAGAGAAAAGCCAAATATGCTCTGCTCTGGTATCCCAAAGATCCCATATTTCCTAGAAAGCAAGAGCTGGGTAAAGTGTTTCAAGTATTGAGGACCTTATTTCAAATTTTGTGGATGATTCAACAGTCTAAACTGGATCATGCCATGTTTCAATTTTGAGTTGTAGAATAGAGAAAGAGGTCTGTCCAAACAGCTTAATCTTGGCAGACAAGTAGTTCAGGTAGAGAAGCAAAGGTTCCCAAAAGTTTAATCTGGGACCTTGGAAGACATAAGGGTAGAAGTAGATAGAGAGAAAAGGAAAAAGCCAAAGAAAAGAAAAGGCAATTGAGGGTTGCAAGTCCAAGTGCCCCTCCAAGAAGAAACAAAAAATGCTAGGCAAAATAGTTGGGTAGGCAGTTGTGGTTGCAGAAAGAATATGATCACCATTACACAGGTATCAATAGGTCTCTTGCCAAGGCAATAAATCTATCAGCAAACAAAGTGGTGAATTCCATGAAATCACAGCAAAGAGCATCACTAACTTCTTTTCTTTCCCTCTCTAGTCCATCACTAACACCCCCTTTCTAATTCCCCTCCTTCATTCATATTAACTCCTAATTCTACTATATAACCTCCCCTATCTTACCCCCACCCCTAATAATACTAACACTAAGGTGTATAAAACCCCAAATCTTATGTATATTCCCTCCCCTAGGCATAATAGCCGTGTATTTTTCAAAAGGGACCAAAATGGCATCTGGCCACTTTGGTGAACCTATTCCACCCTATTCCCCCTTTGCTGCAAGTTAATTTACCCTCAAATCACCTCTGCATTGATAAAACCCCCTCTCCAAACCCCTTTTGCCTATAAAAACCTTTGCAAAGGTTAATACCCGCCTCTGGCACGTTCCCCAATCCTGCCACACTATTGGTTAAGCGAAAACATTTGAAAAACCCATAAAAACCCGCAAACTTTAATCTTTTCCGCCCGCAGTATGAAACACGCATCTTTCTCCTCCGCCAGCCGTCGGATCAAGCCCATCAGATCCGACGGTCCACATTAATATCGGAGCGCATCCGATGGCGGTACTTTAACCTCCGAGAAAGTGACGTTGCGCCTTGTCACGCCTCCTCCACGCGTCAATCGTTCAACCATCTCGGAGCCGAGTCTGACAGCTTCTGTGCCGTACCTAAACCGCCCCGAGAAACCGCGGCGGTTAAGGCCTTAACCGTAACCGCTGCGGTTTGACTGCCACCTACCCGTCGCTGACTCGCCGCCACGTCCTTATCTGCTCGTACCTGCCTTTGTTATTGGTCCACCTCACTGCTGACTGGGTTGCCACCTCACCGCCCCTTTGACCAGTCACCCACTGCCACGTCGCCCGATGACGTCAGCTGACGTCACCTCACCATGACCCACCAATGACGTCATGCTGACGTCAGCAGAAAAAAGCGCCAAATTGGTAAAATAACCCATATTTACCAATTTTCCCGTGTTTTTTACCACTTTCACTGTTATTTCTGTTGGACGCTCTGCATGACCGTTTGCACTCTAATTTTCGCCAACCAGTCTATTAGCCCGGGCGACCTCCTCAAGCAGCAACTGTGCACCTTTGCTTCAACCTCTGCTCATCGAATTACAGGTATTTAGACCGTTTCGCCCTCCATACGACCTTCATTAAGCTTGAAATTGCTCAGAGGGATAGTAGAACCATAAAAACGCTATTTGCACCGTTCATTTCCATTCGTTCATCCACCATTGTCATTGTGAGGGCCAAGAAGTACCTGCAGAGCTTTAGAAACCTGCAATTCACATAAAACCACTGTAATTCTGCGTTTTCCCGGCAGAGTTCCTAATAGATATAATTCACCCGATTGGAGAGTTCAGTTAGACCACAGAGAAGTTTTGTCACTAGTCTCCAGTAGTATTTCAATTGCTATTGAGAGAATTCCCCTTGCATACTCAAAACATCAACTGTTTCCACAGAGAACTGCCTCTAGACTGTGTTTTTACCATTCCACCTGTCCACCTGCAATTCTTGCAACTTGAAGAGCTATGGAGACCCCTATTGCACTGAATATTAAGCCCATCAATGCTCCTCACCAGGAATTAGCATGGAAAGCCCTGGGAGACATGGACTACCAAATGCTGGATTGGTTCCCCATGGGAACCAAGTACAATATTCAAATGTTGAATGAATTAAGAGCCCAGCACCTCAGTGGGGCAGATATCTTGGGGATTTGGGAGTCAAATGTGCCCATATACAACCTTCCCCAAGTCAATCCTATGCCAGAGCTCATTTATAGCTGCCAGGAATGCTATGACCCCAGCCAAAGAGCAGTCATGAGCCCCACAGGCCTAGTCCTGTTCCAGATCACCCCAGAGAGCATAAACCAGATGCTGCGCTTCAAAACAGCCAAGAAATTGACCCCTCTATCCATGCAGAATCTTATTAACAGAGGGATCAAGCTGTCCAGTGACCAGATTGTCAAAATCAACCAACTGTTTGTCACACCAGGCTCTGAAACAGTCAGAACCCCTCCTATTGGGTACCAATATCTAAATGAGTTGGGCAGAATGTTGGTGGATCTAATTGGCTATGTCCTAGGATTCAGGGGGTTGGAAGATGTAGATGACAGCATAATGGCAATGCTGTCTATATTTGCCCCTGGTAAGCCTCCAGCTGTGCAGTATGATTATGCAACTTACATAGCAGAGAAAATCCATGAGCAGTTCATGAATTTGAAAAGGGAGAGACTGTTCAGGTACACCTCCTATATATATCATTTATTCCTTTTCAACCAGCCAGCTTCCTTCTCTGTTCCTTTGAGGCCACTCAATGCCCAAGGAAGCCCAAGATCAGTTGTTTTCTGGACCTCTGTTTTTCATTCTACCTCAGTATCACCCTATACATACTGTGAGTTTATTGATTTATTTGTTCATCCAGCCCTAACAGCGCTGCAAGGTACTCCTCCTCCTAGATTAACCGATGATATGAAGAGGATTCTACATTTGAACAAATCTTACAATATTGGCAACTGGTACTTCTACCAGAACCACACAGTCATTAGGATATATGGCTGTGAATTGAACCCATTTAGGTTGCCGAGGTATGTCCCCATGAGGCTTTTTGCCTTAGAATATTTCAGGCAGTTTGGGAACTCAGATTACCTTCACTTTCAGAGTAGAAACAAGAAGTCACAATTGAAGGTAAGAAACCAGCTAGGTTCCTTCCTATATAACAGGAAAGAGGAAGGGTGGAAAGAGGCAGACAGCATCCTGGAAGGCCTCAGATTGCAGACCAGTTTTGAATGGATTCCCTATGACCCCAATCATTCTATCTCCCTCAGGAGAATTAGATACAAATTGGGCAACTATGCACATAAAAGACAACCTGAAATTGAAAAGTATGCCAATGCACTAGATTGGGAAGAGGGTACACTAGTAGAACAAGTCACTAAGGAAGAATTACTTGAGAAAGAAGCTAGGAATGTGCAAAAAGAAACTGACTTGGAAACTTGTGGACAGGTGCCCCTCTCCTACAGAAAGCAAATTGGAACAGCTGCTAAATCTTCAGCAGCACAGCAGCAAACTACTGAAAAGACACCCCAGGCAGCAAGCAAAGACAAAGGAAAACAGGTGGAACAGCCACCTATATTGACAGAAGAACAAGTTGACACCTTGCTACAGCAGCAAGAAGAAATGGAACAGCAAGAACTGGGGCAGCAACAAGAAGAAGCACAGTCCAGTGAACAGCAGCCCTTGCAGCAGGAAAAGGGGACAGATCTACCTAGTTACACTGAGCAGCAGCCCCAAACAGAGGTGCCTCCCAGGACAGACACCAATGTAGACACCTCAGTCCTCCAAACACCACAGAAGGAGGACTTGACCAGGAAAAGGGAGAGAGAGACCCCCCACACCTCATCCTTCATCAGAGGAGAGAAGAGACAAAGACTGAATGACTCCCAAGAGGAGGACATAGCAGTAAGGCAAGCCATGGGCATGGGCCCACCCAGTGGAGAACTTTCGGCCAGCTCATCTCAGCGTGGACATGACATGACTATGGGAGGAGAGGTCAGCTCCTCCGGTCAACATAGAGAAGGGCAGTCAAGTATAAAGCAGCAATTCATTGACATCAAAAGGAGGAGTGATCCCATAAAAGTGCAGCTGTATAATCACTTGTTAAACCTAGCTCCTAGCAACCAGCAGAGACTCATGTCTGCTTTCGATGTGAGCGAAGGCAAAATGATAATGAGCCACTTCATGCCCACAACTTTGCATCCTCAGTCCACCTCGGACTATCTAAGAATCAACATGGAGGTTCTTGCCAAAGACATACACCCTATGGACAAGATTGAATTACATAAACAAACTGGTGAAATGGTGTATGCCTCCCTGGCAGATGAGACATTGGAGAACTACAAACTAAAGAGCAGCCTGGATAACACAGCTTCTCAGCTGGAATTAGAAAGAGCATCATCACAAGCCAAGGACAATAGGATCAAGTCCTTGGAAGAGGTAATTATAGATATAGGGCATGATCCTAAAGATGTCAAAGGCATCCAAGAACTCCTGAAGATAAGGGATGCAGACATGGCGGCCCTAAGAAAGAAAATCAAACTCCCGGCCACCATCCATCCACAAACAGATGAAGTTGCCCAGCAAAGGCAAGAAAAGGATACTACAGACCTGCTGGTATCCCTATACAAAGAGCTGGTTAGGACTCAAGACCAGCTAGGACAAACTGAAGCTGCAAAGGCAGCACTACAAGAAGCACTGAAGCAAAGAGAAGAGGGTCAACCCTCCCAGCCTCCTCCTGTGATAATAAATCTTGAGGAAGTCCCTCCAAAGACTACTCCTCCTCCTCAGCAAACAGAAGCTACAGCACCAACTACAGCGCCATCCACAGCAACAACAACTACAACATCGGAACAGGCTACTAGTTTAGACATGCAAAAGCTGCAAGCTGAGATCCAAGCCATGGAATCTCAAATGAAAGAGTTGGATGAACTTAAGAAAACCTTGGCTAAGGTAAATGAAAAGTTTGACAAGAGCAAACAGAATGAGGCAGCCAAGGAGAGAGAGGTAAGAGCTCTTAAGAGGAGAATTGCTGAACTAGAGAAAGAGCTTGCACTAGAAAAAGTGACAGCTGAAATGAAAGCAGTGCTATGGAGCAACATTGGGCGGTCCATTGCCAACCAGTGGCAATATATTGAGACCATGGATGAGCAAATGGTGCTCATCACTAAAGCAAACAGAGAAATACAGAGAGCCAGGGCAAGCCTTGGACACATGCCAGAAGCTGCTACTAGGATGATCAATATTCTGAACTATAAGACTAGCTCTCAATTAGCTGTCATGGGAATCACCAACAGGACAGAAACAATTGCTGTAGCCAAAAGAGTCATAACATTGAGGAACTTGGTTGGAACACTGGAGAGGAGGACACAGGATATGCAGACTGAAATCAACAGATTCCTGGAAAAATTCGTGGCACTACAGAACAGAGGCCTCCCCAGCATTTTAAGCAGTGTAGGAAGACTGCTCACCCTAGACAATTACAATAAGAGAATTGATGCCCATGCAGTAGCAGAGATTGCAAAACCGCCCAGCACTTCAGCAGACGCAGGGCCAGCCACCGGGCAGACTATGTATGACAGGGTGGAGAACCTATTTTTCCTCATGAATGAAGTTGAGCATCTGTTTGATACACCACCTAACTTCTTCAAATTCACAGAAGCAGATGAAACTCTAGGGGCAATCTTAACACACCAACTGCCCACACAGGATGTCTGGAGAAATTTGACACAGACAATTTTGTCAGGCCAGAATCAGTAGCGCTAATTCTCCAGGCAAATGAGCATACATGCGCAGGCACAATTTTGAAGAAAGATATCTACAAGGAAGAGGCAGAGGCTGAGCCAACTCAGCAGGACCATTGACTCACCACAAGCAGCAGTCACAATCACAGGTGACAAGTCCAGGATACAGCGTACAAGCCTTAAAGACAGGTCTTCCAGCATTTATTCAGAATATCTCGACCGACTTAGCTGTTTCCAAAGGGCTAAATTATCTTCTGACAGAGCATTAAAATGCCTGTACTCTGTAATCAATGCTGTATTAAATTTTGGTCATAATATCTTAAGTGGTTGGTAGGAATGTAAAATCTGAGATAACTCAGAACTCAGATATTTTGTATATGACCGCAAGTATATATTCACCCTTCACAGCAGTTGAAAAGGGTTGTTGTAATTTTCTTTTGAGAACTCTCTCTTACTGTAATATTTTCATAGAAGTAATACAAAGGAAGAATGGAATTTCCAAGGCTTGGTGTACTTTGATGTATTGTGGTGAAAGATGAAAGTTACAGGATTCCAGGGTGTTGCATAAAACAATAAGTATTCTCAAATCTCTTTGTTATATGTTTTCGAGTCTTTTGTTCTCTTTTGTTGTTTAAATGTTTTACACTTGATAGCAAGGTGAAAGGATAGTTCCAGGACTTAACCCATGATTACCCTGGACTCAAACTGAGCTATTATACATGTTTTCCTCAGATACAGTGACCGAATTGTAATTCTTAATTGCTGCATTTCAAAACTGTGTCTTTTACTGTGATAGGCATTCTCAGGGATTCAATTTTTGCCCCTGAGACCTCTGTCTTTTCCTCTTAAACCTATCTGTTGGGAATATATAAACAATAAGTGAAAATTCTTAAATGCTTTCACTGTTTGTGTTACCTGTTTCCAGTCATTTAATCAAAAATCTGTTCTATTAAGCACTCAAATGGCCTTGTAAGTTCCATCTTTCATCTCAAAGTTTCAAACACATATAGCCACAGACTCCATTGCCCAATGGTACTCAACTTCTCTGAAAACTACATCACTGGAATCTAAAAGGAGTTTCATCAACCAAAACATAAACAAAACCTGTGCATAATAGCTAGCCTAGAACCCTATCATAAACAGTTACAAATCATAAAGAGAGAGCCCTCTCTTATCACAGTTTGGCTAGAAACAGTGATCCAAAGATTGGTTAGTGGTTACCCCGGCCGTATTCCCTTGGGAGTCATAGGGAACAACCTGGGTGTTAACAAACTTGAAGAATAAAGAGGAAGTACACATTGTTGGATGCGAATTGCTAAGTCAAAAAAGGTAGAAGATGTGGGCCATATGGAATAAATACTCGTAGAGATTGGCAAGCAGTTGAGTGAGTTAAGAAACAGAGAACACATCATGAGAACACAATTACAGGCAGAAGACACATGGCTGAGGAGGCAGTTGCAAGAAACGGAGAGCCAATTGGCCACCATGGCAAGCCTCTCCATGGAGGCACTCCAATGCAAGATGCCATCAAAATCATATACACTCTACCTCAAGGATTAATGGTTGTAGTTACAAATTAAGACATTGGCACAACAGGGGACCATGTCATTCCAATATTATAGACAATTCATCGAGCTATGTGACAAAACTACTCTTGAAGACAAGGCCAAACTATCTGAGTTTTATCTGCACAACTTTTCCTTGACAAATTTGAATGTGTGGGACCCCAATGCAAAGTTGGGGGACTTGCAACTGATGGGCCTTGCAACATGGATGAGTCATGAGGAGGCCAGGGCTAAGGAGGTGAAGAAGATATTAGAAAAAGAGGAAGGAGAGCCCCTATACATCAAAGCAGAACAAATAAATTCCAGGGCTATTATTAGTAACCACAACATCATCTCCAATGATGCCCAACTTGCACCAAGATACATGGCTACCCAAGAATAGACCATCTCCCATTTTGAGAACACTGTAAGATTGTTGGGGAGTGAGAGCCAGCAAGCATGCCAGAGGAGATGGATCAACCTCCCACACAATCTAAGGATTAGGGAGTACCACTCCCCTGAGAGATTGAGAAATGCATTGGAAAGGACCCCACTATATAAGAATTCCATGAAAAGACTAAGGATCAATCAGATTGGATTAAAACTCAGTCCACCTTTACTGTTGGGTCTGTTGGAAGGTAGGAAGGAAGAAGAGGAAAGAAAGCAGTGGGAAGAGATGGAAAAAACTGCAGGGTTCTATCCTCAAGAGGAAACTCCATCAACAGAGGCCTGGGATGTCAGAGAGGCCACAACAACTATGAAAGATATGGATATAGACTAAGTTTCTCAGAGGATGAGAAACACTTTCAGTAGGGGGTGATGATGAGGCTCATCAATAGGTAAACTATACGTGTCACAATGCCACTCTCCAGCTTATTAAAATTGACTTTTCTCACATTTATTTACACATTTTTTTTATATTTTTCTTAGTGAGAAGGGTGAAGGTGAGTTACTATGTCATGTGGCTTAATATGTGTTAAATGTAGGAATTGGAGTAGTTTTTGGTTGACTTAAGTGCAAGAACTTGGAGTGGGAAAGCAAGAGAGATTTTAGGAGATTGGTCTCCCTCCTTAACTCCTAAAATCATTCGAAGATTCCTCTACCATATCTTGACATCAGCTCGGAGTCACTAGCAGCCAAGCAAGCCGAGTCCATTGGCATCCAAGCCAGTGACAGTTAAGAAAGAGTCATTCTCGAGTTAGGGAGCCAAGTCTCCCTATTTTCTAGGGATCTGTTGGGAGCTCTAGTTTTTTATAAATAAGAGAGCCAAGGGACTCATTAGGATTCGATTTTTTGTTGTAGCCAAGAGGCAATTTGAGCTTAAACATTGTTATTGTTATTGTTATGTTGTATTTGACATTTTGATGATAATGAGAAATTCTACCATGATCCAACAATGAGTTGACTCAAAGGGATGAAGCTCTTGGGTTAGGGCCGAACCCTAGCAACATAAGTTCCTCTTTTTGTATCTGTATTCTTAGATTAAAATGATAGTTAGCTGTTGAAATTTATTTATGTTTTGTTTAGCTTAACAAGTATTTGAATTATTTCTTAACCTTATTTCCATTAGTTTGAAAAGGTAAATCAGTGGTGCATTTTAGTGAAGGAAATTACTGCAGAAATGCTTGTGATAGTGGCCTCTATCCCATCTCGCTCATGGGATCATGATTAGAGGGCCCCACTCTCACAGCCCCAAAAATAGAGTTTGTCTTTTGCTAATTGCATAGATTAGGTTTCATTCCTAGCTAGATCATTGTTTATAATTTCTTGGAAGCACCTCCAATTGTTATCTTGTCTCCTTAATTTTGTTGTAGCTCAAAGAGCATTCCATTTCATAGATCTAGTCCTTATCAACTTCCTCAAATTCAATTCATATATCAGTAAATAGATCAACTTCCTCAAATTCAATTCATATTTTCCATGTAGACATGTAGTGATGCATAAATGAAAAGAGAAACAGGTTTTGTTGTAGGGGTTATTGATCTGCAGGAAAGGGCTCATCCAACCAGCTTCACCTAAGTATTCTCCATATTTTGCTGAGGCATACCAACCCATAGTCTGAACCTTTGTTTTGTAGCCACCGTGAGCAGCCACCTTAGGCAAATATAACCTCCTTGGAGTGTTCGGCTTAATCTAGGGTAATGTGCACCTTCCCTACACCTTCTATCACTATCATACATCTCTCCAGAACCTCATTTCACTTTTCTTGCACTCCTAAGCCCTTCAGATAACATCCTATAGCAAACAAGGACATCTTGTAGTAGATTAGGGCATCCTATAGCAATTTCCTGTAGCAGCTACAGGATCTCTGGTAACAACCTGTTTGACCCTGTTTTGACCAAAGATGGTAGCATAAGAGAAGGTTAGGCCCTCATCTTGGATCCCATGCCTATCAGTTCCACCTAAGATCATCTTTCCCATGCCTTTCCCCCTGCAAGGTCAGACTGAATAACATAGCATTTGTATTTTTGGATTTAGCAATTAAAAGTCTCTTTTTTTGCAAATGTAAAATGAGATAGTTAGTGCATGCATATATGAATCATAAAATGATAGAACAACTGTCCATGTCCAAACAATGCAAATAGCTAGATGATAAATTGCAAGGTTAGCCTAGTTCTTTTATGCAAGTAATTTGTGTCATTTCCTAGCTAGATGATTTATGGCATTTCACAACATTTACCATTCAGTAAATTTCATTTCCTAAATAGACAAGCATTTACTTTCATGCATTAGAACTAGCTTTACATTCACTATCAGTAGTCAGACTCCTTCTGGTAAATAGAAGACTGGTCTGGAACCTTATTGGTCTAGCACCCCAGTTGAAAAGAGACAGGAGTAGAATGTTGCATCTACTGTGCATATAGCAGTGTCACCTCCAAGTTTGTACGAAACCCCAGGTTGATAAAGTAAAGTTGGTAGCCCTAGGAGTTGCAACATCCTTGCTACAATACTAAGGCTCATCACATGTGACTTAAAAAAACATGTTTCAAGATTTAAGTGCTTGGACAATGCCACTTCAAGACTCCTATATTTCCTTAACCCGAGACCGAATGGTGAACTTGATGGCCTTAAGGGAATTTGACCAATGAAAATCTCAAAAAGAGGTGACTTTTGACTTTATCACATACAAGTTAATATACTAAAAAAAATATCCAAAACAATTTCATTAGTCAATGAATCATTACATTATAAAATACAATCTATAAACCTTTTGAGAACTTTTTGCTAAACCATCCTCAAAACCAACATATTTAATATTAATATTTAAGAATAATATGGACAATAACACATTTTCATAAATTAAATAACATGTTATCAAGCCTAAGAAATGTCACCAACAGAAAACTAAAAAGCATGTGACTAATGGGAGTGACCACTCAAGGCCACCATAAGACAATTAATCTATTAAGACCACGATTAATGGGGACAAATATCTACAAACAACAAAGGAAAATCTATTTTAACTTTATTGTTTTATTAGGTGCAAGTTGAACATCTCAAGATATAATGAAGAGAATAATAATTTTTATTGCATTAAGAAAACCCAAGCACATTCTATAACTTAGCAAGGAAGAGATGTATAATATCCATCTCAATGACACAACACATGGAATTAAGTTACTTTTTTATATATAATTTAAACTTGTATCATAAAATCACAAATTTAGCATGAATGGAATGTTTAAAATCCATTTTTTATAAAAACAAAATATACTTTTTGTTATAAAAAAAATACCAAAAACTAAATATATATTTTTAGAAAATAAAAAAATACTAAAACTAAATATATACTAAAAAAAAAAACTAAAACATAAGAAAATATTTTTTTAACTAAAAATCTTTTTTAGAATTTTTTTAAACACTTCCCTCCATTTTAAGAAGCAAAAATAATAATAGAAATAAGGACGAACCAAAAATATTCCTTTCCCTGGTAAGTGTTTCCCACCATTCATTCCACTGACTCGAGTTATTTCATAAAACAGAGATAAGTGTTATTTCACACTCTTTTGGAAAAGCCTATTGGGCTTCGCCTGTGATATATCTAGTCCTTGATATATTGATCAAGGTTTGATTCCTTGGAGATTAATTAGAGCAAAGAAAACAGGAGCACTCTTAATTTAAAGTTCAATGCCTCTAATAGTGGACACGAGGCAAGGGAGGGGTTGCTATCGTGGTCATAACTCTAAGTTCATTGCCTCTGATGGTGGATGAGGCAAGGGAGGGGGTTGTGGTCATGGATTTTTCTCTTTTACATTATATTTAGGGAGTTCAAATCAATTTGAATGGAATCATTGTCGTCACTAGGTATAATGGATTTGGTGTGATAATGGATAAAATGAAGTAATTATTTGTGATCATTTGTTCTTGAACGAACATTAGGATCCATTTTATCATAGAGAAAAGTACATGCATTAAAAACAACTCAATATTTCATGTGACATTCATATTGTATGTGAATTATTTTTCATTAAAAACAATTTACTTTTTCATGTGACATTTTTTGTTGTTGTTAAAATTTCTTCTATTTCTAATCCGAATTACAAATGTAATTTGAAATAAATCTTCCAGTAACTCTTAATTTACTAATCATGCATGGACATCATAAGAAACATTCACAATATAATATGAAGAACAAATGGGTACCTACATCATATGCATTAGAAAATGCTTCTACTACTTGATGTGAATTACAAGTGTAATCTTAGTTGGATCTCCAATATATCTTAAACCATATCTATATATATATATATATTAGTACTATTAAATGTTATTATGTCCTACCTCATTTTATGGTTAGCATTCTAACAAAAATATGCATTGTGTTATAGAATTAGTACTAACATGTAATATTGATTTATTTTTTCCAGAACGCTACAGGTAATGACCACAAAGATGATGATACAAACTATGTTTAGATTACATCATATATCAGAGAATGATGAGGATGGTGATGGTGTTGTTGATGATTATGTGGATGAGATTATCAGGATGGTCAGGATGATGATCATGTAAATGATCATGAGGATGATCTTGACTATGATTTTCGTGGTGCTAGCTAGCCATGCGTTATTTTTTATATTTAGTTGGGATGTCTTAATATGGTAATCATACATTTTATTTTAGTTGATTCGAATAATGATGATGATACTATTGGTACTATCTTGTTACCTTATGAATATGTTGAAAATTATTTACATTTTTTATGAAGAATTATTGTGTATGATGAGATTACTATTTTTTTTTTATGGATGTTGTGAATTTACCTTAGAATAATGATATCTATGAAACATTTTGATTTGGTAATCATACATTGACTTTTAGTTGATTTTATTAAATATGATGATGGTATTATCATTTTTATCTTGTCATTTTATGTATGTATTGAAAATTATCAACATTATTTTGATGGAAAATTATTATATATGATGATATTACTATATTTTAATGGATGTTGTGAATTTACCTTAGAATAATGGTATTCACAAAATATTTTGATCTGATAATCACACATTTGAATCTTAGTTGATTTGATTAAAGATGATGAGGATATTATTAGTATTATATTGTTAATTTATATATGTGTTGAAAATTGTCAATGGTTTTTTATGGAGAATCATTATGTATGATGATATTACTATTTTTGGATGTAATGTTGTGAATTTACCTTGGAATAATGATATATGCGATAAGTGTTGATTTAGTAGTCATATATGCATATTGAAAATTGTCAATGATTTTTTGATGGAGAATTGTTATATATGAGGATATTGCTATTTTTTTATGAATGTTGTCAATTACCCTTAAATTTGTTTACAAATATTATGTTATCAATTTGAATTGTGATATCTTCTTAAATGTGTTATACATGAAAATACCTCCTCATCAGCTTGGAGAAGAATAATATGTTGTTGGTTGAAATACCCCTTTCTCCTAGACTATATAAGACTATAATACAAGTTATGTACCATGAGGACCACGTTATCCTAGTCTATAACAAGTTTTCCCCTTCATCTATCTTTTGTTACCAAAATTCTCACTCGAGGAAAAAAGCTCAAGTTAACTAGAATTTGACATCTTGTTCACTTTCAGAAACTCATATGGTGTAATGTGGTCTCTTTATCCTCATCTTTAGCTTTTTCCTAAAAATGAAAAGCATACAAAAGCGGGAAAGAGCCATAAAGCATGGGGAAGATTTTTCCTAACCAAAAAAGCATCTAAAAAGTGGAAAAATCCATTTTTATATGAGGAAACATTATTCACCCGAAAGATTTTGCCCAAATTGAACTAATGAGGAATTTGGGAAATGTTCATAGCCTTCACTTTCCTATATATTGGAGGCTTGGCCATTGAGAAAAGGATGGGAATTCTTGTATTGTCACGCTGCTGAGATCTATCTTGAGATGGAGAGTTTTGGAGCTAGGAGTTGGGGGAGGTGCTGCTGTAACTGCATCTAATGGTTGTAACTTTCCTCCAAATCCTTTATTAATATAGATCGGTTGTTCTTCCTTCCATATGTTGTTATTCATTATTTACTTCTTCTATCTAACTAATGAACGTATTGGATTTTGGTTTATATTTATTTATTCAGTAATATTTATGTGTTTCTGATAGTTTCAATGATCAAGATACTATGTTGTGAAGGTTGCTTTATTCTCTCTCTTATGTGTAGGACCAAGCTTTGGAGCTAGCTAGGAGAACTTCGCTGCATGCGAGGACTCTGCGTGAAAATAAGAATGCCAAAAATGATGCATAACTAGATGAAAATTCAAACTAAAATCTGGGTGCAAAATGAGATGAAAATGTGAACACAAAATGTGGCAGAAAAAATGATGCAAATTTGGATGCCAAAAATGATGCAAAATTAGACATAAAAAATGGTGCAAAATTGGACACAAAAGTAGAAAAAATGGTGAAAAAATGGGCATAAAAATGGCTCAAAATTAGATGCAAATTGAGATGCAACATTGGATGCAAAATCAAGTGTAACAAATTATTCAAAACTTGGTGCAAAAATAAATGCAAAAGTAGATGAAAAAATGTCTCAAAATTGAACGTAACATTAGATACAAAATGGGGTGCAAAGGTGGACACAACACATGGTTCAACATAGGATGCAAAATTGGATGCAAGAAATTGTGTTAAAAATGACGCTAAATTAGATGCAATAAATGATGCAAAATTAGATGAAAAATATGGCGTAAAATAGGATGAAAAAAAGGGACACAAATAAAATGCAAAAGTGGATGCAAAAAATGCTACAAAAATGGATGCCAAATTTGGCACTAAATTAGATTCACCATATGGTGCAAAATTGGATGCAAAAAATGGTGAAAAAAAGGCAGAAACACTGGTGCAAAAATAGATGTAAAAATAATTATAAAATTAGAAGCAAAAAATGGCATAAGCCTAGATGCAAAAACTAGCACAAACTAGATGAAAAAAAAGGCACTGGATTAGATGCAAAAGTTGGTGTAAAACTTGATGCAAATTACGACACAAAACTAGAAGCAAAGAATGACACAAAATAGGAAGAAAAAAATGATGCAAAAAATGGCACAAAACTAGAAGCAAAACCTATTGTAGAACAAAATAAAAATCTTGGTGCAAAATATGATGCAAAATTTGGCATAAAAAAGATGCAAAATTTGGTGCAAAAAATAACGCTTTAAAAATTGTACAATAGAGCCAAATTTAGCACCAAGTTGCTCATCCCAATTGAAAAAAAATGGCACTAAAATCTGGTGCTAAATCTGGCGCAAATTGCATGTTTGTTGTAGTGTAGGTTGTTCCATATAGATTTATTCATGAAAGTCCCCATGCAAGAAGGCAGATTTAACATCCATCTGATGGACTTCCCATTTGAAAGAGGCAGCAAGGGAAAGAACAAGGTGGATAAAGTTCATTTTGGCAACAGGGGAGAAGGTTTCAGTATAGTCAATGCCTTCAACTTGTGAAAAACCCTTAGCAATAAGACGAGCGTTATGTTTATCAACTTTTCCATCTGGTCCATCCTTCGTTCTATAAACCCATTTGCATCTAACAAGTTTTTGTCCCTTTGGAAGGGGAACAAGATCCCATGTATCATTTTCCAATAATGAACGATATTCTTCATTCATAGCTGCATCCCAATCTGGATGGCCTGAAGCTTCTACAAAGGTGTCAAGATCATAATTAGCTGAAGCTTGAGCCAGTAAAGAAGAGGCTCTATCGAACTAAGAACGTGTACGTCGTTGATCTGTAGGATCACCGGCAAGAGCACCTGCTGCATCCTGAGTAGCACGGACCCATTTTGGAAGCTGAGGAGCTGAAGGAGGATCCTGAGAAGGTGGGGGAGGATTTTCATCCTCGCTGTCATCATTTGAAGAAGAAATATTTTTAGAAGTATAAGGGATAGAGAGAGGTGGCACATCTGCCGAACTAGGTTCGTAGACCGATATATTTTTAGCAAACTTTACATCTCTTCTAATGATAACATTTTTGGACTTAAGTGGTATAAGTCTATATCCTTTGACATCTTCAGAATATCCAACAAAAATGCATTTTTCACTCTTAGGTTCTAAAGCTTTATGTTTCTCATCTGGAATATGGGCCCATGCTTCACTTCCAAAAACACGAAAGTGACTTACATCTGGTTTAATTGAGCTCCATGCTTCTTCTAGAGTGATATTCTTTAAAACCTTAGTAGGAGTGCAATTTATTATGTAATTTGCATAATTAATTGCTTTTGCCCAAAACTTAAGACTAAGTCCTTTATATTGAAGCATACAATTAGCCATTTCCTTTAAGGTGCGATTCTTTCTTTCAGCTACACCATTTTGTTGTGGAGTATATGGAACAGTATGTTGCATTTGAATTCCATTCTCAGTGCAAAAGTTGATAAATTTGTTGTTAACATATTCTCCACCATTATCAGATCTTAGCTTAAGAATTTGATGTCCATATTATTTTTCAACAAAGGCCTTGAAGGCCAAGAACATGTTAAATACTTCACTTTTGATTTTTAAGAAGTATACCTAAGTGCGTCTAGAGAAATCATCAATGAAAGTTAAGAAATACTTGTAGCCAGAGAATGAAATAACTGGAAGTGGACCACATAAATCACTATGCACAAGCTGTAAAGGGGCTGAGGCGTGCCAAGAGGCATGTTTTTCAAAACCATCCCAATGATGTTTTCCTAGTACACATCCGAAACAAACACCATCTCTGCAAGATACCACTGGAAGACTTGTCACCGTATTTTCTTTACATAGATTCTGAAGGGAGTGATAGTTTAAGTGACCAAATCGCTCATGCCAAAATTTGCTCACTTCATCATTATGAGCAACAAAACCAAGGGAAGATTTGATGACCCAAAGTTTTTAAACTTATACAACCTTATAGAATCATCAGCAATGCCAGTAGTTAAAATCTGTCTAGGATCTCTTAGGTCCTTAATTACAACATTGTGAGGTGAAAATTCAACGATTTTACCTTCACCTAAATGAGTTATCTGATATACATATAGAAGGTTGCAGGATAAGGTTGGAACACATAATATATCATTAAATTGACCATTGTCTATATGAATAGTTCCAGTCCCTACAACACTAAGAGCTCTATCATCACCAACATATATATTTTTGGTGTTACAATCATTTAAAGAAGAAAACATGGCTCTGTTTTTGGCCATGTGATAAGAAGCTCCTGAATCAATGAGCCACTCATGAAAATTAGAAGAAGAAGATACATTTAGTGCATATCCAAACCGAGATGTTTGACAACCACATGCAAATAGTGTTATTCCTGAAGATGAAGTTGAAGTTGAAGAGTGCTCCAAATGGATGTTATGCTTCTTCATTGTTGCTTCCAAGGCTTCCATCTTCTTAAAGCATTTGTATTCTAAGTGGCCATCTCAATTACAAAAGTGGCAATGTCTATCAATCTTCTTCCCTTTGTTTTTATTTGCCTTATCATTTTTTTGAAATGATTTTTCATTTTGAGACTGAAATTACTTAGAACCCTTGTTTGGTTTATGACCATTCTTTTTAGGATACGACTTCTTAGGATTCTTTGAATTTGGTTGCTGCTGGGCGGCTAAGACTTTCTTATAAGAGTTTCCAAGATTAAGAAGACCAAGGTGTAAGAGTTTTTCCTGTTCTCTTATTAAAGAATCGCCAAAGGCATCAAAGGAAGGGGACTTGTAGTCTTGTCCTTGAAAAATGAAGGTTTCTCTTGTAGAATGGAAGGTGGAAACAAACACAGAGTAGGTTGGCCCCAACTTAGTAAGAATGGAATAGATAAGGTTACCATCTTCTTTCTTAACCTTAACAGCCTCCAAGAGAAGTCTAAGGGTCTTGAACTTGGACAAAAAAATCTTCAATGGAAGAAAAATTATTGGGGTCCAATGTAAGCAACTCATTTTCGAGTTGATGGGCTCTAAGTTCATTTTTAATTCCAAAAACTTTAGTGATCTGTTTGATTTCTTCATTAGGAGTATCAAGTTCTGCATTATGGAATCTAAGGTCTAGAGAAATAGACATCCCTATCAACCCACGTGCTTGATCTTGCCTATTTTCCCATTTGGCTACCTTATCTTCATATTTCGGTTTGGTTTCTTAGCCTGAGGCTATTCGGTAAAGACCTTTACTTCTAAGTAAATCCACAATGTAGGACCACCAGTGGAAGTAGTTGGTGCTGTCAAGAATAACTTGGCATGGACTTTCCATTTTAACAGAAACTAGAGCTATAGATGTTAAAAATAAGTGTTCCAATGGAAAGATCTCGAAAAATTAGGCTGATTAAAAAAAAACAGCTCTGAGAACGGCTTCCGGATGAAGAAGTTATGGCTTTTTGAAGAAAAGTTGTTGAAGATGCCGGCAAAGTGTGGGAATGTACGGAAATGAATGATAATGTTATATTTAAAAAAAATATGTCCCCTTTCCAAACTTAATCTAATTAGCTCACTTTAAAAAAAAAAAATTATATGACTCACTTTTATAAATAAGTGAAAGTCACTTTTACAATGGTACTTTATGAGCTACCCACTAAATTGTAACTTAAATAAAAGATAAAGAGACTTTAGAATTATAAGTGACTCTTTTTTTATAATGGGTGAGAACACTTTTAGGTAAAGTAGCTTTAAAACATAAGTTACATGTGCTTTTTGAAAAAGTAACTCAAAAAAAACTTGAACTCAAGACCTCTATTCTCATAAAGTAACTTTGGACCAAGTGAGCTTGTTTAAAAGATTAATAATTTTTGGAAAAGAGGAAGAGTTTTTTTTTTTTTTTAAGTCACTGAAGCTTTGGGGTGCTTACTTGAGAAAGCTCTTTTTTGCCTACAAAACAAAAACCACAAAACTCAAAACGAACATAAAAAAACAAAAAAAACAAACCTTATGGTTTGAAGTTAGCTTTACCCAAAAACTAACAATTTTACTCAATGTTCTTGATTTTCCGAGATCACACTAAGGCGCAACAGAAAAGAGCATACGCATGAGAGAAAAAACATCCTTTCTGTTTCGGATTTGCCTAGATCGCACAGAGTCACAGGGCAAAGAGCATACACAGAAATGAAAGGTGCAGATTTGGTAATAAAAAACAAAGAGATAAATAAACTGAAATAAACAGATAGAAAATAACTAGAAACTACAAATAAACATTGTATACCTCAAGATCTTAAAAATGACGTAGCTAGGGCTACCAGAAACCTTTTCGCGTGAAACGAAAGAGGTTTCTCACTGGAATAGATGCTCCTAACACAATAGAGCAGTCTTCTCGCCCCGAAAGCAGTCAGAAACAGTAGATCTAGGAAACGACAATCAGATGCAGTTCTACCAGCTTCAGATTTGGATCACCAACGGATGCGGCCCTCAACTTAGCTCTGATACCAAGTAGGAATTTACAGGGTAAGTTCCTCAAACAAAACACCAAAGGACACCACTCACAAACAGATCATAGATCAATACACCAGTATTCTTGACGTGGTTAAACCCTTAAAGAGGGAAATAGTCCACGGCTTGAGCCAACGCGACTACTTCAGACAATTTATTAATAAAAGAATGAAAATTTACATAAGCTTTTCTCATGAACGGTTACCCTACAAATGACCCTCCATGCTCTTTAAATAGAGATCATGGACCAATCAGGTGTTAAGCCACGGATAAAGTGTCGGTAATACCGAGGAGAGAATGAACCGTCGGATTGTAAGTTACAAAAGTACATAGTAAAGAAACACACTTTACCTAATTCTACACTAGACCAAGTTATACTTAACTATTTCCTATGTGTCGGAATATCCTAACATTTTTTTGGTTAATTTTAATCAAAATATTGTAGATATTTATAAACAATTGACTTTAAGTTGTTTAATCTATAGAATTCGGGTGCCCCGGGGTTTTTCGGGTCCTGAATCCATTTATGCATTCAAAAATATATTTTAAACAACAACTTGACTTTAGATTGTTTAATCTATAGAATTCAAATGGCCCGGGGTTTTTCAAGTCCTGAATCTATTTATGCATTCAAAAATATATTTTAAACAACAAAAATTCATAATCTTGCTTCAGATTCTATTACTAGATTTCAATAAAAAGACCATTTCTTTTATAAATTAGACTAGACTAATTTAATATTCATAATTCTTGCCAGTCATTCATAAACATAATTTTTTCAAATCATTTATAAACTAAATTTTTTAAGTTCGAAAATTATTTAAGTTTCACATTCAAACCAAAATTTTATATATTTATTTACTTTTACAACCAAGGTGATGTTTCAGATTCATAATTAAGGTTACGCATAAGTTGTTTGAGGGAATTACCTAATTCCTTAGGTTAGCTTAACCTTTAACGATGATTCATGTGATACTCTTTTTTCTTTGGCTATAAAGATGAAAATGGTGTAATTATATCTAATAGTTGAGAATTATAACTTAAAATTACATTTGAATATAACTTAAAATTATAAGCTTTATTTCATTTTTTAAATAAAATAATATTGTTAGATCTTAGCTTTTGTGATTCATAATGTAATAAGCATGTCTTTTGGATTAATCACATCAATGTTATTTGGTTGATGTTTCGAACCAAGTAATGTGGTTCGACCTTTGTGCTCAAGATGAACCACATTAGTTGGTTTGAAAAGTCAACCAAATAACATTGATGTGATTAATCCCAAAGACATGCTTAAAATAATATTGCTTTACATAGAGTTATAAATTAAAAGTTAATATAAACTAAACTTGTGATATTGCTTTATAGTAAGGCTTTTAATTTTAACAGTGGAAAAAATTGTGGGGAAACTTATTTGTCTCAATAGTAGGGAAGACAATCACTTATTTGTCGGAATAGTAATGAGGACAATCATATCTCACGGCTATTTAAGGAATAGCAAGGAAAATCACTTATTTGTGGGAATAGTAGGATGACAATCAGAAGACAATCACTTATTTGTCGGAATAGTAATGAGGACAATCATATCTCGCGACTATTTAAGGAATAGCAAGGAAAATCACTTATTTGTGGGAATAGTAGGATGACAATCATATATCCCCGTTGTTTAGGGAAAACCACTTTACTTGGAATGACTTATTTGTGGTTTATAAGGGGCAAGTTTTTACTCTTACCAAATACGTCTAGATATTGATCCATTACTCTTCATATCTACTAGGGATTAAGAATTGATACATTACCTGTTATATTAAAAAAATAAACTAGTCACCCAATAAAATCAAAAAACCATTTTAAAACTTGAAATTGTGAATTTAAATTCAGTAAAAATTTATATATATATATATATATAATACACCTTCTATAATAACAAACCTAAAAAAACCAGGGCAATAAAAAAAAACCAGGGCAATAAAACTTTTCCAAACCAGAAGCGATTCCCAGAATAAATCAAAAGGCTAGAAACAATGCCACCCTACTCAGGGAGTTGTGAATTTTAAACATGCCTCATATGCATATACATTAAGAGATTAAGGAGCATCCATTCATTCATTGGACTTGTTTAATTCTGTTGTATTTTCGCCATTACCGACGCTTGGATTTGCCTTCCGTTTCGGCCATAAGCAGCAGCGAAGACAACGCTATTACAATTACGAACACAGAACAGTCGGCCAGAGAAACCAACAAATATCAGTCAGGTCAATTTTTTTTGTTGAGCTCCCTGTTCTTCTGATTTTGTTAAATCTCTCGTTTCTTCTCGCTTCTGGATGTATACATTTCTGGATGTATACATTACTGTTGAGAATCCTTCCTTCCTTTCATCAATTTTTTTTTCGAGTTATATCGCTTTCTTGCTGTGGTAGGTTGTTAGTATACTGAACAATAAAATTGGTTACATGAGTATTAATTGCCGTATGTTTTATAGCATGTAATATATTTTTCGGTGGTTTGAAAATCCGGCATTTTGTACCTGTTTGATGCTATACGATGAGCTCTATAATTTTTTGATTGTTCAAATGATCGGATCCCAATAGTCTGGTTTGAATCTTGATGTAGACTGTAAGAGGCCGAAAGTGGCCACAGGAGCTGTGTCCATTGAATCCGCAGTCCCATCGAAAAAATTATTCCGTGTTTTCGTAAAGGTGATCCGAGTGTTGATTGAGCTGGTCAAAATTCGTCAATCTCTACTGCTGAGCTAAGAACCCGAGTATTTATGAGAGTATTGGCATAGGATTTTGTGTGTATTTACAGAATTGGGAAAACCCACTTTATGATTTACGAGCATTTATGTTTTTTTGGTTGAATAGGAGAATTGGTTATTAAATCGGTTTCCAACTTATGACACTGGTTTAGTTTTTTTCAGAAAGAGAAAGCTTTTATATTATATTGAGGTAATATATACAAAATAGATATGATGGATCTGGTTTAGTTATACAACTGACATTATAATTTTTATGTATTTTTTTTTGTGTTTATATAGGTAAGTTGGGAATTAGATCCTCGAATTTAATTAATTGTGACGGCGGAAATGGATTTAACGCTATTAAAAACTTAGAAGTCATTTATTTACAAAAATCCTTCCCAAATGTTTTCAAAATATAACCGAAATGTCCATAACTTTCCTAGAAAAAAACATAATTGTAGGCTAATTCTTTCAATGTAAAGGTAAATCAATGTAAGTCAGTCGACACAGTTAAGTGAAAAACCTAAAATCTCATGATAAATAACACTTCATTATCAAAAAAATAAACCATACAACATACAACTCCCAGAGAGATATGAGCACATATGTTATATCTCCATGCCTGTTTCTATTGTTCATGATGGTGGTAAATTTGCAAGTGCACATATGCTATATCTCCATGCCTGTTTCTGTTGTTCATGATGGTGGTGGTAAATTTGCAAGTGTTTTTGTTTCTGGAGTGTCAATTAGATTTTAATTTGAAGTATGAACCTTCACTGTCTGGATTTGAAACAAGAACTAGGGTACTCTGCAAATCATTCCTTTTAGTAGAGATTTCCATTGCAGACCGCTTATGGCCATCCATGGCGATCTTGTGGTGTTGTACGAATCTATTGGAGTGTATCACTTTGTCTGTGTTCAGTTCTACACGTGAGTGAAAAGATCCCTGCACGTGATATGCTACTCCACATTTACATTGCCAAAATTTTATGCATGAAATTATGGTTTTGAAGTTGCATCAAAAGCGAACTTCATTTGGGTGAGTTTTTCCCACCCAGATTTAGGATCTTTTCTGTGAATCTCTTTGTGGTATAAAACTCTCAGCAATAGCTGTGTTATACAAAGTGACTAGGTTAGGTGAAGAGTCTGAGGGATATATATTTTTTCAAAATTATCTGTAAGTTGTACCTAACTTCAATCCTTCAGGTTTGAGCTGAGCTCATCTTTGTTGAAAGTGCTTTGACTTACTTATTGGTTCATTGGTTCATCGTTGTTAAAAGCGCTTTCACTTGCCTTAAGCTTTTCAACTTTTCACTTGCCTTAAGCATTTCAACTTGTTATATGGTTATGATGAATTAACTTGGTACAGAGAGGGAAAATACTTTAATATGTTTTTAATATGGATCATCATTGCACACTGATATTTGAAGTTCACAGATGATTTTGAAGAAGCCAGGTTATCATAGCCTGTGGGGTTTGGAAATTTCCACCATTTTGGTGTCCGTTTTGAATCTAACATTTTGAGGAAGCCATGTTATTGTGATCATAATCTGTGGGGTTAACGAACTATGGAATAAGTGAGCATAAATATATAGAGAGTTTTTAAATTGTTTTAAAGTCTGGTATTCATTGGTAATATAAGAATTATTTTTATTATCCATTATTATGGGTATTTTAAGAAAGGAGGAGATTAAGTTTAATTAAGTTGTGAGCTTTTTTAAATATTAAGAATTTTTAAAATTTATTATATATAGATTAACATATTGTTTTAATTAAAGAAATGAGATTTAAGGAAAAAGTTTGAAAATGTTTGATTAATGTAAATAATGATTTAGACGAAGAAGTTAAGAACTTTATTTAAATTATTTTCATATATCTAGACTAACCAACACATATAAACTATCTCAAAAAATGAGAGGCTTCATGTCGTCTATGTGCATTGTGTATGAAAGTGTCTTAGAAACTTTACACACACAAATGGATACATATATAATGAGAAACAAGTGTGAAATCCATATTGTGTATGAAAGCGCCTTAGAAATTTTACACACACAACTACTTGACAAGGGATACATATATAGTGAAAAACAAGTGTAAAATCCATACACTATATATGGGATCCCCCTTGGAGGTTTGGTGTTGCCCTACCTTGTTAGGTTTAGACATCATGATGTAATGTGGGTAGCAAACACAACTTGTCAATCTACTAATGCCCTTAGGGGCTAATTTAACAAAATGATTAGATTTCTCAACATGGGGTGTGTTCAAGCTTCAACACCCTTGACCATTGGAATCAAACATAGTGGCTTCATTGTATGAAGGGTGAAATCCATTTAAATTTGCAGTATAAGGCATTTTGGTTTTCATTTTAAATTCAAATAAGATTGTGATATAATTTTCTCAAGTGACACTTATTTTCTAGCATCTAGTGCATTGTATTTAAATATATTGTACTTGGACTTCAATCCAGAAGAGGAGTTTCCCACAATCTTTTCAATGTGGGTCTTGCTCTCCCCTCTACCTCTAAATATTGAGGATGATGAAATCTTCAAAGAAATTAATACCAATCAAAGGAAATTTCTAGAAAACAAGTGAGGTAGGTTGGAGTATGCTCAAATATGAGTATAGGTAAACCTACAAGAAGGCCTCCTCCACGCTTTATATGGATGGATAACTAAACCTATACAAGTAGTTGGAGTATGAACAAGTTCCTTTTAATTACAATGATTTCCAAGAATATGGCTACTTCAATAAAAACTATTCAAAAAGT
The DNA here is from genome assembly GCA_031772625.1 of Pinus tabuliformis. Classification (NCBI taxonomy): domain Eukaryota; kingdom Viridiplantae; phylum Streptophyta; class Pinopsida; order Pinales; family Pinaceae; genus Pinus; species Pinus tabuliformis. Next base: position 323,064,627 of record CM062808.1, on the reverse strand, counting down.
AAAAAAAATCTCCTTCACTAACCCTCCTAGAAAATAAGAAGAATTTTATAAATTCCATGATCCCTCAAAGACAAAAATAAATAAATAAATTACCCCAAACCTTATTCCTAGCCAAGAGACAAAGCAAATGCTAGTTTGGCTTAAAATAAATTTCCTACTATGGAGTCAACTCTAGATGGCCATGTTGTCTTGAAATAAAAAAAATTCACCTCTCCCAACAAAGGAGGAAAGATAAACCTATTCTGCTCAAAAACATTGAGTGGAAGAGTTAAGTGAAAGAGTTTTTCCTTAATGAACTTCTGAACAAAATGATGTGTGAGAAACTCTCATAAACTAGCGTGGATCCATCTTAACCACGGATCTACCAAGTGCTTAGAGGGATCAAGTGATCTCTTGATATGGAAATCTCTTTTTAGAATGCAAAACTTGAAAAAGGGTTTACATGGCAAGAGATTTAATCCCTTTTAGTGCTTGGTAAATTTGTGATTAAGATGGATCAACCCTCTTTCTCTCTGTCAACAAATGCTAGTTGACTCATCATTTTTCTTCAAGGAAACCCACTTCACATGTAATTACCCATTGGTGGTCTATTTCCTTAAGTTAGAGGAAGACGAGCTCTTAGCCAAGCAAAAACAATTTATATATATATATATATATATATATATATATATATATATATATATATATATATATATATATATAACTTTTCGTTGTTTAAATTGTATTTTTGAACATTTTACTATTATTTACATTTTATATTAAAAATTGAATGAATTACACATTTCCCTCTTATTAATAAGCAACTAAAATATTTTACTTTTAATTACTTCTTCCTTTTGAGCATTGAAATGTTTTACTATGGTCATATTATATGTATATTTTATTTGTAATTCCAAGAGTAAAAGTGAAATATTTTTACCACATGATCCTAATGAATTGTAATATTAACAACTAATTCAAAGAATAAAATTTAAAAAAAAAAAATATATATATATATATATATATATATATATATATATATATATATATATTGTAAACTCCACTTTGAACATAAACATAAACATACATTACCATAATCACATATTACTTTCATACCTATAGAATATGTTCTTAAAATAATTATCCAGAATTATTAGAAAAACTAGTTAATCCTTCTCTTTCCCGCTTAAGACCATGAATGATATAAAAAAATTTCCTTTGAAAAATTTAGATACCAAAATATAAAAGAGATTCCATGAATCTCCAAAATGAAAAAGTAATAATAGTGGAACTTTTTTTATGCAAAATCAAAAAAAAATATTACCCATTACTTCACTCCCTCATGAGAGGGGAGGGAAAACAAAAAAAAGAGACAGAGAACAAGTAAAAGAAAAAAACAAAGGATTTTGAGTCTCAAATCAATATTTAGTTGTCTTCGATTAACGAAAAGTTTGATTCAGCGACTTTCAAGCAAGATCTATGTTCTTCTTTTAGCTTTGTTATTTACAACTAGCTTGTAGCGATATCCATGTAGGCAGAAAGGGTGAGCTCTATGCCCCTGGTGGATGGTAGTGGAACTTGATCCAACTACGACTTTCTCATGGATAGAGTTTATTGTGAAATGTTGTTAGTTAATATTTTAATAAAGTAGTTTAAATAGGTTATAAATTAATTGAGAAAATAGTGGAAATTTCGGTATGAATTGTTAAAATTTGGTAAAATTTTTAAAAAATTTAGGTTAAAATGCTATCAAACTTCGGGATTTTAGGTGTCGGGTTTTTCATGGTGTTGAACCCGCTTCTGCAACACCTGCAACCAGAAAGTGACAACACATTAGAAAAGGCTAACAAACAATGAACTGTATGCAAATTCGCAGGGTTGTAAACATTATACTCACCGGGTTCTTGCTGCACGGGAAAGCAAAGCCATCTGCTCCAGTCATGGTAACCTCGGCCCTCAATAAACCCTCATGTAATGAAACGCTGAACCCAGAGCCGAACTTACCAGAAGTGAAACCCGAGCAGTGGAGGCGAGCGCTGAAGAATGAAGGAGTATAATGGAACTCATCACCAGCAAGCAAGGCGTTGAAGATTTCCAGGACAAAGTTCAACCCTCGGATCAAAGACCAAGCCACCTCACCATTGATGAAGCAAGGGAAATGAGGTAGCTAGTACAACTAGTGAGCAGCAAAGCGAGAGGGCAGAGCCTGCTCTCGCCACATCTCTGTGGCAGAGCATAACATTAATTGCAAATCAAACCAAAGCAGAGAATGCTATGTATACTTAAAGAAAATTGCATGTGAATTTAAAACCCTGTCAGAGCTCCATTGGAATATGGACTAATGTACATGGATGTAGAAAAAGCCCTTAACCTTAGTACAAGTCATTATATGCCAATCACAAATGTAAATAGAAATATAATCATGCCATGTCGATAATTTACTATGGTGGAATTTTTATTTTTTTTTGGATATGTTTGTTTATGGAGGTGTGACAAGTGGTAGCAGAGCTAAGGTTACCAAACTGAGGCCTCTGGAGCTAAACCATAGGTAAATATAATTATTGTTAATTGATAATTTTGTGTATGTTTAGAGAGAAAGAGAAAAGGAAGAACATGAGAAGGATGGACATCGTTCCTCACAGAAACCTGACAGGCCTAGGACCTGTAACTTTCCCTGAAACCAACCCTAAAGTCTGGGTACAATTAGGAGAAGAAACTCGCAACACCAATCCTACTATATTGGAGGTTGTGCATGAATTAAAGAACGAGATGGACCAACTACGGGTAAACAATGAAAGACTAATGCTGGAACAGGAAAATATTATGAAAAGCCTGTCAGATAAGCAAAATCAGTGTGAGCCAATTCCCAGCCTCGAATATGGATATATGTCAGGAGAACAAGAGTATCGAATTGAGTATGTGGAAATAGAGGGGGGGGAGAAGATCAAGAAGAGAAGTCGGATAATGCTTCCGAGCATAAAACACAGAAGAGACAGAGGACATAATTACAAGGAGAGTTTCGGAAGATAAATCCACCACTCTTTGATGAGGAACTGGAGGAGGCAGCTGAGGGTTGGTTGATTAACATGAGGAAATATTTTCAGCTCTACGAATATGACCACAATTCAAAGGCTCGTTTGGCCAGTTTCTAGCTACAGGGGAAGACCACCTTATGGTGGGAGGAGGTAAAAACTGTATGAGGGGTACATGAACAAAATATAACCTGGGAAAAGTTTTAGAGATACTTTAAAGAAAGATATTTCACTAAACGATTCCACGACGAGAGGGAAAAATAGTTCCATGACCTGCGGCTTGGACAACAAACAATGGATGAGTTTATTACCAAATTTACCTCCTTACTTCGATATGTACCTTACATACGAGAAGAGAAGGCAAAAGTACAACGATTTGTCAGTAGTTTACCATTGTTTATGAAAGAGTGAATTGAGTTTGATGACCCAAAAATGATGGATGAGGTCATACGAAAGGCCGGGATATGCTATCAGCAAAGCAAACAGAAAGCAGAAGTTATGGGGATGAAATGGACGGACAAGAAGAGCAATAAGTTTGCTACTGGCAATAAGGGAAATCAAGGCAATATCAGCAAAGGACCTCCCAAGGGTCAGATCAACATAAATATGCATAGAAATCAATCTAGATTTAGACCTCCCCATGAACCCAAACCCAGCAAGCAATCAGGCATAACTGAAATCGAAGCAGCAGCCAAACCTCTAGTACAATGTTGGGGATGTGGAGGTCCACATTATATTAAAAATTGTCCTAACCGTAAGGGCATTGAACAGATTTCGCAGATTCACGAAGCCTCTACGGTAGGAGACGTAGCCCGGAGTATTCCAAAAATTAATGCTGCTCTTGAAAATCATGAGGCAGAACACCAACCGACTATGGTGGAATTTGAAGGCAAAATCTTTGATCGTTTTAATTGATCCTGGAGCTACGTTAATTTATGTTAGTCCTACGATAGTTGAACAATGTAAATTACAAGCTGTCAAGTTTAAAAACCCCTGGTTAGTCCAGCTAGCAACAGGGAAAAAGAGACGTGTGTTGGCCAAGGTCAATGAATGTCCTTTCAAAATATCAGGTCAGCCCTTAGTGGCAGATCTAAACATACTTCCCCTAGGATCGTATGATGTCTTGATAGGCATGGACTGGCTAGAAAAGCGTTGGTCCGTTATAAACTACAAAATAAAAACTATCTGTTACATGAACGAGCAAGGAGACAAATAGGAGATGCAAGGCATTTTGAGACCATTAAAATTACGGCCAATAATCGCCTCTCAAATAGCAAAGTGCATTAGAAAAGGATGCCAGACTTATGCTATTCAGGTTGGTTATGCCAACTCAAAGGAAAAGTCTGTAACCCTAGAAAGTATCCTTGTAATTCAGAATTTTACTGATGTATTTCCTGAAGAAATACCAGGGCTGCCACCAAAGAGAGACATAGATTTCACCATTGAATTGGTGCCAGGAGCAGCCCCGGTATCCCGAGCTCCTTATTGGATGAGCACACCAGAACTAAAGGAAATAAAAATGTAATTACAAGAGCTGCTAGATAAAAATAACATCCGCCCCAGTGTGTTGCCTTGGGGAGCCCCCGTACTATTCGTCAAAAAGAAGGACGGGACCCTACGTATGTGTATGGACTATCGTCAGCTGAATAAGTTGACTATTAAGAACAAGTACCCTTTACCCCGCATAGATGAACTTTTTGACCAAGTGAAAGGGGCGATAATATTTTCAAAAATTGATTTATGATCAGGATACCACCAGATCAGAATCAAGGAGGAAGACATAGCTAAAACCGCCTTTAGGACCTGCTGTGGGCACTACGAGTTTGTAGTGTTATCCTTTGGGTTAACCAACGCCCCTGCAACCTTTATGTGTCTAATGAATAGTATATTTCATCAGTATTTAGATAAATTTGTATTAATCTTTATTAATGACATATTGATTTACTCCCGGAATATTGAAGAACATAAGGAGCACCTCAGGATAGTGTTGCAGACTCTCCGAGAACATCAACTGTATGTTAAATTCAGCAAGTGTGATTTTTTTAAGGAACAAATTCAGTACTTAGGCCACATCATTACCAAGGATGGAATCGTCGTGGACCCCGAAAAGATAAAGACCATAATGGAATGGCCAGTACCAAAGGATGTAGCCGATATAATATCTTTCATGGGTTTGGCAAGATATTATAGACAGTTTGTGGAAGGATTTTTCAGAGTGTCCTATCCTCTACAGAAAAAGGGAAATTTTTTTAAATGGAAAGAAGAATGTCAAAAGAGTTTTGAGCAGCTTAAGCATTTGCTCACCACTGCACCAATTTTAAGCATAGCAGATCCAAGCAAGGACTATGTGGTGTGTACAGATGCCAGTAAGGAAGGGGTAGGTGGAGTATTAATGCAATATGGGAAGGTAATCACCTATGAGTCTAGGAAATTAAAGGAGCACGAGCAGAAATATTCTGCCTACGACTTAGAATTGACAGCCGTCATTCACGCCTTAAAAATGTGGCGTCACTATTTGATGGGTAGGAAATTTCTATTAATGACTGATCATCACAGCTTGACTAATTATTTCAAGCAACCCACTTTAAATGCTAGACAAGCTAGATGGGTAGATTTTCTAAGTGGATTTGATTTCGAGATCAAACATCTGAAGGGAAAGGAGAACCAAGTAGCTGACGCTTTAAGTCGAAAGGTACATTGTCTCTATGAGGTTAGTTACAACGAAGTGCGAACTACCTTCGACAAATTAATTAAAGAAGCAGCGAAGCAGGATCTGGAATATCAACAGTTAGGACAACAAGTTCAAAACCAAAAAAGCCATGCATATCAGCTATGATATGAAATGGATTCCGCAAGTATGTTGAATTATAAGAAAAGATTATATGTGCCCAATCAGATTAACATTAAAAATCTAATTTTGGATGAATATCACAAGAGTCCCTACGCAAGACAACCAAGATACCAAAAACTAATTACAGCACTCCGAAAGGAGTACTATTGGCCAGGAGTGAAAAAATATGTAGCAGAATATTTGACACGCTGCCTAGAATGTCAGCAAGTTAAAACATAACATCAGCATCCTGCTGGGTTACTGCACCCATTACCAATTCCGGAATGGAAATGGGAGGCCATCTCTCTTGATTTTATCATAGGACTACCCAAATCCAAAAAGCAAAACGACTCAATAATAGTGGTAGTAGACAAATTAAGCGAATCAGCTCATTTTATACCAATAAAGTCCACCTTCAGGGTGGTATAGATTGCCAATATTTTCATTCAAAATATTTTTAGGCTACATGGGCTGCCAAAAACTATCATTTCTGACTGTGATGTAAAGTTTACATCAGCTTTCTGAAGGACCCTGTTTGAAGGGTTAGTTACTCAATTAAACTTCAGTACCGCCTATCATCCTCAAATGGACGGGCAGACAGAATAGGTGAATCAGGTAGTGGAATACATGCTAAGAACATATGTAATGCAACAACCATCCAAATGGGAAGAATACTTACATTTGGTCGAATTTGCTTATAATAACGGCTACCATACCTCCTTACAAATGAGCCCATTTGAAGTTTTGTACGGATGAAAGTGTCGCACACCATCCAGTTGGGGGGGACCAGAGGACAAGCTGATGTTGGGACCTGAGATGTTAAAGGAAATGGAAGAGATGGTTAAGAAGGTGTGTTCTAACTTAAAGGCTGCCCAAGATAGGCAAAAGAACTTCATTGATCGTAAAAGGAATTTCAGAGAATTCCAAGTAGGAGATCATGTATATGTGAGAGTACGTGCTAAGAAGAGTACGTTACAATGGAGTGGGTGTGCTAAGTTAGCACCCTGGTTTTGTGGTCCATTCCAAATTTTGGCAAGGGTCAGGCCAGTAGCATACCAACTCGCCTTACCCATCCATATTTGAGTCCACAATGTTTTCCATGTGTTTGTGTTGAAAAGATATGTTTATGATCCTAAACATATAATCAGTTTGTAAGATATACATGTAAGAAAGTTTCTTAGGTAAGCCAAATAAACTTTAATGATAATGGAAAACTGATTCAAATTATTGTTTTGTTTCAGGTCGAACCGGAAGGAGAATTCTTGGTCGAGCCTCTGGTTATACTTGATCGGAGAAAAGTAATGCTACGGAAACGAGCTATCACCCAGGTTAAAGTGCAATGGCAACACTTTGGGCCATATGAGGCCACATGGGAGGATGAACAGCTCATGAAAGAAGCCTTTCCAAGACTGTTTGTAGCCGGAAAAGATTAGGACGATTTTTTATTTCAGGGGGGGGACCCAGAAGATTGTAAATATTTTATTTTACTGTAGTAAAAACAAAAACTGGATATTATGATTATTATTTGAATTAAGTATTAATGTGTGTTTATTATGAAAGAGAGAAAATTGTTTGAGTATTAACAAATCTTGTAACTTCTCATAACAAGGAAGTTAGGGTAGGCAGTTGCTAAGAAAACCCTAACTACCTCCCTGACTATGATTTCTCCAAAGAAATCCCTAGAGGGGGGAGGAGAGGGGGAGGATTCGTGTTGCGAGGTCAGCCAGAAGAATAGCTAAGTCTGGTGGTGACTAGATAGCTAAAGCACTGTGTGCAGAAACTTGCAGATAGACATTGGTCTTGTGAGCAAGCTCAAGGGGAGACTTGGACCTGACGGCAAGTCTCATGGTTGGGAGGATTGAAACTGCAAGTAACCGAGGTGACTTCAATAGTTGAAATTTTCTTTCTTTCTTTTTTATATCAGTTCAGGTAGGTAATAATGTTGGAATTATTTTGTTGCTTTAACCTATGTATTAATTTGTTGGAAATAGCACATAACAGGAATAGTTAATATTTGAGTTGGTATTGTACAGGTATAGTTAAAAATTGAGTTAGTGATGTACATGCTTAGTTATATTAGAACTAGAATTGTTCAAGAATTATCCGAAGCCTAGGCAGAAAAATAACTACACAAAAGAGATTCGGCACCTAGAAAATAGACTCAGGAAAAATAAACCTGTTTATTTTCCTCTACTAAGAAGGAGAATGAAAACTAAAACATGCACAACATCGCAAATAATAGAACTAAACCTGTATAATCTAACATAATAGAAGTAAAACTGCACAACTTAGTATATCAGTTGGAAATAGAAAAGAACGATTGAGTAAATAACCCTTTGCGAGCATCAATAAAGGAAATGGTGTAAAACTGAACTAGGGTAATTGAGAAACTCTAGCAAAAGATTGTTTTTAAATTCTTTCTTTAACCTTTACTGAGATTAGTATTTAAATAAAAACCAGAAACAGAATATTGGCATGCAACATCTAGAATCACTGAAATTTATTCCTTAACATTTACTGAAATTGGCATTTACAATAAACCCATAAAACAGAATACTGGCATGCAACATAAATTCGACACTCGAACCCCTTGGAAAAACATTACCTTGCGAGTAAAAGTATAATATCATTGTATAATAGGAGCAATCACGGAAAAGACAGAGACTTATTTATAGTTCGATAAACTCCATGGAGAAAGAAAAGATTGCATATCATTATAGAATTCATGGGCAATGTCTAAACTCAAACTAGGACTTAGCACCTCAAATGCTTCGTATCTGGGAATTAAAAAGAAACAGAATAACACTTAGACCGGAGTCTCAATAAATACACATTGACATTTCTGAACTTGGAAATTACACAGCACCCGAGAGATCCACAACCCAGAACTCGGACAGGCAGAATCAAGTACGCCAAATTACATTACAGTTCTATAATCAATAAAAAAAACAACATGTTGGGGTAGCCATAGCTACAGCCCTCGTGTAGGTTTTAACCCCATACAGTAATTACCTACATAAGAATTCTAAAACATAGAAAATAAAAAATGCGAGAGCATAACACATAAAACACATATACACAAAGATTTTCCCACTGGATCCCAAAACCGGGACTACCAGCTTGATTTTTTCATTATATTCCTTTCAATGTTACAATACATATTTATACATGCCGAAGCATCCAATACCATGGACCAAAAACCATCACGTCCAAAACCATGGACCGAAAACCATAGGTAGGTTCGCCCAACCTAATATATGGTCCAAAAAAAAAAATTCCCGGGGCGCTGCCCCGGACCCCGTAGAGGGGGGCTACCCGCCCCCCTCAAACCCCCTGGACAGGGGGGGCTGCCGCCCCCCCATGACCCCCCCACTACGTAATCGGCGCAACAAAGGGGGGGCTCCGCCCCCCCTCTAACCCCCCGGTTTACTACGTCGGTTAGTCGTGGAAAGAATATAACACAACCCAACAATCTCCCACTTGTTGTTTTCTTTCCACACGGGGCCACAGGAGAGCTTAGTCATTTTCCAGCCCTGAAATGCCCATTGTTTCTCTACACCAAGAGAACTTCTCAGAGCTCATAGATTTTGTCAATTCATCTGCAGTATTCTTCAAAGTGTCCACCTTTACCAACAACACCCTTTTGTCTTCTATCATATCCCTCACAAAGTGATACTGAACATCAATGTGCTTTGTCTTTGAATGATAAGCAAGGTTCTTTGCCAAGAAAATTGCACTTTGGCTGTCACAGTGTATTCCTATAGCTCCCTGTACTAACCCCATACTTGAACACAATCTCTGCGAACCAAACTGCTTCCTTGCTTGCATGAGTGGCTACCATGTATTCTGCCTTTGTAGTTGATAGTGCCACTACAGATTGTTTCTTACTCATCCAACTGGTTGCACCTCCAAATAGGTTAAACACATACCCACTTTTAGATCTTCTCTTATCTAGATCTCCAGCCCAGTCTGCATCAACAAAGCCACGAATATCCAACACTCTGTCCAATCCTGGTCTTCCTTGGTAGCACAAACCATAATCACTAGTGCCACGTAAATACCTGAAAACCCGCTTCACTATTGTCCAGTGCTCCTTCCCTGGTTTTGACATAAACCTGCTCAATACTCCCACTACATGTGCAATGTCTGTGCAATGTCTAGTCTAGTACAGACCATTGCATACATCAGGCTACTGACTGCACTCGCATATGGAACACGGGACATGTCCTCTTCCTCTTCTTGTGTCTTGGGACACTGTTCAACAGATAACCTCACACCTACAGGAATAGGAACCTTCACCGGTTTACTATCCTGCATATTAAACCTCTGCAATATTGTCTCAACATACTTCCTCTGGTTTAACCAGAGCTTCCTCTTTGCCCGATCTCTTTTAATTTCCATGCCTAAAATATAGTTAGCAGCACCAAGATCTTTCATGTCGAATTTGGAGGACAATTGGGTCTTCAAATCCTGGATAATTTCTTTGTCATTTCCAACCAGCAACATATTATCCACATACAAGACCACATAAATAACACGGTCACCAATTAATTTAAAATACACACACTAATCTTCTTTGCTTCTAGTGAAGCCAAGTCCCCGTATAAATGTATCAAATTTCTGATACCACATCCTTGGTGACTGTTTTAACCCATACATAGACTTCTTTAACTTGCATAGCAGTTTTTTCTTACCCTTCACCGCAAAGCCTTCAAGTTGCTTCATGTAGATTTCCTCTTCCAAATCCCCGTGAAGAAATGTTTTCTTCACATCCATCTGTTCTACCTCAAAATCAAAAGCAGCAACAACAGATAAAAGTAACCTAATAGAAGTTACCTTGGCAACAGGAGAAAAAATATCACCAAAACCAATTCCCGGCACCTGGGAATAACCTTTTGCTACCAATCAAGCTTTGTATTTCTCCACCTTCCCTTCTGCATTTGTCTTCTTTTTGAACACCCATTTGCTGCCAATGGGTTTCCTTCCAGCCGGCAACTCCACTAGATGCCAAGCCTCATTTTTGTGCAAAGATGTCATTTCATCAACCATGGCCTCTTTCCAGAGTTTTCCATCCTCTAAATCTACTGCTTCCTTCACAGTTCTGGGATCATCATCAGTAATAGACAAAGCAAAATTTGAACAAAAAGCAGAAGGACTATACCTTTCTGGCTGCCTTCTTTCTCGAACTGATCTTCTCACAGCCGGAGTTTGTGGCTCTTCATCTTCTGATTTCTCCTTTGCTGCAGAGTCTGATTCTTCCTCCTTTAGCTCAAACTCTATCTTCTCAGGTTCCTTTGGTTGGACTTCGTGTTTAATAACATCTTTTACCTCTCTGAACACCACATCTTGGCTGTACACAACCTTCCGTGTGACTGGGTTCCAAAGCTTATAACCCTTTAAACCATCCTTATACCCAATAAAGATGCACTTTTCAGATTTACTATCCAACTTGGTTCGTTTCTCCTTTGGAACATGTACATATACATCACATCCAAATACCCTCAGATGTGAAAGAGAGGGTTTCTTACCAGTCATACTTCTTATGGAGTCTTATCCTCCAACGTTGATGAAGGTTACATGTTGACCAAGTAACATGCAGTATCCACCGCCTCTGCCTAGAATTCCTGTCATAACCCGGCACCACTGAGCATGCTTATTGCCCTTTCCATCAACGTCTTGTTCATTCTTTCTGTGACTCCATTTTGCTGAGGTGTATATGGAGTAGTCTTCTGTCATGCTATACCACACTTCTTACAGAATTCTTCAAATTCCTTGCTGCAAAACTCTCCACCATTATCTGTCCTCGGCACCTTTATTTTCTTCTCTGTCTGATTTTCCACCAGAGCCTTAAATTATTTAAACCTGTCAAAGACTTTAGATTTCTTCTTAAGGAAATATATCCATGTATTCCTTGAGAAGTCATCTATAAATGATACATAGTACACAGACTTACCCAGTGATGGAACCTTCACAAGTCCAAACACATCACTGTGCACAAGCTCTAATATCTGTTTCGCCCTCTTAGCACCAGAGGGGAAACTCACCCGATTTTGCTTCCCATATACACAATTTTCACAAAAATCAAAATCTAGAGAGCTATTACTCATACCTTCTACCATACCTTTACCATGAAGTATTCAAAGGCCCTTCTCTCCAATATGTCCAAGCCTTTGATGCCACAGCATGGTCTTCTCTCCAGAGACCACTAGATTTTCAGATCTACTTTCAGGAACCACAGAACTGTTGCACCCATCAACAACAGTGCTACCTTGCAGCTTGTACAGAGTTCCAATCCGAACTCCCCGCATCAATACCAGTGCTCCCCGAACCATCTTGCAGGTATCCTTCTCGAACACTGTTTTTACACCTGCATCATCCAACTTGCTTACGGAAATCAGATTTCTGGCCAATGCAAGAATATGCAGAACACCCGGAAGTGTTCTAACCCTTCCACCTTGCAACTTCAACTTTACTTTTCCGCGACCAATGATTCTAACCTTCCTATCATCTCCTAAGAAGACATCACCACCATCGTATTTCTCATACTCGCAGAACCACTCTCTATGGGGAGTGAAGTGAAAGGATGCACCTGAATCAATCAACCATGCCTCATGATCTACATGTGTACTTGAAGAAGCCAAGTACTCATCCCCACCTTCATCTGAGGTGGTTTTCGCCTCTGCAGAAGGAGCATCATCAGATCCTTTTCCTTTATCATGAGCTTTAGATTTACAGTCCCTTTTGAAGTGCCCTTCCTTTCTGCATTTCCAGCACACCACCTTTACAGGTTTTCCTCTAGATTTAGATCTCCCTCTAGATTTAGATCTCCCACTCGATGACTTATTTTTGTTTCTATTCCGGGATTGTCCTCGTACAGACAAGGCATCACCATTCTGGCTCTCCATATTTTTCCATCTCATCTCCTCCGTCAGCAAGGCTGAGACTATTTCATCAAACTGCAAAGCAATTACATTGCTACCTATTGCAATAACCAGACTATCCCACGAATCTGGTAGAGAACACAACAAACTGATGCACTTATCTTCATCTGAAATTTTAATATCAACAGACGCTAACTGACTTACCACAGTATTAAATGCGTTCAGATGCTCTGTCACCGAGTCTCCATCTTTCATCCTCAGGTTATACAGCTTTTTCCGCAGGAACGGTTTATTCACCAGAGACTTAGATTGGTACAAAGTCCCTAACTTGTTCCACAAAGCCTTCGCCGTAGCTTCCCCTGATACATTCAACAATACTGAATCTAAGACACACAATCGTATTGTGCTCTTTGCCTTCCGATCCAACTTCTTCCATTCTTCATCGGTCACTCTCGTTGGTTTAGTACCTGGATCTACCACAATCCACTGATCTTTATCCACTAATAGATCCTCCATCTTGAGTTTCCACAACTCAAAACTCTAACCATTGAACTTCTCGATCTCTATCTTTCCACTGCTCGCCATCTTCTTTCACCACCAGAATCGATCTCGTAGATCTCCCATTGAACAGGGTCCACCACAGGCCCGAGCGAAACCCCTCAGCAACAAAGGCATCCCCTTGAAGCCAAAACAGCTCCGATACCAAATGTAGGTTTTAACCCCGTATCGTAATTACCTGCATACGAATTCTAAAACATAGAAAATAAACAATGCGAGAGCATATCACATAAAACACATATACACAGAGATTTTCCCACTGGATCCCAAAACCGGGACTACCAGCTTGATTTTTTCATTATATTCTTTTCAATGTTACAATACATATTTATACATGCCAAAGCATCCAATACCATGGACCGAAAACCATCGCGTCCAAAACCATGGACTGAAAACCATAGGTAGGTTTGCCCAACCTAATATAGGGTCCAAAAAAAAGTTTTCCCAGGGCGCTGCCCCGAACCCCATAGAGGGGGGCTACCTACCCCCCATTGCGCAATCAAAGCAACGAAGGGGGGGCTTCACCCCCCCTCTAACCCCCCGGTTTACTACGTGGGTTAGTCGTGGAAAGAATATAACACAACCCAACACCTCGCATGCCAAATAGTGTTACAATTGGAAAATCCACAGAGGAGGGTCTCTAGTCCTTGACCGAAACTTCCAGAAAATGAATGATTAAACCCTGAAAGGATTACAAAGGAAACTAAATGCATGAACCCCAAAATATACATGGCTTCCATAAAAAGACCGCAAAAGAGTAGAATCCTGTATAAACTACACAACATAGGGTAATCTCGTCCACATCATATGTTAAGCTTAAAATGAACATCCTGAACCAAAATTTGTTAGGGCTAATGAATAGAGAAACCCTCAATGTTCGAGAGCAACAAGCAACAAATCAGCCAACGATTTTCCTTCTCAATTAACATATTACAAGAGCAGCTTAACAAGACTTACCCATAAATCCTTGAATGACTGAAGCAGGGGAACAGAGGAAAAATCCACGAAACCCTCCATGGAGTATTTTGAGCTTCTCTTGCCCGCTTCTGCAACACCTGCAACCAGAAAGTGGCAACACATTAGAAAAGGCTAACAGACAATGAACTATATGCAAATTCGTAGGGTTGTAAACCTTATACTAACCAAGTTCTTGTTGCACAGGGAAAGCCATCTGCTCTAGTCATGGTAACCTAAGCCCTCAATAAACCCTCATGTAATGAAACCCTGAACCTAGAGCCGAACTTACCGGAAGTGAAACCCGGGCAATAGAGGTGAGCACCAAAGAATGAAGGAGTATAATGGAACTCATCACTAGTAAGCAAGTCGTTGAAGATTTCCAGGACAAAGCTCAACCCTCGGATCAAAGACCAAGCCACCTCACTGTTGATGAAGCGAGGAAAATGAGGTAGCCAGTACAACTGGTGGGTAGCAGAGCGAGAGGATGGAGCATGCTCTCGCCACATCTCCGTGGTAGAGCATAACATTAATTGCAAATCAAACCAAAGCAAAGAATGCTATGTATACTTAAAGAAAATTGCATGTGAATTTAAAACCTTGTAAGAGCTCCATTGGAATATGGACTAATGTACACAGATGTAGAAAAATCCCTTAACCTTAGTACGAGTCATTATATGCCAATCACAAATGTAAATAGAATTATAATCATGCCATGTCGATAATTTACTATGGTGGAATTTTTTTATTTTTTTTATTATTTTTGGATATGTTTGTTTATGGAGGTGTGACAGGTGAGAAGCTACATATATCACCAAAATAACAGGCAGGTAATCTTCTGTTGTTGCGATCTACTCCTCTTGTTTTCCTAATTCTAAATGGCGTGTTTGTATTTTCTATTTTGGGCAAGTCAAGGTCAATCAATCAACTCCATTGGAATATGGACTAATGTACACGGATGTAGAAAAAGCCCTTAACCTTAGTACGAGTCATTATATGCCAATCACAAATGTAAATAGAAATATAATAATGCCATGTCGATAATTTACTATAGTGAAATTTTTATTTATTTTTTGGATATGTTTGTTTATGGAGGTGTGGCAAGTGGTATTAGAGCCAAGGTTACCAAACTGAGGCCTTTGGAGCTAAACCAGTAAGTAAATATAATTATTTTTAACTGATAATTTTGTGTATGTTTAGAGAGAAAGAGCAAAGGAAGAACATGAGAAGGACGGACATCGTTCCTCACAGAAATCTGACAAGCCTAGGACCTGCAACTTTCCCTGAAACCAACCCTGAAGTATGGGTACAGTTAGGACAAGAAACTCACAACACCAATCCTACTATATTGGAGGTTGTGCATGAATTAAAGAACGATATGGACCGACTACAGGCAGACAATGAAAGACTAATGTTGGAATAGGAAAAGATTATGAAAACCCTGTTAGATAAGCAAAATCAGCGTGAGCCGATTCCCAGCCCCAAATATGGACATATGTCAGGAGAACAAGAGTATCGAACTGAGTATGTGGAAATAGAGGGGGAGGGGGGAAATCAAGAAGAGAAGTCAGATAATGCTTCCGAGCATAAAACACAGAAGAGACAGAGGACATAATTACAAGGAGAGTTTTGGAAGATAAAGCCACCACTTTTTGACGAGGAACTAGAGGAGGCAACTGAGGCCTGGCTAATTAACATGAATAAATATTTTCAGCTCTACGAATATGACCGCAACTTAAAGGCTCGTTTGGCCATTTTCCAGCTACAGGGGAAGGCCACCTTATGGTGGGAAAAGGTAAAAACTGTACGAGGGGTAAATGAACAAAATATAACCTGGGAAAAGTTTTAGAGATACTTTAAAGAAAGATATTTAACTAATGATTCTATGATGAGAAGGCAAAAGAGTTTCATGACTTGTGGCTTGGACAACAAACAATGGATGAGTTTATTACCAGATTTACCTCCTTACTTCGATATGTACCTTACATACGAGAAGAGAAGGCAAAAGTACAATGATTTGTCAGTAGTTTACCATTGTTTATGAAAGAGTGAATTGAGTTCGATAAGCCAAAAATGATGGATGAGGTCATACGAAAGGCCGAGATATGCTATCAACAAAGCAAATAGAAAGCAGAAGTTATGGGGAAGAAATGGACTGACAAGAAGGGCAATAAGTTTTTTGCTAACAATAAGGGAAATCGAGGCAATATCAACAAAGGACCTCCCAAGGGTCAGATCAACATAAATATGCATAGAAATCAATCTAGATTTAGACCTCCCCATGAACCCAAACCCAGCGAGAAATCAGGTAGAACTGAAATCGAAGCAGCAACCAGACCTCCAGTACAATGCTGGGGTTGTGGAGGTCCACATTATATTAAAAATTGTCCTAACCGTAAGGGCGATGAACAAATTTTGGAGATTCACGAAGCCTCTACGGTAGGAGACATAGCCCGAAGTATTCCAAAAATTAATGCTGCTCTTGAAGATCATCAGGCAGAATACTAGCCGACTATGGTGGAATTTGAAGGAAAAATCTTTGATCATATTGTATATGTTTTAATTGATCCTGGAGCTACATTAATTTATGTTAGTCGTAAGATAGTTGAACAATGTAAATTATAAGTTGTCAAGTTTAAAAACCCCTGGTTAGTACAACTAGCAACAGGGGCAAAGAGACGTGTGTTGGCCAAGGTCAATGACTGTCCTTTGGAAATAGCAGGTCAGCCCTTGGTGGCAGATCTAAACATACTTCCCCTAGGATCATATGATGTCTTGATAGGCATGGACTGGCTGGAAAAGCGTTGGTCCGTTATAAACTGCAAAACAAAAACTATCTGTTACATGAACGAGCAAGGAGACAAACAGGAGATGCAAGGCATTTTGAGACCATTAAAATTACAGCCAATAACCACCTCTCAACTAGCAAAGTGCATCAAAAAAGAATGCCAGACTTATGCTATTCAGGTTGGTTATGCCAACTCAAAGGACAAGTCTGTAACCCTGGAAAGTATCCCTGTAATTTAGAATTTTACTGATGTATTTCCTGAAGAAATACTAGGGCTGCCACCAAAGAGAGACATAGATTTCACCATTGAATTGGTGCCAAGAGCAGACCCGGTATCCCGAGCTCCTTATCGGATGAGCACACCTTTACTGAAGGAACTAAAAATGCAATTACAGGAGCTATTGGATAAAAATTACATCCGCCCTAGTGTGTTGCCTTGGGGAGCTCTTGTATTATTCGTCAAAAAGAAGGAAGAGACCCTACATATGTGTATGGACTATCACCAGCTGAATAAGTTGACTATTAAGAACAAGTACCCTTTACCCTGCTTCGATGAACTTTTTGACCAAGTGAAGGGGGCAATAATATTTTCAAAAGTTGATTTACGATCAGGATACCACCAGATCAGAATCAAGGAGGAAGACATAGCTAAAACCGCCTTTAGGACCTGCTATGGGCATTACGAGTTTGTAGTGTTACCCTTTGGGCTAACCAACGCCCCTGCAACCTTTATGTGTCTAATGAATAGTATATTTCATCAGTATTTAGATAAATTTGTATTAATCTTTATTAATGACATACTGATTTACTCCCGGAATATTGAAGAACATAAGGAGCACCTCAGGATAGTGTTGCAGACTCTCCGAGAACATCAACTGTATGCTAAATTTAGCAAGTGTGATTTTTTTAAGGAATAGATTCAGTACTTAGGCCACATCATTACCAAGGATGGAATCGTCATAGATCCTGAAAAGATAAGGACCATAATGGAATGGCCAGTACCAAAGGATGTAGCCGATATAAGATCTTTCATGGGTTTGGCAGGGTATTATAGACGGTTTGTGGAAGGATTTTCTAGAGTGGCCTATCCTATTACCTCCCTACAGAAAAAGGGAAATTTTTTTAAATGGACAGCAGAATGTCAAAAGAGTTTTGAGCAGCTTAAGCATCTGCTCACCACTACACCAATTTTAAGCATAGCAGATCCAAGCAAGGACTATGTGGTGTGTACAGATGCCAGTAAGGAAGGGGTAGGTGGAGTATTAATACAAGATGGAAAGGTAATCGCCTATGAGTCTAGGAAATTGAAGGAGCACAATCAGAAATATTCTGCCTACGACTTAGAATTGACAACCATCATTCATGCTTTAAAATTTGGCATCACTACTTGATGGGTGGGAAGTTTCTGTTAATGACTGATCATCACAGCTTGAGTAATTATTTCAAGCAGCCCACTTTAGATGCTAGACAAGCCAGGTGGGTAGATTTTCTAAGTGGATTTGATTTCGAGATCAAACATCTGAAGGGAAAGGAGAACCAGGTAGCTGACGCTTTAAGTCGAAAGGTACATTTTCTCTATGAGGTTACTTACAGCAAAGTGCAAACTACCTTCGACGAATTAATTAAAGAAGCAGCGAAGCAGGATCTAGAATATCAGCAGTTAGGACAACAAGCTCAAAACCAAAACAGCCATGCATATCATCTAGGATATGAAATGGATTCCGTAGGTATGCTGAATTATAAGAAAATACTATATGTGCCCAATCATAATAACATTAAAAATCTAATTCTGGATGAATATCACAAGAGTCCCTACACGGGACACCCAAGATACCAAAAACTAATTAACACTCCGAAAGGAGTACTATTGGCCAGGAGTGAAAAAAGATGTAGCAGAATATTTGACACGTTGCCTGGAATGTCAGCAAGTTACAACAGAACATAAACATCCCGCTGGGTTACTGCATCCATTACCAATTCCGGAATGCAAGTGGGAGACCATCTCTCTTGATTTTATCACAGGACTACCCAAATCAAAAAAGCAAAAAGACTCAATAATAGTGGTAGTAGACAAATCAATAAAATGAGCTCATTTTATACTAGTACAGTCCACCTTCAGGGCAGTGCAGATTGCCAATATTTTCATTCAAAATATTTTTAGGCTACATAGGCTGCAAAAAACTATAATTTCTAACTGTGATGTAAAGTTTACATCAGCTTTCTGGAGGACCCTGTTTGAAGGGTTAGGTACTCAATGAAACTTCAATACCTCTTATCATCCTCAAATGGACGGGCAGACAAAACAAGTGAATCAGGTAGTGGAAGACATGTTAAGAACATATGTAATGCAACAACCATCCAAATGGGAAGAATACTTACATCTGGTCGAATTTGCTTATAATAATGGCTACCATACCTCCTTACAAATGAGCCCATTTGAAGTTTTCTACGGACAAAAGTGTCGCACGCCATCCAGTTGGGGGGACTAGAGGACAAGTTGATGTTGGGACCTAAGACGTTAAAGGAAATGGAAGATATGGTTAAGAAGGTGCGTTCTAACTTAAAGGTTGCCCAAGATAGGCAAAAGAACTTCATTGATCGTAAAAGGAATTTCAGAGAATTCCAAGTAGGAGATCATGTGTGCTAAGAAGAGTACGTAATGGAGTGGGTGTGCTAAGTTAGCACCCCAGTTTTGTGGTCCATTCCAAATTCTGGCAAGGGTCGGGGCAGTAGCATACCAACTCGCCTTACCCATCCATATTTGAGTCCACAATGTTTTCCATGTGTATGTGTTGACAAGATATGTTTATGATCCTAAACATAATCAGTTGGTAAGATATACATGTAAGAAAGTTTCTTAGGTAAGCCAAATAAACTTTAATGATAATGGAAAACTGATTCAAATTATTGTTTTGTTTTAGGTCGAACCGGAAGGAGAATTCTTGGTCGAGCCTCTGGTTATACTCAATCGAAGAGAAGTAATGCTGCGGAAATGAGATATCACCCAGGTTAAAGTGCAATGGCAGCACTTTGGGCCGGATGAGGCCACATGGGAGGATGAACAACTCATGAAAGAAGCCTTTCCAGGACTGTTTGCAGCCGGAAAACATCGGAACGATGTTTGATTTCAGGGGGGAGATGTAATGTCCGCAGAAGATTATAAATATTTTATTTTACAGCAGTAAAAAAAAAATTGGATACTATGATTATTATTTGAATTAAGTATTAATGTGTGTTTATTATGAAAGAGAGAAAATTGTTTGAGTATTAACAAATCTTGTAACTTCTCATAACAAGGAAATTAGGGTAGGCAGTTGCCAAGAAAACCCTAACTACCTCCCTGACTATGATTTCTCTAAAGAAATCCCTAGAGGGGGGAGGAGAGAGGGAGGAGTCGTGCTGCAAGGTCAGACAGAAGAATAGCTAAGTCTGGTTGTGACCAGATAGCTAAAGCATTTTGTGCAGAAACTTGCAGATAGACATTGGTCTTGTGAGCAAGCTCGGGGGGAGACTTGGACCTGATAGCATGTCTTATGGTTGGGAGGATTGAGAACTGCAAGTAACAGAGGTGACTTCAACAGTTGAAATTCTCTCTTTCTTTCTTTTTTTATAGTAGTCCAGGTAGGAAATAATCCTGGAATTAATTTGTTGTTTTAACCTGTGTATTGAGTGTTAGCAGTTATATTTTTGAAATAGTAGATAACAAGAATAGTTAATATTTGAGTTGGTACTGTACAGGTATAGTTAAAAGTTGAGTTAGTGGTGTACATGCTTAGTTATATTGGAACTAGAATTGTTCAGGAATTATCCAAAGCCTAGACATAAAAATAACTATACAAAAGAGATTTGGCACCTAGAAAACAGACTCAGGAAAAATAAACCTGTTTATTTTCCTCTGCTAAGAAGGAGAATGAAACTAAAACATGCACAACATCCCAAATAATAGAACTAAACCTATATAATCTAACATAATAGAGGTAAAACTGCACAACTTAGTATATCAGTTGGAAGTAGCAAAGAACGATTGAGAAAATAATCTTTGCGAACTTCAAAGGAAATGGTGTAAAACTAAACTAGGGTAATTGAGAAACCTTAGTAAAAGATTGTTTTGAACTTCTTTCTTTAACCTTTACTGAGATTGGTATTTAAATAAAAACCAGAAACAGAATACTGGCATGCAACATCTAGAATCACTGTAATTTATTCCTTAACATTTACTGAAATTGGCATTTACAATAAACCCATAAAACAGAATATTGGCTTGCAACATAAAGTCGACACTCGAAACCCTTGGAAAAACATTACCTTGCAAGTAAAAGTATAATATCATTGTATAATAGGAGCAATCACGGAAAATACAAAGACTTATTTACAGTTTGATAAACTCCATGGAAAAACGAAAATATTGCATATCATTATAGAATTCATGGGTAATGTCTAAACTCAAACAAGGACCTAGCACCTCAAAAGCTTCGTATTTGGGAATTAAAAAGAAATAGAATAACACTTAGACCCGAGTCTCAATAAACACAGATTGGCATTTCCGAACTTGGAAATTACACAACACCTCGAGAGATCCACAACCCAGAACTCGGACAAGCGGAATCAAGTATGCCAAATTACATTACAGTTCTATAATCAATAAAAAAACAACATGCTGGGGTAGCCATAGCTACAGGCCTCGCATGCCAAATAGTGTTACAACTGGAAAAGCCACAAAGGAGGGTCTCTAGTCCTTGACCGAAACTTCAAGAAAATGAACGATTAAACCCTGAAAGGATTACAAAGGAAACTGAACGCATGAACCCCAAAATATACAAGGCTTCCATCAAAAGACCGCAAAAGAGTAGAATCTTGTATAAACTACACAACATAGGGTAATCGCGTCCACATCATATGTTAAGCTTAAAATGAAAATCCTGAACCAAAATTTGTCAGGGCCAATGAATAGAGAAACCCTCAATGTCTGAGAGCAACAAGAAACAAATTAGCCAACGATTTTCCTTCTCAGTTAACATATTACAAGAGCAGCTTGACAAGACTTACCTGTAAATCCTTGAATAATTGAAGCAGGGGAACAGAGGAAAAATCTACGAAACCCTCCATGGAGTATTTTGAGCTTCTCTTGCCCGCTTCTGCAACACCTGCAACCAGAAAGTGGCAACACATTAGAAAAGGCTAACAAACAATGAACTGTATGCAAATTCGCAGGGTTGTAAACCTTATACTCACTGGTTTCTTACTGCACAGGGAAAGCAAAGCCATCTGCTCCAATCATGGTAACCTCGGCCCTCAATAAACCCTCATGTAATGAAACCCTGAACCCAGAGCCGAACTTACCAGAAGTGAAATCCGGGCAACAGAGGTGAGTGCCGAAGAACGAAGGAGTATAATGGAACTGATCACCAGTAAGCAAGGCGTTGAAGATTTCCAAGACAAAGCTCAACCCTCGGATCAAAGACCAAGCCACCTCACCATTGATGAAGCGAGGAAAACAAGGTAGCAAGTACAGTTGGTGGGCAGTAGAGCGATAGGACGGAGCATGCTCTCGCCACGTCTTCGTGGCAGAGCATAACATTAATTCCAAATCAATTGCAAATCAAACAAAAGTAGAGAATGCTATGTATACTTAAAGAAAATCGCATGTGAATTTAAAACCCTGTCAAAGCTCCATTGGAATATGGACTAATGTACATGGATGTAGAAAAGCTCTTAACCTTAGTACAAGTCATTATATGCCAATCACAAATGTAAATAAAATTATAACATGCCATGTCGATAATTTACTATGGTGGAGTTTTTTTATTATTTTTGGGTATGTTTGTTTATGGAGGTGTGATAGGTGAGCGGCTACATATATCACCAAAATAACAAGCAGGTAAGCTTCTGTTGTTGCGATCTACTCCTCTTGTTTTCCTAATTCTAAAGGGTGTGTTTGTATTTTCTGTTTTGGGCAAGTCAAGGTCAATCAATCAACTAAAAGTTCAAAAAAACAAAAAAATTATATTTTTTTAGATAATTTATTATAATTTAGTAGTAAAAATAATTATTTTTAGTTGCTATTCTATAATGTAGGCTGAGTCATTACCGTTATTCAAGGAAAACCACGTCACTTGAAATAACCTGCTAGTACTTTATAAAAGGAATATTTTCACTCTTAACAAATGTCTCGACATCTTGGGCTGTTAACCCATCTCAAATGTTTCCTTACATACAAGAAAAACAAGCTCCTCAACTAACAAAAACAATTTTAAAACTTTACATAAATAATATTTTCATATGTTTAAAAAAGAAAATATACACCTTTCATAATAATAAAACTTGTCAAATTTGTTGGTAAAAAACATTCTTCTTTTCACCTGTGCGACTTTAAGAATGTTAGTTAAACTCGATGATAAACATAGAGACAAACTTACTCTTCATTGGTCTCTAAATAAGGCATCTTAACATCTTATTTATACATGTCTAGGGGTGTGACAACCCAAGGGACATGTTCCTTCACTGGTTGGTTGACGACTTGATTTTTCTTGGGCCTATTTGTCTTAATAAAATAAAAAATTACATAATTCTTCTAAGGCCAACTTTGAGACCTTCTATCCATGTGTGAATACCTCTCTATGCTACAAAAATCAACAAAGAGAAGTGAGAGAAGCATTCCTAAATCACCATAATTTTGCAACCTTAATAGGTAAAGAAGGTAAGGTTGGTAGTGTGACAAATATTTTGAAAATTAGAACAGATTTGACTATAATTTGGGCAATCTAAGAGAAAGTGATTTTCATCTTCAACACTCTTAGTATCACACAAGTGACATACTCTTTCTTCCTATGGCATTTTGGGAGTAGACCAACTTCCAATTTCAATATGAAGTTTATGAGAACTATTTCTATTTTAGCAATGCTCATTTTCTTCTTAACACTAGTCAAGACATAAATAATTTTGGTTTTCAAGGTTGGGGTTGATCACCTCATATAATATCTTACTTTCCATTTCCCCTCTAACTCTTTATTGCTCCATAACTTCTTAAATTTGGAAGTAATAAGATTTTCAATATTATCCTTATTCTATAGCATGATCTCCTCCTTTATCCCCCAATGGTCTAGCCAAGATTTGACATCCTTATGTCATCATTACTTGAACCAAAGGTGGGGGTTTTGGCTAGAGTGAGAAGCAATTTCAGGAAACCTCTTGGCTTCCATGTTGTATAACTTCTTCTTACACGTGATATCCTAGGTCATAGCCATGCTTTCAGTAGGGGAAAGGCTAGCTTCAATAAGAAAGATAGGTGAGGGAGTACATCATTCAATCTTGAGGTTGTAGGTTATAAAATGCTTTTGGATTTGCTCAATCTTCCTCCTTGATTCTTTAGATATACTTCAACCCCAAATCTCATAGCCATATAATATAACAAGGATGACTAGATTCTCAAAGAGGGACTTTTTTTTTTCATCCCAAATCCAAATATCTGCTGACTTGCAATTGTTTTCAAGCCCATAATAAGCTTTCCATTCTCCACTTGTCCTTTTTCAATGGTATACATCCAATTGAGCTAATGATTAATGTCAATTCCCAAAAATTGTATGAAGGAACTTCCTCCAAGTAGCCATTCTTGTAAATGAAACCCTCATAGGAAATATTTTTGGATTTAATTATCATGACTTTAGTCTTATTAGTGTTAACAATCATTACCCATCTTGGAGCAAAAATATTGGAGGATTCTTAGTTGGTTTTCAAGATCATCATGACTCCTTGGCAAAAGAACAATATCGTTAGCATAAAGGAGAAGAGTTATGACGATACTAATGAACATGGGGCCAACACATCCTCCCACTTCTAAACACTATCCAAGCTTCTTAATGTAAATGCCAAAAGGGGTAGGTGCTTATTGCAATTAATTTATTTTGACCAACCCTCAGTGGTCTTAAGCTTAGCAATAACATTCTCGTACAACCTTGTCATAACAACACTCAACTTGAAAGGAACCATTAGCTCCTCTAGCCTCTTTCATAGCTTCATCTTAGGAACAATGTCAAAAGATTTTCTAGAATCCACAAAACAATAGAAGAGGTCAATCTTATCATCGTGACATTCCTTTTGCAATGATCTTAAGAGTAACGATCTGGTTAACAATTGAATGGTGTCTCCTAAAACCAGCTTGGCCTTTACCTATTTTATTGTGGTTTTCAAGCCATAGGCTAATCTTCTTTTCTAAAATAATTCTCTAAAACTTGGCTAAAACATGCCTGATCATAATAGTTTTGTCATTAGATGGAATGATTTTATCCCCACTTTTAAGGATAGACACAATAAGGCTTTGTGTCCAATGTTGGCATTATGATTCAAGTGTTGTCCTTGATGGCAACTCACTCAGAGGTTGGTACAGGTGCTCAGAGACTGGTACAGGTGATGACAACTTAACTAGTGGACAGATCTCAGTACAGCAGGACAAGAAAGATATATACGCAGGTTCAGCAAGGAGAATCAGCGTGTACACGCAGGTTGGCTTCAGTAAAAGCGCGTACATGTGATAACGTACCTTTGGTCAGTGGCAGTTAGTCCTTGGAAGTTGTGCCTATGGTTTTGGACCATGGCGTCTCGACGGACGTGTTGATCCCTAGTTTTGAGGTTGATGGTATTGTGTTACTATGGTTTTGGCTCTTGGTATTGAGCAAGGCCTAAGGCTATATAAGGAGAAGATCACTAGGCCAAAGTGTGCAAGGGTGAGTGATGAAGATCTGAGAAAGTGTGTGATCCAAGTGCTGGTTATGGGTTGGTGATCTGAACCAAGGTTTCACCCATGTGGAGGATGATGAATGATGGAACGAGATCTCAAGGCTTGGAATGATTATCTTCATATGGTTTGACTCTGGATAGACTAGATCTACTGACGCATGTTTATTATTATGATCTGGGTATGTTTTGATGTCTGATATAGCTGCAGAGTTTTAAGGTTGAATTCATAGATCTGTACGCGAGTTGGTTTTGGTAAAAGAGCGTATACACGCAGGTTGGGGTCATCCAAGTAGCGTATACAATGTGAAGTATGATATTTGAATATGGAGCTGGATCTGGTTGTTGCTATGATTGTCTGGTTATTGTTGACAGGGTTACAGTGATTCAGAATTGGGTGTTTCAGTGATTGATGATGCAGGTTGTACTACAATGATGATTGTCTTATGGATCCAGTATGAAAATGTATGAAACGTGGTCCCGGGTAGATCGTAGGCCGGCACCTACGTACTGGTAAACATATCAGCCAGTACAAGAGCCAGGGGGTTGTAGCTCCCTTCCACTAGCAGCTGGAAAACGAGTAAAGAAGCATTCTGTAGGTAGGCACCTACGTACTAGTAAATGGATCGGCTAGTACAAGAGCTAAGAGGGTTGTAGCCCTCTGCAGGTTGTAGCCTGCGTGCTGGTAAAGGACTGCACCAGTACATTGTAAAAGAAGTTCTCATTAAAGAAGAAAGAGACAAATTGCAGCAGGTGGTTTTCACCCACATTGGGTTTCCACCTTATATCATGGTGTTCATGTGTGTGGCATTTGTGTGATGATCTGTTCTGTTATACTGCATCTGTTTACTGTTAATATGCTTAATAATGTTCTGATGCATTTACTGAAGATAAGATTAACTGAATCATAAGATCTCTGGATATACGCTAGTTGCATTAGACACAGTCGCGTGTACACGCGGGTTCACTTAACTGAAGTTGCGTGTATGTTTCTGAGTATGAAATTGAAAAGTTTTATCTGATCTGATAATACTGATTCACCCCCCCTCTCAGTATTATTTCCAACATCCAAGGCTCAGGAAATCCTTTCTTCACTGCCAAATTGAAGAGCTTGTGAATGTGAGGGATGAGGACAAGCCCTCCCATTTTAAAAATTTCAACTTTATAGTCTTCAATATCCTTAGCTTTCCCATTAGCGAGGTGCTTAACCCCAAATTCAATGTCTTCTATATATATATATATATATATATATATATATATATATATATATATATATATATATATCTATATATATATATATATATATATATATATCTATATATATATATATATCATCCTCTGTAGGAGCATTCAAAATGGTGCCCTAGAATTAGGGGACTCATAAAGGTTTTTCAGGTAGATATTCCAATTCTTTAAGGGAATCACATTATTTTCTTCAGATTTTATGAATTAGAATTTTCCTCCAAAACTTTTTGGAATCAACTTTAGAAAAGTGAAGTAGTAGCTCTTGCTTCCTATTTATATAACATATTTTCTTTCTTTTAATAAGAGATTTGTACAAATTTATCTTATCAAGTTTTAAGGTTTCACTAGGAGCATCCCTAATCGACTTTCTAGCAATTTTACAATCATTATCATACCAAGGGTTGATAGTTCTATTATTCTTTTTATATGTCACCTTGGCATAGAACTTATCAATGGTAGTGGATAGGGTTGTAGTAAAATTATGATAGAGGTTCTCAATGTTATCCTTATAAGTTAAAAGGTATAAATCCTTTTTTAAATACTTTAAAAATAGATCCATTTAGCTTTTATCAAAGAGTAGGTGCCTTTGACTATCATAATTCTCTTACATGCAGCTAGTGTGCATATCAAAGTTTAGAGTTAATGATAAAGGTCTATGATCAAAATCAGTCTCATGGTCATTTAAGAGGTCAAAATTTACAATTTGGTTGGAGACAGGGATATCAGATATCACATAATCCATGACACTACTACCAAGCCCATGAATACAAGTCATTTGGTTGGACTTTGGCCACTTGGTTATGCTATTACAAATTATAAGATCTTGGGAACTATATAGCTTGGTTAACTCAGTGCCAATTAAATTCTCAATCTGGTCTTCAAAGCTTCTTTTGAATCTACTAGCTAAGTCAAGGTCCTTATCTAGCCAAAGAGGATTAGGGTTGGAGTCATTACTTAGAAGAATAGCTTGGTTAGTTGTAGTTCTAACATTGAAGTCTCCTAACAAGAGGATATTACCTTCATTCCTTAGATTATGAATATCCTGTTCTAGGGTATTATAGGGGCAATTCTTATCTAGATTGTTTTTCTTATAGAAGGTAGAGTTGATAGGTGCAAAATAACAAATTGTGATATAAATACTCTTAGTGTTAGTGTCATTTATTTTGATCCAAATGTATCGATTAAGGGATTCTAACTTATGAAGTTGAATGTGAGGGAAAACATTGTTTATTATATCACAAGCTATACGTCCAATTCATCTGCGAGAGGATTTCTTATTCCATGCCGACCATAGAACGAATCCATCTATGTGACATACCTTAGACTCCTCATGTTCCAAAGTTTCGACTAAAAAAACAATAGAGATTTCACTTAAGATCCAACTTAACATGGGAACTTTATGCCATGGAAACCTATGATAGTTCTAAAAGAGGATCCAAAGTGTTCCAAATTCCTATTTATCACTCTCATTTTGGTCTTTATCCCTAATAATAACTCTCCTATTTCTAATGATTGCCCATTTTCCTTCTTTTTTGGCTTCCTTTACCTTTCGAATCCCTTTGCTTAATTAAGCTTGGTCCGCTGGAATGAGATCCTCGTTTATAAAGATTCTTGTCCCTTTTAGGCTAAGAGATTTACCGGGTATGCCAAATTTATGGTCACTATAACTTACCCTAACACAAATCAAACTATCTTTATGCTTGAGTATCTTTTGTGACCTTCTTGCTTCTACGAGATATGTTGTTTCAATTTGTGGCTTATTTTTTAGTTCTTGTTTTACTATTTCTAATGTGTTTTCATCTTTCTGCTCTTTTATGCCAACAATTATAAGATTCAAGGCTTTTTTATTACAATCATGATCTCACTCAATTAGTTTGTTTTTTTTCTCTTTGATCTCTAATTTATTCTCTTGGCTACTTAGAGCCAAATTGTTATTTATTTTTTCTTAGTTTGTTTTTTTCTCTTTGATGTCTAATTTATTCTCTTGGCTACTTAGAGCCAAATTGTTGTTTATTTTTTCTTTTCACTCTTTAATCTAGTCTCTCAAGGTGCAATTTTATTCAATTGTTAATTGTTTTTGGTTTTCCACTTTGCTTGGCCTCTCCTTGTTAAATGAAAATTTTGGTATGTGTGATGAAGTGCTCATAATTTTAAAAAGAAAAAAGAAAATAAAAGAAAAATCATAAACTAAATTTTTAACCAATAATAATAATAATAAAATAACTTATACACCTAATTATGAGTTAGACCAATTAACCAAGTAAATTATGCCCCTAGTTATAAATTGGACCAATTAACCAAGTGAATTATGCACCTAATTATGAGTTAGACCAATTAACCAAGCAAATTATTTTAACTCTTGTAATTTAAATGTATTCAACATTAATTATGCCCCTAGTTATAAATTGGACCAATTAACCAAGTGAATTATGCACCTAATTATGAGTTAGACCAATTAACCAAGCAAATTATTTTAACTCTTGTAATTTAAATGTATTCAACATTCACTTCAGGTTCGATAAAAGCCCATAATAGGTTTGATTCTCCGAGAATTTCACTGAGAAAAAATCACCACAGATATGATCCTCTAAGAAAAATTCAGCCGGGTTCCAAAAATTAGAAATTCATCCCAAAGTTTGATAATTATAATTTCACCCCTCAAACATTAAAACTTATTCATCACAGGTATGAGAATTATAAATTCAGTGAAAATATTGATATAATTCATAATTATATTTTAACATTTTTTTTGGTAATCAAGGAATTGATAATTAGGTTAGTATTTTGTAGTACGGGTGATTTAGATCGTTATTATTATATCCCTAGTGTCTATGATTTATTTTTTTTATGATTTATTTTTTTTCATAAACTCATCTTAAAAATTTTAACTTTAAATCTCATAATTTACACAATACTTCATTTCATAACAACTACTAATTAAACTATAACTTAAAAATATATTAATATTCATTTAATAAATATTACAATTATCATTATTATACATATTCAAATATATTTTTAATTAAAAATAATACTAATATTTTATTATTTTTCATTAAATTAAATTTAATATATAAAAAATAAATTACTTCGGAGTTTTTCAAAATTTCTGCCTATCAAATATCTACCTAATGCTTTCCAAACACTCGTACATTGTACGATACATTCAAATAATAAATATATATATAAACTTTTAATACATTTAAAAACTGACGCCACTCGCTGATTATGACATACCCACTTTTCTTGACTTAACCAAGATTCGAAGTTCAACTACCCAAAACATGGTCAGATTTTGGTTGGGTTAAGATGGTCGTCAATAAGATAGGGCGGAAAAAGTGTATCTATATATTTTGAAATTATTTATTAAAAATGAAATATATAATCTTTATTTTACATATGTGTGAGATTAAAAATTAATTAGTATAAAAATAAATAAATATAAATTAGTTATATGTGAGAATGTAAGTTTTGATAGTTTATTTTTAATGTTTATGTTATTTTTAGAGATAAATTATATATAAGAGTTTGAAATGTTTAGTAAATATTTTATTATTTTTTTGAGACAATAAAAATTATAACCGAAATCAAAATAAAAGGTTAGAGTTTATATTTATAGATAAATATTAGTAATTATTGTAAATGATAATTAAAAAAATTATATTTTTTTAATGAAAAATATAAAATAAATTAATAATAATTTTTATAATTTAACTAATTCTAATTTTTTTGGTCGTGATTAAAATTTTCTTATCTTTTTTAATTTTAATTTTTCAAATTCTTTCTGGTAAACCCCTCCTTAACCCCTTCCCAATGTGTTCCACCTTTTCTTCCTACTACTATTATAAATCTTTCTTCTGTAAATTTAGATCCTATACCATTTTGCTCTTGGAGAAGGGATTTAATTTTTCTCTCTCCCCCATCACATTTTGACAAAGATGTTTGTTGTTCTATTGAGTCTATAACTCATCATCTTCTACTACATGAAGTTGAAGAAATTCAACAAGAATGTGTTATAATTCTTAGTTGTTCTAAACTACCTGAATCAAATCTTTCCAAAGAAGAATTTCATTCCATTCATTCTACCAATGATATTGTTGATATAATTATATTAAAATCCAATAAAGGAAATGTTATAGTTGTCATGAACACTTCTACCTATGAGTCTAACTTACTTTGTCAACCTCTTCATACAAGCCCCTCCCAAAAATCCCTAGCGATTCTGTAACCAACTTAGTTGATGATACCTTCGTTATTTGGCCTCATGGCCACCTTTCCCTCACCTCTTTCTTCAACTATCTTAATATCTCCCCCCACATCCAATTTACTATGGAAAATGAGAAAATTAACTTCCTTCCTTTTCTTAACATCCTTATTTCACGTTAAACTTGATAGTATAATAACCCATCAAGTCTACAAAAAAAGACCCACACTCATACCTCCATTCCTAGTCACACCATCACCCCACCGAAAAATATGTTGTTCTTAAAACTTTGGTCATCCATGCCATTCGAATCTCTACCTCCTAGTTCATTGAAAAAGAGAAAAGTCATCTTACAAAGTCCTTTAAGGAAAATAGGTACTCTTCATTCCAAATTTCTAAATGTGCTAGTCTACCCTCTTATCCCCCTAGCTCTCATCTCTCTTCTCTTATTTACAACATATATTAAATTTTTTTCTCTAAATGCAAACTCTAACATTCTCTTTTAATATTACTCTATAGTTTTTACTATACGTAATGATAGATGGAGCATCCATTAAAAACATTGGACATTCAAGTTCTTTCACACAATTTATCTTCAAAATATTACAATGGACATTCAAGTTTTTGCATATAGCTTATCTTCAAAATTAATATTTAAATGAATTTATTTCGGCGATTAAGAATAAATGATTATTCTCCTCCCACCTAAAATTAATTTCAGCAAATGATATGTTTGAAGTGAGATTGAATAATTTTTTTATATTAAAAATCATATTAACCTTCCAAATCATGAAGTGTGATGACCCCGTAAAACATGTAAAAATGAAATGTTACTATGGTAAGAAACTAATGTGGATTGTTAATTACTGTGACTAAAATGATATTATTTTATTATGAAATGGAATTTATATTTTTTGGAAAATGCTGGCAACCTCCTGGAGGGAGGATCTCTAAAGAAAAGGAAACAGTTATGAAACTGAAAGGAAACTAACCCTTCACTCAGGAAAAGTCCTGGGAGGGAAAACCCTGGGCTGTGGTGACAGACAGGGAAAGAATTCCAAGAAAGGAAAAGAAAGTAAAAGAGGGTTAAGTCTGGTGAGGATCAGATAACCCAAGCACTCAGGTGCTTGAGTCTTGTTGAGGGCTGCAGGCCTGCAAGACAGCTCAGGGGGAGAATCCAACATACTGATGGATCTCAAGGCTGGGTGGTTAAGAGCAAGTATGTAAAATGCAGGTGAACTTCTGGAGCATTAACTCTTGTAGCTGGTAGACCAGGTACGAGTTATTCACCAGATTCAGATTTCTGTATCAGTATACTTAGTGTATAGGAAGAAAGTACAGTTAAATCTAAGTCTCTGTTGCTAACTAGATGTAAGGAATATATAATATTAGAAACAGTTCCTATGAATACCTAGAACTGGTTATTAAGACAGAAAGAACAGAGACCATCTGCTGTATATCTTGCATGCTAACAGTATGGAAATTGATGCATATTATCTATTTAGAAATGCTGCATAATAACAGTATAGAACCAATGTATGTTATCTGTATAGAAACAGGAGCATATTATCTATATACAAATTGTACCAGAGTCCGGAAAGACCCTAACGGTACGCAGAGTATTTAAGTGCATATTAGAAAGATGCATTACACTATATAACAGTAGTAGGATTCAAAGAAAACAACAGAACGGCAAGAGAATTATCGTGACTCTAAAGAAGACAAGAAACACGTTGAAATATTAATGTTGTTCATAGAATATAGTAAGACTGTAACAAAGAAATGTAAACAGACCCTGTGCTAAGGGTTTAAACTTCATTATGCTCGAAAACTAGTGTAAAAGAAATCACGGTGATACCGTTACCAATACCCAACCGGTATAGAGCACAGGGAGTAGTGCCGTTAACATTGTAAGGGCGATACGATGTCACCTGGTAACCAAACCCCGCGGAGGGAATGGCCATACAACTGCCGTGGAATAGTCATGTATAACCAGTGAAGATACGACTGTTACCATAAAACCCTCAATGAAATAAACAATACTCTGTGAACAAAAGAATAACAGTAATCCCGTATAATCCGTCGAGCATAAATACATTCTTAAATCAAGATTATGTGCGGGTAAAACAGGGCAGATTGCTAGTATAAACTACACCAAATGATAAACATATGCATTGTATTCAAGAAAAAACATATTAACATTATAATAGACAGAAACTCTGTTGGGTACGGTGACAGTATATTTATCCAAATGTCCAGAGAGTTGAAGAAGGTTCTCGTCCTTCATAAATACATACAAAAACTTGAGAGTTCATATTAAACATTCTCGATAGTATGAGAAACAGTAAACGAGTGAATGTCTTGAATTCATTTGAAACATTTCGGTTCCGGCAGAGGGCCGTGTACCCTTAAACAAGTACACATGAAACCTGGGCATACTGCCAAACTGATATTTAACATAAGACTGTACAAATCACAGAGGTCGCGGGTTCAGGCATGAAATGGCTGACCGCGACTCGAACCAGGGTCTGACCGAATGATGGAACCCTGAAGCATTAAGAGAAAGACCGCCATGAGGAATTCCTCAGGCTGAGAAAATCATTATAAGACAAGCCGTATAACAATAACCCTCACCTATCAAGATTAAATCGCAGACTCTGCATCGAATCGTGATGGGGTAAATACCTGCGAGCACAACGGTTACATAATCGCTCTTCGAGCGACAGAAGGACTCCGAAGCAAATACCTGCAAGCGGAAAAACATACAAGGTTAGCTCATGTCGATAGTAATCCAGAACGTAGCAAAAGCACTGTATAAATATATATATATATATATATATATATATATATATATATATATATATATATATATATATATCTATCAGTTGAGGAAAGACCTGTAGATGGCGGGCAATAGTCATCGGAGTACCTGGAATGGCGTTGCAAGACTTGATAGCTGGTGCATGAAGGGCTGCCGAGCTGAGCAGTATGCGGCCCTCTCCCAAACAGATGCAAATGAACCCGAAAACAGTGACTCGGTGGTATATAAACCCACTAAACCCTGGAATGATTGTAAACCCTTGGATTTGAGCATGTAATCCTGGTCGTTCATCCGAATGGAGGCTTGGCACGCAAACCCCAACGATTCTACCGAGACTTCACATGGCCTCTGCACGGTGCTAGCCACCTGGCAGGGGTAGGTGAAGACATTAAAACATTCGTTCACCACCTGGCACCGGGGTTTGGTCGGAATAGTGAATCCGATGAATGCCATCCATTGACTTAACCTTAATCGTATAGTCACCAATGATTCATAGAATAATAGGTCAATACGTTATTGAGTTGAAAGTTATATATATGTTTAATCATAGCAGTATGTCCAGTACTTAGAAGTGAAGTATATATATACCTGTGGATATTCCATGTCGAATATATGGATGGACATAAAGCATAGGTTTTGCAATCAATTTTTTTTTTATTAGGTATAATTACCGTGGAGTCGTGACATGAAGTTTAACACTCGTGATCTTTACCCATCATTCATAAACATGATTTTTTATAATAATAATAATAATAATTATTATTATTATTATTATTTAATCTATAAATTATTTAATTTTTCAAATTCAAAAGGAAATTTTATATAATTTATTTACTCTGTCAACTAGGTGATATGTTTTGGTTATATATATATATATATATATATATATATGGGGTTAAGATAAGTTGTTTGAGGAAATTACATAATTCCTTTGCTTTGCTGACACTGATGTGATACTCTTTTTTCTCTAACTATAGATTTGCATGAAAATGGTGTAATTACATTGGTTGAGAGTTATAACCTAAAATAACATTTAATTATAATTTGAAAACATAAGTTTTATAAATCAATCATTAATATTTTGAATTTCAAAATTTCAAAATATTTCAATTTTTTAAAATAAAATAATATTGTTTTAGATAGAGTTTTAAACTAAAAATTAATGGAGATAAAAATTTGATATTGATTTAGATAAGTTATTATAATTTAGTAGTGAAGACAATTCTTTCTAGTTGCTATTCTAGAATGTAGACTTAGTCATCACCATTATTTAAGGAAAACCACTATTCAAGGAAAACCACATTACTTGAAATAACCCCCCTAATAGCCTATAACAAAGAAAATTTTCACTCTTAACAAATGTCTCTACATCTTAGGCAATTAACCCATTCAAATATTTCCTTACGTCCAAAAAAAACTCCCACCTAACAAAAGCAGTTTTAAAACTTTATTAAGATTTTCATATGTTTAAAGAAGAAAATATACACCTTTCATAGTAATAAAATTTATCAAACTCTATCGGAATAAAACTTTTCCAAACAACAAACCATTCCGAAAAACAATCTCACCCAGTCCTATTCTGCACGTTGTAAATTTTAAACGTGCCTTGTAAATATAAATTTTTATTCCAGAAAAAAAGCAAGATTGTATTATATTGAGACAATATAAAGATAACGTACATATAAATATATATATGGATTGAATAGGAGCATTCATTCACTAATTGTGTTGTATTCCTATTCCATATTCGCCGTTACCAGCGCTTGGATTTGGCTTCGGTATCGGCCATACGCAGCAGCGAAGATAACGCTATTACTATTTATTGTTACCAACACAAAACAGGCGGCCAGATTACGGCCAGATTAACCAGCAAATATCAGGCAGGTCAGTCTCTTTTGTTGAGCTCCCTCTCTCTTGTTTATGTTGTTCTTCTAATTTGGTCAATTCTCTCGTTGCTTCTGCATACTGTTATGAATCCTCGCTGTCATCATTTTGTTTCGACTAAAATCACTTTATTGCACTGGTAGTTTGTTGGTATTGCCAGCAATAAAATTGTTTAAATGGGTATTAATTGCTGTATGTTTTATAGGATGTTATATATTCTACGGTGGTTTGAAAATCCGACATTTTGGACCTGTTTGATGCTATACTATGTGCTCTATAATTAGGTGGTTTATAACAGAAAAATAATTTATTCAAATAGTTAGAGCCCAATTGGCCAAAGGGGCTGTGTCCATTGAATCCGCAGTCATTGAGCTGGTCAAATTTCCTCAATCGCCACTGCTGAGCTAAGAACCAGAGTGTTTATGAAAGTATTGACATAGGATTTTGTGTGTATTTATAGAATTGGGAAAACTACTTTATGATTTTGAATATTTATAGTTTTTTCAGTGAATAGAGGAATTGATAATGAGACTGGTTCCCAGTTTGGGTAGATAATCTCTAAGTGACCAGATAAATTAGAGAATTTAAACTTATATCTCCACAGACAGTTGTTTCTGTAGTTCATGTGGTTTTGCAAATGTTTTTGTTTATGAAAGGTTAATTACATTTTAATTTTGGAAATAGGTTGTTTAATCAATATCACTATTACCCAATAAAACTGCCTAGATTATGAACATTTATGTTATATCTCCGCACACCTGTTTTTGTTGTTCATGTGGTTTTGCAAATGTTTTTGCTGCTGAAATGTCAATTAGATTCTAATTTTGGGGATAGGTTGGTTAATCATTATCACTATTGCCCAATAAAACTGCCGAGGTTATGAACATTTATGTTATATCTCCACATAGCCTTGTTTTTGTTGTTTATGTGGTTTTGCAAATGTTTTTGTTTATGAAATGTCATTTAGATTTTAATTTTGGGGATAAGTTGGTTAATCACTATCACTATTGCCCAATAAAACTGCCTAGGCTATGAACATTTATATTATATCTCCACACACACCATTGGTGGGGTGAGTGAACGCTGAGTGCCCTAACTGTGTGACTCAGTGTGTGGGGCTGCGCGACAGCTTATAATGTTTTATTGAGAATGTAATGAGAATGTATATCGGTATATTGTGATTGATGTCGCTTATAATGTTTCATTGAGAATGTAATAAGAATGTATATCGGTATATTGTGATTGATGTGATGATTTCGCTCCGCAGCTTCGGCTGTTGTATCTGCTCGCTTCGGCGTATATATGTAAATATGTTGCTTCGAATGTACTTCCCCCGAAAAAATATCTCCACACACCCCCTGTTTCTGTTGTTCATGTGGTTTTGCAAATATTTTGTTTATGAAATGACAATTAGATTTAATTTTAGGGATATGTTGGTTAAGCAGTACAAGTATGGGCCTTCACTGTTTGGATTTGAAACAAGAACTAGGGTACTCTGCAAATCATTCCTTTTAGTAGAGACTTCAATAAGAGACCGCTTATGGTAATCCATGGTGATCTTGTGGTGTTGTACGAATCTATTGGACTGTATCATTTTGTCTCTGTTCAGTTCTACAGGTGGGTTAAAAGATCCCTGAACATGATATGCTACTACACATTTACATTGCCAAAATTTTATGGATGAAATTATGGTTTTAAAGTTGCATCAAAAGTGACAACAAGTGTCGAACTTGATTAGGGTGAGTTTTTCCCACCCAGATCTAGGGTCTTTTCAGTGAATCTTCCTGTGGTATAAAACTCTCAGCAATAGCTGTGTTATACAAAGTGACTAGGTAGGTGAAGAGTCCAAGGGATTTATATTTTTTCAAAATTATCTCGAAGTGAGCTCATCTTTGTTGAAAGTGCTTTGACTTACCTATTGGTTCTTCATTGTTAAATGCGCTTTCACTTATGATAAATTAACTTGGTACAGAGAGGGAAAATACTTTAATATGTTTTTAATTTGGCTCATCATTATACCCATCACTGAAATTTGAAGTTCACCACTGAAACTTCAAGTTCACAGAAGATTTTGAGGAAGAAGCCGTGTTATCATAATCTGTGGGGTTTTATGAATTATATAACGAAAGCATAATTAATTAATTATATATCTCAAGAGAGTTTTGAATTTTTCTCATTTTGGTGTACATTTTGAATCTCGAATCCATTTTATCGTTATAACTAACTGTGGAATAAGAGAGCATAATTATATATAGAGTTTTTAAGTGGTTTTAAAATTTGATATTCATGGGTGATATAAGAATTACTTTTATTATTTAAGAAGGAGATAAGTTTAATTAAGCTGTGAGCCTTTTCAAATAGATTTTCAAATATTAGGAATTTTTAAAATTCATTTCTAATTAAGAGATAAATCTATATAAATTAGTATTGTTTTAATTAAGAAAATGAGATTCAAGGAAAGAGTTTGAAAATGTCTAATCAAGATAAAATAATAATTTAGACGAAGAAATTAAGGACTTCACCTAAATTATTCTCATACATCTAGACTAATCAACACATACAAACTATCTCAAAAAATGAGAGGCCTCATGTCGTCCACGTTCATTGTGTATGAAAGTGCCTTAGAAACTTTACACACACAACAATCTAACAAGGGATACATATGTGGTGAGAAACAAGTGTGAAGTCCGTACACTATATATGAGATCCCAATCCCCCTTGCAGGTATGGTGCTACCCTACCTTGTTAGGTTTAGACATCATGATGTAATGTGGGTAGCAAACAAAACTTGTCAATCTGCTAATGCCCTTAGGGCCTAAGTTAACAAAACTATTAGATCTCTCAACATGGGGTGTGTTCAAGCTTCAAAACCCTTGACCATTCGACTCAAACAAAGTGGCTTCATTGTATGAAGGGTAGAATCCATTTATAAATTTGCAATATAGGGCATTTTGGGTTTCATTTTCTTTTGTAAGCTTGGGGGTTCCTTTTTGTTAATTTTCGTAAATAAGGCAGGTTACATCCATATATCCATGAGTTAGGTGGCCTCAACCTCCCTGGTGGGAAACTAGGTCTGTTGGCCAAAAATAAGCCATCCATAAACACAAAAATATAAGTTTGTCCAACCATGCCATATACACCTAAGAGTTCTTATACTTCCTATGCGCTAGATAAATGTAAACATAACTGCTAATAAGTCTATAACTATATAAAAACATTCAAAAAAGATCAAGGGTGCATTGTCACTATTCATCATCAACAGAGTTAACTAGAGCGGGGTCCTTCATTGTAGAACCAAGCAGCTCTGAGTGCGAAATGCACGGGATATGCTGCTCGATTTGGCTCAGCCTTCCACTCTGCTATTGCAACTGAAACTAGATTTTTTGCAATTCCTTCATAAAATCTGACTTCTCCAAATTTCCCCGAGGGCCTGCACGCTGGTATGGAGGGAACTGTTCCATAGCCTTCGCCAGGATACTTTTCATCATCCAAAACAGATGTATAGCCTGCTTATTCTGGGTTACTCTCCCTCTCTTATGACCTGGGTCTGGTGCTACCTCTTGCCGCTCGTCCAAGTCCAACTAGGAATTTTCCTTTCCCTGGTGAATTTCCTCCTCCCACTCTACAATTAATTGCTTGACAGGGTTCGAGCTTCTAGCGTGATAGGCTTGGGCTACTTCATCGATGATATGCGATGTCGTCTTGTGTCCACGACCCCTCCTTGTCACCCTGCTAGAAGAGCTGGGCAGGTTGCCCGGAGCTGGGGCAACCTTTCTCTGCCTCCCACGGCCTCTGTTCCCTCCTCCATTGTTTCTTACCCCCTTTACTCAAGCCATGTTGTTGCCTCTGTCTGTCGAATTCTCCTCTCCTCCCTATTCTTTCAACTTTACTCTTGCCTAGGGCCGTGGGATGGGAACTTGACACAGCCAGTGGTCTTGTCCCTCCGATAGACTTGCTACAAAGTCAAAGAATACCAGACGAGTAAGAGTCTCCTTCCACTGTCTTCTATGGATTGAATGCCAATAGAGGATTCTTGTGTCCTCGTGATTACGAACCTTTCCCTGCCCTATGCAGAGTTGGACCAGACATAATAGAGCCATACCAACAATCATCATATCATCCATCATATGGTTACAATTTCCAGTAAAATTCAAATTAATCAATTGAACACATTTACTAGGACTGGAGTGGGTTACAAGTTTTTCGCGGGCTCAGGCCATCTCCCCCCAAACCCTCTGCATAGAAACCCCTTACAGGGTCTTTGGACACTGGAATTTGGACTCGAATTGAGCAGGGCCAGTTTCATTTTCATAGCAGAATCCCAAACTCTCCCCCTATCTCTAAACTGAATGTCACCCACGCCAAGGAGCCCAAGCCAGGGAGAATGAATCCAGAGGCCCAGTCTAGCCCGAGGCTTGGCCAACTTGGTTACGCTGCTTCCCAACCCCCCTCCCCCTCCAAAACCACCAGATGGTTTATCTAGGGTGTCTTGAGCCCCTTGTTATTTTGGTTTTCATTTTAAATTAAGAGAAGATTGTGATATAATTTTCTCGAGTGATATGTATTTTCTAACATTTAGTGCATTGTATTTAAACATATTGTACCTGGACTTCAATCTAGAAGAGGTGTTTCCCACAATGCTTTCAATGTAGGTCTTGCTCTCCCCTCTACCTCTAAATATCTAGGACGATGAAACCTTCAAAGAAATTAATACCAACCTAAGGAAATTTCTAAAAAACAAGTGAGCTAGGTTGGGGTATGCTCTCTTATGCTCAAATATGAGTAGAGGTAAACCTACAAGAAGGCCTTCTCGAGGCTTTAGATGGATGGATAACCAAACCTTCACAAGTAGTTGGAGTATGAAAAACTTCCTTTTAATTACAATGATTGCCATGAGTATGGTTACTTCAATAAAAACTATTCAAAAAGTAAAAAAAAAACTCCTTCACTAACCCTCCTAAAAAGTAAGAAGAATTTATAAATTCCCCAAGCCCTTAAAGATAAATTTTTTTACCCCCAACCCTCTTCCTAGCCAAGAGAAAAAGCAAATGCTAGTTTGACTTAAAATAAATTTTCTACTATGGAGTCAACTCTAGATGGCCACGTTGTCTTGAAATAAAAAAATCCCACCTCTCTCGACAAAGGAGAATAATTCTGCTAAAAAACATTGAGTGGAAGAGTTAATTGAAAGAACTTTACCTTAATGAACTTTTGAACAACATGATATGTGAGAAACTCTCATAAACTAGCATAGATCCATCTTAACCACATATCTACCAAATGCTTAGAAGGATCAAGAGATCTCTTGATATGAAAATCTATTTTTAGAATGAAAAACTTGAAAAAGGGCTTACATGGCAAGAGATTTAATCCCTTTTAGTGCTTGGTAAATTTGTGATTAAGATGGATCAACCTTCTCTCTCTCTCTCAACAAATGCAAGTTGACTCATCATTGTTCTTCAAGAAAAACCACATCACATGTAATTATCTGTTGGTGGTCTATTTCCTTAAGTCAGAGGAGCACGAGCTCTTAGCCAAGCAAAAACAATTATATATATATAATTATAATTATAATTTTTCATTGTTTAAATTGTATTTTTGAAAATTTTATTGTTATCTACTTTTTATATTAACAATTGAATGAAATACACATTTCCTTCTTATTAATAAGTAACTAAATTATTTTACTTTTGATTACTTCTTCTTTTTGAGCATTGGAATGTTTTATTATGGTTATCTTTTATATATATATATATATATATATTTGATTTATAATTTCAAGAATAAAAGTGAAATACTTTTACCACATGACCATAATGAATTGTAATATTAACAACTAATTCAAAGAATGGGATTAAAAAAACCCAATATTAACTCCATTTTGACCATAGACATAATCATACATTTTTTTTTTCCGAAGAAAAAGCGAACTTTTTATTAAGAAAAAATAAAAAGTTACATTGCATATGCTGAGCATTTCCAGAAGCATAAAAGCATTCCGTAAGCTGCCACAAGGGCTCGAGTGCTTTCGCACCCCACGCATCGTTAGAGGACTAACGTGCACAAAGAATAAGAGAAATAGAAAGAGAGGAGAGAGGGGGGAGGGACGCTTCAGGTTTTCCTCCCCTTTTTCTTTTCAACCTTGCGCCACTCTCCCACAGTGGGCTCGGCCGAGGCAATGACTAGCTGGGTTGATACATTTGGATGCCCTGTTTCTTTGTCTGAATCTGAAGTATCTGAGTGATGATGCCGTTTGATGCCTCCAGTGCCTTGATCCACGCTTGTCATCTCTGCCTGATTTTGCTGGGTCTCTGCCTGATTTGAGTGTGACTGTGAATCCTTGTTGACTGCTATATTTTCCTTCTGGTTCTCTATTTCAACCTCCTCAATGGTGGTATCATCCTCCTCTGCTTCTGTTTCTTCGTCTTCTGTTACTGAGGGGGCTTTCTTTCCCGCGGTTCTCTTCTTCATGACAGAGTCTATGTTCTGCCATCCTTTGTGTTTCCTTTGTTGTGGCTTGCTCTTGTTTAGACTTTTGCATGCATTGAACAGATGACCTGTTTGTTGACATCCCCTGCATCTGAATGCTGTATTCTCATAGTCCAGAGGTTGTTTCCACTGTGTATTGTTGAAATTTAGGATGATGCTTTCCGGTAACCCTTGGCTGAGATCAACCTCGACACATATTCTAGCAAAGGTAAAAATTCCTTTTAAGTGTCTTTCTGTATCGATCTTTAACATTTTTCCAAGAGTATTCCCTATAACTGATAAGGTCTTGAAGTGCCAGAAATGTATCGGAAGGTTGTGCAACCTTACCCATACCGGCATCCTTGATACCACCATGGTATTTGGATCAAATTCCGAGAACCAAGGGGTAACAAATAATCCCGCGCTGCCCCAGAACCATGGTCCTTCAGTGAGTACTTTTTCCCTATCTTCTTCAGCGCGAAAAATTACTATGAAGAAACCCTTCGAGCATAGGTGGATCTGGCAGTTTGTTGTCCAGGCCGTATGGATCCATTGATATAAAGTATCTGTTCTGGGCCAGAAGCCGTTAAATCTACAAATAACGGCTTTTTTTTGTAGATCTGAGAATATGCACTCTACCTCTGGGATATCCAGAGGAATGGAGGGGCTCTCTGGTACTTCATCCACGATATACTGCCCTGGAGGTATATTAACAGCTGAATGTTCTTTCCCCTTTGTGGGTTCTTTCCCTTTTGCTGCGTCGCGGTAGGATCCTGTAGGTTTTGATGTAGCAGCATCTTTAAAAGAACCAATGCCTTTAGGGCCTGGACCAGGGCTTCCTCCTCTCAGCCTTGTGCTTACAAAGATAGTTGAGTCTCGACCTATGCCGTAGTGCTGTATTGTAAAATTATCCTGCAGGATTTTGCCTGCATGTAACAAGCTTAGCAGATTTGATGGGATGCCTAAATCTGCTTGAATTTCATCCTTTAAATTTTTTATCACTGTTTCTGTCCAGATTTGCTTGCAGATAGATTTCCCTGACAGGGATCTGATAAAAATTTGAATGCGATCTTGTTCTGGGTCCTTGAGGCCTAGCTTGGACTTTTTTCCCCCTGAAAACGTTGCTGTTTGGATCTCAGAGGCGTACAGGGGGGCAGGATCCCCAAAGCTATTTCTCCTGTGCTCAAGAAAAAACACCACAGGTTCTGTTCGAAACAGGGGAATCCTGTCCTCTGGATTTGTGACGCTTTTGGAGGGGATGACCCTTAGCCTAGTGGTCTTCTCCGCCTGAGGATCTTGCTCTCGCATCTGATTAGATGAGAACAGGAGGGCAGCAGAACACGAGAACCACAAAGCACTGCCCAAGCCCCAACCTTGCAGACCTATCTTCCCCTTGAAAAAAAGCCGGAGCAAAACAGATCGATTTTCCCTCCCCAATACAAAACTTGAAACTGTATCTAGGTGAGAAAAATCCCCACAAATATGCGGCAGAAAGAAAAAATACTCGTATTTTCCCACAGCTAAGAGCAGACACATTCGGGGAAAACTAATAAATAGACAATGGCAAAAGAAAAACCGCGGAAGGAATGTTACCCACGCACCAGCGTCTTCATCATTCGACGCCCCCAACAGCAAGTGAAAGCAACCCTTCGCAGCTATGGGCTCGCATCTTTGAGCAAAACCAAGAAATCCCTTCTCTGGTTTTTGTCTGGCCCCAAAACAGGGATCATCCATACGCTCCCCTCCTTCATGAGAAAAACTCGGAGCAGCATTCCATATCTCCAAGAATCTCTCCGACAGGGATCTCGATCTGAGGCC
This sequence comes from Pinus tabuliformis, assembly GCA_031772625.1. Taxonomy (NCBI): domain Eukaryota; kingdom Viridiplantae; phylum Streptophyta; class Pinopsida; order Pinales; family Pinaceae; genus Pinus; species Pinus tabuliformis. The sequence goes on along the minus strand of CM062808.1, from coordinate 323,020,435 downwards.
GCATGAGATTTCGAAACCCAGGAAACCCCAGCCGCCATAGACCGCGACAGAGGAAGGAACCCAGGCGAAGGAGCCGAGCTGCCGGGGGAAGGAGCGCGAAACCCTAGCAGAAGCGAGCGCCATTTTTTATAGATTAATTGTCTTATGCTGGCCTTAACATAATCATACATTACCATAATCACATATTACTTTTATATTATACTATAGAATATGTGTCTCAAAACAACTATCAATTATTAGGAAAACTAGTTAATCCTTCTCTTTCAGGCTTAAGACCATGAATTGTATAAAAAAAACGTTCTTTTCAAAAATTTAGATACCAAAATATAAAAAATTCTATGAATCTCCAAAATGAAAAAGTAATAGTAGTGAATTTTTTTTTCCTCTTCGAAAAATAAAAAAAAAATTACCCATTACTTCAATGGCATGAAAGGGGAGGGAAACAAAAAAGAGTTACCCCATTACTTCAATCTCATGAAAGGGGAGGGAAAACAAAAAAGAGACTTAAAAAACAAATAAAAAAAACAAAGGATTTTGATTCTCAAGTCAATATTTAGTTGTCTTTTAATTAACGAAAAGTTTAATTCAGCGACTTTCTTGCAAGATCTATGTTCTTCTTTTAGCTTTGTTATTTACAACTAGCTTGTAACCATATCCATGGAGACACAAAGGGTGAGCTCTATGCACCCCGTGGATGCTATTGGAACTTGATCCAACCACCACATTTACGATTCTCCCACAAGGTGGATAGAGTTTGTTGTGAACTTCATCCAACTACCACATTTACGATTCTCTTACAAGGTGGATAGAGTTTGATCTGAGAAATTGTTAATTAACATTTTAATAGAGTAATTTAAATAGGTTACAATTTGGAAATTTCGTTAGATTTTTTGGGAATTGAATTTATTTTTATCATAAAAAAAAAGATTCAAATACTTCTATGATCAGATTTTTTGAAAAAATAAATCACCAGATTCCTGCTAAAAATAATTTTTTGAATAAATTTGTGGCTTTGATAGACATGGCCTTGAGGAAACTAGAATTTTTTATTCCTTTGAAAATACAAATCTTTTTAAATTTGTATGGTTTAAATTATACTTTTAATTTCAATTACATATGATATTTATAATTTTTCTTTTTCTTTTTTAGTTTTTATCGATATATATTCAATATCTCAATTGAATTTAGTCTAAGTAGTTGGCGGAATTGTTATGATCTTCCTTACTTTGAAATGTTCTAAGTCAGACATGTTTAAGTTTAAAATAGAATATTATGTTACACTCTAAAGCTATAGTATATATTGTAGATTGGCAAGGGAGGAGCTATATCTCTTGTCTTAGGGTTGAGAGAGACCGTGAAATATTCCATTCATATATAAGATTTTTAATAGAAATATTATAATGTTTATCATTTTTTGTTTTTTTAAATCAAAAATTTATTTTTATTATTCCTTGATGTTTTTATCTCAAGGAAAGATGATTGTTCTTTCTCCTACCATGTTTTTCTTGAGAAAGTTCAGAGCGAGCAGTATCTTCATGCTCAAAAACTAGGGGTTCTCAATACTCTAGCTACTAGGGCAACTAGGGGTTCTCAATACTCTAGCTACTAGGGCTATAAGGGTTTCTGATGAAGACCATATGCTTGATGAGAAAAACCATCTCTTAAATGTCTTCAAGAAGAATGGTTATAATAAGTTCCAAGGTTTCCGAGCCTTTTTAAAAGCTAGTCAGGGACCTAGAACTAAGAAAGAGGTTGAGGTGGCCTCTAGTGTCTAGCTTCCCTTTATCCAAGGGACGACTGACAAGATTGCTAGGATTATGAGGAAACAAAAGATTGGCTCCACCTTTAGACCTTTAAAAACCATTCATAGCTCTTTAAGATCTGTCAAAGACCCTATTGATCCCAAATGCATGAAGGGTGTTTATTTAATTCCATGTTCTTGTGGAACCCCCTACATCGGTTACACTGGTCATCGGACCTTAGACATTGTAGGACCCCTCCTTTGCTCTAGCAGAAGATGCTGAATTAACAAAGCACCATATTTGCTTAGAGGATTCTAAGGTCCTCATGAAGGTTGATCATTTTCCATCACCGAAAATTAAGAGAAGCCATTGAAATTGAAAAGAGGAGTAAGACTCTTAACCCCTTGTTTTCCTTGTAATTTCTTGGTTGATGTGAGTTCTATTCTAAGGCTTGGTTTCCTCCTTTGGTTGTTGATGTGAGTTCTGTTCTAAAGCCTTGTTTCCTTTATTGGGTTGATTTTATTTATTTATTTATTAGATTTCTAAAATTATATGAATAATTCAACCATGATAATCACATCACTGTTGATATTATTAATATTATTATTATTGTAATTGTCACGACCTTTTTCTATAATCCAAAAGAATACAGTAAATAATTTTATTTTTTTTATATACCTTTACAGTTGGTAACTCACTATTACCAACTCCTAACCTACGTTACTCACCTACTAACCCTAAACACATATAGTCTAACGCATAATATGATTGTCTTAAGATTTTGGTTATTATAACCATCGGTTATATATGTATAACACTACATATCTACTTAACCCTTAATGTATTGTCCTTCGATAAGTTATATGACATGACATATGTGTGTTGATTGTTGTTATCCGTTTAAATGTCTGCTGCCAAATGGCAGAGCGAGTACGCCAGCTCACCAACCTCCGTAGCCATATGGTCCCTCTTCACGTGCTGGCCATGTGATCTGAGAGAGTTGACCTGCTCCGGGGTTCACGCTTGGCCTCCCGCCTAATCCAACGATGGTGATTACTTACCTTCATCGGACGGTTCAGCCTCACTTAGGGTTTGACCCTGCACATAAAAGTCTAGTTGGATACGCCTTTGGTTCATTTGCTCATTTCTCAGTGATCGAGCTCCTTCGATGGTTTGGTCTGCAAGTTCTCGGGTTCTTTGCACTCTTCTGGTTCATCGCTCCTCTGCCTCACTCAGGTTTGGCCGCGCTCCTCTTCATCACTCTCACAGCTGGTTTATAACTTATTATTTCTCGCTTCTGCTGTATATACTCTAACCATTTCAGGGTTGGCTTGACAGTTTTGAAGGGTTCTGGTGCTGGCCATAGCTCACCCTCACCGAACGCCGGAGGTTTTAGCTGCTATGTCACTTCCAGGTAAGTCAGAATTTGCTATGTTTTCTGTTGACTGAATTTGATTGCATTTTGAGGGTTTGTTTTACAGCTGAGACGGCCTGTCCTCTACCTGTTGTCTCAGGTTAAATACCGGTCCAAACCCTTATGCGATTTATGCTTGGCGGCCTTACTTGGCGGCCTGTCCAGCTGCGCCTAGGTTATGGCCTCGGTGCCTTAGTTATCTATTCTCTATTGAACTTGGCTAAGGACTCTGTTTTGTTTAGCATTACCTGGTCTAGAAAAGTCCTTTGAGCTTTCGGCAATTATGTAAAGTTTGCATAGTTAATTAAATCACTGCAATATTTGTCATATGCGGATTGTTGTTGTTTTGGCTCGGCCTAGATTTCTATATGGTCAATGGTATACCATCTGCGTTTCATAATGTTTCCTTCTCTTCCTTATCTGTATATGTAAGTGCCGCCACCGGTTAATGGACATTCAACCTTCGTTCTGATTTATATATGCAAAGTTAATATACAGAGTTTGCAGCTACTACTTCTGTTTTCGTTTGGTATTACACATAGTTACGGCAATGGTCATGTATTAGGGTTACTTCATTTACCTTTGATATTTGGAGCGTTCTCCGTCGCTACCTCTAATTCTGGGTAGTATCTGTGGATATAACATTTCTAATGCCAAGAGTTTCTAAGTTTAAATTGATGTTCAGTATATTATGCTGCCGTTTCTATTATTCATTCGCATTACAGTTATGGCATTCTTTTACCTTAGGGTTTCAAGGTTATGGAACCGATAAGTTTCCTCATCGAATGATTTCCACAGCACAGTTCTCGTTCTTGTATAACATTTGTGCAGCGACGAGGGTAGTCTTGCATTCGTCTCGTGAATGTATTGTCTATCCTCCTGCGCACAGGCTTGCCCACATGCAGCCAGCAGATTTACGGCGGTCACTCGCCTATAACAATACTTATCATCTGATTCAGGTTTATTCTTATTCTGTATTGTATTTCATTGCTCGTTTTGTAGCCTATGGTTGATGTCGTTTCCACCCCTGAAGCTAGGGTTTGCTGTACATCATTATTTATGTTAAAGAACACTTCGCTTTCCGTCACTATTGCCTGTCAATGTTTACTATACAGACGTACTCGGAAAGATAGTGTAAGTTTTAAGTTTATTATTCCATGTATTGTTCCATATTCGCACAGCCTTGTTAAGGCTGGTTTAAACATGCATCGACTCTTTTCTCATAATCTCGTCCTTCAATTTACTCTTCTTATTTCTGTTAAGTGAATGCATACAGAATGAGGTTGTATATTCAGTTTGATCTTTATAATAAATTCTTTATCAGTTTACAGAGTCAAACTATGGTTAAATAGCCAACTCGGCTTCTCTTATCTACTCAGGTCTTTATACTGTAAAACTGAGTCCATCATGGACTCGGTTATCTCAGCAATCAGTCCTCCTACTACTGCTAGGTACTGTAGCTTACTATCTTTTGGCAATTCCTAGCTATTACTAACTATACACAGATTAACTGTGTAAGCTTGGTGAATGTGTGCCACCCAGGTGACACTGTCACATTTCCCTTCCATTTCTTCTAATAACCGTAATCTTATTCTAATTATCACAACAACTTTTAAAAGAAAAGATACAACTGAGTACTTTCAATACCTGAGCTTTCCTTAACTAATTTAAAGGAAGCGTACCTGGTATTCTGTCACTGTGATTCTTACTTTCAAAAGTCACCTGTAGAGTTTTTGCTCTTAACCTCCCAACCTTGAGATCCACTGCACTGGATTCTCCCCCTGAGCCGTCTTGCAGGCCTGCAGCCCTCAACAAGACTTATGCACCACGGTGCTGGGTCATCTGATCACAACCAGACTTAACCCCCTTCTTTCACTCTGCTACTCTCTTTTTGGAATCTCTCCTCTGCCTGTTCCCAAACAGCCCAGAGGTTTTTCCTCCCCAAGACCTCCTCCTTGGGTGAGAGGCAGTTGTCTTTCTTTTCAGTTCCATAACTGATTAATTTCTTTTAATAGAAAATCCTCCTTTTGGAGGCTGCCAGCATTTCATTCAACACATGTGCAAAATAGTTCATTATATTTTCTTTCAACAAAATAATAATGTCTTTTAATAAAACAAGTTGTCACCCATATTGTTTTTACCACAGCAATTACCAGAAATTACAAGTTACCGAGGTTATTACATCTTCCCCCCCTGGGATTGGACATCGTCCCGATGTCCATTCTCATTAAATAAATTTGGGTAGGCTTTTCTGAAAAGTTCCTCGTCCTCCCACGTAGCCTCCTCAGGGCCATAATGCTGCCACAACACCTTAATTTGGGTAATAGCCCGTTTCCGCAGCCGCACTTCTCTCCGGTCGAGAATGCTCTGTGGTTCGACTAGGACCCCGCCTTCCGGTTCGACCTGCAAACAACCAGCACTTAATCAATTTTCTATTAAGTATAGCTGTATAATCAAACCAATTGGATCAATTCTTACCCGTACATCTTGCCATTGAATAACATGTCTAGGGTCATACACATATTTCTTTAGGACAGAAACATGAAACACATTGTGAATCTTAATGTGACTGGGTAAAGCAAGTTGGTAGGCCACCGGCCCCACTCTAGCTAGAATCTGAAACGGTCCAAAGTATCGGGGAGCCAGTTTGGCGCACCCGCTCCACTGCAGTGTGCTCCTTCTGGTTTGAATCCTTACAAACACATGGTCACCCACTTTGTATTCTGCAAATCTTCTTTTCCTGTCTGCGAAACTTTTCTGTCTGTCTTGTGCAGCCTTTAAATTTGCTCGCACTCTCTTCACCATATCTTCCATGTCTTTTAACATTTCCGGACCCAAACTCAGTTTATCCTCTAGCCCACTCCAACTTGAGGGTGTGCGGCACTTTCGCCCATACAAGACCTCAAAGGGACTTAACTGGGTGGAGGTATGATACCCATTATTATAGGCAAATTCAACCAGATGCAAATACTCTTCCCATTGACTAGGCTTTAGCATCACATTTGCCCTCAACATGTCTTCCAATACCTGATTGACTCGCTCAGTTTGACCATCGGTTTGTGGGTGGTAAGCTGTGCTAAAATTCAGCTGGGTGCCCAACTCGGCAAACAATGTTTTCCAGAAGGTGGAAGTGAACTTCACATCACGGTCCGATATGATTACCTTTGGCATTCCATGCAAGCGGAACACATTCTGCATAAAGAGATGTGCAATTTGTACCGCCTTGTAAGTAGACTGCACGGGTATAAAGTGTGCTGCTTTACTTAGTTTATCAACTACGACCATAATAGAATCATTACCCTTCTTTGTCCGCGGTAATCCGGTTATAAAATCCATGGAAATGGTTTCCCATTTCCATTCCGGAATAGGCAAAGGCTGTAACAGTCCCGCTGGGTGTTGATGTTCAGCCTTAATTTGCTGGCATTCCAAACACTTTGCCAAATATTCCACCACTTGCCTCTTCATCCCTGGCCAGTAATACTCTTTCTTGAGTGCCGTAACCATCTTTTGGTACCCTGGATGACCGGCGTAATGGCTGATGTGGAATTCATCTAGAATCAGTTTCTTAAGGTCACCGGAGTCAGGTACATACATTTTCCTATTGAAATACAGCAATCCAGTATTATCTAATGTGTACCCTTGCTGTAACTTTCCATTATCAGATTGCTGTACCTGCTGTTTCAAATGCTGATATTCTGAGTCGTCATTTGCTGCTGTTTTTATTTGTTCAACCAGCGAACTCCGCCACCGGCTGGCTGAAAGTTCACATAAGCAATGAACTTTTCGACTTAAGGCATCCGCCACCCGATTTTCTTTGCCCTTTAAATGTTTTATTTCAAAGTCAAACCCACTTAGAAAATCTGCCCAACGGCCTTGTCTCGCATTCAAGGTGGGTTGACTGAAATAATGTGTCAAACTATGATGATCGGTTAACAACAGAAATTTCTTTCCGAGAAGGTAGTGTCGCCACATCTTAAGTGCATGAATTACAGCAGTTAACTCTAAATCGTAAGCAGAGTATCTCTGCTCATGTTCTTTTAATTTCCTTGATTCATATGCTATTACCTTCCCTTCCTGCATTAATACTCCTCCCACGCCCTCTTTGCTTGCATCGGTGCACACCACGTAATCCTTATTAGGATCCGCGATTCTCAAGATGGGTGCGGTAGTGAGTAGGTGTTTCAAGCGGTCAAAACTCTGCTGACACTCTGCTGTCCACTTGAATGCCCTTCCTTTCTTTTGCAATGAGGTAATAGGGTAGGCTATTCTTGAAAAGCCTTCCACAAATCTCCTGTAATAGCCAGCTAACCCCATGAAGGATCTGATGTCCGCAACATCCTTGGGTATAGGCCATTCCATAATAGATTTTATCTTCTCGGGGTCAACCGCAATTCCCTCATTTGTAATCACATGACCCAAATACTGAATTTCCTCTTTAAAGAAATCGCATTTGCTAAATTTAGCATATAGCTGATGCTCCCGAAGAGTTTGCAACACCAATCTAAGGTGCTCCTCATGTTCCTGCTGGGAACGAGAATATATCAATATGTCATCGATGAATATCAGTACAAACTTGTCCAAAAACTGGTGAAACACGCTATTCATCATGCACATAAAAGTAGCAGGTGCATTGGTTAAACCAAAAGGTAGCACTACAAATTCGTAGTGCCCATAGCGTGTTCGGAAAGCAGTTTTGGCAATGTCCTCATCCTTGATCCTGATCTGATGATAACCAGATCGCAGATCAATTTTGGAGAACACCTTTGCCCCTTTCACCTGATCAAAGAGTTCATCTATTCTGGGTAGAGGGTACTTGTTTTTGACCGTGAGCTTATTCAGCTGTCGGTAATCTATGCACATGCGAAGGGTCCCATCCTTCTTCTTCACGAACAATACTGGAGCTCCCCAGGGTGACACACTGGGTCGAATATACTGTTTATCCAGCAGTTCCTGGAGCTGCATCTTCAATTCCGTTAACTCTGGTATACTCATCCGGTATGGTGCCCTCGATACTGGTGCTGCCCCTGGTATTAACTCTATAGTGAAGTCTATGTCTCTTCTTGGGGGCAGACCCGGTATCTCTTCAGGAAAGACATCTGTAAATTCCTGCACCACTGGTATGTCGTTTAATGCAGACATCTTATCTTTCTGATTCGCATAACCAACCTGTATGGCGTAAATCTGGCATTTCTTCCTTATACATTTGGCTAACTGAGTTGCAGTGATAGGCCGGATCTGAACAGGATGTTTAATTCCCTGTAATTCCTGCTGCTGTCCCAAATCATCTTTGTAGTATATGGTCTTGGTTTTGCAGTTCACCAATGACCAGTGCTTTTCCAGCCAATCCATGCCAATAAGAATGTCATAGGAGCCCAATGGAAGTACATTCAGGTCTGCTGTTACAGGCTGTCCAGCTATACTGAAAGAGCAGTTATTAACTTTCGCTAGAACCCGCCTTTTGGCTCCCGTAGCTAACTGGACTAGCCATGGGTTTTTGAACTTTTCTGATGGTAACTTACAGTGTTCCACTACTTTTGGACTAACATAACTTAAAGTGGCTCCTGGATCAATAAGTACAGCTACAGCAAGGTTTGAAATCTTACCTTCGAATTCCACCATGGAAGGTTGGTATTCTGCCTGTCGGTCTTCTAATGCCGCATTGATCCTTGGTACGCTGCGCGCCACATCCCCAACAGTTGAAGCTTCATGGACTTGAGATATTTGATCAGTTCTTTTACGCTGTGGACAGTTCCTAGCATAGTGTGGTCCTTCACACACCCAGCATTGAACTGGAGGTCTGGTTCCTTCAACCTCCGATTTAGCAGGGAGTTCACTAATCCTGCTCTCGTTTGGCTTAGGCCGGAAAGTACTCTTGTTTGTGCTTCTGTTAAACTGCCCTTTCCCAGCTCCTTTACCACCATTTCCGCGGCTGCCTTTGTTGTTTCCAGCATTTCTGCTACCTTTTCTTTCATTCCATTTCCTGTTTGGAATTTCTCCCTTTTGTTTGTTCTGCTGGTAGCAAATTCTAGCCTTCCGAATTGCCTCATCCATAGTTCGGGGGTTGTCAAACTCAATTCGTTCCCTTATATAAGCTGGCAAACTACTCACAAACCTCTGCACCTTGGCCTTCTCCTCTTTTATGTAGGGCACATAACGCAGTAGAGAAGTAAAACGATTTATGAATTCGTCCATGGATTGCTGTCCTAGTCGTAAATCGTGAAATTCTCGCGCCTTCTCATCATAAAAACGCTCAGTTAAATACCTCTCCTTAAAATATTTCTGAAACTTTTCCCAGGTTATGCTTTGCTCACTTACTCCCTTCACAATTTTAATCTCTTCCCACCACAAGGTGGCTTTGCCCTGCAACTGGAAAATAGCCAACCGTGCCTTCAGATTTTGATCATATTCATACAGTTGAAAATATTTATTAATATTAATCAGCCAGGCTTCTGCTGCTTCCTCCTGCTCTCCATCGAAAAGTGGGGGTTTGATTTTTCGAAATTCTCCCTGTAATTCTGTTTTCTGTCTCTTGGAAGTCTGCTGCTCTTGCACATTGTCAGAATGGTCTTCTGGCTCTTCTGAAAGCTCAGGAGCATAATTCCGCTCCTCAGTGCCCCTTTGCTGTTCTGCACTAGGGCTGGGTATGGGTGGATTTTGTTTATCTGACAGGCTTTTCAGTATTCTTTCTTGTTCCATGGTTAATCGCGCATTGTCCTCTCGCAAGCGTGCCATCTCACCCTTCAGTTCCTGAACTGTTTGCAGTATCGCCTGATTGGTACTGCGTGTCTCAGCACCAAGCTGAACCCACAGTCCTGCATTTTCTGGTGGGATGCCGCCAGCTCCCGGCATTTCCTCCATCTTACTATATAACTGTCAGCGGGTGAGTGTCTCGATATTCTCCTGGTTGTACACAAGAAAGGTAATTAATTGCATTGTACTATATATATGTGTAAGATAATTTCTCTTTCTGTTTCTATTGCTGTTCCAGAGGCCACAGTTTTGGAACCTCTGCTCTGATACCACATTGTCACGATCTTTTTCTATAATCCAAAAGAATACAGTAAATAATTTTTTTTTTTTTATATACCTTTACAGTTGGTAACTCACTATTACCAACTCCTAACCTACGTTACTCACCTACTAACCCTAAACACATATAGTCTAACGCATAATATGATTGTCTTAAGATTTTGGTTATTATAACCATCGGTTATATATGTATAACACTACATATCTACTTAACCCTTAATGTATTGTCCTTCGATAAGTTATATGACATGACATATGTGTGTTGATTGTTGTTATCCGTTTAAATGTCTGCTGCCAAATGGCAGAGCGAGTACGCCAGCTCACCAACCTCCGTAGCCATATGGTCCCTCTTCACGTGCTGGCCATGTGATCTGAGAGAGTTGACCTGCTCCGGGGTTCACGCTTGGCCTCCCGCCTAATCCAACGATGGTGATTACTTACCTTCATCGGACGGTTCAGCCTCACTTAGGGTTTGACCCTGCACATAAAAGTCTAGTTGGATACGCCTTTGGTTCATTTGCTCATTTCTCAGTGATCGAGCTCCTTCGATGGTTTGGTCTGCAAGTTCTCGGGTTCTTTGCACTCTTCTGGTTCATCGCTCCTCTGCCTCACTCAGGTTTGGCCGCGCTCCTCTTCATCACTCTCACAGCTGGTTTATAACTTATTATTTCTCGCTTCTGCTGTATATACTCTAACCATTTCAGGGTTGGCTTGACAGTTTTGAAGGGTTCTGGTGCTGGCCATAGCTCACCCTCACCGAACGCCGGAGGTTTTAGCTGCTATGTCACTTCCAGGTAAGTCGGAATTTGTTATCGTTTCTGTTGACTGTGTTTGATTGCATTTTGAGGGTTTGTTTTACAGCTGAGACGGCCTGTCCTCTACCTGTTGTCTCAGGTTAAATACCGGTCCAAACCCTTGTGCGATTTATGCTTGGCGGCCTTACTTTGGCGGCCTGTCCAGCTGCGCCTAGGTTATGGCCTCGGTGCCTTAGTTATCTATTCTCTATTGAACTTGGCTAAGGACTCTGTTTTGTTTAGCATTACCTGATTTAGAAAAGTTCTTTGAGCTTTCGGCAGTTATGTAAAGTTTGCATAGTTAAATAAATCACTGTAATATTTGTCATATGCGGATTATTGTTGTTTTGGTTCGGCCTGGATTTCCTTATGGTCAATGGTATACCATCTGCGTTTCATAATGTTTTCTTTTCTTCCTTACCTGTATATGTAAGTGCCGTCACCGGTTAATGGACATTCAACCTTCGTTCTGATATATATACAAAGTTAATATACAGAGTTTTGCAGCTACTGCTTCTGTTTTCGTTTGGTATCATACATAGTTACGGCAATGGTTATGTATTAGGGTTACTTCGTTTACCTTTGATATTTGGTGCAGTTCTCCGTCGCTACTTCTAATTCTGGATAGTATCTATGGATATAACATTTCCAATGCCAAGAGTTTCTAAGATTAAATTGATGTTCAGTATATTATGCTGCCGTTTTCTATTATTCATTCGCATTACAGTTATGGCATTCTTTTACCTTAGGGTTTCAAGGTTATGGAACCGATAAGTTTCCTCATCGAATGATTTCCACAGCACAGTTCTCGTTCTTGTATAACATTTGTGCAGCGACGAGGGTAGTCTTGCATTCGTCTCGTGAATGTATTGTCTATCCTCCTGCGCACAGGCTTGCCCACATGCAGCCAGCAGATTTACGGCGGTCACTCGCCTATAACAATACTTATCATCTGATTCAGGTTTATTCTTATTCTGTATTGTATTTCATTGCTCGTTTTGTAGCCTATGGTTGATGTCGTTTCCACCCCTGAAGCTAGGGTTTGCTGTACATCATTATTTATGTTAAAGAACACTTCGCTTTCCGTCACTATTGCCTGTCAATGTTTACTATACAGACGTACTCGGAAAGATAGTGTAAGTTTTAAGTTTATTATTCCATGTATTGTTCCATATTCGCACAGCCTTGTTAAGGCTGGTTTAAACATGCATCGACTCTTTTCTCATAATCTCGTCCTTCAATTTACTCTTCTTATTTCTGTTAAGTGAATGCATACAGAATGAGGTTGTATATTCAGTTTGATCTTTATAATAAATTCTTTATCAGTTTACAGAGTCAAACTATGGTTAAATAGCCAACTCGGCTTCTCTTATCTACTCAGGTCTTTATACTGTAAAACTGAGTCCATCATGGACTCGGTTATCTCAGCAATCAGTCCTCCTACTACTACTAGGTACTGTAGCTTACTATCTTTTGGCAATTCCTAGCTATTACTAACTATACACAGATTAACTGTGTAAGCTTGGTGAATGTGTGCCACCCAGGTGACACTGTCACATTTCCCTTCCATTTCTTCTAATAACCGTAATCTTATTCTAATTATCTTACCACAACAACTTTTAAAAGAAAAGATACAACTGAGTACTTTCAATACCTGAGCTTTCCTTAACTAATTTAAAGGAAGCGTACCTGGTATTCTGTCACTGTGATTCTTACTTTCAAAAGTCACCTGTAGAGTTTTTGCTCTTAACCTCCCAACCTTGAGATCCACTGCACTGGATTCTCCCCCTGAGCCGTCTTGCAGGCCTGCAGCCCTCAACAAGACTTATGCACCACGGTGCTGGGTCATCTGATCACAACCAGACTTAACCCCCTTCTTTCACTCTGCTACTCTCTTTTTGGAATCTCTCCTCTGCCTGTTCCCAAACAGCCCAGAGGTTTTTCCTCCCCAAGACCTCCTCCTTGGGTGAGAGGCAGTTGTCTTTCTTTTTCAGTTCCATAACTGATTAATTTCTTTTAATAGAAAATCCTCCTTTTGGAGGCTGCCAGCATTTCATTCAACACATGTGCAAAATAGTTCATTATATTTACTTTCAACAAAATAATAATGTCTTTTAATAAAACAAGTTGTCACCCATATTGTTTTTACCACAGCAATTACCGGGAATTACAAGTTACCGAGGTTATTACATCTTCCCCCCCTGGGATTGGACATCGTCCCGATGTCCATTCTCATTAAATAAATTTGGGTAGGCTTTTCTGAAAAGTTCCTCGTCCTCCCACGTAGCCTCCTCAGGGCCATAATGCTGCCACAACACCTTAATTTGGGTAATAGCCCGTTTCCGCAGCCGCACTTCTCTCCGGTCGAGAATGCTCTGTGGTTCGACTAGGACCCCGCCTTCCGGTTCGACCTGCAAACAACCAGCACTTAATCAATTTTCTATTAAGTATAGCTGTATAATCAAACCAATTGGATCAATTCTTACCCGTACATCTTGCCATTGAATAACATGTCTAGGGTCATACACATATTTCTTTAGGACAGAAACATGAAACACATTGTGAATCTTAATGTGACTGGGTAAAGCAAGTTGGTAGGCCACCGGCCCCACTCTAGCTAGAATCTGAAACGGTCCAAAGTATCGGGGAGCCAGTTTGGCGCACCCGCTCCACTGCAGTGTGCTCCTTCTGGTTTGAATCCTTACAAACACATGGTCACCCACTTTGTATTCTGCAAATCTTCTTTTCCTGTCTGCGAAACTTTTCTGTCTGTCTTGTGCAGCCTTTAAATTTGCTCGCACTCTCTTCACCATATCTTCCATGTCTTTTAACATTTCCGGACCCAAACTCAGTTTATCCTCTAGCCCACTCCAACTTGAGGGTGTGCGGCACTTTCGCCCATACAAGACCTCAAAGGGACTTAACTGGGTGGAGGTATGATACCCATTATTATAGGCAAATTCAACCAGATGCAAATACTCTTCCCATTGACTAGGCTTTAGCATCACATTTGCCCTCAACATGTCTTCCAATACCTGATTGACTCGCTCAGTTTGACCATCGGTTTGTGGGTGGTAAGCTGTGCTAAAATTCAGCTGGGTGCCCAACTCGGCAAACAATGTTTTCCAGAAGGTGGAAGTGAACTTCACATCACGGTCCGATATGATTACCTTTGGCATTCCATGCAAGCGGAACACATTCTGCATAAAGAGATGTGCAATTTGTACCGCCTTGTAAGTAGACTGCACGGGTATAAAGTGTGCTGCTTTACTTAGTTTATCAACTACGACCATAATAGAATCATTACCCTTCTTTGTCCGCGGTAATCCGGTTATAAAATCCATGGAAATGGTTTCCCATTTCCATTCCGGAATAGGCAAAGGCTGTAACAGTCCCGCTGGGTGTTGATGTTCAGCCTTAATTTGCTGGCATTCCAAACACTTTGCCAAATATTCCACCACTTGCCTCTTCATCCCTGGCCAGTAATACTCTTTCTTGAGTGCCGTAACCATCTTTTGGTACCCTGGATGACCGGCGTAATGGCTGATGTGGAATTCATCTAGAATCAGCTTCTTAAGGTCACCGGAGTCAGGTACATACATTTTCCTATTGAAATACAGCAATCCAGTATTATCTAATGTGTACCCTTGCTGTAACTTTCCATTATCAGATTGCTGTACCTGCTGTTTCAAATGCTGATATTCTGAGTCGTCATTTGCTGCTGTTTTTATTTGTTCAACCAGCGAACTCCGCCACCGGCTGGCTGAAAGTTCACATAAGCAATGAACTTTTCGACTTAAGGCATCCGCCACCCGATTTTCTTTGCCCTTTAAATGTTTTATTTCAAAGTCAAACCCACTTAGAAAATCTGCCCAACGGCCTTGTCTCGCATTCAAGGTGGGTTGACTGAAATAATGTGTCAAACTATGATGATCGGTTAACAACAGAAATTTCTTTCCGAGAAGGTAGTGTCGCCACATCTTAAGTGCATGAATTACAGCAGTTAACTCTAAATCGTAAGCAGAGTATCTCTGCTCATGTTCTTTTAATTTCCTTGATTCATATGCTATTACCTTCCCTTCCTGCATTAATACTCCTCCCACGCCCTCTTTGCTTGCATCGGTGCACACCACGTAATCCTTATTAGGATCCGCGATTCTCAAGATGGGTGCGGTAGTGAGTAGGTGTTTCAAGCGGTCAAAACTCTGCTGACACTCTGCTGTCCACTTGAATGCCCTTCCTTTCTTTTGCAATGAGGTAATAGGGTAGGCTATTCTTGAAAAGCCTTCCACAAATCTCCTGTAATAGCCAGCTAACCCCATGAAGGATCTGATGTCCGCAACATCCTTGGGTATAGGCCATTCCATAATAGATTTTATCTTCTCGGGGTCAACCGCAATTCCCTCATTTGTAATCACATGACCCAAATACTGAATTTCCTCTTTAAAGAAATCGCATTTGCTAAATTTAGCATATAGCTGATGCTCCCGAAGAGTTTGCAACACCAATCTAAGGTGCTCCTCATGTTCCTGCTGGGAACGAGAATATATCAATATGTCATCGATGAATATCAGTACAAACTTGTCCAAAAACTGGTGAAACACGCTATTCATCATGCACATAAAAGTAGCAGGTGCATTGGTTAAACCAAAAGGTAGCACTACAAATTCGTAGTGCCCATAGCGTGTTCGGAAAGCAGTTTTGGCAATGTCCTCATCCTTGATCCTGATCTGATGATAACCAGATCGCAGATCAATTTTGGAGAACACCTTTGCCCCTTTCACCTGATCAAAGAGTTCATCTATTCTGGGTAGAGGGTACTTGTTTTTGACCGTGAGCTTATTCAGCTGTCGGTAATCTATGCACATGCGAAGGGTCCCATCCTTCTTCTTCACGAACAATACTGGAGCTCCCCAGGGTGACACACTGGGTCGAATATACTGTTTATCCAGCAGTTCCTGGAGCTGCATCTTCAATTCCGTTAACTCTGGTATACTCATCCGGTATGGTGCCCTCGATACTGGTGCTGCCCCTGGTATTAACTCTATAGTGAAGTCTATGTCTCTTCTTGGGGCAGACCCGGTATCTCTTCAGGAAAGACATCTGTAAATTCCTGCACCACTGGTATGTCGTTTAATGCAGACATCTTATCTTTCTGATTCGCATAACCAACCTGTATGGCGTAAATCTGGCATTTCTTCCTTATACATTTGGCTAACTGAGTTGCAGTGATAGGCCGGATCTGAACAGGATGTTTAATTCCCTGTAATTCCTGCTGCTGTCCCAAATCATCTTTGTAGTATATGGTCTTGGTTTTGCAGTTCACCAATGACCAGTGCTTTTCCAGCCAATCCATGCCAATAAGAATGTCATAGGAGCCCAATGGAAGTACATTCAGGTCTGCTGTTACAGGCTGTCCAGCTATACTGAAAGAGCAGTTATTAACTTTCGCTAGAACCCGCCTTTTGGCTCCCGTAGCTAACTGGACTAGCCATGGGTTTTTGAACTTTTCTGATGGTAACTTACAGTGTTCCACTACTTTTGGACTAACATAACTTAAAGTGGCTCCTGGATCAATAAGTACAGCTACAGCAAGGTTTGAAATCTTACCTTCGAATTCCACCATGGAAGGTTGGTATTCTGCCTGTCGGTCTTCTAATGCCGCATTGATCCTTGGTACGCTGCGCGCCACATCCCCAACAGTTGAAGCTTCATGGACTTGAGATATTTGATCAGTTCTTTTACGCTGTGGACAGTTCCTAGCATAGTGTGGTCCTTCACACACCCAGCATTGAACTGGAGGTCTGGTTCCTTCAACCTCCGATTTAGCAGGGAGTTCACTAATCCTGCTCTCGTTTGGCTTAGGCCGGAAAGTACTCTTGTTTGTGCTTCTGTTAAACTGCCCTTTCCCAGCTCCTTTACCACCATTTCCGCGGCTGCCTTTGTTGTTTCCAGCATTTCTGCTACCTTTTCTTTCATTCCATTTCCTGTTTGGAATTTCTCCCTTTTGTTTGTTCTGCTGGTAGCAAATTCTAGCCTTCCGAATTGCCTCATCCATAGTTCGGGGGTTGTCAAACTCAATTCGTTCCCTTATATAAGCTGGCAAACTACTCACAAACCTCTGCACCTTGGCCTTCTCCTCTTTTATGTAGGGCACATAACGCAGTAGAGAAGTAAAACGATTTATGAATTCGTCCATGGATTGCTGTCCTAGTCGTAAATCGTGAAATTCTCGCGCCTTCTCATCATAAAAACGCTCAGTTAAATACCTCTCCTTAAAATATTTCTGAAACTTTTCCCAGGTTATGCTTTGCTCACTTACTCCCTTCACAATTTTAATCTCTTCCCACCACAAGGTGGCTTTGCCCTGCAACTGGAAAATAGCCAACCGTGCCTTCAGATTTTGATCATATTCATACAGTTGAAAATATTTATTAATATTAATCAGCCAGGCTTCTGCTGCTTCCTCCTGCTCTCCATCGAAAAGTGGGGGTTTGATTTTTCGAAATTCTCCCTGTAATTCTGTTTTCTGTCTCTTGGAAGTCTGCTGCTCTTGCACATTGTCAGAATGGTCTTCTGGCTCTTCTGAAAGCTCAGGAGCATAATTCCGCTCCTCAGTGCCCCTTTGCTGTTCTGCACTAGGGCTGGGTATGGGTGGATTTTGTTTATCTGACAGGCTTTTCAGTATTCTTTCTTGTTCCATGGTTAATCGCGCATTGTCCTCTCGCAAGCGTGCCATCTCACCCTTCAGTTCCTGAACTGTTTGCAGTATCGCCTGATTGGTACTGCGTGTCTCAGCACCAAGCTGAACCCACAGTCCTGCATTTTCTGGTGGGATGCCGCCAGCTCCCGGCATTTCCTCCATCTTACTATATAACTGTCAGCGGGTGAGTGTCTCGATATTCTCCTGGTTGTACACAAGAAAGGTAATTAATTGCATTGTACTATATATATGTGTAAGATAATTTCTCTTTCTGTTTCTATTGCTGTTCCAGAGGCCACAGTTTTGGAACCTCTGCTCTGATACCACATTGTCACGACCTTTTTCTATAATCCAAAAGAATACAGTAAATAATTTTTTTTTTTTTTATATACCTTTACAGTTGGTAACTCACTATTACCAACTCCTAACCTACGTTACTCACCTACTAACCCTAAACACATATAGTCTAACGCATAATATGATTGTCTTAAGATTTTGGTTATTATAACCATCGGTTATATATGTATAACACTACATATCTACTTAACCCTTAATGTATTGTCCTTCGATAAGTTATATGACATGACATATGTGTGTTGATTGTTGTTATCCGTTTAAATGTCTGCTGCCAAATGGCAGAGCGAGTACGCCAGCTCACCAACCTCCGTAGCCATATGGTCCCTCTTCACGTGCTGGCCATGTGATTTGAGAGAGTTGACCTGCTCCGGGGTTCACGCTTGGCCTCCCGCCTAATCCAACGATGGTGATTACTTACCTTCATCGGACGGTTCAGCCTCACTTAGGGTTTGACCCTGCACATAAAAGTCTAGTTGGATACGCCTTTGGTTCATTTGCTCATTTCTCAGTGATCGAGCTCCTTCGATGGTTTGGTCTGCAAGTTCTCGGGTTCTTTGCACTCTTCTGGTTCATCGCTCCTCTGCCTCACTCAGGTTTGGCCGCGCTCCTCTTCATCACTCTCACAGCTGGTTTATAACTTATTATTTCTCGCTTCTGCTGTATATACTCTAACCATTTCAGGGTTGGCTTGACAGTTTTGAAGGGTTCTGGTGCTGGCCATAGCTCACCCTCACCGAACGCCGGAGGTTTTAGCTGCTATGTCACTTCCAGGTAAGTCGGAATTTGTTATGTTTTCTGTTGACTGAATTTGATTGCATTTTGAGGGTTTGTTTTACAGCTGAGACGGCCTGTCCTCTACCTGTTGTCTCAGGTTAAATACCGGTCCAAACCCTTATGCGATTTATGCTTGGCGGCCTTACTTGGCGGCCTGTCCAGCTGCGCCTAGGTTATGGCCTCGGTGCCTTAGTTATCTATTCTCTATTGAACTTGGCTAAGGACTCTGTTTTGTTTAGCATTACCTGGTCTAGAAAAGTCCTTTGAGCTTTCGGCAATTATGTAAAGTTTGCATAGTTAATTAAATCACTGCAATATTTGTCATATGCGGATTGTTGTTGTTTTGGCTCGGCCTGGATTTCTATATGGTCAATGGTATACCATCTGCGTTTCATAATGTTTCCTTCTCTTCCTTATCTGTATATGTAAGTGCCGCCACCGGTTAATGGACATTCAACCTTCGTTCTGATTTATATATGCAAAGTTAATATACAGAGTTTGCAGCTACTACTTCTGTTTTCGTTTGGTATTACACATAGTTACGGCAATGGTCATGTATTAGGGTTACTTCATTTACCTTTGATATTTGGAGCGTTCTCCGTCGCTACCTCTAATTCTGGGTAGTATCTGTGGATATAACATTTCTAATGCCAAGAGTTTCTAAGTTTAAATTGATGTTCAGTATATTATGCTGCCGTTTCTATTATTCATTCGCATTACAGTTATGGCATTCTTTTACCTTAGGGTTTCAAGGTTATGGAACCGATAAGTTTCCTCATCGAATGATTTCCACAGCACAGTTCTCGTTCTTGTATAACATTTGTGCAGCGACGAGGGTAGTCTTGCATTCGTCTCGTGAATGTATTGTCTATCCTCCTGCGCACAGGCTTGCCCACATGCAGCCAGCAGATTTACGGCGGTCACTCGCCTATAACAATACTTATCATCTGATTCAGGTTTATTCTTATTCTGTATTGTATTTCATTGCTCGTTTTGTAGCCTATGGTTGATGTCGTTTCCACCCCTGAAGCTAGGGTTTGCTGTACATCATTATTTATGTTAAAGAACACTTCGCTTTCCGTCACTATTGCCTGTCAATGTTTACTATACAGACGTACTCGGAAAGATAGTGTAAGTTTTAAGTTTATTATTCCATGTATTGTTCCATATTCGCACAGCCTTGTTAAGGCTGGTTTAAACATGCATCGACTCTTTTCTCATAATCTCGTCCTTCAATTTACTCTTCTTATTTCTGTTAAGTGAATGCATACAGAATGAGGTTGTATATTCAGTTTGATCTTTATAATAAATTCTTTATCAGTTTACAGAGTCAAACTATGGTTAAATAGCCAACTCGGCTTCTCTTATCTACTCAGGTCTTTATACTGTAAAACTGAGTCCATCATGGACTCGGTTATCTCAGCAATCAGTCCTCCTACTACTGCTAGGTACTGTAGCTTACTATCTTTTGGCAATTCCTAGCTATTACTAACTATACACAGATTAACTGTGTAAGCTTGGTGAATGTGTGCCACCCAGGTGACACTGTCACATTTCCCTTCCATTTCTTCTAATAACCGTAATCTTATTCTAATTATCACAACAACTTTTAAAAGAAAAGATACAACTGAGTACTTTCAATACCTGAGCTTTCCTTAACTAATTTAAAGGAAGCGTACCTGGTATTCTGTCACTGTGATTCTTACTTTCAAAAGTCACCTGTAGAGTTTTTGCTCTTAACCTCCCAACCTTGAGATCCACTGCACTGGATTCTCCCCCTGAGCCGTCTTGCAGGCCTGCAGCCCTCAACAAGACTTATGCACCACGGTGCTGGGTCATCTGATCACAACCAGACTTAACCCCCTTCTTTCACTCTGCAACTCTCTTTTTGGAATCTCTCCTCTGCCTGTTCCCAAACAGCCCAGAGGTTTTTCCTCCCCAAGACCTCCTCCTTGGGTGAGAGGCAGTTGTCTTTCTTTTCAGTTCCATAACTGATTAATTTCTTTTAATAGAAAATCCTCCTTTTGGAGGCTGCCAGCATTTCATTCAACACATGTGCAAAATAGTTCATTATATTTACTTTCAACAAAATAATAATGTCTTTTAATAAAACAAGTTGTCACCCATATTGTTTTTACCACAGCAATTACCGGGAATTACAAGTTACCGAGGTTATTACATCTTCCCCCCCTGGGATTGGACATCGTCCCGATGTCCATTCTCATTAAATAAATTTGGGTAGGCTTTTCTGAAAAGTTCCTCGTCCTCCCACGTAGCCTCCTCAGGGCCATAATGCTGCCACAACACCTTAATTTGGGTAATAGCCCGTTTCCGCAGCCGCACTTCTCTCCGGTCGAGAATGCTCTGTGGTTCGACTAGGACCCCGCCTTCCGGTTCGACCTGCAAACAACCAGCACTTAATCAATTTTCTATTAAGTATAGCTGTATAATCAAACCAATTGGATCAATTCTTACCCGTACATCTTGCCATTGAATAACATGTCTAGGGTCATACACATATTTCTTTAGGACAGAAACATGAAACACATTGTGAATCTTAATGTGACTGGGTAAAGCAAGTTGGTAGGCCACCGGCCCCACTCTAGCTAGAATCTGAAACGGTCCAAAGTATCGGGGAGCCAGTTTGGCGCACCCGCTCCACTGCAGTGTGCTCCTTCTGGTTTGAATCCTTACAAACACATGGTCACCCACTTTGTATTCTGCAAATCTTCTTTTCCTGTCTGCGAAACTTTTCTGTCTGTCTTGTGCAGCCTTTAAATTTGCTCGCACTCTCTTCACCATATCTTCCATGTCTTTTAACATTTCCGGACCCAAACTCAGTTTATCCTCTAGCCCACTCCAACTTGAGGGTGTGCGGCACTTTCGCCCATACAAGACCTCAAAGGGACTTAACTGGGTGGAGGTATGATACCCATTATTATAGGCAAATTCAACCAGATGCAAATACTCTTCCCATTGACTAGGCTTTAGCATCACATTTGCCCTCAACATGTCTTCCAATACCTGATTGACTCGCTCAGTTTGACCATCGGTTTGTGGGTGGTAAGCTGTGCTAAAATTCAGCTGGGTGCCCAACTCGGCAAACAATGTTTTCCAGAAGGTGGAAGTGAACTTCACATCACGGTCCGATATGATTACCTTTGGCATTCCATGCAAGCGGAACACATTCTGCATAAAGAGATGTGCAATTTGTACCGCCTTGTAAGTAGACTGCACGGGTATAAAGTGTGCTGCTTTACTTAGTTTATCAACTACGACCATAATAGAATCATTACCCTTCTTTGTCCGCGGTAATCCGGTTATAAAATCCATGGAAATGGTTTCCCATTTCCATTCCGGAATAGGCAAAGGCTGTAACAGTCCCGCTGGGTGTTGATGTTCAGCCTTAATTTGCTGGCATTCCAAACACTTTGCCAAATATTCCACCACTTGCCTCTTCATCCCTGGCCAGTAATACTCTTTCTTGAGTGCCGTAACCATCTTTTGGTACCCTGGATGACCGGCGTAATGGCTGATGTGGAATTCATCTAGAATCAGTTTCTTAAGGTCACCGGAGTCAGGTACATACATTTTCCTATTGAAATACAGCAATCCAGTATTATCTAATGTGTACCCTTGCTGTAACTTTCCATTATCAGATTGCTGTACCTGCTGTTTCAAATGCTGATATTCTGAGTCGTCATTTGCTGCTGTTTTTATTTGTTCAACCAGCGAACTCCGCCACCGGCTGGCTGAAAGTTCACATAAGCAATGAACTTTTCGACTTAAGGCATCCGCCACCCGATTTTCTTTGCCCTTTAAATGTTTTATTTCAAAGTCAAACCCACTTAGAAAATCTGCCCAACGGCCTTGTCTCGCATTCAAGGTGGGTTGACTGAAATAATGTGTCAAACTATGATGATCGGTTAACAACAAAAATTTCTTTCCGAGAAGGTAGTGTCGCCACATCTTAAGTGCATGAATTACAGCAGTTAACTCTAAATCGTAAGCAGAGTATCTCTGCTCATGTTCTTTTAATTTCCTTGATTCATATGCTATTACCTTCCCTTCCTGCATTAATACTCCTCCCACGCCCTCTTTGCTTGCATCGGTGCACACCACGTAATCCTTATTAGGATCCGCGATTCTCAAGATGGGTGCGGTAGTGAGTAGGTGTTTCAAGCGGTCAAAACTCTGCTGACACTCTGCTGTCCACTTGAATGCCCTTCCTTTCTTTTGCAATGAGGTAATAGGGTAGGCTATTCTTGAAAAGCCTTCCACAAATCTCCTGTAATAGCCAGCTAACCCCATGAAGGATCTGATGTCCGCAACATCCTTGGGTATAGGCCATTCCATAATAGATTTTATCTTCTCGGGGTCAACCGCAATTCCCTCATTTGTAATCACATGACCCAAATACTGAATTTCCTCTTTAAAGAAATCGCATTTGCTAAATTTAGCATATAGCTGATGCTCCCGAAGAGTTTGCAACACCAATCTAAGGTGCTCCTCATGTTCCTGCTGGGAACGAGAATATATCAATATGTCATCGATGAATATCAGTACAAACTTGTCCAAAAACTGGTGAAACACGCTATTCATCATGCACATAAAAGTAGCAGGTGCATTGGTTAAACCAAAAGGTAGCACTACAAATTCGTAGTGCCCATAGCGTGTTCGGAAAGCAGTTTTGGCAATGTCCTCATCCTTGATCCTGATCTGATGATAACCAGATCGCAGATCAATTTTGGAGAACACCTTTGCCCCTTTCACCTGATCAAAGAGTTCATCTATTCTGGGTAGAGGGTACTTGTTTTTGACCGTGAGCTTATTCAGCTGTCGGTAATCTATGCACATGCGAAGGGTCCCATCCTTCTTCTTCACGAACAATACTGGAGCTCCCCAGGGTGACACACTGGGTCGAATATACTGTTTATCCAGCAGTTCCTGGAGCTGCATCTTCAATTCCGTTAACTCTGGTATACTCATCCGGTATGGTGCCCTCGATACTGGTGCTGCCCCTGGTATTAACTCTATAGTGAAGTCTATGTCTCTTCTTGGGGGCAGACCCGGTATCTCTTCAGGAAAGACATCTGTAAATTCCTGCACCACTGGTATGTCGTTTAATGCAGACATCTTATCTTTCTGATTCGCATAACCAACCTGTATGGCGTAAATCTGGCATTTCTTCCTTATACATTTGGCTAACTGAGTTGCAGTGATAGGCCGGATCTGAACAGGATGTTTAATTCCCTGTAATTCCTGCTGCTGTCCCAAATCATCTTTGTAGTATATGGTCTTGGTTTTGCAGTTCACCAATGACCAGTGCTTTTCCAGCCAATCCATGCCAATAAGAATGTCATAGGAGCCCAATGGAAGTACATTCAGGTCTGCTGTTACAGGCTGTCCAGCTATACTGAAAGAGCAGTTATTAACTTTCGCTAGAACCCGCCTTTTGGCTCCCGTAGCTAACTGGACTAGCCATGGGTTTTTGAACTTTTCTGATGGTAACTTACAGTGTTCCACTACTTTTGGACTAACATAACTTAAAGTGGCTCCTGGATCAATAAGTACAGCTACAGCAAGGTTTGAAATCTTACCTTCGAATTCCACCATGGAAGGTTGGTATTCTGCCTGTCGGTCTTCTAATGCCGCATTGATCCTTGGTACGCTGCGCGCCACATCCCCAACAGTTGAAGCTTCATGGACTTGAGATATTTGATCAGTTCTTTTACGCTGTGGACAGTTCCTAGCATAGTGTGGTCCTTCACACACCCAGCATTGAACTGGAGGTCTGGTTCCTTCAACCTCCGATTTAGCAGGGAGTTCACTAATCCTGCTCTCGTTTGGCTTAGGCCGGAAAGTACTCTTGTTTGTGCTTCTGTTAAACTGCCCTTTCCCAGCTCCTTTACCACCATTTCCGCGGCTGCCTTTGTTGTTTCCAGCATTTCTGCTACCTTTTCTTTCATTCCATTTCCTGTTTGGAATTTCTCCCTTTTGTTTGTTCTGCTGGTAGCAAATTCTAGCCTTCCGAATTGCCTCATCCATAGTTCGGGGGTTGTCAAACTCAATTCGTTCCCTTATATAAGCTGGCAAACTACTCACAAACCTCTGCACCTTGGCCTTCTCCTCTTTTATGTAGGGCACATAACGCAGTAGAGAAGTAAAACGATTTATGAATTCGTCCATGGATTGCTGTCCTAGTCGTAAATCGTGAAATTCTCGCGCCTTCTCATCATAAAAGCGCTCAGTTAAATACCTCTCCTTAAAATATTTCTGAAACTTTTCCCAGGTTATGCTTTGCTCACTTACTCCCTTCACAATTTTAATCTCTTCCCACCACAAGGTGGCTTTGCCCTGCAACTGGAAAATAGCCAACCGTGCCTTCAGATTTTGATCATATTCATACAGTTGAAAATATTTATTAATATTAATCAGCCAGGCTTCTGCTGCTTCCTCCTGCTCTCCATCGAAAAGTGGGGGTTTGATTTTTCGAAATTCTCCCTGTAATTCTGTTTTCTGTCTCTTGGAAGTCTGCTGCTCTTGCACATTGTCAGAATGGTCTTCTTGCTCTTCTGAAAGCTCAGGAGCATAATTCCGCTCCTCAGTGCCCCTTTGCTGTTCTGCACTAGGGCTGGGTAAGGGTGGATTTTGTTTATCTGACAGGCTTTTCAGTATTCTTTCTTGTTCCATGGTTAATCGCGCATTGTCCTCTCGCAAGCGTGCCATCTCACCCTTCAGTTCCTGAACTGTTTGCAGTATCGCCTGATTGGTACTGCGTGTCTCAGCACCAAGCTGAACCCACAGTCCTGCATTTTCTGGTGGGATGCCGCCAGCTCCCGGCATTTCCTCCATCTTACTATATAACTGTCAGCGGGTGAGTGTCTCGATATTCTCCTGGTTGTACACAAGAAAGGTAATTAATTGCATTGTACTATATATATGTGTAAGATAATTTCTCTTTCTGTTTCTATTGCTGTTCCAGAGGCCACAGTTTTGGAACCTCTGCTCTGATACCACATTGTCACGACCTTTTTCTATAATCCAAAAGAATACAGTAAATAATTTTTTTTTTTTTTATATACCTTTACAGTTGGAAACTCACTATTACCAACTCCTAACCTACGTTACTCACCTACTAACCCTAAACACATATAGTCTAACGCATAATATGATTGTCTTAAGATTTTGGTTATTATAACCATCGGTTATATATGTATAACACTACATATCTACTTAACCCTTAATGTATTGTCCTTCGATAAGTTATATGACATGACATATGTGTGTTGATTGTTGTTATCCGTTTGAATGTCTGCTGCCAAATGGCAGAGCGAGTACGCCAGCTCACCAACCTCCGTAGCCATATGGCCCCTCTTCACGTGCTGGCCATGTGATCTGAGAGAGTTGACCTGCTCCGGGGTTCACGCTCGGCCTCCCGCCTAATCCAACGATGGTGATTACTTACCTTCATCGGACGGTCCAGCCTCACTTAGGGTTTGACCCTGCATATAAAAGTCTTGTTGGATTCGCTTTTGGTTCATTTGCTCATTTCTCAGTAGCCGAGCTCCTTCGATGGTTTGGTCTGCAAGTTCTCGGGTTCTTTGCACTCTTCTGGTTCATCGCTCCTCTGCCTCACTCAGGTTTGGCCGCGCACCTCTTCATTACTCTCACAGCTGGTTTATAACTTATTATTTCTCGCTTCTGCTGTATATGCTCTAACCATTTCCAGGGTTGGCTTGACAGTTTTGAAGGGTTCTGGTGCTGGCCATAGCTCACCTTCACCGAACGCCGGAGGGTTTAGCTGCTATGTCACTTCCAGGTAAGTCGGAATTCGTTATCGTTTCTGTTGACTGTGTTTGATTGCATTTTGAGGGTTTGTTTTACAGCTGAGACGGCCTGTCCTCTACCTGTTGTCTCAGGTTAAATACCGGTCCAAACCCTTGTGCGATTTATGCTTGGCGGCCTTACTTGGCGGCCTGTCCAGCTGCGCCTAGGTTATGGCCTCGGTGCCTTAGTTATCTATTCTCTATTGAACTTGGCTAAGGACTCTGTTTTGTTTAGCATTACCTGATTTAGAAAAGTCCTTTGAGCTTTCGGCAGTTATGTAAAGTTTGCATAGTTAAATAAATCACTGCAATATTTGTCATATGCGGATTGTTGTTGTTTTGGCTCGGCCTGGATTTCTATATGGTCAATGGTATACCATCTGCGTTTCATAATGTTTCCTTCTCTTCCTTATCTGTATATGTAAGTGCCGCCACCGGTTAATGGACATTCAACCTTCGTTCTGATTTATATATGCAAAGTTAATATACAGAGTTTGCAGCTACTACTTCTGTTTTCGTTTGGTATTACACATAGTTACGGCAATGGTCATGTATTAGGGTTACTTCATTTACCTTTGATATTTGGAGCGTTCTCCGTCGCTACCTCTAATTCTGGGTAGTATCTGTGGATATAACATTTCTAATGCCAAGAGTTTCTAAGTTTAAATTGATGTTCAGTATATTATGCTGCCGTTTTCTATTATTCATTCGCATTACAGTTATGGCATTCTTTTACTTTAGGGTTTCAATGCTATGGAAACGATAAGTTTCTTCATCAATTGATTCCCACAGCACAGCTCTCGTTCTTGTATACTATTTGTGCAGCGACGAGGGTAGTCTTGCATTCGTCTCGTGAATGTATTGTCTATCCTCCTGCGCACAGGCTTGACCATATGCAGCCAGCAGGTTTACGGCGGTCACTCGCCTGTAACAATACTTATTATCTGGTTCAAGTTTATTCTTATTTCTGTACTGTGTTTCATTGCTCGATTTGTAGCCTATGGTTGATATCGTTTCCACCCCTGAAGCTAGGGTTTGCTGTACATCATTATTTATGTTAAAAGAACACTTCGCTTTCCGTCACTGTTGCCTTTCAATGTTTACTATACAGACGTACTCGGAAAGATAATGTAAGTTTTAAGTTTACAATTCCATGTGTGGTTCCATATTCGCACAGCACTTGTTAAGGCTGGATTAAACATGCATCAACCCCTTTCACATTATCTCGTCTTTCAACTTACTCTTGTTTATTCTGTTAAGTGATTGCATACAGAATGAGTTTATATGTTCAGACTGACCTTTATAATGAATTCTTTATCAGTTTACAGAGTCAATCTACGGTTAAATAGCCAGCTCGGCTTCTCTCATCTTCTCAGGTCTTTATACTGTAGAACTGAGCACTTTCATGGACTCGGTTTATCTCAGAAATCAGTCTTCCTACTATTACTGGGTACTGTAGCTTCCTATCTTTCGGCAATTCCTAGCTGTTACTAACTATACACAGATTAACTGTGTAAGCTTGGGTGAATGTATTCTACCCATGTGACACCGTCACATCCCCCATTCCATTTTCTCTGGTAAAACCGTAATCTTATTCTAATTATCTTACCACAACAACTTTTAAAAGAAAAGATACAACCGAGTACTTTCAATACCTGAGCTTTCCTTAACTAATTTAGAAGAAGCGTACCTGGTATTCTGTCACTGAAGTTCTTACTTTCAGAAGTCACCTGTAGAGTTTTTGCTCTTAACCTCCCAACCTTGAGATCCACTGCACTGGATTCTCCCCCCGAGCCGTCTTGCAGGCCTGCAGCCCTCAACAAGACTTATGCACCACGGTGCTGGGTTATCTGATCACAACCAGACTTAACCCCCTTCTTTCACTCTGCTACTCTCTTTTTGGAATCTCTCCTCTGCCTGTTCCCAAACAGCCCAGAGGTTTTTCCTCCCCAAGACCTCCTCCTTGGGTGAGAGGCAGTTGTCTTTCTTTTTCAGTTCCATAACTGATTAATTTCTTTTAATAGAAAATCCTCCTTTTGGAGGCTGCCAGCATTTCATTCAACACATGTGCAAAATAGTTCATTATATTTACTTTCAACAAAATAATAATGTCTTTTAATAAAACAAGTTGTCACCCATATTGTTTTTACCACAGCAATTACCGGGAATTACAAGTTACCGAGGTTATTACAGTAATATTGTTGTATTATTATAATTATTGTATTTATTAGTTTTTTAGTAATAATATTTTTACCATATAATTTTCTTTTATTAATAGATAAAGATTATATTTTTAAATAATAATTATTAAAATTAATATAATTTTAATTGATAATATATGTGTATCTTATTAGATTATATAATAAAATATTAGAAATTGTTGTTAAAGTTTATCATTTTTTGTGAATAATTAAAATTGAAAAATAAATTAAATTAAAATAAAATTCAAAGTTAACTAATAAATAAATTGATTTTTGTCCCTTAACATTCTTTTTTACTATTTTTTTTACTGTTGGAAATTTACCGTTGAATCTCTAATATATATATTAAAGATCAGTTGATCTTGCTCCTCATCCTGGGGTGATGATGAACCTAGATTTATGAACCCTTTGTTTTCTATTTGATCTTCGTCTGAAGATCAAACCATTACAATAAATATTTATGTTAAATATAAATAAATAACATTATTTAATATAAAATATTATAATATTATTTTTTAATAAACCAATTATATTTATTTGAAATAATTATAATTAAGATTGAATTTAAGCTTCTGCGATGATGTGATTTTTACCAAAATTTTTCTTACTTTTTATAATAAAGATATTTACTATATTAAAACATGTTAAACATAATTAAATATAGAATATGAATTGTCTATATAAATATAAATATAAATCAATTTATAAACATTAGATTAAAAGATCATTTTAATTGGTTAAGTGTCAATAATAATATGTACCTTTGTCCGGAGGATGAACCACATTAGTTGATTCGAATAAGCCGAAAGACAATATTATTCACAATAAAGATCACAAAAGTCTAAAACCTAATAAGATATTTAGATTAAAAAAAAACCCTAAATTATAATTTATTTTAGACTATTATTATTATTAAAAAATTAATATATGAATTAAATTATTTTAGACTATTAGATAAATAAATAACATTAACTATAATTTATATAAACTATACCTTATATATTAAAACAATTTACTGAATATATTCTTTAATAATGATAATGTTGGATAAAATTACTTGATTTATTTATAAAAGTATTTTATATTTTATATTTTAAAAACTTTAGAAAATATAAAATTACTATAATTTTTTAACAAGTTGAAAAATTAAGAAAATTTATATTATAACAAATATTTTAAAATAAAAAGTAATAATGTAGACAATTTTATGTGGAAATAAATTATGGATGATGATCCATGAAAACCTATAATTTAAAAGAAATGGTAAATAATTTATCTTTTTCTTCATCATTGTTGTATATATATATATAAACTAGAAAGAGCATTTGTATTATATAATTTTGTGCATGGTTTGCAACAAATAACATTAAGCATTACAGAGTTAATTAATTAGAATTTTCCATTTGTTTTCTCCTTTCCCATACAAACATATGATTTTCTTAAGGAAAATATATATTGAGCAACAAAAATAGGGGTTTCGTAAGTGAATATCTTAGAAAACTATTTTTTAATAGACTTCATCTGTCATTAAAGAATTATAGCAGGCCTGATTTGGCCATTAATTTTTAATTCACCTATCTTCAATTTACACCCCTTGTTAGCATAATTGTTTGCTTTTTAATTGAAGTCTCTTAGAACATGGAAATATGCTTTGGATATGATATCTTCTGCTACTCATTGGGAGGGAGCCTTTCACTAGATGAGACAATTTCCCATAATCGAAAATGTGTCCACTAGATGTTTTTTTTTTTTTGCTAATAAACCTTTCTAGTAGAGACCATATATATGTGCTTTATTATTTGCCATATGACCTATACCCCATGAGTATGTAAGCACTTTTCCCTCCTTGAGGCCACAAAATACCCCTCTCCTGCCACCCCTTATTATTATTATTTTTTTATCATATAAATATTTTGTAAATAATAGGGGTATTCAATCACAAAAATTAATCTTTAATTTTTTTTTTTGAACTAACCCTATGGTATAAGAAGCCACCACATAGTAGTATCTAAGGCATCAAAAGCATTTGGGGATAGTATAGTATCTACCTTATGCCACATTAACACTTAACATTAATTTGGATAGCCATACAAAATGAAATCCTTTGAAATCATTGACAAATTTTTAAATAAAATTCAAAATAGTATTGTTGCATTGGGGGTAGATCTCACATAAAAACATAAAAATGTAAATGTAAATGTAAACTTCATGTTTAACATTTAACATTTTTAATCTAATGTCAATCCTATTTAAAAATCAATCTAATTATTAGTATGTATAAACACAATATAAATTTAAAATATATGGAGATTTACGAAGACTCAAAAAAGAAGTGTGGTAAATAAATGAAAATGTAAACTAAATGTAAACGTAAAGATCAATCTAATTATTAGTATGTACAAACACAATATAAATTTAAAATATAAAGAGGTTTACGAACACTAAAAAAAGAGGTATTGTAAATAAATAAAAACTTAAACGGAAAACCCAGTATGGGGTAGATCTAGATCTATCTTAACTCCGGATCTATCAAGCCACCAGAGGTACCAAATCCCTTGAGGTGCAAACCTTTTTTTTAGGGATCAAATCTCTTAAGGTGCAAATGTCCTTTTTGAGTGCAAAACTTGAAGAAAATAAATAATTTATGATTTAAATAAACAAATTTCTTTTATAATTTGAAATGAACATGTGAACATTATATTTCATTATAAATGATGCAGGCAGAGTGTGAAAATTGTTTAATACTAATCATAATAGTTTTTAAAAATTATTAAATATAAAAAGTCATATAAATATATCTATTTATATTTAGGGTTTTTTTTACCTATGAAATAATTAAATGAAATTAAACATTTCTTTTATTAAATCTAAAAAAATAATATAAATATATTGATCAGTTGTCGGATCCACGCCCCTTTCCCTATATCCACCACACCCCGCTTCCTTTCCCTGTATCCACCATACCCCGCTTCCCCTGGTTGGTTCCATTGTGGCATTTTTTCTATCTGGTTTTTTCTCCCTTGTCTTTGGTATTGTTTATTTCCCCTTTATTACTTTTGTTAGTGTTTTCATTTATTTATTTTGATTCTCATTAATTTTTTATTTAATTAGTATTAGTATTATTTTATTTTTATTAATTGATGGTTACTAAAGTCTCTCTTTTACTTTTATTAGATTTAATTTCTTATAGCCTTACCTTTATCTATGTTTTATTATTTGTGATTCTTATAAAACTTAAATATAGTCTTATTAACTAATTTGTGGGTTATTTAATAAACTTTTAGACCATGATACCTTTAATATTTAATTTAGCTAATTATTTATTCAATTTAGAATTTACCCTTATCCTATTACTTAGGTAATTATATATATAGTAAAAGAAAATAAATAAATGAACTTATGATCATGTTAACTAATTAACTAACTATTTTAGTTTTATAATAGTCTTTTAATAATACAAATCTTAGGATAGTTTTAAATGTTTTAAGTTCTTTAAAACATTTAGTTAATTGTAAACAAATTTGTTGGTTAAAAATAAAAATAATAATGAATTGTTTTAACGAACTAAATTTTAAATTAATAAATTAAATAATTTTTACTTCTTTCCTTGTCTCTTGGTCTAGTCAAATGTAGTTGTTGCCTTATCCTTTGTAGCTGTTAAAGTAGCCGTTGAATGATGGGTCTCTCTATTTAACTTGGGGACATGATCTGATTCTTAGATGAACCACACTTGTTAGTTGAATGATGGGTCTCTCTATTTAACTTGGGGCCATGATCTGATTCTTCATCTAGTCCTGAGAATGAACCACACTTGTTGGTTGATTCTAAACGCTTCGACAAATAAATTTCAATGTAATTATTGCCAAAAAAACATCTTAATAATCTTTAAAAACCTAAATTCAACACATACCTATTTATATTTAGAATTTTTTTAACCTATAAAATAATAAAAGTTTTTTTTAACCTCTAAAATAATAAAAGTGAAATCAAATAAACTTTTAAAGTATTGATATATTTAAGTTTTTTTAATATGAAATACTAAAATTAAAATCAAATAAACTTTTAAAATAAATATGATATGCATCTAGGGCAAATATTAATAATTTTAAAAGAAATACTATTTAGTAAAATAAAAAAAATAATTAAAATTAATATAAATATCATTTAAATTTAAGTTTTTAATCCTGGACAACAGTGTTTAACGTTTCAAAACCAGCCAAGTAGCCCCAAAAAATATTAAAATATTTAACAACATTAAAATAGTAAAACGATTTTCATGTTCTCCAAAAAGGTGTGGACTCCCCAAAAATAAACTGAAAAAAAAACATATATCCCACCCAACGTAGTGCCCCGACTCATAAGTAAATTTCACATCCATTCACTCGCTTTACTGCTTCATTTGTTGTGCGTTATTCTGCAATAATCACCGTCACCATCGCTCTGGCCAGACGCAGCGGCGAAGTCAGATAAAAGAAGAGACTACTGTGGGGCGAGCGGCTAGATATATCACAGGCAGGTCAGCTTCTGTTTTCGCGATCTACTCCGCTTGTTTTTCTAGTTCTAACACGCGTGTTTGTATTTTCCGTTGTGGGCAAGTCAAGGTCAATCAATCGTCCACACTTCATATATCTTGTTTTCTATCCTCGAACCAGCCGCTGCTTCGTCGTTGTTTACTCCTGGATTAGTCCGTAAACCACTTTATCCCCCCACTTATTACTATCATGTTCACATATTTTGCTTAGATCCTCATCGTCTGGATCGAAATCCCGTCGTATACTGTATGTATGATAAAGCATGGCCAAAGGCCGCTGTATGCTTCTCAAGAAAGTTTAGCATATCTGTTAGATGAGGGGAAAAGGCCGGAGTATTCTTCTCAAGAAAGTTGAGCATATCTTTAAGAAAAGTAATAGAAATTTTGAAAAAGGTTTAACATATTTTTCGGATAAGAGAAAAGTAATAGAAATTTTGAAAAAATTGTTATATAATTCTTAATATATTTGTCTTTGGCCAAAATTTATATAATATAAATACTCTTTTTAGTTTTTGAGGGAATGTGCCCATTGCATCAGAAGAGTGGGATGGAAATAACTGTGTTTTCCTATATTCCCTTGATTGGAACCATGATTCACTGT
This sequence comes from Pinus tabuliformis, assembly GCA_031772625.1. Taxonomy (NCBI): domain Eukaryota; kingdom Viridiplantae; phylum Streptophyta; class Pinopsida; order Pinales; family Pinaceae; genus Pinus; species Pinus tabuliformis. Next base: position 322,986,460 of record CM062808.1, on the reverse strand, counting down.
GTCAAATTCCTGTCACTTTGTTGCTGGGCAAAGGTGCTACGAGTGTTTATTAGAGTATTGAGATATGATGGACGCAGAAGATTCTTCCGTGGATTTACAAAATGGTTTAAACTATTTTGTAATTTATGGGCAGTTATGATATTTGTATATTGCCAGTTCCTTTTGTTCATAACGGTGGTTTTATCTTTCGAAAGTGTTTTTTCATAAATATACTGGATTTCTAAGGATAGGTTTGTTAATTGAGTATAAGTGTTAGCTTTCGCTGTCTCGATTTGAAACAAAAGCGAGGATATCCTGGACATCAATATTTTTTTGTAGAGACTTCCATTGGAGATCGCTAATGGTAATACATATTGTTTGGTTGGTGTTGTATGAATTTATTGTAGTATATCATTGTGTTTCTTTTTGGAGGTGCATGGGAGCTACAGATCCCCTCTTAACAATGCACATGACATGCTACTCCACATCTTTACATTGCCAAAATTCTATGGGTTATATATTTTGTCAAAATCACTTAAAACTTGTAACTCGTTTCAAGTACTTTGTTGGTTTAGAAAACCATGGTGTTATTATGTGTAATATTCCTAATTATCCATGGCTAATTGGAATATTCAATTTTGTTCAATTTTTGATTTCTATAATTATTTGTAAATAAAAAAGTGAGGAAGGGGGACATAACACACTTTTAAAATAAAAAGTCACTTCCTAGTAGCACAATGTTGTGACTTAAAGGGGAGCCAAGGGGGCCAAAGGGGGGCGTAGAAATGGAGCCCACATAGACACATGGAGGGACTGCGCAGGAGGGAAGAAACACGTGGCAAGAGAGGAATCACGCAGGAGGAGGTGAGCCTTGGGATTGAGAGAGGCAAAGGCTATAAAAGAGAGAGGAGCCCCCTCATTTTGATAATTTAGTTATGAGCATTTGTGATGGTCATTTTGACTTAGAGCACGCTGGCTGTTTAGCTAGTCTGCAACACTGTTTAGTGCATTGAGTGTCTCCGTTCGGAGATCTCACCCTTAGCCCTAGGGGACTTCGAGTGCCTGCTCGGGCAAGGTATTTCCATTGGCATTCTAGCAATAGTTTCATCAACATTTCAGCAACAGTTTCATCAGTGTTTTGGAGGACTGCGCAACACTGAGAGGGGGACGCAATTCTTTCTGGCAGGAGTCTGGGTTGAGGGTTTGCAGGAGGATTTGTGCTGAGAGATAGAGTAGGGGATCAGCCCTTGCATATTGGAGAGTTTTGGCAGGGGTTTTAGGCAGATTTCTGGAGGGTTTCATTCAGTGGCAGCACAGAGCATTGAGGGACTGTGCAGAACCCCAAGGGGGTGATTTTCGGGGGTCGGCCATTTTAGAAAATCTTTCTGGGCTTTTCTAGGTTTCTTGAGTAGAGTCCGATTCCAGAATTTCAGCCTTTTTTGAAGAGGGGAGCAGCCCCAAATCTTCATTTGATTTCTGGCAGCAGCAGCAGTAGCACGACAGTTCTCTAGTAGCTTGGACACAGTTTAGAGAGGGGCCATTCCTCTGCTATTTTGAGTGTATTTCTTCACTTGCCTTGTGCAAGTCGAGGTGCCATCTTTCTGATCACCACCTGTACTCATTCTATTACTCAATATAATAAAATGACTTAGCATTTCTCTCTGCATTTCTTGAGTATCTGCTTATGGTTATATTGTTATATGTTGCACCATTGTTATTTTTATCTCTTTGAGCATTTTCGGCTATTATACCACTTGTGTGTTTTCTCCTACACTCTTAGACAGAGTTTGGAAAGGGCCAGGTAGCCTCCGGATCTCGTCCTCTTTTTAGAGGCAACATATCTGGTAAATGCCCTCCCAGTCCATCTCTGGTTGGAGTTCGTGTGTTTTTGAGGAATATTCCTGATAAGGGATATTACATTATGGGAAAACAAGCCCACTGGTTTAAAAGCTCTCCAACTTGCCTTAGCCCAATAGACATATTAGTTGCTAAACTCCTTTTTATTGAAGTTGCATCAAAGCAACATAAGTGTTTAAGTTATATCGGGGTGAGCTTTTCTCGTTACCGAATTCCATGCAAGATCTACTTCATACACATTGACTACCTTTAGCTACTAGCCATCACTAAGGGTTATATATTTTGTCAAAATCACTTAAAACTTGTAACTGGTTTCAAGTACTTTGTTGGTTTAGAAAACCATGGTGTTATTATGGGGAAACAATCCCACTGGTTTAAAAGCTCTCCAACTTGCCCCAACCCAATGGACATATTAGTGGCTAATCTCCTTTTTATTGATCAGAAAGGGGACAAAAACCCATGCAAGATTTACTTTAAGTGTAGCTTGTAGAGACAACTCTTTTGGTCATGCCCTATTCATTGTACCAAAGTTGGCACATGAGACCCCCCTTGCATGGACCCACCCACCCTACACTCTTGGGTATTGAAACCCTTGAGGAGACAATTGACTTATGCTATTAGGTTTTGATATCATTTTAGGGACCAATGTTATCGTAATTGGATCGATTTTGTCAAAATTGGTCGGTTGGACCAGTTCTAGGGTTATATCGATCTGGTTGAGTTTCAAAATGGTGATAGCTGGTTTTGTACCAAACCAACTGATTTCATATTGCGCTGGCTATAAATGCCAAAACCAGTTGGTTTTGTACAACCAATGATGGGAACCACTTCAACTCATTTTTTTTTAAATCAATTAAATAAAAAGGTGAAACATTAAACCTAAAACTTTGTCCCCTTCAATGCTATCTTAAAGAGCCCCCCACTTTCCATTTCACTCACACAATTCATTTGAGCAATTTGGAATTTTTCAGTTGAGTTTCTTGGGTTGATTTGGAGAGAAGGGTTGATTAGAAGAATTTGTTGGGCTGATTTGAAGAGCTTGATTGAAGGATTGATTTGGAGAGTTGGATGGGTACCTTTAAGGCCAGGGTCATCAAGTTAGAATCCCATTTTTGGATTTAGTCATTTTGAGGCATCTCTCATATGATTAGATTGTATAGTCTAGTCTCGAGACTACAATTATTAATTAGTACTATGCTTATTTTTGGACTCTAGAGGCCATTTAGAACTTTTTTGTTGATGTATTTTGTTCAGATATGGATTGCACTCAATGCTATTTTGGTTGTATGCATAGCTACTTGATATATATACGAGAAACTTTGCATATATACAAGTATATGCAAATTATAATGGTTTGGATTCACATGAATGTTATGAAACTATTTCTTGTTTCAAAATTTGAATATTTTATGTAGTTTTTGATCGACTGGTTTTGTACTTCAATATATATTTATTTTTTTCTAGCATTTGTTTGGTTCTGGTTTTTGGAGTTGATTGATTTGATAACTAGTCTAGTTGTGATAAAATTTCTAGGAATGCACCCACCCTACCCACATGTGTTTCAACCTCACGACATAGATTGGACATCAAACCTAGTTTGCCAATCCACCTACACCCTCAAAGGCCATTAATAGACCTTGTCTAAGGATGTACCCATGCTATCTCCTTGAGTGTTTGATATGGGCACGTGACAGCTATTGGATATTCACATACAAGAGCAAAATCCCAAGAGAAAGAATAAACATGCAAGTAGAAAGGAGATTATTGCACTGTACACTTTGTTGTACACTCATTTGTATTATCTCAATATGGGAGTACAACATTATAGGAGAGTGATGAAGTTTGACTAAGTTTCTAATAAAATACAATAAAAGGCGAGTAATCACATTTAACAATGAGATAAGAGAATAATACAGTGTAATGTGTAAATTACAATTAAATACATAGCCTAACTAACTTTAATACAAATTCAGGGACTAATTAAGTCTTATTAGTTTCAACCTCCTCACATAGCTTGAGTCTCAAATTGAACTTACCAATCCACCTACTATAGAAATTTTCCAAATTGGAGTTTTAGTACAAAACATAAAATTTCATCTCTTTGACTAGAGGTTTCTCAGATCTCAACTCTCTGAATTTTCAGCCTTAGGGCAGTCATGTAATAGAATATAAAAGAACAACGGAAAAGACACAATATTTTATTCTCAAACAAGGCAATTTTCTAGGTAATCCAAGGAGATAAGATACCATACTGTCTAGATAAGTTTCATTCCTCTAGAGCAAATTATCACACATAAAGCAGATCTGAAAATTCACTTTGGCAACAGTTATAATAGTGGTAAAACAACAGATATGACCACAACAGAAAACCCCTTAAGTTCTTCAATGATGATGTCAAGTCATTCAACAAATTGTCCTTTTACTTATGTCAAATCATCAAGACATATATAGCTGTTAATAAAGATACACGAAGAACGTGTATGGCTGAAAATCAAATATGGAAATTGCACAAGTTTTGGATAGTTGGAAGCTTCATTAATATGCTCAAGATAAAGGCTCCATAGCCTTCTCTCAATGCTAGTACAAGCCACTAGTGCTCCAGTACCCTAGCTAGGGAAAACAATGAAAATCCGATCTCAACCAAGGAGCTCCAACATGCAATAATCACTCCAACAATCCTCCAAGAAAATGCATTCTTTTCTCTTCTTCTCCACCAAAGCTACCCTAGGGTTTTATTAAAATACCCTTATCTCAAACCTCCAAGGGTAAACCCCAATGTTCCACCAAGTTTCCAAGATAGGGGGCACAGGAACGAGAAGACGCATATGGGGGATATGTTGGAGCACCTGCAAATTTTAGGGAAATTCAGGGGGGATGTGGGGATGTTGGGGCTTTTATAAACATGATTAAAATTAAAATTCAACAAATTATGAAGACAATGATTCATACATCATAAACGATTCAATAGTAGATAATAAATTTTGAAGACTAGAATAGTAAATTGAAATTACTCAAACTCAAAAATAGTAAAAAGTGACGAGTCAAATACTAGATCTAAAGTCAACAGTATCTAGAGTCAAGACTCAAAAGTTAAAATTGAAAATGAACAATGAACCAATGTTATGAGAATACTGAAAATGAACAATGAACTAATGTTATCGGAATTGGACTCGTCATCGAACCAATTGACTGCAAAACTAGGAACCGGAGAAAAATGGATCAAAAAACCAATCGACCAATAAATACATAAACATTCAATTTTTTCAAAAAATAAATGAACATTCATGTGTGTAGGGCCGCTCCATATGGCCCCAATTTTTTGCTCATTTTTTTTTCAAGGACAGGGAAATACATCTATAAATATAATTGCAAAACTTTACAGCTTCAATACTTAAGCACACTGTCACTATTAAATTCTACATCAACATACAAAACAATAATGCATGAAATATAATGAAGAATGGTCAAATATTTTACTAATTAACCCATAAAACAAGTTACATGAGTTACTATTCACCCAATAGAAGTTAGAATCCTCAATGCACGCTGTCGGGATCCTCATTCCTTTCTCATCGTGGTTGCAATGATTCGTTTTTTGCAATTCCCACCGTGCTTAACTGAATTTGCTGACCCACTTGGTTGTCCACCCTACCAACGCAAGGTACTCTTCTTCCCTTTGGCTGCTCGAGCTGTAGTGGGGTTGTAGGTAGGAGGAGAGAATAACACTAGCCAGTAGGAATTTGGGCCCGCCACACTATCAACGATGCTCAAGATCACCAATTTACAAAAAATCACAGGTTCTCACTAGAAAACTTAGAATGCCATTATGACACCCATCTAACATTAAGGAGCTCCAACATGTCCCCTTCATAAGAATGTGTTCCTTTTATAGAGTCTTTTAGGCGAGGATTAGACGTGACAATTTTTTTCACATGCAAAATAACTATTTATTAAATTTCATAAATTTGATTATCACCCAGCGACATGTCCTATCTAGAATTTTGCTCTCACGCAATTTCCTGTTATTTTATTTAAACTAAAGATTTTCTCTCACCCAAGATACACATGTTCCTAAATTTACTCCTAGATGTTCCCTTATGCCCCTTTTTCCCTTAATTTTTGCAACTTGTTTCTTGTGGCCTACCAAGAGTCCCAGTTAGTTGTAGTTACTCCCTTTAATTTCTCCTTTTCAAATTTTGTTATCTTTTTAGAATTTTCTCAATTAGGTGAGGTTCTTTTGATTTTAGTTTCTTAGAATTACTTATTTTAATAATTCAATTCTGCACCCATCTATTTTAATAATGCATTTATGTCCACATCAATTTAACTTTAGATTATTTTCCATTTTAAACATGACATCTTGTAATTAACCTTGTATCTATCATTTACTTAGCTCTAACTTACATTATGATTAAACCCATTTTTAGGTATTAGTTTGCTAACATTAGTTAGGCAATTTCTTTTAGTTTAGTTTTCTTGTTATCACTTATTCAACTTTAGATTTACTTGATATTCAATAGCATATCAATCCCTTAAAGACTTGATGAGAGCTACTTTAAAGACTTGATGGATCTCTCTTGTTATGAATTAACCAAATCATAGATTTCATTATCCTCCATTTGGTGCAAGGGTGCCAACTCTCATGCCCTTCAAGAACCGCACATTCCAAGGGTGCCACAGTTTAACCATCAAATGCTTGTGATTCAAGCAGGAAAAATAATTACTAGTGGAATGGAAACTCAATAGTCTTGTTGTCGCTTTTGTTGATAGTTCCATGGTCACTGAGGATCAAGGCTCTCCTCGATGCGCACCCCTCAATAATACCTTGTGAGTGACCATATCCATGGTCCAACCCTCACGACATCGTGCAATGCCAAGGATAAGTACCCCCGTACTTCATCTTAAGCCACGACTGGAGTGCTAGCAAGTATAACTGAGGAGACTGATCATACCCCTCCAAATATGTTTGGTCTCCTTCACCTACAACCCCACTACCCTTATGCGGGTCATTCGGTTAACACTCATAATGCCTGAAAAGAAATTTGTGAGAACATCCCTCAGTATAATCCATATAATCATACCCATTATTTGCATCAATATCAAATATCAAAACATAAATATAAATCAGAACGTGACTCAAACCATCATAGTATGGGTTGTGTCCATAGTCCTCTTTTCCTACCACACAGAGGAAGTAGTTAGTAAAAGTTGATAGACATGATATAACTATCATCCAATAAGCATCATAAATGATCACATATAAAGGCCATAATCAACAACATCATCATCAGAATGAAGGTAAAATATCATAATATCATGAATACATGTCTCAAAATACATAAAAAGTGTGGATCATCATGCTGATGTCATCAAAGAATAATATATAAATCAAATTATGTCTCAAGATGTTAGAATTTTGGGTAGCTCAGAAGGTATTTTCAAGAGAAGGAAACCTATAAGATGAGTTTGTTGGGAAATTTACCTAAAGTTGGGTTTTTGGACCCAAAGCAATGGCTTTAGGACCTAAAGAAACTAATTATTTATTCTAATGGGTTGAGAGGTTAAAACACTAAGATCTAGATGTGCGTAAGAGAGATGTGACTTCTCTTGTGTAGGGTGTGCCCTAGTGGAGGGCCAAGTTCTGCTCATGGAGGCTGAGATACCCTTGAGAAGACCACAACTCTTGTTCTGAGAAGGTCGAGTCAAAGGTTAGAGGAGCAGTAAGAGGGCCAAAGTCTTGGAGAGTTGGAGATTAGGCCGAGCTTGATTTAGGGCCCGGTCTAGGCCAACAAAGGAGATCTAGCCATGCTACTGTAAACCTTGAAGGAGGTCAAATGCCTCAATCTGTGTGAACAAAAGATTTGTGGAGGCATGAGGGAAAAGGGTTTCCATGAGTGAGAACAAAATCAAAATACCAACTCATCTTTTGTTTGCATTAGCCCAAGAAGAAGATGTAGAATCTCAAGAGCAGCTGCAGTAAGGAGCACAAGTTTATGGTTTGTTTGTGATGGAAAGAGGCCAAGTCTGCCCTGGTAGATAGGACGAGAATGATGTATGTGCCCTAAGAGGGCTCTATCCAGGTGAAAACAAAGAGCATGAGGGCACTGAAAATTATGTTTGAAGTTAGGGTTATGTTCTGTGCAAAGGGAGGAGGGTCAAAAGGCCTTAGAAAGTTTGTTGGACTTTTGTGGTAAGGTCAAGCCCTAGGAGAGGACGAAATTGACCTCAGATTTGGAATAAAGGCAATGAGTACCTCAGGAAGAGAGAGAAGGCATTGGGACAATATGTAAAAGTTGATTTTCTGGAGAAGATGAATTGCTGAGATGGATTTCTGAAGTCTATTCACTAATGGAGTTGTGAACAACATGTTAAAGGGTTGATTATACAGTGACCTTAAAGGATCTAAGTCATTTGTGTAGCTGTAAGTTCTGGAGCTAATTATGTAGTGTTTTTTAAGGACTAAACTCGTTGTGAGCAGTTGGGTATGCAGAGGAATTAAAGGAGTTACTTATGTGTGATGGAGGCAAACAACAACTAGATACATCAAGGGCAGAGAGGACAGAAAGGGATACAAGCAAGGGACTGCAATAACAAGTAAGTCAAGAATTTGTTCTTTGATGTGATGGGAAGATTGAGGATCTAATGGATATGACCGCAAGCCCTAACCTATTTGTATACTATTTATACTAGTTGTACTAGTGATCTAAAGGGCCATGTGTGAAATTTCCTTGAAATTACAGCAATTGGGATTTATTCTCCTAACTGATTAGTAGTTTAATTGTTTACGACAATTAGCGAAAAAATCACACAACAATACTTCACAAAATAATTAAGTTGCGGGAGTAAAATCAAGAACTAAGAAATCGATGCACACACATAAAAATGACATAATTATTTTGGACTAAAAAGTCTCCGGACAAACCCTGAAGGGAAAATCGGTGCAACAAATGAGGGTTTATTTTAATTATTATGAAACAAATTCTAGGAGTACAATAATCTAGATGCCCAAGTAGCAATCCTCCAGAAAATATACTGGAAAAATAAAATGGAGAAAATTTCTCCCTTCTACAATCAATCCGACCTCCATTCGCTTGCTCGAACCCCACACTGGCAAACTTACTCTGCCTGGAATTAGCATTGATTGGCGTGGATAATTTGCACTGCTTGCTAGCTGGCTCCAAGTGAGTCGTCCATCCTCCCTCTGCCCCTAGAAAATATTTGCTCTGCCTCTTGTTAGAAAATCATAAAGGCATAAAGATTTTCTTATACTTGATAATTACTTGTGATGTTCTTGACTTCTTCTTAAGTTTCTTTTATATTTTCTTTCTTTTAGTTCATCAAGCAATTATCAAAGAAATAACACATAAACAATGGACACCAAATATAGGCACTATGCCAGGGAAAAACCCCCCCTTGAGGGGAAAACCCAGTGAAAATTCTCTTCCTTTCATTAGTATTCTTTGAGACTCTTCACCTTAGACAAAGACCAAACCTTCCCTCCACACCAAGTCAGCCTCCCAGATCTTCGACCTCTTTTCCAACAACTTCGACTATGTAGCAGCTTTCGACATCAACGAAACTTGGAAGACTTCGATCTCCCAAACTACGACACGAAACAGAGAGAGATGCACCAAAATTTTGTTTTTCTTCTTCTCCTTAGACTCCACCCAACTCGCACTTCATTTGGCTTCATTAGACCCACTTCGCACTTCTCCGACTTCCTTAGAAATATCGAACTAGCTTGAGATGATATGCTCCAAATGAATTCAAATTGCTTCTATTTATAGGCTTCAAGGGAGGTCGAATTGATGTCCTTAGGCCGACTTGGTGTGGAGGATACATAAATTATATTTGACTCAATACTAAACCTTTTTACTTGATTCAAAAGCCCAAGAAGGGTCTCTTTAAAAGTACAATGACACTTTTGACTTAGAATAAATCCTAGAAGTCCTTAATGGGGAACTTGACCTAAAACATGGTGACCCAAGCATGAAACCCATGCTTTAATAAGTCACAATAATAATAATATTATTTTTTTTCTTTATTCTTTTGACAAGTACATTACAAGATGATTCAAATACCTTAAATGGAGAATGAACCTAGTTACATTTTCCAACACTCCCTCTTAACTAGGGAGGTATGCATCCTATACAAGTACAAGGAAGATCTCAACTATATGAACCATGAAGAACTTTAGGCACCACAATGCCATGGACTATATTTTTGACGAGGGCAATCTATCCATTGGTCTCTTGTAATGACCTATCTATAAATATCAAGAACGCAAGAATAATAGCAGGCATACGGTGCATGCATATGATAGCTACATATGCATGTGTCGCATACATCGCACTAGTATTATATACTAAATTAACTATAAGTGCTAAATACCATGACACTTCTTTAAATAGAGGTTCTACTCATCCATCAATATTGTTTAATGTATGGGTAAATATTAAAAGAGGACTATATAAATTATATATATTCCAGATTATTGATAAAAATTATATTAATAAATTAATAAAATAAATTTTAAAATATATATAAGAAATTAATTAAAAAGGGCACTAGGTATAAAGTTATAATGTTATATTAAAAGAATATTTTCATAAAACACAATGTGATATATTAAAACATAAGACATATATACGATATAATGTTTATATTAAAAAATAATATTTTAATAAAACATAATATGATTTATTAAAATATAAAACATATACATTCATGACCTTTAAAAGAGATAAGGGAAGAATATGTAAGGGAGGAGCGTGTCACCAGCAGACTGTGTGGTGGGCTGCAGAAGGAAGAGTGGCCACCACCAAACAACAGGATAAAACCACAGGACAGTGATTTGGGAAGGGAGGAAAAAACGAAGGGAAGAAGATGGGAAGGAGGAGGAACGTCATGTACGGAAATCATCCACAGGAAGAGCTTGAGTTGTTCTGAGGTTCTGGGCACGGGGGAAACAGTCGGCTTCTGCTAAGAAGCTTACTGGATTGAGCAGCCAGGTTCTGCTCAGTTTGGCTGGGTGGATTCGGTCTTTTGGTAACTGTAGCAGCGTAGTTGGAGGCATCTTCAACTGCAGGGAACAGGTAGGTACCTCAGCGGTTCTGTCAGTTGATTTTTGTAAGATTTTCAGGAAATTGTTTACAGGTTCATGATATAAATCCCTTTATTGTATTTGCATCTGTTTATGGTCTTTACATCTCTCAAAAATTTAGGCACCGCAATGCCACAGATTAGATTCTTGACCAAGGAAATCTATCCGAGTGGGAATAAAATGGATTCAAGCTTTCAGCCTCTCTAGGTACCGTCAGGCTTACTTGCTAACCACCAACCCAAAGATCTAGGTGTGTATCCAAAAACAAAGCTCTATAACCAACACCACCTTTTTCAACTTCAGGACCTAGACATCAACACAAAGTGTCGACCAAATGTCTTCCCAGGCAATGATTCACTCACAAAGCCTCAACACTCCTTGAAACAACAGATCAAGGATAACTAATCTCTCCTACTCAAACTGATTGGTAACCAACATGTTAGCAAAAACCTTCGAGAGATTCACTTGTACAAACACAACCCCAATCAATAATATACTTTCGCATGTACATAATCAAATACAAACCTTTGGGGTCATTCAGATGTTGCTTCTCAACACAGTAGGACTATCGATTGAATCCTTGACAAAATATTTCTTCATCATACACTTTCCTTTCCTACTTCTCATGCAGCAACATATCCTTCAAAATTCATTCTCCAATCAAAACTATGTTATGCCCTCCCTCTCAACCAGGGAGCATCTTTTTATCCAGACTCCCTCTTAATCTCAGGGAGATCTTTCTTACTCAGGCTCCCTCCTAACCCAGGGAGATCAACTTCTTTTCTTCGACATTGGAGAATCTTTTGTGGCATCCAACCATTTCATTAGAGTTATCATCATCCACATCATGCTTATCACATCAATGAACATCTTCACCATATTGAAGATTGTGTACCTATGCAACATAGATTGCAAGTACAACCAATTCTATAGAAGCATGAAGTTAGTCATATCAAAATTATGGAAGCATTTCAACTTTATATATATCAGATACCAAAACTTAATTATAAGTAGGTGATACATACTCTTCAACATCTTGATAGGGACTTTGTCATAAATCCTAGACTACTTCATAACAACTTTCATTACATCTAGGGTTTCAATGTTTCTTCCAAAGGTATGACATACCCTTTTGCAACATATAGCAAACCATATAAACAAATGTAGATCTACAAGGCATCTAACTACTTTCGAAATTCATATGTTAGACTTCCCACTAGGGTTTCATACAAATCCTAGATTTCATACAAGAGTATTAATCAATCAAAACCAATCACAACTTAGTCATCAACATGACTAGCTTCCACTAGGGTTAGTTGCAAACCCTAGATTTTTCAATCAACCATCAATCACAACTAAAACTCAGATTTCAACAATCTTATACAAATCTCAAATTATCACATTGTCGTCATACATAAGAGATTTTTAATTCTACTAAGGTTTAACTCCAAAACACTAGAATTTTATTTTCACAATCTCAACAATCATTATATAAATAGATCTCAAATTGTCATATCACACATACTAGAGAATTTACCTACTACTAGGGTTTAACTGCAAAACCTTAGATTTCTAAATATCATCATCCTAGAATATCAGACAAGGACTTATATTATACTTATGACCATCAATAATTAGGTCAACACAAATATCTAGGAATTCATTACATGCATAAGCATATCATATGTTAGACAACATTAATACATTAGAAATGTACTGACCTAGACCAAGCTAGGGTTTTGACCAAATGTACACATATATATGCCTAGGGCTTCATTCCTAGGGTCTTACTTTAAAAACATAACAAAGGTTTTTCTTATAGGCTCAATCAAACCCTAAATATCTAGGGTTTCATAACTTAGCAATGCAAACCCTACTATTCCAAAATTTCAAACGTTCGAGATCTCAGACAAATATCATTCAACCCTGACAAGTTAAGAGCTCATAGTTCTTCAAAAGTGGGAGCTTCCTTCTAACTGTTAAATCCTACAGCAAATGCACCCCAAGTAGGTGGCAATCCTAATAGAGCAGTGATCACGAGTTCTTTGTCTGGAACAATTTCATCAATGGCCAAAAGATCATCTTTGATTCTTGCTATCTTGACAAAGAAGGGGGCCACTGTATCTTCTTTAGTCATCTTTGTGGTCCTTAGTTCATTTTTCAAGCTTGCCACTTGACCAATGTTCTTAATAGCGAATAACTTTGACAAGGCTTCATTTATTTCTTGAGCATGATTGATATTGGCTATAAATGGGACAATGTTGTCCTTTATTCCTTCTACCATTAGAGTCATGGCCACCAATTCTAATTCTTTGAGCTTTACTTTGTCAGCATCACTAGAGTCATATGTAGGCTTCTTTACTTTTCCTTTGACCAAGTCAAATACTTTGTTCTTTTCAAGGATGAGGTCAATCCTTCTCTCCCTTGATTGTGTTGGACTGAGACATCTTCCTTGAATATAGTAGACTTCTTCCCTGAGATAATCTCTTTGAATGGTTCCTTGATCAAGTGCTTGAGACTGCCTTTTTCTTCTTTTTTGATCAAAGCTTTGATACCATGTTAGAAAATTAGAAAGGCAGAAAGATTTTCTTATACTTGATAATTACTTGTGATGTTCTTCACTTCTTATTAAGTTTTTTTTATATCTTCTTTCTTTTAGTTCATCAAGCAATTACCCAAGCAATAACACATAAACAATGGACACCAGATATAGGCACTATGCTAGGGCAAAACCCCCTTCGAAGGGAAAACCCAGTGAAAATTCTCTTCCTTTCAATAGTATTCTTTGAGACTCTTCACCTTAAATAGACCAAACCTTCCCTCCACACCAAGTCAGCCTCCCAAATATTCAACCTTTTTTCCAACAACTTTGACTATGTAACAACTTCTGACATCAGGTAGCTTCTGACATCAACGAAACTTGGAAGACTTCGATCTCCCAAACTAGGGCATGAAACAGAGAGAGAGGCACCAAAATTTTGTTTTTCTTCTTCTCCTTAGACTCCACCCAACTCGCACTTCATTTGGCTTCATTAGACCCACTTCGCACTTCTCTGACTTCCTTAGAGATATCGAACTAGTTTGAGATGATATGCTCCAAATGAATTCGACTTGCTTCTATTTATAGGCTTTAAGGGAGGTCAAATTGATGTCCTTAGGCCGACTTGATCTCTTCTTGGCTGACTTGGTGTGGAAGATACATAAATTATCTTTGACTCAAAACTAAACCTTTTTGCATGATTGAAAAGCCCAAGAAGGGTCTCTTTAAAAGTACAATGACTCTATCAACTTAGAATAAATCCTAGAAGTCCTCAATGGGGACTTTGACCTAAAACATGGTGACCCAAGCATGAAACCCATGCTTTAATAAGTCACAATAATAATAATAATAATTATTTTCTTTATTCTTTTGACAAGTACATTACAAAATGATTCAAATACATAAAATGAAGACCGAACCTAGTTACATTTTCCAACCTCCTGGATGATCTCCTGGCCTCCGACAATTGAAACAAACCCTCTCTTGCAACTCACACTGGGGTTTCTAGCTACTTGCACTAGATTTTGCGACCCTTTCTACAGATAATTCAACCTCCTTTCTCCTACCAATCAGACACTGGAGAAACAATGGAAAATTTCCCGGAATCCTCTTGAATTTTCAACTACTCCTCTCCAATGCTATCCCTTCGGTTCAAGTTGTGCCCTCACTAACTGCGAATTAGGTAGCTTGATTTGCTAGGAAAACTGATGCTCAATGTGTCTCTCTCCATCCCTTCGAGCTGCTCTTATAATCTCTTGTTGAGACTTCAACGACCAAGATTAAATCCTCATCAATGACTAAGATCAATTAGACGTCATCAATAAGTCTCTAGAGCAATCTCGAACATCCTTAATTAATTAACTTTAATTAACCAATTTTCCTAAGTTAGACTTAGGCAATAATTTAATTATTGGCTAATTAGTTTAATTAAGGTGTTTTGGAGCCATATCTCGTGAAACTATTACTGGGTATTGGAGATCTTGTGTTTCTTAGCCTCTCAACACCATTTGAGACTAGAACAACTATTCGGTGCTACCATACCATCTAAAAACTAACACTCCCTTTTAGCAAGGAAGGTGTTTTCCACTACGCCCATTTGTTCTTTAAAGTAGATGAACTTAGCTCTCCCTAGAGATTTCGTGAATATATCAGCAATTTGCTGCTTTGTGGGACTATTGGGAACATTCTATAGTTGGACTGACCCACGCTACACACAATCTCTGATGAATTGGTATCATATGTCTATATGCTTTGGCCTATCATGGAACACTGGATTCTCAAAGATCCTGATGCAACTTTGATTATCGTAGTAGATATTAGTTGCCTCCATCTTCTAACTGAACAAACTCACTAACAACTTCCGAAGCCAAATAGCTTCACATGTGGCCATGCTAGCTACCATGTACTCTGCTTCTCCAGAGTGGCCATGCTAGCTACCATGTACTCTGCTTCTCCAGAGCTCAATGCCAGAAAATTTTGCATCCTACTAAATCAGGTGTTAACGTTGAAGCAACACCCTGATGTGCTCTTCCGATCCACTGAATTGCCTGCCCAATTTGCATTTGTAAAACCACATAACTTGACACCATCACCTAGAATATACCTCAACCCATACTCGATCGCGCTACATAAATACCTTAGTATGCCTCGCTGTTGTCCAATGCACTCTCTTCGGTCCCACTATAAACTAACTGAGAGGGTTGACCACGAAGCAGATATTTGGCCAAGTGTTAACTAGATACATGAACGAATCAATGAGTTGTCTATACAATGTAGAGTCCACGTCCTTGTCCTCTAATTCATCTATCTTCCTCCAGTTGGTAATCATAGGCGTAGACATATGCCTACAATCCTACATCCTAAACCTCTTCAGAATCTCTATAGTGTATCTCTCTTGATGAAGGAAGATCTCCCCATCCCTCTGCCATACCTCTAGGCCTAGGAAGTAATGTATCAGTCCTAAATCCTTCATCTCAAACTCTGTTGCCAAGTTCCTCTTGCAGTCCTCTATGAGCCTTGATGACCCTGTTAGAAAGAGGTCGTCTACATACAATACTAGGATGAGTGGCTCGCCCTCTACCATGAGATAGTAAAGGTTGGGATCTGCATCACTCTTGACAAATCCCATCTGCTGCAAGTAGTTGTTAATTTGAGTGTACCATGCCCTGGATGCTTGTTTGAGCTAGTATAGTGCTCTCTCCAGTGTGCACACGTGTCCCCCTCTCATGTGTCTCCAAGCCCTCTGGTTGTTTGATGTATACCTCCTCCTCTATCACCCCGTTTAAGAAAGTTGTCTTGACATCCAAATAGTGAATCTGCCATCCCATTTGCGTTGCTAGAGATATAACTAACCAGATGGAAGTATACCTTCATCAATGACTATTCTAGGAACCCTAGTTGCACGGAACCCCACATCATCGTGTTCCATGCTTAATTCTGGAACACTTGTCACTATCTCCTTGAGCATCCTAAGTGCTCCATGGTGTAAATTTCCCATTCTCCTATGCCATAATTCATTCAGGTCTATCCCACTGCTAATGTCATCACTATTGTTGTTGCTAACTAGTGCCTTTCGAGAGTCAAGTTGCAACTTGTATAACTTGTTGCTTCGAACTCCAATCTGTTTCATCTTCTTCTTCCAGTCCCGGTGTTTAATGAACAACTTCTTCCCTATGAAGTGGACATCATATCCCTTGTCTTGTAGTTTTGAGACTGAAATCAGGTTCATGCCCAAGCCTAGCACATGCAACACATTTGTAACACTGGTGCTTGCTCCTGATTCCCTTTGAATCTTGATGGTACCTACTCCAATTGGAGTACATTTATTCTTGTTTCCCATCTAGATTTGGAAGTCCATTTGCTCCTCTTTATAGTTGGAGAAGTATTCTCTAACTCCTGTCATATGAGCAGACGCTCCACTATCTATATACCAAACACCTTGTGAAGTTGAGCTAGAGAGGCAAGCTATCTAAGCGAATTCATCCTCCAATTTGGAAGACAAATATGTAGCCTCCTGAACGTTAATTCTCTTTGCGGCCATACTAGAGAATTCTAAGAATTTTAATGGGGAAGTCTTGGGTAAAACTTGTCATGTGCTTTTCTCTTCCTACCTAGCGTAGATCTGCAACTGTAGCCCTTGTTGCAAATCTTCTGCGTCGAGATCTACTCAACAAATCAACTAATATGCACATCGGAACTGCTTCTCAGCAACCACAGTGCTTGCAAATTTTGCTTCAGAGGCTATCGAATTTTTCTCCTGATTGGATTTGGAAATCGAACCCTCTGCCTCTACAATTCTCACTCCATGCCTGGCCTGTGCAGATCTGAGCCATGTGCTTCATATCTCCCTCTAAAACTACACAATCTATTAATCTTTTGCCTTTGAGCTTCCGATCTGATAAAAGATGCTCTGCTACCATGTGGAATTTCCCTGAAATTGCAACAACTAGAATTTATTCTCCTAATTGATTAGCAATTTAATTGTTTATAGCAATTAACAAATAAATCACACCGCATTTCTTCACAAAATAATTACATTGCGGAAGTAATATCAGAAACCGAGAACTAGATGCACACAAATAAAAATGACACTATTTTGCACAAAAAGTCCCCGAAAAAACCTCAAAGGGAAAACTGGTGCTACAGATGAGGGTTTATTTTTATTATTATGCAACAAATCTTGAGAGTACAATAATATGGATGCCCAATTGGCATAATAAAATGGAGAAATTTTCTCCCTAAAGTAATCAATTTGGCCTCCACTAGCCTGCTCGAACCCCACACTAACAAACTTGCTCTGCCTATAATTCGCACTGCTTGGTGTGGATAATTTGCACTGTTTGGCGTGGATAATTCGCACTGCCTGATAGCTAGCTCTAAGTGAGTTGTCTAGCCTCCCTCTGCCCCTGGATAATATTCGCTCTGCCTTCTAGATGATCTCTCGACCTCCGACAACTAAAATGAACCTCTCTGGTAACTCACATTGGCTTCTACGACCCTCTCTATAGATAATTCGGCCTCCTTTCTCCTACCAATCTAGCACTGGAGAAACACTGGAAAATTCCCTGGAATCCTCCTGAATTTTTGGTTGCTCCCTCTTTGGCTCGAACTGTGCCCTCACTAACTGTGAATTGGGTAGCTTGACCTGCCAAGAAAATTGATGCTTGATGTGTCTCTCTCCATTCTTTCGAGCTATTCTTATAGTCTCTTGTTGAGACTTCAACGAGCAATATTAAATCCTCATCTACGACTAAGATCAATTAGACTTGATCAATGAAAGTCTTTAGAGAAATTTCAAACATCCTTAATTAATTAACTTTAATTAACCAATTTTCCTAAGTTAGACTTACGCAATAATTTAATTATTGGATAATTAATTAATTAAGGTGTTTCAGAGCCATATCTTGCGAAACCATTTCTGGGTATTGAAGATCTTGTGTTCCTTAGCCTCTCAGCACCATCTGAGACTAGAACACCTATCTGATGCTACCATACTATCCAAAAAATAACACCATAATCCCTGGTACGGGAGCCCCATGATTCTTTTATTAATGGACTAATAAAAAATTGAGCTTTGGGCTCAATATCTATGTGTACTTTATTCATTTCACTGTTGTAGATTTCAATTGTGCACAGTGGTTGTAAGTTGGGGATTCCTAGTGTGTTTGTGTGACTGGTTAGCGATAAACCGGATCTAGGGCCTATGGAAAATCCAACATGGTATCAGAGCTACTTTGAAGGCAGGTGGATCAGAGTGTGTGCAGGAAGCAGAGTGAGCCAGTGGAGGTTGTGTAGGCTTAGAGGGAGTCTAGCTTCAAATGAAGACTGTGAAGGATTGTCAATTGCCCTATGGAACTCTGAATCTTCAAGTTATAACGAGATAGAGGAGTTCTCAATCGATGCAAGGATAGTGACGGACCATGCAAGAACATTCATGGTGGTGCAAAGAAAATACATTTTTGCATGCGAGGACAGTCATGCACCATGCAAGGCAAAGCTAGGCCTAGTATAATGAAGACATGGAACATACGAGGATAGATATGGCTACACAAGGAAAGTCATGACTCATGTGAGGACGATCATGGGCATGCAAGGAAAGTCATGGAGCTGGAAGCGTGAAGGAAATACCTTCCTCACTAAGAGGGAGCGTTAGAATTTTGGGTAGCTCGGAAGGTATTTCAGAAAGAAGGAAACCAATCAAAGTGAGTTTGTTGAGAAATTTACCCAAATTTGGGGTTTTTGACCCAAAGCACTAGATTTAGGACCTAAAGAAACTAATTATTTATTCTAATGGGTTGAGAGGTTAAAATCCTAAGGTCTAGAGGTTTCCTAAATGACTCAAGAGAAATAATAAATAAAGGAGCCAAAGGAGAGGTCCAGTTTGCATAAGAGAGATGTGACTTCTCTTGTGTAGGGTGTGCCTTAGTGGAGGGCCAAGTTCTTCTCATGGAGGCCGAGATACCCTTGAGAAGACCACAACTCCTATTCTGAGAGGGTCGAGTCAAAGGTTAGAGGAGCAGTAAGAGGGTCGAAGTCTTGGAGAGCTAGAGATCAGGCCGAGCTTGATTTAGGGCCTAGTCTAGGCCAACAAAGGAGATCCGACCTTGCTATTGTAACCCTTGAAGGAGTCCAAATGCCTCATTGTGTGTGAAAAAAATATCTATGGAGGGCCGAGGGCAAAGGGTTTCCATGAGTGAGAACATAACCAAAAGAACAACTCATCTTGTGTCTGCATTAGCCCAAGAATGAGACGCAAAATCACAAGAGAAGTCGCAACATGAAGGAGCAAAAGTTTATGGCCTGTTTGTGTTGGAAAGAGGCTAAGTTTTCTATGTGGAAAATCCTTGTAACCTTGCAACTGCTAAAGAGAGCAAACTAATCACAAAAGACACAAGATTTCTCTACCAAAATTCCATAGCAAGAAAATAGTGAATAAAAACACAATCACATAGATCAATCACACATAGAAATTTATCTGGGGAACCCAACTGGGAAAAACCTTTCTTGCTTATATTAAATCAATTGAGCAATTTTATATATTACAAAGAATATGCTTCAAGCCTGAAGCCCTTGCAATACTGATCAGCTCTACACACGGCTGCCCAACACTTAGCCAAATAAACTTGCAAGGAAGCTCTTATTTC
This sequence comes from Pinus tabuliformis, assembly GCA_031772625.1. Lineage (NCBI taxonomy): Eukaryota > Viridiplantae > Streptophyta > Pinopsida > Pinales > Pinaceae > Pinus > Pinus tabuliformis. Next base: position 322,966,338 of record CM062808.1, on the reverse strand, counting down.
CTTGCGCAATTCAACCCCTAAAAGATAGGAATTTCCTCCTATTTCCTTGCGCAATTCCCAAGAGAAATTGCTCTGCTTGATCCTCAAGTCTCTCTACACAAAAACTTGTGTACAATGAATAAATAGATATGTGCCTTCATTCAATCTCAATAGGCAATTTGAAATGCATGACCTACTAGGGCTAAATTTAGTAGCTGCAACTTGCAACTAGTTCAATGAGAGTCAGTTGTGTTAACAAAAGTCAAACTAACTAAACTCAAGAACTCAAGTCTATCTCTATTCTAGAACTAGAGATAGTTAACTGAAAGGCACTAGGGTTTAACTCCACTAGATAACTAATTTCAGCCATCAACTAGTCCACAACTCACTGCATGCCATCAACTAATCCACAACTCACTGCATACCATCTAACTCAAATTAAATGACAACAACTCAGTGATAGACTACATCACACATGTTAACTAAAAGCTAACTCAAGAAACTATGAAACTGAATTCAAATTAGCAACTTTGACTAAGCCACAAGTCAAAGAAGCCATTCCTTGCTACAAATTCAACATTCCCAAGTAGATAGGCCGAGAATTTTGTGGATGATCTATGCTCTAAGAGGGTTCTGTCCGAGCCAGAACGAGGGGTAGGAAGGCAATGAAAATTGTCTAAAGTTAGGGTTCTGTTATGTGCAAAGGGAGGAGGGTTGAGCCTTGAAAGAGGCCTAACAAACCTTAGTTCACCTACTGTGTTGGGCCGAAAGGCCTCAAAAGGTTTGCTGGATTTTTGTGGTAAGGTCGAGCCTTAGGAGAGGCCGAAATTGACGTTAGACTTGGAATAGAAGTAGTGAGGACCTCAGGAAGAGAGAGAAGGCAGTAGGATAGTATGAAAAATTGATATGGTGAAGAAGATGAATTGCTTAAATGGATTTCTGAAGTTTGTTCACTAATGGAGTTGTGAACAGTGTGTTAAAGGGTTGATTATACAATGACCTTAAACGATCTAAGTCACTATGTGTACTTGTAAGTTCTAGAGTTGATTATGCAGTGTTTTTGAAGGGCTAAACTCATTTTGAGCAGTTGGTTACGCAGAGGAGTTAAAGGAGTTACTTCTCTATGTGATGGAGGCAAAGGACAACCAGGTACATCAAGAGAAAAGAGGACAGAAAGGGCTGCAAGCAAGGGACTGATATGGCAAGTAAGTCAAGAATTTGTTCTTTGATGTGATGGGCAAATTGAGGATCTAATGGATCTAACCTCAATCCCTAACCTATTTGTATACTATGTGTGCTAGTTGTACTAGTGATTTGAAGGGCCATGATCCTTGGTAAGGGAGCCCCGTGATTCCTTTATTGATGGACTAATAAAAAATCGAGCTTTGGGCTCAATATCTCTGTGTACTTTATTGATTTCATTGTTGTAGATTTCTACTGTGCAAAGTGCTTGTAACGGATCTAGGGCCTATGGAAAACCCAACACAAGATGGTGTAAATCTCCTATCAACTAGAGCAGGGCACTACAATGTGGATCCAAGTGAATCCAAACCACTATACACAAATATGTAAAGTTTCTCATATGTATAGCAAGGGTGCATATAACCAAAATAACACCGAGTACAATCCATCTTTGAACCAAAAATACATCAACAAAGAGGCTCTATGTAGATTCTATAGTCCAACAAAATTCATGATACAAAAAATACCTACATATCATCAAATCATTACCTATATTGGGATCCTCATATTTAATATCACCCTCTTAACATTAAAATAAAATGGAAAAAGCTTAACATGTCTAATCCAGATTTTGTTTTAGTAATAGGAACAATTTTATTAGGTTCATGATAAAGTAGTTCAACAATCAATGCCACCAACATTGAGGTACATAGTGTAATATCCTTTTTTATCATTTTTTGTTAAAATATTAGAGATTTTACTTAGACAAAATTATTCCGTGAACTACATCCAAAAGCACCATAAAAATGTGCAGAATTTGCACGATAGATATTCCCAGCAAATTAAACAAATTTGCAATAAAAACCCATAAATTAAATGAAGCGTTGCAACTCAAAAAGACATGCGAGAAATGGAAGCAAACTCAACAAAATTCAGCCTTATTATATTAAATAGGGTTCTAAGAACCTGTTACAAATACTAGCCAAAGGTTGACAATAGCTCCTGATCTTCCATTACATCACTAGAAATGAAGCCCAAATTGGCGATCTGCGTGATCCCCACTTCCAACCCACATATCTGCTCACCAACTAATGCCAATGAAGCTCTATGAGATATTTGAATGAAATCACCACAATAGTGAGTTGGGGTTTCATCCAACACGCTAAGAAAACCAAGGGTTTTCATTCTATGGCTCTCTAAACTTGAAACCAAGTTCTCAAACTTCCCAAAAGAAAATATTCCAAATCCAAGATATCCCAATGACTTGTTTCCCCTCTTTTAAAGACTTGATGGATCTCTCTTCAACCTTCTAAAAGCTCTTAATTTATTATTTTATTTTCACTCTAGAAGCTTCTCCCTTTTATTTTATTTAAGTGACTCTTTTATTTTATTTTATTTAAGTTAGTTTTAATCCTGGAAAATGATTAATCTGCCTTTATGTTTCCTTCGGCCATAGAAAGCCACTTTTCATCATCCCATCCTGTAGATCTCTTCATCCCGGTTCCAACGAGCTATTACACTAAGGTGTTTCTCCAAATAATCTGCTCCAAATAACACCTTTAGTGTATTTAATTAAAATATGCTTAATAATAACCCCGTTTATGGGAGTTGTTGAAATGCAACGAAACCAAGAACAAGTTGTGCGGAGTTGACCCTGATGATGAAATATAGCAAGCGAACCCCATTAGACACCATCAAAATCCTCCAAAACCCTCTGATCCCACTGATGGTGTAGTCTCGCTCATGTAACTTGGCTGATACAAGCCCTGGGAATCAACCCTAATCGCATCATAAGGGAAACTAAAAAAGGGGATATTACAAATCCTCATACCCTCAAGCAATCCACATTTGTCAATTGTAAAGGCATTTGTACACTAATACCATAATCCCATATGAACCATTGTGTAGCATCATGCCTCTGTCCCACCCAATCATGAATGGATCCCTCGATACCTAGATCCCAAACAAACTTCTGACTCATCATGCCACCAATAGATCCATCAGGATCTCAAGGCCACCTTGGCCATCAATCATCGCCCATGTCCCATGGCTCCAACTATACTTTGTCCCTGGTTATGGATGTTGCTCCATAAATTATCCACTCAGTAGGATACCAGTGCATCACTTCTCTCCAATCCATCCCCTGACATGGACCTTATGCATAAGTTCTCATGCAAGAGTCAATCTCACCATGTTGATGTTGGGCTAGTGCAATTGGAACGCTGATGAACAGTCGACCTATATCCCAATGCCAACTCGGACATCTCGTGTCCCTCATGTCTAAGGGATCCTGCTATGCTATGCTCCTGACTAACAATATCCTCCCCAAAATCGCCCCATCAATAGAATACCAACTCATAATCTCTCACCAATCCATCTTGTGGGAAGGATAGAATGCATGAACACCTGTACATGGAACAAGTCCACTATTGCAATGTTGCCCCATGCTCAACTCATGTTGCTTCGCCTGGTCAACCCATAAGATCCATTTAGAAAACTCTGCTCCTCTCTCTCGAATGTACAGAGGTAGGATGATAGTGTTATAAGCCCTGTCTATGTACTCCTAAAAAGGGCTATGTTGAAACTCTAGAATATGCTTCCCTGGCTGCCTAGTTAGGGACGTTAGTTGTTCCCCAATGCTAGACAGCTTGGTCATTGACTTGGTACACACAACTCCAAGCTCCTTATGTTACAGATCTATTGCAAGATGGTGCCTTAGAGTGTCTAGGTCTTCTTCATCGCCATAAGATCTGTCTTGAAATTCTCAATCTTCCTTTGGGGCTATCATATGGAAGTTCTGTAGTCATGCTAGATGCCTCTGCATCTACTTTCAAGTTTCACCTCATCAATGGCTGGCCCCAAAGATGGATGCTTAACTCCCTCGACCATGGCTCCAACTTGAGCCTTCAACGGGCTCTTCAAAGATGACTCATAATGCACACTATGTATATCATACTCCTCATGTTCATTCACCTCTGAGTGCTCTTGATGCTTGATCATCATTAGTGGCTCATCCCCACTATCATTCATCATGAATTATGGTTGGGATTTCCTTAGTGTCTTCTCCTTGGCCTTCTTCACACATGGGAACAATCTGTTGGTCACTAGGAGCTTCATTTATCTCCTCCTCATGCTAGCCATTTTAACTATCAAACATGGATGCATAAGTGAACTACTGTCAACATGATCAATGGACTCAACTATAGTAGAAGAACCCATCTCATTCTCATCAGAATTATCAAAAGGAATCCCCTCTTGTTCTACCCTTGTCATCTCTACATTTTACCCAAGCATGAGTGATTAGGCTCCCAAGGTCCCTTGCAGCTGAAGCAAAGATTTTTCCTCTTTAATTTGTTCTTGCTACCTATTTGAACCTTTGCATCCTTGTCTTCACCAACACCACTCAAGTGATTAGATGAACAAATTTGCTCCTTCATCCTCATTAGTTCCTCATTGGTCAATTGTCTTTTGATTAGCCTTATGTTCTGCTCAACCAACCTTTTTGCTAGTTCATAAGCAATAGGTGAGACAATCTGGTCCTCCCTCCAAAAAGGCCAATAACTTGGATTGTAGCGGCTTGCAAATGGCATCATGGTCACCCATAGCTCTGACCATGACTTCTAAAATATTGAGCCTCTTTCCCCATGTAGGACCCATGGTATTATGCGATCCCTGAAAGCTTTCTACTATCAACTGGAAAAATTTCCTCATAATGTCATCATTATAAGGAGGTATAGGTTAAATTAACCTTATCTTCTCATTAAGACAGTAAGCAACCATAAGCCTTACTCATTCACAAGGGTGCTCCAAGAACTTGTGCTATATCAAGGCAAGTATGGATGGTTTTAGGGCCCAATTTAAACTCCTCCAATCTGATTGGTTCACCTCAAAACTATGTGAGTCTAATTTCCCCAATTTAAGAAGGGCATTCACTATAATTTTCATGATCTTCAAGTCTGACCCAAGTGCAAAAAGAAAATTTCCTATTTTTCTTTTCTTTTTGCATATCCCTTGGCTACTCTAGTTGTAGAATAACATGGAATCCTCTTGAGAAAGGTCTACTGATTTGTTTTATTCTTTGCTACATTTTGCTGAAAGAAACACTTGATGTACTAAACTGATGTTGCTTTCTCTCCAAGTTATTTATGGCTTTTGTGAGGCCTTCTAAGGCTTGTTGCCATTGTCCATGAGCCAATAAATTTGCAAATTTTCAAATTCCTCTTATGCTAACATCCATTAAAATTCCTTCCAAAATTCATTGTATTGCTCCCTACTTAATGTGTAGCAAAATCTTTGTCAGCACTCAACAATAATGTATTGACAATACGAGGCTCATGCTTGAAATCCTAACATATAATGACAACACTGGCAATGAACTCTCTGCAAGACCTTTGCCCATACAACTAAGATGGATAACCCCTCATGACAATACTATGACAAATACATGCCCAAAAATGTGTAGCATAAGATGGCTATAACAATATAACACCTGTAATGCAAATACAATTCTGCTTCTAACATCAATACACACTTTGAATCATAACATTTAGCAGCAACTTCAATACCCAATGTCATTTCAAAGTTGTCTCATACATCATACTGATAGACCAAATTCTCAGTGCTCAGCACATGCGCACAATACTCCATAGTCTCTGTTTGTAGCACTTTTGAACCAATGCACAAGTATATTCAGACTTCACCATCGCACCACAGGTACTGCATCTGGCCTCTACCAAAAACTCAACCTCTGCCACAAATGCACACAACATCTTTTCACGAGAGACTTAATGCACTTTTCACTTGCATTATTTCACCATACTCTTGCTTTGTCATTGCTAACACACTTTGATCATGGAGTTAATGCACAACAAAATGAATTGCGTCCAACAAAAAACATAGGGCATGACAAGATTGATGTGAAAACTAGAGACTTGGCTTGATTTGGAATGTCTTGTTTTTGTGTCTTTGCCAAGAATATGGTCAGTTGACGTTGAATTACCCGACTCAGCACCTTTGATCTACCATAGCCGTTGGAATAAAAATCGTCCTCAAATGAATTTAGCCCAACAAATCAACCACAACTTTTGCAACTTGGCTTCAAAGAATTCGGTTTTGACTCCTGCAACAATTGATAGATCCCAAAAAATTGACAAGAAAACCCTAAGGCTAGCAGCAAAACCAACTCAGATACCACTGTAATATCCTTTTTTTATCATTTTCGTTAAAATGTTAGGGGTTTTACCTCGACAAAATTATTCTATGAATTACATCCAAAAACACCACAAAATGTGTAGAATTTTACACGATAGATATTGCCAACAAATTAATCAAATTTGCAATAAAAACCCAGAAATTAAATGAAATGCTGCAACTCAAAAATACACATGAGAAATGAAAACAAACTCAACAAAATTCAGCCTTATTATATTAAATAGGGTTCTGAGAATCTGTTACAAATACCAGCAAATTGCTGACAATAACTCCTGATCTTCCATTACATCACTGAAAATGAAGCCCAAATTTGAGATTTGGTTGATGACCACTTGCAACCCAAATATTTGCTTCCGATCTGCTCACCAACTGAGGTCGATGAAGCTCTATGAGATTTGTGAATGAAATCTCCACAATAGTGAGTTGGTGTTTTGTCCAACACACCAAGATGTTGGAAAAGTAACTAGGTTTGGTCTTCATAATTGTCTTTGTACTTATGTCATTATGTATATTTTATGTATCAAGCAAAAGAAGAAAGCAAATATTGTTTTTCAGGCATGGGTTTCATGCTCCATTTAATGGTCATCTACGTTAAGCATGCATTTCATGCTCCTAGAGTTTGTCAAGAGTCAAAAGAATTATTGTCATATGTAAAAGACCCTTTTGGGCAAATTTGTATTAAGAAAGAAACATTATTTGGACTCCCAATACCAAGTCGACCCTACCAAGACGAAGTTAGCCTAGAAGAGGGTTGTCGACCTCGTGAAGAGTGTATATATAGCATGAGACTTCGACTTATTTGGAGCACTTGCACAAGTTCGATCTATAGTAAGATAAGAAGATTTTTCAAGAACAAAAGTCAAGGAGAGAAGGACAATTCAAGCGCGAAGGAAGAAGTCATGGAAATTGAATTATCTTTTCTCACATGTGCGAGAAGTTAGGGTGTTTTGGGCAAGTTGAAAATTGCAGGCCGAATTGCAAACCTAAAGTTGCAGGATCGAGACTTTAGTAGATTTTGTCTTGTTTGGAGGAGATCATTTGGAGCGCCTACTTGAGGCTTGAGGAGGTCTTGGACTTGGTCTTTGGGTCTTGGAGGTCTCATTTTGATCTGATTCTATAAGAAGAGGATTGTTCGAGTTTTCCCCAGTTGTGGGGTTTTGCCCTGGCGTGAAGCCTATATCTTGTGTTGCTTGTGTTTTTTGATCTTCAGGTTTTTGATAATTGCTTGATGAAGAAGTAAAACAAAATAATAAAATGCCAACAAATATCACAAATAATTATCAAGTAAGGAGAAGCAATATTAATTTTTTAAATACCTTGATTTTCCAACACAAGAAACCCAAGGGTTTTTGTCATAGGGCTCTCTGAACCTGAAACCAAGTTCTCAAACTTCCCAAAAGAAAATATTCCAAATCCAAGATATCTCAATACTTGTTTTCCCCTCTTTTAAAGACTTGATGGATCTGTCTTCAACATTATTTCATTTTCATTCTAGAAGCTTCTCCCTTTTATTTTATTTAAGTGACTCTCATTTATTTTATTTAAGTCTCTTTTTATCCCATGAAATGATTAATCTGCCTTTGTGATTCCCGTGGCCACTAAAAGTCACTTTTCATCATCCCATTGTGTAGATCTCTTCTTCTCGGTTCCAAGGATTTTTACACTAAGGTGTTTCTTTGAATAATTCGCTCTGAATAACACATTTAGCCTATTTAATTAAAATATGCTTGATAATAACCTTGTTTTACAAGAGTCATTAGAATGCAATGGAACCAAGAATGAACTGTGTGAAACTGACCTTGATGATGAAATATAGCAAGCGAACCTCGTCAGACCCCATAAAACTCCTCCAAAACCCTCTGGGCCCATTGATGATATAACTCGCTCCTGTGACATCGCTGACACAAACCCTGGGAATCCACCCTAACCGCATCATAAGTGAAACAAAAAATGGGGACATTACACATCGAGGGCTTGGTTCTCTTGATTAAATCTTCGATTTATACCCTCATACATTATATAATCCAATAGAAACATTACAATCCCCTAATCATGAAATCCTTAAAACTATTAAGTCTGTTGGATTTTGAGTGGGGTCTAATGTTCTACTTTCTCCATATGAAATCCAATGAGGTTGGAACCACTCTCAAACATACTGAGTCAATTATTTGTAATAAAAATTTAAGTCACTTTTACTCTAAGAATTTAACATTACCATAAATTACATAGCATTAGTAGGGGCATAGGGTTGAATAATAGGCTTTCCCAATCATAAATTCTTGTTTTTAGACAAAATTCAGGGGGGCACCAAGCCCTTCTTGAGGTGTGGGACGTCCATAAGCACCCATTTTTGGAAAACATGTCCCCCACATTAGGGAAGCGTTTCCCCCTGAATGTTTGTGAGTTTCCCCAGAAGAGGGGCATGGGGAAGCTTTTCCCAAGGCATCCAACCATCCCAGGTGCATGGGAAACGTGGGGAGCGTGCTCCCTACTCTGGGGGATGCATCTTCGTGGAACACTAGTAAACCCTTACCATAGGCTTCCAAGTTGCTCTAAAAAGACCAAGAAACCCTAGCGACTCCAAGATAGAAGACTAATGCGTACTCCTCTATGTCACATCTCAACTCAAGAGTGAATGTAAGATTGAACACAATGATATGAATGATGTTAGTTTTTGTAGCATCGGAGGATGTTCTAGTCTTAAGAGAATTCCTTACACACACATGTTTTATGTCAAGCTCATTTGTGATATCCTATTCTCCCTTTACAACACATAACTATCAGATGGGATTCTAGGAATGCATAGGTATTTCATGTACATATAGCCCTTTGTCCTTCATTAGGGAAATTTTGAGGTAAAATGAGCCTCAAAACAAAAACTATGTTAACAAAATCAACTTTAAAATAACCAATAAGATTGTAATTGGTTAGGAAGAATATTGCAATTGCTTCTTGCAGAGATGGTGTTGAACCATTTCTTGAGGTTGTTGGCCTTCCACTTGCTTATAGGCACAATGATATAGGTTGCATGGAGCAATGGAAGAGGGTCTCTACATTTGAAGTTAGTAGAGGTTGCAGTAAAGGTTTAATATATGAAAGAAACAATAGAAGAACCCACATGTTGGATTGCACCACGTTTGACATGGTTTGTAGAAGATGGAAAGAACAATCAGATAGTAGTAGTAATTTTTGGAAGTTTGTATTGTTTGTATTTTCATTAGTTTTTATAATCCAGAGAGCCTTGTAATTGTAAAAGCAATATTAAGGAAATAAGCGTTTCAAAGTTGAATTTCTCCCATTTGGGTTTCTCCTACGTATCTCTTGTGCTTTTTGTGTTTGTGTGATTGTGTAATAGATTTGCTGACATAGTCAAAGAATAATAGTCACTATTAATGAACAAGAAGTAAATATTGATAGTGTTTTACAGTATCTATTTCCATATTTCAAAATCTATATTGATGAATTGTTTTGGCCATAGGCCATATGATTATGGGTCATATTGGTATTACAATGCAACTCCTAACCTTGGGGAGATTTACAAATGAATGTTGAAAAAACTAATTAAGATGAAAGAAGATGGAGTTATTTCCCTTAAAACCTGTAATCAGTTCTAGTTGAGGAAGAAAACAAACTCAAGACTAGACCGTGGTTTATAAAAAAGAGACCAATGAGACCCAACATAGGATAATCTAGGATAAGCTATTTGGAGAATCAATGACCCAATTGGTCGTGGATATGTATCAGATGGTGTTAGGGGTGACTCATATGAATAATAATGTTGTTAACTTGGTTTCCACATTGGTAGAAATAAAGATGGAAAAGAAGCTTCAAGAATCAACTCTAGTTCGAATGAAGACAGTGGAGGCGACAAAAAAGATAAAGTGGAGAAACCAAAGAAGACGACAAGGAAATGTAATGAGACTCAAGCACCTTTTACACTAGTGGAAAAGATTGACATCAATCCATATGAGGTGAGATAGATGCATAAGTTGAATCAATGTTTGCAACAATTATAAGCTGATCTTAATGTGCATGAGGTTAATGAAACACAAAAAAATTCCTTTGCTTGTTTAAAATTAGAAGGTAATGCTCTGCCATGGTAGGAAAGTATTTCCATTGCTAGAAGGTTATGAAATGGTCCATCGATGACAATGGGAGGTGTACATGATTAAGTCACACTTCTATCCTATTAGATATATGGAGGAACAAAATGTAAGATACTTTACCTTAGACAAAGACAAGGACGACTAGATCAAGAATTCACAATGGAGTTTTGAAAAAAGAGCAATCTAGTTAAAGATATATCTTAAGAGTCCAAGGTGCTTATTAAGTACTTGGGAGCTTTGCACAATCACATTAGGATACAAGTAATGATATTTAAAGATGAGACCATTGATGAAGTTGTGTGCAACCACTATAAGTTGAAGGAGATAAGAAGATATGATAGTTTAGTGGGCCAAAACATATATGGCTGCAAGAACACCTAAAAGGTGGAAAGAAGGGGAAAGGTAAAGGAAAGAAGATAGTTGTAGTTACAATAGAAAAATAAAACCCTAACAAGCATTGTAATGTGGATGGCCTCATAGAGGAGAAATTTTGGAAACTACATCTTGACTTGAGGCCTAAATAGTCAAAACATTAGTAGAAGAAGAACAAAAGACTTTGTTAGTTGTATATGGGGATCAAAGGGTGGACGAAAACTTAGAAATTGAGCTAAGGTGACCTATGCTATTATTTAAAGAGAGGTAACCTAGAGTAGGATCAACCCAAGTGAGGAAAGAGAGATGACTTAACTCTTTCACATTTAGATTCAAGTGGATTAAACTATGATATATTGCTTGTTTGAAACTTTGACCTAGGATCATAGTCAAATTTGGTTTTAGCTTGGTTGATTGAGAAGCTTGGATTGGAGCAATGTTATCAAAATTGAATCTGTCATCAAATTGGTCAACCCCGCGAACTGGGAACTAGTTTGGAATCAAAAAATCGAACCAAAAAACTAGTCGACCAAAAAATACATAAAAAATTCAAATTTTAAAGAAAAACATATATATTCATGTGCATCCATATGAATCCAAACCATTTATACACAAATATGTAAAAGTTCTCATTTGTATAATAAGAGTGCATATAAAAAAAATAGCACTTAGTGCTATACATCTCTGAACTAAAAATACATCATCAAAGAGGCTAGATGGTCTTGTTACCTTGTGGATAGTTTGTATAGGAGAATTTTTTTCTTCTAGATGATCCTTAGTTGGCAACTAGCAGCCCCTTGCAACCACCAGATAGTTCAATGTGCCGTTATCTCGTCCACTTGAGCCAACCATGTGGTCCCTTGCCCATTTGTTATGATTGTATGTTTCAAGGTGGGTCTCCAGACCCCAAAATTATGGCTTTTCATTGGTATAGTTGATTAATTTTCCTTACTTGTGATGGGCCTTTTTGGGCATGGATTGGTGGGGGATTCGACGGAAAGAGTGGGCTAGGTCTGTACTCGTTTCTCCACTGACCAATTTCATGGTTAGCCTTGTACCCTAGTCCCATGGGATCTCTTTTACTATCCATTAGCTTAAGGGTTGACACTACATGGGAAATCCTGATTTTGGTTGCATGGTCCCGTTTCCCGACACCATATAGATCACTCCCTTCCACTCAATTTAGCCCCATTCATCTCTTTTGCCATTCGGGTCTACATGTGTCCACATAGGGTTAGTCTCCCCCTCCCCTTGTCTACACCTTGGGTTAGGCTTGGAACGATGCCTCAGAGGTTGTTGCAGCTAAAACGAAATGAAAAAGCATGATTTTGCCACTCTCAACAGGAAATGTACCACAAAATGCAAAAGATGGTTGGGACATACAAATTTAGCACGTGGGCAAAGCAAAACATGAGCTCCACCCCTTATCCATGGCCATCACATTGGTTCCTGTGGGCCCTAGATGAGCCCCCTCCATCATTAAGGAACCCATGATTGTCCCAACCCCTGGTGGGCAATGAAATGCCCCACCTTAAAAATGGGTACCTACTATTACATACTTCACATCATGCTCTCATCCCCTGGAGCCCCAAGTAGTTATGAAGAAAAATCAATCAAAGGAAAAGGCATATGAAGAAGGGTGGAAAAACAAAGGCCAGGGTAACACATGTACCACGATTTTCTCCCTCCTACACTCATATACCCAAGTGTGGGATGCCCTTATTATCGCTAGCCTTGTACCATGGCATGTGGCTTGGAGCATTACCTTGATCCCCATTCAGTTCCATCACTATATCATTTGCCACTGACCACCTGATATATGTACCATGGACATTTCACCCCCTTTAAAGGTTGAAACTACCTAATAGGGTCCTTGATTAACTCCCTTATTGAGCTTGGAGACACTTGTACATCCCAAAGCCCACTATGGGCATGCCACCATGAAGTGCCCCATTGGTTCCATGAATTGTAAGCTCTTTTACTTGATTATTTTAATGATTTGTTGTATTGAAGGGCAAGGGGACACACTAGATTTTATGTAGGATTGCAGGTGGGTCTCCATTTGGGGCTTGGTTTCCCTATACGGGGCCTTAGCCTTCTAGAGGGCCACATTGGTACTTGTAGGGTGAGGGTTGAGAGCCATGGGCCTTCATCATAATAGAGATTACTCCACCATAACAGGGATTACTTCATGGATCCCCAACACCACTCATCGTTTGCTCGTGTTCCACCTTTTGGATGAGGATGATGCACCTGGTTCACCATGTCCAGCCGGCTCCACACTTGCACCATACACTTGGCAGATGTTCTAGGGTTCAGATGAGGATGTGTTTCACTACAGGAGACAAAGGGAGGGCTTATGTCATTATCCTAGCCCTTATAGATGGTTTGCGGGCACTTTCGATCCACTTGGAAATCCATGAGGATGTCCTTGTACCCCACACCCACTTGGGAGCACCACAGTGACTTGCTTGGAAAACAAAGGGCCAACCCCTTGTCCACTATGTTTGGAGTCTATTCTCTCACCATGGCACACTTTGGACTTCATTAGGCCTTCTCAATGGCCCAACGACTCATCATGTTAATTAGTTTGCTCTCTTGAGAGGCTTATTTTTATGTTATTGAGCTATCTTGGTGGGCTTGTCACCAAGGGATGTTATCATTGCACATTATTTTATTATTTGGGGCTTAATTAGGCCAATTAGCCAAATCGAACTCATTAGAGATGGTATAAATTAATGAGGTGATTCATTTCTCTCATCATCACTTGGATTGGATTAGTATCTCTTGAGAGATTTTTGCACTTGTTTCTGGGACGAAATTTTTGGAGTTTCTTGATGCACTATGATGTTTGGAATTTTTCTATTGTCTTTGGAGCTTCTTTGTAATGCAAAGTTGATGAATGGATATACTCTCTCTCTCATGTAATTGAAATTTAATGCTATTCTTGTTATCTTACTTGTCTAATGCATGGTATTGTTAACATTATTCTTGTATGGGTTAAAATAATGTGAAATTCTTTTGGAGACCTTGAATAAGTGATTTAGTGCATGCGTTGCTCTTTGAGGGAGTGGGTGAATGTTCCTAGTGGCGCCTCATAGGTTGAAAGCCTTGAAACTTCACCAATTACGCAATTCGAAGTATAAATCCCTAAATGCCCTTGTTGTTGCACCTAGAAAGGCTAGTGAAAGTCACCTAGGACTCCTTAGCACATGAAAATTCTTGATCTAGGTGTATCTTGACTCCATTAAGCCCAAGAAGCAAGGCACTGATCCTCACATCCCTTTGCTGGTCTAAATTGCCCCTCTTTTTTTCATCTCTTCTAATTCTAGGCCTAACCCTAGGGCATCAAACGAAATCCTTTGTAGCCATTCAAAACCCTTGAGTTTTGGTCCACCACTGCGCTAGGGTTTTCCTAAGAGGTCCTTCATGTTTGAGGAAAATCCGACGGTGGAATCTCGAGATATAGCAAACCCTAGCCATAAGACCATCTCTTTCCCCAGGTTGATTTGGGTTAGTGTCCTCACTTGGGTTATTTCTTTTCAATATCAAAGAAAATTTGTCCTTTGATCTTATTCTCATCCCTAAACAGGTCAAGCCCATATAGTATTGATTAACTCCATATCCTTGACCTAGTTTGGGTCCACTTTGGTTCTTTGTGGTCCCATAACTTTACAACTCAAATTCCACAAGGATTGCATAGAAGCCAATTCTCCACAAGGATTCTTAGGTCAAGGAAGCTTCTTGTCAAGGGATATTCTCCAAGCCTGGGCTTAAGTATCCTCTTACCCCTTCCTAGAGAGCCCGCCACCTTGCTTCTTAAGCAAGTAAACCATTTAATTGAGTCTCTCTTGTAAATAGGCTCTAGGAATCACTCTCCAGCCATTCATTGATCTATTTATCCTTGTAATTCCTCTTATATCAGGTCTCCTCCCATTGGTGAAAGTCCGTAAAGAGCAGGGAGTTGTAGCTGAGGTGACAGTGGGCTATTGCTCCATTGTTGCCACTTGGCCTAGTAGTAGCTCCATAGGACCCCTCCTAGTTTGAGCGGTAACAGGTCTTAGAGTAAAAAAAATAAAAAATCATGCTACAACAAATACCTATGTATCATCAAAATCATTGCGTATATTGGGATCCTCATCATCAATATCACCCTATAAGCATTAAAATAAGATAGAAAAAACTTTGCATGTCAATCATTCTAGAATCTATCTTGATGATGTGTAATGTTCCCCTTTGGAAAATTCCCAATTTTGCCACTGAAATCTTTGGTTTCACTAAATTTGTCTTAGATGAGTTTCATCAAACAGTTTAGAAACATAAGGCTGTAGGTTCATTTTCTTCACTTAATTCCCAATGCATTATTATAGTACTGTCAAAGCACACCCAAACTCTTTCAGGTGACAAAATAAACTTCAGATTTAACTTCAGCAATGAATATATTATTATTGGGTACCATGCCAAATCAAACTAGGCATTTTACAGAGATAATCAATTCAGAAATACACAGTGATAAACTATTAATTAGTGGACTGATATAATAGCAAATCAGAGCTTTAATTGAGAGCGAAGTCACTGTTTATCAAGGCAAAGTCTGATCTTTTTTAAGGGCAAACATTCCAAATTCTACAATGCCATTGGGAAGGAAACACCTGGAACAAGCTCCATCTGGTAAGAAATTAACTCACTGATTGTAGGCACCTCTGAAATTAACTCGACTTTCTGAGTAGGCAAGCTACTACAGGATTTGGCAAAAGTCTCCAAATCTGTACACTGAATATAACGATAGCCTCCTTCAATTCAGAACTTGGTCTCCCTTATTAAATTGGAAGCTATGATCACTGCTACAAACATACTATTCGGTCTCTTTGGAAATCTGGTGTGTAGACTAGAAGATCAATCCTCCCTTTTTATAGGCAACTCAGCTCTCCACTAGGACAGAACTAGGACAGAATTCAAGTTCCTTTGCACAAGAGTTTGGCTTCTATACTCCTGGAAAATATGCAAATAAGAAGAATGAGTATATGGCCTCAACTTCAATGAGTTTTCTCCTTAATCAAAATCGGTCTTGGCACTAGTTTTGGGATAGAAACTCGTCCTGGTCATCCTGAAGACTCTGAGCACATTTAAATCAGAAATACAGCCTCCTCCTTATCACTTCGATCCTCCAGCAAGTAAAAATTAAATTCGGCTCTTCTAATGCTGATACAAGATGACATAGTCCCTTTAATAGCCTCAATGAACTGTCAAAGGAGAAATACAGACGCTTCCCTTGGTGCTTCTGATCTCTGAGAAAGATTAAATTTGGAAATGGCTTGCAGGACCTTCTCCTTAGTTTTGAGTAATTCGACTTCCTTCTAGTATGGCAGACAATATGGCCTTAGCCAGTTCTATTTGGCCCAGCTGATCTGTGATGGATTGGATGAAATCTGGCCTTGATTCTCGCTCAGAAATTAATCATTGAACCCTTAGTATTTGTCCCATTTGATGGTGATGAGCTTAGCCTTCTTGTAGCTTCTATAGTCCTACAATCAATTTATAACCACAATGTCGGAGCCTCCTGCAACAATGATAATTAGATCCCTGCAATAAACACAATGGATGATCTGAAATAATCTTCCGAAGTAGCTAACTCGGGTGGCACTCGAAGTCTACAAAAATTAGCTTTGAGTTTTTTTTGAAACTCTTGAAACTCACTTGAGCTTCTTTTCTATGTCAAGAGATAGATAGGAATAGAATGATTTGCAATTGAGTTCCTCCTTTTATAATTCTTCATGGAGCCTCCCTCTAGCTTCTAGATTCTCCTTTTTCCTATTATTTTATTGGTGGGGGCCATTTTCCACTAGGAGACTTTTTGCCGCCATTTTAAATAAAATAATAATTTGTCGCCATTCCAATAAAATAATAATTTTCCTCCATTCTCCAATAAAATATTATTTTGCCGCCATTCTCCATTAAAATAATAATTTTCCTCCCTTCTCCAACAAAATATTATTTTGTTGCCATTCTCCATTAAAATAATAATTTCCACCTTTCTCCCACAAAATAATAATTTCCCCTTTTTATTTAATATTACCAAAAATTGGCAAAACTCCTTAGTGATTTTGCATTCACAAAATTGGGAACATTACATGGCGGGTCTTGTTCTGGGCTCAAAATGTCGATTAAAAATGATGACTGTGTTGAAAATGCAACAAGATGATGGAGCTTAGTGTAGAGTCTCTACTTTACACTTGGTTATCCATCATTTCCTACAGTTTTCCCTCACTCATCTCTCCCTTTTGCTCTATTTTGCTGCATAAACTCACCAAGATCATTACATATGATGGCATTAAGCATGATTTAGGGATTTTGCTAATGTGTGACTGTTTTGTTTAGATTTTGACGTATTTACAGGCATTCCGCAGCCATCTGATGATCCCGCAGCCTTTTTGTTAATCTCAAGGTTCCACGTGTCATTTTGCCAAATGAACCACATGGGCACTTAGGAATCAAGGTGCTCGAGGTTCCTGTGCTATCTGTTCAGCCATCCACGTCATCTGTACCTCCGGTCAACGAGGGTCAAGTTACGGTCAACAAAGGCAGCTTAACGGTGATACGTAAGCTGTTGGGTCACGTCAGTTTAAAAGGTGACTTGTCCGTCTTATGCAGGCCGTGGGGGACATAATCCAACTCTGGATTCAATGCCCATAACGACCAGAACCTCCAGCTCATCCACGCAGACTTATGACGTGTTTTGATCCTTAATTACGCATGACAGTTAGTTAGTTTTCCAGTTTTAGCTGTACACATTAGGCTGTTCTTCAGATGCCTATAAAAACTAGCGTTTGCATACGCTGAAGGTTACTTTTAGTTGCTGCATTTTATAAACTTGTTGTTATTTTAGAGCATTCGAAGACTCTGTTTTTATAGTGCTGTTCTAGCACTCTGGACTGTATTTTTCTACACATGGAGTAATAGAAACAGTGCTGTTTTGAAGTTTACAATTCCTTGAGTCTCTTTTGGATGATATGAATGGAGGGCCCCTGTTCATGTTAGCCTTGTAAAATATTTTATGTATTTTATGTGCAGCATTTCCTTATTTCTATTCAGCATTTCTTTTAGTTGAAACATGTACAGCTTGCTTTACTTTCTTGTTATTTCATTTCCAGCCTTTATTTTACGCTGATCAGCATTGTTCTTTTGCAGGTTTTTAAGCCCGGGATTGATTTTGTGTTTGTGTATTTGCTTAAATATCTAGTGGTAGTTTCAGTTGACAGATTCAAGTTGCTGCCTTTACTTTATTTTCATAGCTGATTTTTAGTTTTATTTCTCACAGTTGTCTGCTAACATATGAATGGTCTCTTTATCATAAATTGTCTATCTTATAGAGATCAGAATACTGATACATTGCAGATGGCTTTGAGTGCTTTTTAGACTAATCTTTAACTACTTTCTAATCGAGTCTTACACAGTACTATGTGGTAGAGGCAGAGAGTTAGAGAGAGCTGAACATCATAACTAGTCTTTAAAGTAGATTTTCTCATTTTTTTATCATTTCTTAGACTTATCTTTAGCTACTCCCTAATCGTGTCTTACACAGTACTATGTGTTAGAGGCAGAGAGTTAGGAAGAGATAAACATTATCATTGGTCTTTTAAGTGATTTTCTTACCTTTTATTTGCAGCAGCATGAATGGTGTCTAATGCCATTAGAAAGTGGTTCTTTGCTTTCAAGTCATTTCAAGTTATTTATTTCATTCAAGCTTTTCCTTTTCAGCAAGTAGTTAGAAACCACTTACACACACTCTCACTCATCTAGAATTCACCTTACACACACCATCACTCATCTGTTCATAAAAACATCACTCCATCCTAGGAATATAAATTAACCACAAACAACACCCCAAACGACAAAAGCTCTAAGAGGTTGCTTAAGTACTTATAGTACACCTTCACTTCATCAGCTTACGAGCCCCGGGTTGACGATTAATGACATCAATTTAGAAACACTAAATTGACTAAACATTTTGGCGCCGTTGCCGGGGAAGTGAAATTAAGTAGCCATATTCTTAGAAAAAAAAAACATAAAAAAAAAAGATTTCAAGGAAAGAAGTTGATAACCTATCAAAGTATGCTCTCCTCTTGCATTGCAAGGTGATCTGGAGGATCAGAAAAGAGAAAGTTATTGATTTGATAGTTTCTTGAGTATGCTCTCTTCTTGCACCTAGAGTGAACTGGAAGATCAGAAAAAGAACTATTAACTTGAATTGAAGGAAAAAATAAAAAATGACATGCATAGAGCTAGAGATTCTAGAGGAAGGTTTTTAGCTAGAGCTCGAAGTTCAATTTTTACAAGTCCATCTGCTTCAAGGGAAAGACAAGAGACACCTCCCTTATCTCCAACCAGCACTCCTGGAATTCAAGAGCCAAAAGTTGACTCTCCTACACCTTCTATTGAGTTTGAACTAGGAAGAAACTCTTCTCTTTCTCCTACAGGAAGACCAATTGTCATTGAGGAACTGGAATCATCTGAAGAAGAAGGAGAAATCTCTTCTCATTCACCTTTTGTAGAGGAACCAGAAGATTTTGAAATCTCTAGGAGAACCATTATGGCCGAGGAAGAAGGAGGTGGTAGAGGTAGAGGTAGAGGAGGAGGAGGAAACAACAATAACAATAATAATGGAGGTAGAGGTCCCCTTGGAGGAGGAAATAGAGATGAGGATAATTCATTTGGGTTTCCCATTGTTAATGAGGATTCCCGAGCTACTATGAAGAACATATCACCATCTGTCCTCCCAAATTTCCATGGGTTAAGGACTGAGGACCCTGAAACATTTTTGTTTGAGTTCGAAGTGGTGTGTCGAACTTATGACTACCTGGATGACTCCCAGAAATTAAAATTGTTCCCCTCAACGCTGAAGGATCAAGCCTTGAAATGGTTCATGGGGTTACTCACTCAATCCATTAGGACTTGGGATGAAATGAAACAGACATTTTTGGATAGGTATTTGGACTATTGTATGCCTACTAATCACAAGGACGAGGTTTTTAAAATGATGCAAAGAGAAGATGAGAGCTTAGAAGATTTACTTGAAAGATTTCAGTATAACTTAAAAAGAGCAAAAATGAATACCTTGGATGAAGAGACCTTAAAAGCCCTCTTATTAAAAGCCATTAGGGATGAATGGATAGATATCCTAAACATGATGGGGAAAGGGGATATTTCTCAACTTTCACTCAATGATATAGCAGAACTCTGTATCCATCTCTCGAGAGGCAAATAAATCTGCAACAGGATCAGTAAGTAGGGCTGAAATCGGCAATATGCTTGATGAATTTAAAACTGACATCTTAGGGAGTCTTAGTGAACAACTTGATACCCTTAAGATTCACAATAAACAACAAGCAGAAGCTGAGGCTTTGGCTATCTTTTGCCCGAAATGTAGAAAAAAGCATGCTTTAAGGGAATGTACCTTAGAGGCACACGTTGTAGAAACATGTGTAATTTGCTCAGAAACTCATGAGACTAAGGATTGTCCTTCAATACCTGGCCTCAAAGCAGTGTTTCAAGAGGATCCAAGTACACTTGAATCTCTCTGTTTCATTGCAAGGAGACCTTGGCAAGGGCAACAGAATCAAGGGTTTAACAACTCTATGAATTCTCAATCCCAACCAAATTGGAATCCTTGGCAACAACCTTGGCCTCAACCTCAAAATACTTTCCAAGCATGGATGCAAAGCATGCAAAATCCTTATGGGAGATTTTCTCAATTCTATCAATATCCTCCATCATTTTAGAATCAGCAAGCTCCACAACTTCCAAACCAAGGTCAACAACTATCATTGCCATACCCTCAACAACAACAACCTCCTCCACAAAATCAAAATTCTCAACTCTCGCTTCAATGCCAGCAGAAATCAAATCAACTTCCCTCTCAGCCATTACCAAATCCAAATAATAGGAACCCTCAAAATGCTTACATGATGGAAGGTCAACCATTCCCTACCTATATGGTTGTTCCTCTTAATGAAGTACAACTCAGATCAGGTAGAATCTTAGATCAACCTTCTACAAGTGTTCAACAACCAAGCATTTCTGAGGAGGAATCTCTCAAAGTCAATAAAGGTTCTGAAGTATCACTTCAAAACCAAAATATCCAAAAAGAAAAAGAAAAAGAATCAACCTTTACAACTCCCATAGTTGAGCAACCTACACCTGTAGCTACACCTCCTTTCCCTGAAAGACTACAAATCGACAAAGGAGTGGAAAAGCAGATATGGATGCCTGACTATAGCTTCCTAGATGAATTGAAGAATGTATGTATCAAGATCCCCTTGTTACAAGCCATTAAGGAAATTCCCATTCTAGCGAAGACAATAAAGGAGTTGAGTTTGTAGAAAACAGGAAAAAGAACCAGAGATACCAAAAGGATACATCTAGTTGGAAAAATTGCAGACATTATGATGGGTAAGATTACCATGCAAAAATATGTGGATCCCGGTAGCCCTATTGTCAAAACTCATATTAATGGGGTTGAGATCCCAAATACTCTGATTGACTTAGGAGCCGCGATCAACATCATGAGTAGACAGACCATGGATCAGTTAAAACTTCCTAACCTTCTCTTTACACCTACTTTGCTGCAGCTTGCAGATAGATCAATCATTAAACCTGATGGTGTATTGGAAGATATTCCAGTCTCTCTAGATTCTTGGGAATATCCAGTTGATTTTATGATTTTAACTCCCAAGAATAATCTAGGAGGACATCCTCTTATTTTAGGAAGACCTTGGCTGGCCACAGCTGATGCTTTCATAAGCTGTAGGTCTGGAGACATGTATATATCAGATGGTAATTCCACCAAGAAATTCAACTTGTATCCCCCAGCAAAAGCTATAACAGAAATAGGAGAAGATGAATGGGTAGAGGATGAAGATACTATTCAACCTGTTCTAACCATCTCTGAGATTAGTGAAGACAGTCAAATTCTAAATACATTAGAAAATTTTGAAGTATCTTTAGAATATGACTCTACACATTTTCAGATAGATGCAGACATTGAATATCTCTCCTCTAGACAGATGTCTCTCTTCTCAATGGAAGAGTTTGGTAGTTCTACAGTTGAAATCCTTCCAGGAAAACCATTAAACATTAACAAAAACTTGGAAAGGTCACAACAAGAAGAATTAACTAAACTGTTGCAAAAACATTCCACTGCCTTTGCATGGGAATACACTGACATGAAAGGAATCGATCCTAAGACTTGTATTCATCACATTTATATTGAAGAAAACAACAGACCTATTAGGCAACCACAAAGAAGGATGAATCCAAACCTTAGGGAAATCGTGAAAGAAGAACTTCAGAAATTGCTCAAGGTAAATTTCATTTACCCCATTTCAGACAGCCAATGGGTTTCTCCCTTGGTTATAGTGCCCAAAAAGAATGGTAAATGGAGAGTTTGCATTGATTATCGAGAATTGAACAAGGCAACCTTAAAGGATCATTTTCCTCTACCTTTTATTGATCAGGTCCTAGACACTTTAGTAGGTAAAAAGTATTTCTCATTCTTGGATGGTTTTAGTGGGTACAATCAAATTCAGGTAGCACCTGAAGATCAAGACAAAACCACATTCACTTGTCCTTGGGGAACTTTTGCCTACCGAGTACTCCCTTTTGGATTGTGCAATGCACCTGCTACATTTCAAAGGGCTGTACTAGGAATCTTTTCAGATCTGATTCATGATTGTGTAGAGGTATACATGGACGATTTCACAGTTTATGGTAATACATTTGAAGAAGCTTTGGAAAATTTGGAAAAAGTACTGGTAAGATGTAAGGAAACAAATCTTTCTTTAAGTCATGAAAAGTGTTTTATGATGTTTACTGAAGGGATTGTTTTAGGACATCATATTTCGGGAGATGGAATTAAGGTTGATAAATCCAAAGTGGAAGTCATCTCTAAGTTACCTATTCCAAATTGCCAGAAAGATGTTAGAAGTTTTCTTGGGTTTACGGGATATTACAGAAGATTTATTGAAAACTTCACTAGGATAGCATCTCCTCTTTTTAAATTGCTTACCAAAGACTGTGAGTTTAAATGGGATCCTGAGTGTCAATCTGCCTTTGAAGCTTTAAAGACTAGAATATCTGAAGCACCCATCTTAAGGGGGCCAAATTGGAAACTCCCTTTCCACATCTCTACTGATGCTTCAGATACAGCTCTAGGAGCTGTTTTGGGACAAAAGGATTTGATCCCTTATGCCATTTATTACACAAGTAAGAATTTGACTCCCACTGAGTTAAATTATACTGTTACAGAAAAAGAGTTCTTAGCTGTGGTACATGCGATCAATAAGTTTAGACACTACATAACCGGCTATGAAACCTTTGTCCACACTGATCACTCTGCCATAAGATATTTAATGAACAAACCTGTCACTAATGGTAGAGTTACAAGATGGCTTTTACTCTTGCAAGAATTCAACATTACTGTGGTAGATAGACCTGGAAAACAAAACACAGTAGCTGACTTCCTGTCTAGAATCCAAAACACTAATGAGGATTCTCCAGTAGAAGATAAGTTTCCAGATGAATACTTGTTTGCAGTAACTACCAAGACTCCTTGGTATGCAGATATGGCTAATTATCTAGTTACAGGAAAGCTTCCTCTACACTTATTTCCTAATGAAAAAAGGGAAATCATTCAGGAGAGTTCACATTATTCTTGGATTTCTAATGAATTGTTCAGAACAGGGCCAGATTGTATAATCAGAAGGTGTGTTCGGGAAGATGAAATGCCTGACATCCTTAAGGCATGTCATGATGAACCATGCGGCGGGCACTTTGCGGACAAGAGGACAGCTTATAAAATCCTTTCTTTAGGATATTATTGGCCTTCTCTCTTTAAAGATGCAAAGCAGTATGTTAAAAGGTGTGACAGCTGCCAAAGAGTTGGGAGACCAACTCCTTCAAATGAAATGCCACTACAGCCTCAGGTATGCATCGAACCCTTTGAGAAATGGGCTCTAGATTTCGTTGGACCAATTAATCCTCCATCAAAGCAAAAGAAGTATATACTGGTTTGTACTGATTATGTTACTCAGTGGGTAGAGGCGAAAGCATTGCCTTCTGCCACTGAAAATTCAGTTGTTCAATTTCTTTTTGAGGATATTTTCACTCGTTTTGGTGTCCCAAGGGAAATTGTGACAGATCAGGGCAGCCAGTTTACATCTAGATTGATGGAGAAGCTGATGGAGGAATATAAGATCAAGCACAGAACATCTACTCCCTACCATCCGCAATCCAATGGCCAAGTGGAATCTACCAATAAAGTTCTTGAAGGCATTATCACCAAGAATGTTCATCTTCATAGAAGAGATTGGGCGGAAAGGCTTCCTGAAGCCTTATGGGCCTATCGAACCACATGGAGGAATACAACAGGGCATTCTCCCTATGAACTTGTTTATGGGAAGGAAGTCCTGCTCCCCATTGAGTTCCAAATCAAGACCTTCAAGATGGCAGTCCAATTGGGAATGAGCCTCTCAGAAGCCCAAAGACACAGAATGGACCAGCTAAATGAGCTAGATGAAATAAGACAAGATGCAATTCTAAGGACCGATCTAGTTCAGCACCAAAGATCTAAATGGCATGATCGTCATATCAAAGAAAGAAAGTTTCAGAGAGGAGATTGGGCTCTATTGTTTGATTCAAAATTCAAAGACTTCAAAGGAAAGTTTCAAACTCATTGGCTTGGGCCATATGAGATTGATGAAGTCTTTAGCAATGGAGCAGTTCGAGTGAAAACTATTGATGAATTTCATACTCCTCTTATTGTGAATGGCCATCGCTTAAAAATCTACCAAAAGCCATTCTCAAAAGAAGAGTTCTTTCAAATTGTTCAAAGAAGATTCTGCAATCAGGTTGGTGGAGAAGGATTCTTCTCCTCCATCAGCCTAATCTTTGGTTTTTGAAAAAAAGAAAAAAAAAAGAAAAAAAAAAGAAAAATAAATAAATAAATGTATGAGCCTGAAAACCAATCTCTGATTGGCAGTCTCATGCAGAAAACCTGAGGTGAAAATCAGGGTCACCTGACACCTCATGTTTTCCAACAAAAAAAGAAATCTCTCTCTCTTCCATCTCATTTCGCCATTTCATCCACCTCATTCACCATCTCATCACTTTCACTTCACCTCATTTCTTTCCATCCATCCATCCATCCATTACATTTCATTCCATCAATAAAGTATTTTTTTTAGACAACTAAAGTTATTTTGTGCAGCCGGAGGGTACTACTGCAGATTCCGCAGCCATCTGAAGATTCTGCAGCCATCTAACGATTCCGCAGCTCTCTGCACCTGCATAAAAAAAACACAGCCTGTTTGAAAAGAAATTTACAGTTCAAAAGTCATCAACAATAAGTGGAAAAGAGTCATGCAACAACAATAAAACCATGAAGGGTTAGTGGGAAATAATCAAAGGCAATCCAAGCGCGGACCTGAGGTATGATCTAAAATCCTAAACTTACGGTTATCTCATTTTGCAAAGTTTCCGGGGTTATGTTTCTTGCCATTTAATGTAATGATTACCAGTTTTTATCCATCATGCGACCAAAAATCCACGTATCTCCCCACTCATCGGTCATGATTCATCACGATTTTGAAACTGGATTGCGGCTGCTCTTCCATTAAGGTTTTCGTACCTAAGTGACGTAGACTGCTGTACTACGTCTCTCTAAGTCATAATCCCGCAGCCAAGTGTAGACCTATGACCGAAGCCTAAGGACCTAACCGTTTATACCCATCATTTCATAACCCTCATACGCTCGTATCATTCCATTCCATTCACGCTGTTTCATTTCCTCATTTCCCTTATTCCGCTGTGCTCACTACGCTGCTACCTCAGTCATACTCTGTTTTTTTTTACGTCTTCCTCTCTGCTAATTCAGGTTATCAGTGTTACGGATGTTACATTAGAGCCGTAAATTCACTGTGTTAAGGCCACTGTTGAAGCCGTGTAGCCTTTTGATTTAGAACAGAGCCGTAATTTCACTGTGTTAAGGTCACTGTTGAAGCCGTGTAACCTTCATTTTCCAAAAGTTTTTAAGAACAGAGCCGTAGAGCCAATGGGTAAACTTTTAAGGGCAGAACCCGAGGGTTCAAAATTTCTGGAGGGATATCCTCAAGTTAAAGACGCTTTGCAGAAAGCAAACTGGCTCCAATGCATCCAGAAATTCAAAGGTTACCACAGAGAGGTTACGAAGGCCTTTGCACGTTCCTTTAGAGATAAAGACAATCAAGTGGAGATAGGGGACCTGAAGTTTACAGTCACTGAGAGCAGTATAGCACAAGCCACTTCACTCCCACAAACTGGGGAAAGATGGTTTAAAAACCGATCAGTACAAGACCAACAGTGGAAGCAAATCTTGAAGAACCCAGGTATGGATACCAGCATTTTTACAAAAGGGATTCCTGTTACTTATGTCAAGGAAGAATGGACAACTTTACTGTTATTAGTGCAAAAATTCTTTACTTGTGAGGGAAGGTTTGGAGTTTTATATGTTTACCATGCCAAAGTTATGATGCATTTCTTAGGAGATGATATCAACCTTCCATATTTTCTACTCTCAAGTCTTAGAAAAATGTGTTCAATTGCCCAAAGGAACCCAAATAACATTGAACCACATCTGTACCATCATGGTCTTGTTAAGATGCTAGTTGAGGAACAGTTGAAAGCAAAAAGAGATACCTGGGAGAAATTTCTTGTGAGAAACCATTTTGAAGAAGCAGGAGAAACTTCTGTGCCTAGAAAGAGTAGAAGAAAACGAAAGGAGGTTACCCCTGAAACTGTTGTCCAAGAGGAAACTGTTGTCCAAGAGGAAACTGTTCAAGAGCAGATTGTAGAAGAAACTGATGTACATCATTCTGAACATGAGATTGACCCTGAGCCTGCTGTGGACATTGGTCAAACAGCTCAAGGAATTATCACAGAAACTCTTTCAAACCTTGCCCAAGAAATTGCTCAAAAGAGAAAAGAGAGTAAGAAGAAACAAAAGAAAGATAAAGGGAAATCCATAGCTCAAGAAACTTACCTCACTCCTGAGAATTCTAGTGAGGAAGACACTCAGCCCTTAGCACAAAGATTGGCTCAACTCCATGAAACTGCCATTTCCAAAAAGGTGGAAAAACAAAAGCAAAAAGCACAAAAAGAAAAACAGAGTACCCCCTCCGTGAGAAGGAGCAGCAGATTACAAAACAAAAAGGGGGCCACAGAGAACAAAAAGTCAGTCTTCATTGATTTGAGCACACCTCAAAAAGGTGCCACAAAACTTGACTTTGAGAAAAGTTCTCCACACGCTGAGTATGTTGAGACCAGTCCTCCACGTGAGGAAAGTCCATTTGAGCATGAGCCTGAATTTGAACAAGGATTCGAATTTCAGTATGAGCATAGCCCAAGGCGGTCACCTGAGGTTGACCCTGATCAACAAAAAGTTTATAATTACCTGGAGACGCTGGAGCAAGCAGTTGCTGGGCCAAGCACTGCTCAACCCTTGGAGCAGCAAGTCCAATCACTGAAGCAGGAAATATTTGAGCTAGAGATACTAAATCGCCACATCAAACAAGAAAATGAAAAACTGAAGATACAGAGCAATGTGGACAAGATGGTTCAAGATAACACCATGCTTCATATGGGCCTGTGGCAGAAGGAAAACAAAAAGCTCAAGAAGAGATGCAGCAAATTAAACAGAGCTTTAATCAATCTGAAATTCAGGTGTTTAATGAAAAGACCAAGGGTCAATGTGGCCACACAGAGAAAGAAGAGAAGGCTGGATGTCCTAGCAGAGGCATCCCAGCAGGTGGACTGAACCATGTTTTTGATTGCATGAGGACATGCAATACCCTCGCAGTGGGGGTATGTAGAGTCTCTACACTTGGTTATCCATCATTTCCTACAGTTTTCCCTCACTCATCTCTCCCTTTTGCTCTATTTTGCTGCATAAACTCACCAAGATCATTACATATGATGGCATTAAGCATGATTTAGGGATTTTGCTAATGTGTGACTGTTTTGTTTAGATTTTGACGTATTTACAGGCATTCCGCAGCCATCTGCTGATTCCGCAGCCATCTGATGATCCCGCAGCCTTTTTGTTAATCTCAAGGTTCCACGTGTCATTTTGTCAAATGAACCACATGGGCACTTAGGAATCAAGGTGCTCGAGGTTCCTGTGCTATCTGTTCAGCCATCCACGTCATCTGTACCTCCGGTCAACGAGGGTCAAGTTACGGTCAACAAAGGCAGCTTAACGGTGATACGTAAGCTGTTGGGTCACGTCAGTTTAAAAGGTGACTTGTCCGTCTTATGCAGGCCGTGGGGGACATAATCCAACTCTGGATTCAATGCCCATAACGACCAGAACCTCCAGCTCATCCACGCAGACTTATGACGTGTTTTGATCCTTAATTACGCATGACAGTTAGTTAGTTTTCCAGTTTTAGCTGTACACATTAGGCTGTTCTTCAGATGCCTATAAAAACTAGCGTTTGCATACGCTGAAGGTTACTTTTAGTTGCTGCATTTTATAAACTTGTTGTTATTTTAGAGCATTCGAAGACTCTGTTTTTATAGTGCTGTTCTAGCACTCTGGACTGTATTTTTCTGCACATGGAGTAATAGAAACAGTGCTGTTTTGAAGTTTACAATTCCTTGAATCTCTTTTGGATGATATGAATGGAGGGCCCCTGTTCATGTTAGCCTTGTAAAATATTTTATGTATTTTATGTGCAGCATTTCCTTATTTCTATTCAGCATTTCTTTTAGTTGAAACATGTACAGCTTGCTTTACTTTCTTGTTATTTCATTTCCAGCCTTTATTTTACGCTGATCAGCATTGTTCTTTTGCAGGTTTTTAAGCCCGGGATTGATTTTGTGTTTGTGTATTTGCTTAAATATCTAGTGGTAGTTTCAGTTGACAGATTCAAGTTGCTGCCTTTACTTTATTTTCATAGCTGATTTTTAGTTTTATTTCTCACAGTTGTCTGCTAACATATGAATGGTCTCTTTATCATAAATTGTCTATCTTATAGAGATCAGAATACTGATACATTGCAGCTGGCTTTGAGTGCTTTTTAGACTAATCTTTAACTACTTTCTAATCGTGTCTTACACAGTACTATGTGGTAGAGGCAGAGAGTTAGAGAGAGCTGAACATCATAACTAGTCTTTAAAGTAGATTTTCTCATTTTTTTATCATTTCTTAGACTTATCTTTAGCTACTCCCTAATCGTGTCTTACACAGTACTATGTGTTAAAGGCAGAGAGTTAGGAAGAGATAAACATTATCATTGGTCTTTTAAGTGATTTTCTTACCTTTTATTTGCAGCAGCATGAATGGTGTCTAATGCCATTAGAAAGTGGTTCTTTGCTTTCAAGTCATTTCAAGTTATTTATTTCATTCAAGCTTTTCCTTTTCAGCAAGTAGTTAGAAACCACTTACACACACTCTCACTCATCTAGAATTCACCTTACACACACCATCACTCATCTGTTCATAAAAACATCACTCCATCCTAGGAATATAAATTAACCACAAACAACACCCCAAATGACAAAAGCTCTAAGAGGTTGCTTAAGTACATATAGTACACCTTCACTTCATCAGCTTACGAGCCCCGGGTTGACAATTAATGACATCAATTTAGAAACACTAAATTGACTAAACACTTAGTGGAAAGGAGTCGCCTTCACTAAGTGGGCCCGCAGGCTATTTTTGGCGCAAAGTCTATTTTTAGACATATGGATCATGATCTATGAGTTGCAGGATGCTATTTATGGATGATTGGTCATGTTGGGAAAAATAGATGGACTTCTATTTTGGTTCACAGTGGAGTGATCAGAGTCTATTTTTAGATTGCCAGGCTAAAAATAGAAACAGTCAAATATTATTAGCCCTTAGTAATATTTGGACTCTAAACATTATCTTATTCTCTTGGAGCACTTCAGTTCGAGCTATGGATGTGGCACATGCTGCGGACAAAAGGAATCGCGTGGTTTCTTATGTGTTAGTTGAGCTATTGCATGGAGGACTTCAGTTAGAACTCATGCATGTGAGTTCTGTGGAGTTGGATGTGGAGTTGATGGAGTTTTGTTCAGTTTGACTTAGTTGAATTAGTTTTATTTAGTCTAACTAAAGAATACACTAGTGATGAGTTGTGTGAATTAAATATTAATTAATTCACTAATTATTAACTCGTAAAGAAACTAAAGAATACATCAGTTAACTCAATGCATGGACAGTTCAACAGAGACAGGGGTTAGAGGTAAGTGAAAGGTTGAGTTGTGACTATCAGTTGTGCATGAGATTTGCACAATGCATGTATTGAGTAATGCCAATGAGGATTGTGCAGTTTGGGCCAATACCAAGGCAATTGTAGCTTGTGCTCACGTGATTTTCACTTTGGATTGTGCAGTGGAGGCAGGCAGAGCAGCGAAGAAGATTTGAACCTGTGACTTGTTCAGATCTGAGCTAGTTTTGTGTGTAACAGGTGGAGATAGTACTGAGTACTTGTGAGGAGTATTGTACTATGTATTGTTACATGTTCTCAATCATTATAATATACAGATAGTGTGGGGTTTTCAGCTGTATGCTTTCCCCGGGTTACATACTGTGTTAATGTGCGCATGCGATTGATGTTTCATTGTTTTTAATGCTGCTAAATTGATGATCAACGTAGAGGAGGTTATGTATTATGCATGTATTCCGCAATAGTGTATAATCGGGATAATCTCTGTGAATAAGTGTCATATTATTCAAAATTTCTACATGGTATCGGAGCTGTTGATCATCAGATCTATTATTCAGAAAGTGTTTACATTTTATTTCTTCAGGCAGAGTCTGTAATCGGGCCAGGTAGCCTCTGGATTCATCCTTCCTTTGGAAGGTGAGATATTCGGTAAAAGCCCATACAGTCAATCTCTGTACAAGAAATACTTTGTTCTTACGAATTCTAGATCAGAGGCGGTTGAGTTGTTGAGTTGGTGGAATTCGAATTTGCAGCAATGTTTTCTTGGTGTCAACGTTGCAATGTCTTTCAACGGATTGCGATTGGAGTATGCTCTTAAGGGCAGCTTGAACTATATTGCATGGAAGGACAGGATGGAGGCGGTTTTAGATGATAATGGGCTGAAGGAGTTCATAGAGGCTGAGGTCCCAAAGCCTACTGATGCTGCCGAAGCTGAGGTTTGGCACAAGAAGACAGCAAAGTGTCTAAGGATTCTGTTGGAGGGCGTGAAGGATCACATTGTATCCAGCCTGCATGGAAAGGCTTCTCCATGCTTGATGTGGAAAGCGTTGACAGATCTATTCCAAAGCAAGAGCGACCAGAGAAAGTTGGCGCTCAAGGATAAACTCAGAAACATTAAGTGTGAGAATGGAGACAATATGCCCAGGTATCTCACGAAGTTCACCCAGTGCCGGGATGAGCTGGGAAGTGTGGGGGTGACTGTTGATGATGAGGACTTGGTGAGCTTGGCTCTCCTTGGTCTTCTGAAGAGTTGACATTCCTATCAGGACTCTGTCAATGGTCGGGAGAAATTGCCAGGATGGGAGAGACTTTGGTCGGATCTTGTGCAAGAGGAGACCAGACGGAGCACCAGAGACAGTTCTTCATGCATGCATGATGAGGAGAACTGTGCCTTAGCGAGTAAGGCGAAGAAGGGGAAGGAGAAGGGTTCTCTTTCCGAATCTAGTTCTTCCAATGATGGGAAGAAGGTTGACAAGTCGAAGGTGAGATGCTTTCGTTGTCATGAGTTGGGCCATTATGCTACTAATTGCCCAAAGAAGAAGTCCAAGAAGGGATCCGGGGAAGGATTTGAAAGTGAGGCACTTGCTTCACAATTTGAGTTGGATTTCACACTCTTCGCATGCATGGTTTCATCCATGGTGGGAAGTGGTTGGTTTCTTGACAGTGGAGCTTCTTTCCACATGACCGGTGACAAGAGTTTGTTCAGTACTTTGGAGGAGAAAAATCTCCAGATACTCATAGTGATGGGTAATGATGAGAAGTATAGTGTCTTAGGTGTAGGCACGGTTATTTTTCAGAGGGAGCATGGAGCTCGCCTTACCTTGACTGATGTCAAGTATGTACCAGGACTGAAGAGAAACTTGGTGTCGATCGCGACGCTGGAAGACAGAGGCTGTGATGTAGTCTTCAGTAAGGGAAAGGTTTTCCTTAGACACATCATCACTAGACAGGTGAAGCAGATTGGTTCACGAGTCAAGAACCTGTATGCTCTTGAGGTTCAAGATGCATGCAAAGCCTTGAGCAGCGAGGCAACTGATGGAGACTTGGTGGTTGAGAGGGAGCGTATATTACTTCTCAACATGCAGAGCCAGAAGAAGTCTCAGACGATTGTGGAGGAGCCATGATTGGTGCAACAACTTCAGGAGGTTGTGGAGCAGCCACAACAAGGGACGCTGAGAGGAGATCGAGTAGAGACATCTACTCATGCAGAGACCTCCAGTAGGGGGAAACTTCGAGTCAAGTGGGCTGAGGGATCGCATGCAGCCATACCTCCAGGTAGGAGGTGGGGTGATGTGGATTGATCGTCCCAAGGAGGAGGGGCAGGATCCTTGAGGTACCCAACCTCTTGGATGAGACCTTGCTACGGGAGCCCTGATGTGGAGTAGCAGGAACTGATTGATTAGGTAGAGACAGATGCGGATGGAGCAGCAGAGAGAGCGACAGTGTAGGGAATCCCAGGACAACGCATAGCTAGCAGGCTGCAGCAATGCGAGAGGCACAAGTGTTTTGCACAGTGCTAGGTGGCACAGAGAGGTGTGCAATGGTGCGAGATGCATGGAGATGTTGCAGTAGTACAGATGTCAGAGAGGGAGCACTTGTCAGTAGCAGGTAGAGCTTCAGCATCAGAGTATGTTTCTAGCCCAACATAGTGGTCGTTTGGAAGTGTTTTTGTTCCAAGTGTTGTTGGAGCAAGTGGACCAGGCAAATGTGTTGCATGCAGAACATTCCAGAGTTACAGGATAGGGGTTGCTGATAATCCATATCTTGTTGAGAGGGAGTGTTGAAAATGCAACAAGATGATGGAGCTTAGTGGAAAGGAGTCGCCTTCACTAAGTGGGCCCGTAGGCTATTTTTGGCACAAAGTCTATTTTAAGACATATGGATCATGGTCTATGAGTTGCACGATGCTATTTATGGATGATTGGTCATGTTGGGAAAAATAGATGGACTTCTATTTTTGGTTCACAGCGGAGTGATCAGAGTCTATTTTTAGACTGCCAGGCTAAAAATAGAAACAGTCAAATAATATTAGACCTTAGTAATATTTGGACTTTAAACATTATCTTATTCTCTTGGAGCACTTCAGTTCGAGCTACAGATGTGGCACATGCAGCTGACAAAAGGAATCACGTGGTTTTTTATGTGTTAGTTGAACTATTGCATGGAGGACTTCAGTTAGAACTCATGCATGTGAGTTCTGTGGAGTTGGATGTGGAGTTGATGGAGTTGTGTTCAGTTTGACTTAGTTGAACTAGTTGTATTTAGTCTAACTAAAGAATACACTAGTGATGAGTTGTGTGAATTAAATATTAATTAATTCACTAATTATTAACTCATAAAGAAACTAAAGAATACATCAGTTAACTCAGTGCATGGACAGTTCAACAGAGACAGGTGTTAGAGGTAAGTGAAAGGGTGAGTTGTGACTATCAGTTGTGCATGAGATTTGCACAATGCATGGATTGAGTAATGCCAATGAGGATTGTGTAGTGTGGGCCAATACCAAGGCAATTGTATCTTGTGCTCACGTGATTTTCACTTTGGATTGTGCAGTGGAGGCAGGCACAGCAGCGGAGAAGATTTGAACCTGTGACTTGTTCGGATCTGAGCTAGTTTTGTGTGTAACAGGTGGAGATAGTACTGAGTACTTGTGAGGAGTATTGTACTATGTATTGTTACATGTTCTCAATCATTATAATATACAGATAGTGTGGGGTTTTCAGCTGTATGCTTTCCCTGAGTTACATACTGTGTTAATGTGCGCATGCGATTGATGTTTCGTTGTTTTTAATGTTGCTAAATTGATGATCAACGTAGAGGAGGTTATGTATAATGCATGTATTCCACAATAGTGTATAATCGGGATAATCTTTGTGAATAAGTGTCATATTATTCAAAATTTCTACAGACTGTGTATGAAATTCTAAACTCGAATTCTTCGAATTCTGACCACCATAGTAGCTGGCAAACAAATGTCAAATTGAGATTTTGTTTGAGTGATTGGTACATTTTTACTAGGTCATGATCAAGGAGTTTAACAATCAATGACACTAATATCGAGGTACATGGAGGGCTTGGTGCCCTTGATTAAATGTTGGGCCCATACCCTCGTACATGACAATCCAATGGAAATTTTGTAATCCCACCAATCTTGAAATCCTAAAAACTGTCAAGTCTGTTGTATTTTTAGTGGGATCTAAAATTCTACTTTCTCCATATGAAATTCAATGAGGTTGGAACCACTGAAACATCGTGAAACAATTAATGGTAATGTTAAAAATTTAAGTAAAAGTGGCATTCTCAACACTTTTACTTTAAGAATTTAACATACCATTAATTATAGAGCATTAATAGGGTTGAATATTTGGTTGCCCCACTGTTTTTTTTATTTTATAAATTTGCATTGAGAGGGTAGTTGGTTGCATTGTATAATCTGGATGGTTTTGTACAAAGTCGACCAATTCAGTGAAAGAAGGCTGGTTTAATAATGAAACAATATTTTCCACGTTTTGTGCCATTAGTTAGATTGATTTAGGTAGTAGAATAGTTGGGCTGACTTGCTCCATCGGCTTCGATAACACTGTACTAGAGGTGCATGATTATCCTTATCCATACCCATTGGGATGGATATGCAGTATATGAAGTCACAAGTATTAAAGGTTCAAATTTTCTATTACTGTAAACATCATTGATGAGGTAGAAGCATATGTCATTCCTTTGTATGTTTGTGCCGCAAAAAATGTTGGTTCAAATTTTCTATTAGTGCAAACTTCATTGATGAGGTAGAAACATATATCATTCCATTGTATGTTTATGGAATAATTTTGGGGAGTCCTTATCTCTATGTTAGGAATTCTAACTTCAAAAGAAGAGCTAACCAATATACACGCACCAGTTCACTGTCTTGAGGTGTCTCTCCAACTGCGGCAAGCTCATTCTGGACATCCTGAATACTGGTGAGGTAGGGAGTAACTCCTCCCTTCTGCATCCTAGTGGTTCTCAGCTTCTCCTTCAGGAACATCTTCTGATTCTTAGAAGGATTTTGGTAGAGTGATGTGAGAGCATCCCACATTTCTTTGGTCGTATTCTTGGCCGCTAAGTGTGAGACTATATGATCCCGAATGCCATCAAGGATCAACCGCTTTGCCTTGGCCATCTCCTTATTGTAATTCTCTAGTTGTTGTGGGTCTGTGTGTATGGCTGCATCTCTCTCTGCATACGTCTTCAGACCATGTTCATCTAGCAGGAAAGTCATCCTAGCTTTCCAGATACAACAATTCGAGGCTCCATCCAGCCTATCCTGATCTCGAAGTCTTGCCGAGGCCATTTTCTGCAAAACTCACAACTGGGAAAATAAACAGGAATCTCCACCTTTCCTGCTCAGTTGCTTGCTCAGCTACTTGCACTCACTCTTGGAATGTGCAGTTTTGTTAGCTGCTACTGCCCCCTGCAACTAGAAATCAAGGATTTCCTCCAGAGAACTGAACCTAGAAACCCTCTGAGAAAAATCTCTGTGTGTGTTATTTATCTTCCTCTTGGTGTTGATTCTTCTTTTGCAATCATTGCTGCAAAATTACTGCGCCCAGATCTGCTACACAAATTATCTGTTCTGCTCACCAGAACTGCTTCCCAGCTACACTATTGCCTGCTGGAACTGCTTATGAACAAATCGAACCCCTGTCTAGCAATTCGAACTGCTTGGCCAGCCTTTGCTTAAACCCAGAAGAAATTCGCTCAGACTCCCCCTGAATTGCGAAAGTTCTCCCTCTCTGTCTCTGATCTATCAAACTTGCTCTGATACCATGTGAAATTTCTAATATATTGTAGCAACTGGAAATTATTCTTCTAACTAATTAAAAATTAAGTGTAGTTTATTTGCTACGATAATCAATGGATAAAATCACAACTGCAATTTTCACTACAAAATGTTGCGGAAAATAAAAATGTTGGAACTGAGAAATATAGAGCAAACATGCAAAAATTGGACACAATTATTTTTGGGAAAATGTCCTCGGAAAAACCCAATGCGAGAAAACTGGTACAACATATGAGGGTTTTATAATTATGCAACAATGAAATAATCTGAGTACAATCTATGGATGCCCAGTTGCCTATCCAATCAACAAATATCTGATAAAAATACTAAAGAGAAAATTCTCTCTCCACAAGCAATCCTAGCACTGGCTACCTCAGAAATACTGTCCATCCAAACCCTTGGGAAATCCTTGCGTTGCCCCTCGCATGTGTGGCTCTATTCATCCTCTGATGAATCTTTCCTACCTGTCTCTGTTACTAGAAGTAACTTTCGAGCCCTCTGGAAAAATTTTCCAGCCTTTGGAAGCTGAATCGAGATTCCTCTCAATTGAATCAAACTGCTCACTGAAGCTATTGCGCAACCCCTGCGCAACTTCACCGTGGAATACTTCTGTCACTTGGAGCAGTGCCTTGTTCTTTGGGAGAATGGAGTCTAGGATGATTTAGGTTAGCTAAACTTGTTTTTAAGGAGGCCGGAATTTAATGCCCTAGCAAGCAAATTTCAAGCATTTACCCACTCAATGAAAAATGCATTTTTATGGGAGATCTACAATGACTTCACCACTAGGACTATTCATCACATGTTATACATGAGTAATGTATGCAATATTCATCTAGATAGCAATTCAATTAATTTTCAACAAATTAGGGCACAATTTTACCATGACCTAGAATCAATAATTCCATACATTAGACATAGAAAAATAGATATTCAACAATAAAGTGCACTTACAAGACAACATGCAAGAATTCCTTCCATTATCCAAAGAATAGCTCCAAGAAATATCCAAGAATAAGCTCCAAATGTCAAAATGCATCCAATAGATCCAAATCCTCCACAAGAGAACAAGTGTGAATTCACTAGATAGGCCAAATTCCAATTGTGATGATGATGACAGATCAAATGAAATGATCTTTAATATATACAAGTCCTACTAATGTCTATTATAGCCTACAAGCCCCTCAAATAATAAAATAATGGGCAATCAATAGTCAAGGTCACAAGCCAACCTTGTATCTAATGTAAAAACAATATAAATCTCCAATAAGAGGGTTGAAATGTTGACGTCATGCTATCGTAAGCCCTTCTAGGGCATGCGTTGAGCTCCTCTAGTGCCAAGACAAGTGTAGAGGGCTCCTAAAATCAAGGTCTAGGGGTTGGCCCCTAAATCTCTCTGCAAATCATCCTATAGCCCCCAAATGTGGGTTTGGGGCACAAAACTAGGCCTCATGGGTCTCCAAGTGATGAATAAGCCTAAATCTGCTCCAACATTAAGGTAACAAAAGATGGTGCTAGCCCTCCCATGTCTCAAGGCATGAGACAAACCTCATCTAGGCCCAGGATCAATTGCCACATCATGTAATTACTGCTAAGTCGGCTAGGGGTATGCTAGTCCAGAGTGCATAATTCCATGAATAATAAAGAAAATGCAGGAATGTTGTGGGTGCTGAAGGTGCCCATGGCTATGAATGATGCTCTATAATTGTTTGGAGTCCCATGGCTCTTAATGCATCACCTATAGGTGTCAATATGTTCCTTTGGAGGACGTTAATAGACGACCCTATCATGTGTTTCCAACCTCCAAAGGGAAATGACTTGTCCTTGGTCTACCCATCAATCGATAGGTGCCATGTGAATAATGATGGAACAGAGGGGAAAGAACTCGATGGCCAAGTGCCATGGTCAAAGGGATTGGCTATGATGGAATACCTCATCTTGGGTGTATGGATGTGAGGAGGGAGAAATCATGGATGCATGAGTTACCTCGGCCTTTGTTTTTCCACCCCTTTATATTGCCTTTTACTTTTTCTTGATTTTTCTTTGTATTACTACTTGTAGCTCGAGGAATGAGAGCTTTCTTTGTATGATGTATAGCAGTTATTACCCCCTTTATGATGAATCAGTGCATTGCCCATCAGGGGTTGGGACATGCAAGGGTTCCTTGTCTTCTATGAGATAGGGAAATATTGGCCTAGGAACTGGTTGATGGCCATATGATAGAGGTAGAGCTCATGCATGGCTTTTGCCCACGTGCTAATTTGTAAGTCCTAGACATATTTTGCATTTGTTTTTTCTTTCATTTTTCTTGCGGCCATTATATGATTTTTTTATTTCTTTTAAATGCATCAACTTCCCAAGGTGCATTTCCAGGCACTACCCAGGTATAAAGATGTGTGGGTGCCAAATCCCAGAGAACTAATGGTTAGTTGACCCAAAGAAGGGAGGTGGAATAAGGGCTTATAATGTAAGATGGAAAGTGGTAAGTATGGAATAGGGATAGATGGGGTTGTGCTATCTCAATCATGGTTTCCCAATGCCCTTTCCTAAAGCCAAGGGCCATTAGGGGGGGTTGCACTGGACTAGGATTGAAAATTAATCCCCCATTTAAGGTGAGGGAACAAGACTATGGCCAAGACCCTTCTTTCTTCCAAGTTACCCCATAATCCATGCCAAAATGCCCAAATACAAACAAGCATAAGCACCTGATTGCTGAATGAATAAAGAACCTATTGATTAGAAACCCACCTTCCAACATGCGCTTTTGACAAATGGGCAAGGGGACACATGACTGATGCAGGTGGAAGAGATATAAATGGCACATCACATCAACTACAAAGTGGGTCTCAGGGTTCGCTGGTTGCCAGCTGGAAGAGATGAATAGGAGAAAATCTTTTCCTAGGGATCACCCAGTTTTGGTGGGTAACAAGGCCTTTATTCTTAGAAATGTGGTATTAGAGTTGTACCAAGGTGCTAGTGGTGACCAATGCTTATTATTCCTCTTGTTGGGTGCCTTTGATTGCTATTTATGCAAGAAGAGAGAAGCTTCTTTGGGCTTTTCTCTGTGCTAAGTAGAAAGGGAAAAGATGATTCCATTAGGTTAATTGGAGTTTTTGTTTCACATGAAAGGATCATGGAGGCTTAGGGATCATCATTGGTTTCAAAGAAGGTCTAGATTTGTTTTTCAAATGGATAATCATTTCCCTTGAATGATGGATAATGGAAGCTGTTGCTTCACAACTACATTTCAAGGAAATTCCTATGGGAACAAAAAGTGTGGTGAAGCCTTAACTTTCAAGCACTCATTACCCCATCTACTTCTAAAATTGAAAGCTCATGTGTTGCAAAGAGTATTTGGAAAGCCTCATAAACTGTCAAGCCCTTCCAAAAGGGGACCATTTCAGAGTTGGACCTTCCATCCACTTCAACTCCCGTTAGTGGTGACTTGTCATTCTTGATGAGGGAAATCCTCTCTATAATAACCCTTGTTTCTAGTCTGTGCATTTTTTTAATGAAATTAGAACCTTCCAGGACATTTTCTCATTAGAAGCAAAAGATTGGATCACATGGACTCAACTAAAGAAAAATTTCAAACTTCCTTTTCTTTTTGGTTGGGTAAGTTCCTTTTAACCAAATGAGATCCTTTCTCTAAAGTTCTAGTATCCTCTACTTCTCAAGCACTTCAAGGCATGAGCTTATAGATTATACCCAATTTCCCAATTGCATATTTTATTTCACCTTGTTCAAGTACTTTGCTTCACAATCCCACCTCATGTTGAGAGTGAACAACTCTCTCTCTCTCCCTTATATTTATTTATCAAGGTAAACCTAGACACCTCTTTTTCTTGTTCTGGCACAACAATAGCATTGGAGCATCTCTGATTTTGGTCTGATGGTTTATCTGGTTATCAAATCTCTCTAGGAAGACTCATATGCAGCAAATCTCTCTGTGAATTTCGGTGGGCTGGTTACCATGATTTCTGGCTGAGGAAGTCTCAATGCAGCAGAAGGGCACTGAGATCCAGTCTGAGGTACAGCAGCAAGACATTTGAGATTTTGTTTGCAGACCGCAGGGCCATAGGCAGACTCCAGGCTGCAGGGACAAATTTTATGTTGCAGGTATCCTCAGACAGCCGAATCCTATTACAGACTGTTTCTGCAGCTATGTTCAGGGGACAACTCAGATTCTGTGGATCAAGGATGAACTAGGGTCTTCTACAATCAGTCAAGTTCGGGCAGCCATCTCCAGCAACAATGAGCCAGTGAAATCCAGCTGCCGTCATCCCTAATTCCGATTAATGTCACAGCGAGTCAAACAGCAGAGATATGATATGTTGTGAGTCATTGGAGTAAAGAACAAGGAGCCACATCTCTGTGGCAGTAATTCGGATCCCACTGGAACAGCACATACCATCACAGTTGGCCAAGGGCATCAAACAGTGAGTTGTAATTAGTGTGCTGTTTGCTCTTAGACATTAGGCAGTGACTATGATTGGTGTAGTCACAGTAAGACTGGATAAGTAGTTGAATTGCTGAGTATTGATCTTGAAAATCAGAATTATATTGTGATAATTGTTTGGAAGAATCTACTGTTTTGTTGGGCATTCATCCCTAACTTAGGAATCATATTGCTGTTAGAGATATTTATTACGGTGGAAATATTTGTGCTATTTCAATGATGTATACTATTGAAAAAATGAACACTGCTGTTGTATAATCTTGTTGAATTATTGTAACCCTGATAAACATATAATCCTAATGGCTAAAATTACCCTAGGACATTACATTATTATGGAGTCATATGAATCATGACATGGGTTTATATTCCGAGGACCCAACCCTAATACTGAAACCTCTGTCTATGTATCTCAATTTTCAACAGAACCCTCAATCTCTTAGCTCCAAGTCATCTGCAAGATTGAAATCATGGTTACTAGTCAAGATGAATTTCTTCTTTTACAGCAGTGTTTGGTATTGAATTTCCTCAGTCTATCCAAGATTTATGAGCTGTGCAATCAATCAATTAGAGGAATTTCTGAGTTGATCCTTACATTTGTACCATAATAAGCTTATCTTATGTTAATGATGAAACAAACGTAGATTAACTCTGAACTCAATTATTATGCTTTCAGATTTGGCTAGGACTAAAGGAAAAGGAAACCACTGTTTGATGTGTTGAATCTAAGTTTGTCTATTCTGTTATCCAGCAATTTCCCATTTCAAGTACTTGAGTGTGTCGCTACTGCTGTTTATGGCCTTGAACTTGATAATGCTGGGCTCCTAAAAAAAACTGTTTGTCTGTTCAGATCTCTATACTGTCATTAGATGAAGAGACTGGCTTTCACAATAGAGGAAATGCAGTCATCTCTTCATGAAAGCAATGATGGGAGTGAGCCAATTCATGAAATATGTGGAAGTCCATTACTGTCATCAGCATCTACTTACTCCAGTGATGACTCTGATAGTCCACATATTACCCCCCGGATTGGAGATAATTATCAAGTCAAAGTGTCACCATTTAAGCTGCAAATGGGCTGTGATCAACTGGGAATAAATTACAGTAGGGACTATAAGGATGACAAGGCTGATGAATTTGAGCTACTGTTTGTGGAGGGATTACCTGTGCCAGTAATGCAGATAAGTTGTTTTTCACCTTTTGGAAATGGAACACTCTCAGATAATGAGTTCCCTTCAAAGCAGTCTTCCCCAGTTGGAGCCATAAAAAAAGATTGTGAATTGTGTCAGGTTGATTTATCTGAACTGGAAAATGATCAATGTACCCATGCGATCAGTAACAGTGGCCAACTCAGAGAAGACAA
This sequence comes from Pinus tabuliformis, assembly GCA_031772625.1. Taxonomy (NCBI): domain Eukaryota; kingdom Viridiplantae; phylum Streptophyta; class Pinopsida; order Pinales; family Pinaceae; genus Pinus; species Pinus tabuliformis. Next base: position 322,924,571 of record CM062808.1, on the reverse strand, counting down.
TAGGTATATTACAGGTTTGAAGACAGATTTCTTAAGACCAGAGGACACCCTGACAGAATCTACTGGGGCAGCTAAGACCGTGCTTGATACTTCTTCCTGCTGTCATGGGTGTCGAAGAAAAAGGGGTAGGGTTGGTTGGAAGATGGTCAAGAAGATGAAAGTTGGTTTTTTGGACTTAAACAAGCACTGCATTGATTCCAATTGCCAGGTTCAGCAGAAAGGAATACATAATATGGGGGAAGATGCAAGCTCAAAAGGTTACATGATAGTGCCTGGCAGCCCAAGTGCATCCTGGAGTAGAAGTGAGGAAGATTTATTCATACTTGGGCTGTATATTTTTGGGAAAAATCTTAAAGCAGTGAAAGGATTTGTGGAAACTAAAGAAATGGGGGATATATTATCACACTATTATGGCAAGTTCTTCAATACAGAGTCATATTGCAGATGGGAAGAATCTAGAAAGACAAGAAGCAGAAAGTGTATCCAAGGCCAGCGCATTTTCTCTGGATGGCGGCAACAGGAATTGTTGGCACGCCTTATTCCTGACATACCTGAGCATTTGAAACATGAGATCCCAGAGGTAAAATTTTCTCATCAAAAATTCAATTTGTTGTGTAAATGTAAAAATGGTTTGCTGTCGTTAATCATACATCAATGGAATGCTGATATGACATTTTAATTTCCATGACACCAATTTAGTTTAAATGAGGTGCAAACAGAGTTTGCATTATGATGTGATGATACATCTTGTAACTGATAGATATGAACTGAATTTAATAATCCAGTTGGACCAGATTAATCTTCTTGGTTCTGCAATAGATTTAACCTAAATGACAAATTAACCTATGATGAGAAACATGTGGACAGCATTCACAAAAGTGAACTCAATTCTTTGAGTAAGAAGAGTTGCTTTTTAAGATCTGCGTTATGAACTTTAAGGAATTTTCTTGCGTAGGCACATGCTACTCCCTTGTATGTTGCCCAAGAAGCTGTAAAGGGATGTTTTTGTTTAATTTTTCCAGGCTCAGCCTTCTTCCTTGTATGAAATCCCAGGGATTTGTAAAGGGAAGCTCATTTGCCTCTCCCATGTTTTGTCTCTCATTGGGATTTGCTGTTCTTGGGAGTCTGGTTTTAGATTTTGGGCTTTGTCTTTTAATATTTTATCCCTTGATCCAATTTTGTAGTGATAGCCATCTGCTGTCCTTATTTTCGTAATATTCTCGATTTATGTTTTTGCTCAATACAATTATGAAACACATTTAAAAAAAAAGTCTCCCAGTTGCAAAGTATATTGCCTTACTGCTATTATGATATTTTGAATGTTCTTACAGCTATAGGGTCTCACAGGTTTTTCTGATAAACAGGTAACAAAGGCATTCAATGATGGAAGAGTTTCAATGGAAGAGTTTGCTGCAAAGCTGAAAGCATTAGCAGGACCAAATGCACTTGTTCAAGCCGTGGGAATTGGCAAAGGCAAGGAAGATCTTACTGCGGTGGTCATACACCCAACAAAGACAAACCCAGTCAGCACTTCTCATTATGAATTTCCTACAGGCAAGGCATGTTCCAGCCTTTCTACCGGAGAGATTATTAAGTTTGTAATTGGATATTTTAGGCTTAGCAAAGCTCAAGCATATGACTTATTTTGGGAAGCAGTGTGGCCTCGTCTCTTGGCAAAGGGATGGCATTCTGAGAAACCCGACAAAGCTGCCTATGAATTGAGGCAGCCTTTAGTGTTTCTGATCCCTGGTGTACAGAAGTTTTCAAGAAAAGATCTAACAAGAGGAATTCATTATTTTGATTCTGTTAGTGAGGTTTTAAGCTGGGTGGCATCAGATCCAAGGCTGCTTGAACTAGACACGCATGGTATACCAGGAGTCGAAGTGAAGCCAGAATGCTTCCATACTTCTGAGAATGCAGATAAAGAAAATGGGCATGCAGGCCATCCCTGTTCCTATCTTCAACCTAAACAAGTACAATCCTTTATATTTACAGTTGTTGACACCAGTCTAACATCACAAGGAGTAGGAACACCTAGGATACGAGAAAGAGTGACATTGCCTCTGGATGATGGCTCTGATAGGTCTCAAACTGTGTCGTGGGAAACAGAAGATACAGACAATTTAGGAATACTACCATCTCAGCAATGGAAACATTGCACACATTACGCAGAGGGGGATTCATTGAACTGTAATTTGGAAAAGCCAGCCCGTGTTGTGGTTGATCATGAAAGCTCGGGTGAGAGGAATGAGATTTTTGGAATGTGCAAGGTACCAACCCCTGATCAGAGGGATTGCCTGCTCTCTCCCTTGAAGCAGAGAGAACTAACTACCTGTATAAAATACAAAGACGATAAAAGTACTGCTAGTTTGGTAGAATATTGTGAGTCAAAAGATCAAACAACAATGCTGAAATTTGACCCCAAGGAAGAATCTCCTAAGCCTGAACCTCTTTTAGGTGCCAGTCCATCAGAATTAAGCATATCCCTACTATCTTCAACTCAAGCAAGTGCCGGGAGAAGCATCAATGCTACTTCTCTGAGTACAGATTCGCTTTATGGAAATAAGATCAACAACAATTCTCAGAATTCTAGGATATGCAAATTGACACCTGATATAGTGCCTGATTTGAACTTACCCCATGATCAACCAATAAACATGACGATCAATTTTGTCTCAGATATAAGCAGTCAAGTGTCACAAGCTTCAAAGTCTGAAGAAACTTCTTATTCTGAGGCAAATTCTGGGCATTCTCAGGAAGTGTTTAATAATCCAGGAGTTGCACAGTCCTCAAGTCCTGATCCAGATGAAAGCCATTCTATCAAGCCACAAGAAAAGAATGAAAGTACTCTACAGGAAAATGTACGAAGACAAAGCACAAGGGTCCGCCCCTTGACTACAAAAGCATTGGAGGCTTTTGCTTATGGTTTTTTCTCTCCTAAACGGCGGAGAAAGGGTAGTGAGAAAACTTTGAATCCAGATGGTTGCCGCATGAAATCTATCTCCAGGCTGGTTCAAGATGACCTAATGCGTTCTCCGAATACTCATAGTTCAGAAAACAGTGACATTCTTCTAGGTCACTAGAATACTAGTTTGGAGTCTGTCGAGGATGATGACACAGTAACAGTCAAGTAGGTGTTAAGTCGGAGGTGATGTACAAATGGGTAAAACTACCCTTTGAGGGAAAGCCCAAAGACATATTTCTACTCAGAAAATCAAAAAGATGTAGAAGGAAACAGAATAAATGTTTTGATCCCAGCAATTTCAGAGTGCAGAGTGGCCACACAAAAGGTCAGGCGGGCGAGGGACTGCACGTAGTCTCGTTCCCTAGCTACTGAAGGACAGGTTCCCTCCATCGGCACTTGAAATTCTGAAGCAGAGAAGTCTCTGGAAGAACAGCAGCAGAACGATGATGGCTGGGAATTCACTGTTCTCAAGCGCGACCTACCAAGCAAAGGCTGGGAATGGCTGTCTAACAGATGATAAAGATGAACCCCCTGCATCTGCATATCTTTTATGTTTTTATGATGATTAGTTATGGACCTTGGTTCTAGTGACCGTCAGCATGGCAAATTAATGTTCTTGGACTTTTTTTTATCTTTTTGCTTCTCGTTCCAGGTTTGGTCTGTTGTAGCCAGCGATTTGTAACTCAGTTTCTAACGCTTATTTGAGTTTCTAAGATCTGCTTTTCTGTTGCCTAATTTTTTCTTTGTTGTTCTTTATGAACGCTTATAAATTTTGTCACATTATTATTAATAGAAACTACAGAAAGCATTTATTAAGAAAACGGCTCTTCGCAGTGGAGATTCAGATATGGAATCCACATTACAGAGTCCAACTAGATGCAGTTGTGCAATGTGCATGCATGTTGATATATGCCAAATTGTATAAGCCGGGCACAATGGACTCTGGAACCATGCCAACTTAAGCCATAAAAAACACATTTTCGGCTTTGTCAAGAAACTTGAAATTTCATATTCTCCTTTCTCACTTTCTTACTTGATGATAAGTCCATTTTTATTGATGATGATCTCTACATCGTCTACATAGTGCTTACTGCTAACCGTGTGGAAGAAATCTGTCATTATCATCAATGTCCTCATCCCAGCTAGAACCTCATGTTCAAAGTGGACAACTATGTATGTACTGAATCCATCAAGCCATAACTTTAGTTTCCAATATCATTAACTGTCTGAAACGTGATGGCAACCCCATGAGGGATGCATCTCCGTACTATTTGAGTTTTGGAGTATCGTTGGAGTTCTAGAACCTCATGTTCAAAGTGGACAACTATGTATGTACTGAATCCATCAAGCCATAACTTTAGTTTCCAATATCATTAACTGTCTGAAATGTGATGGCAACCCCATGAGGGGTGCATCTCCGTACTATTTGAGTTTTGGAGTATCATTGGAGTTCCCTAATACCACGGGGTTTGGATGCATCTCCCACAATGACCTGTACGAAAAAATTGTTAATAACAAAAAAGTGGAATTGGGAAGCCTGTGACCATGTTGAGTGGCCATTTCCTCATTCCGATGTTTAAGGCCTCGTGCTTTGGCTCATCCTTCACTGGTGCTGTGGATATCCTCTTTGTGGAATGCTCCTGTCCATTAATGCAAATCTGAGGTGGTTTGTTTTGATCCATTAGGCAAGGTTGTCCACTAGCTCGAACCCTGTATGTGTTGGTTGTCAAAGTCCTGAGCCATTTGATCTGTCATAAGGTTGGAGCAGGGTTTGTTAAAGGTATCCAATCCCTGAACTTAATGATAGCTAGATGGTGAACAACCACAGGGGATGACTCTTTTTTACTATTTTGGAGTATCAGATTTCTTGGGACTGCACGATATAGTGTTTGGATACATTTTGTTTGGCCTCGTTCTCAAATACATGATGACATAAAATCCGGTGATATAGACAAAGTCAACGCCCAGATCCACATTAGTACGTTGTTTAGAATTTGTCTTGATTTCCATTGGGCCAGAAATTTAAATTCCTCGGTATTCTTTTCTCTTTTCAGGGTTTCAAAGACTTATGAGAAGTGGTGATGCAGAGTGTTGAAAAAAATCGATGAATGGGTCACAAATCCTTTGGTGATATTAGCTAAGTTACAAATTTGAACAAAATTTTTGGCTGTGGCTCACGTTCATTACTGTTTGTTTTGGGTATTTTCTATGTTGGGGCAACAGTGCATGGAAAAGGCTCCGAGGTACATCTTTTGGGCCAACAATGCTAATGGCCAAGCGTTTCATAGCGTTACTTGGGATATATGTGACACTCCTGAATATGCTGGTTGGGGATTTATCAAAACTTGGATTCAGGGCCAAGCTCCTTGTGCCAAATGGTTGGTGAGGGCATGAGTGGGAATAAGGCTTTGAAAGTTATACTCAAACATACCATTAGTCAAGGTTTCCCACTAGGCAAGTGTGTCTGGCAGTGTATTTCCTTGCAAAACTTGGTTGACACTCCTATGCATGTTAAGATAGTTCATATGTTTGTGGTTCAGAGTACCTGGGAGGCTAACATGGAGAGATGTCTTCTTATGACCTTGACTTGTCATTAAATGAACATTGTTTATGGTAGTCTCCCCTTGTCCATGATGAGTTGCTCCTAGTGAAGTCTTCATGATTTTTACCCTTGCAAATGTATAGAAGGGCTATTTAGACAGCCAAGGACTTCTTCAACAACAAAATCAGAGACTGGATCCCCTAGATGGAAATAAACATAAAATCAGACAGGCCAATCTACAAAGCCTAATCTCAAAGTGATACTCCTCCTATGTTGGGCCTTCTTGTTCTGCAAACATGGTGGTGAGATTGGAAATGAGGGTGCCACATTGTTCATTAACTATAAGCTTGCTCTAGGCTACAAATAGATTTGTCTCAAACTAGCATTAGAAAATAGCTTCAATAAGCTTTGGTGACTTAGGTCCAAGAAGGAAACATGGTTGTGTTTCTTGTGAAACCTTTTGAAGCCAACCTTGGAGCTGAAGAAAGCTCTTTACATGGTTCTTTATTGTGGGAGGTTTGAGGATAAATGATTAACATCCTTAGGTGCAAAATCTATGTTGCCCCCAATGTGAGGAAATGAAACCTTAAACATTTCCATTTGGTTTGTACCTGAGCCAAGTCAACAAGGGCCTAGTTATAGTCTCTATGTCAATGATGTCTCCATATGTCCATTTCATGGAAAACTTTCTTGTTAAGCAACTATCTCCTATAGGTGATATAAATCCATTCTCCCTAGATTCTAGTTTGAGTTGAAGCTTTTTTTTCTATGGAAGAAGCACAACAAACTAAGTTGCATTGAAACAAATATAGATACGGGGTTTGGAACAGATATGGCAAATTTTCAAAAATTGGGATAAAATATGGCAAGGAAACGACATATATAAGAATTTCATATTACCATTCATCTTTTAGAATCTAGATTCTATATCTAAAAATACATAATCATCATCATGAATTCAATATAAACTAATCTCATCATCAATTCAACGTTAACATTATCACCATCATTAGTGATTATTATAACATTCAACATATTATCATCTTCATTAGTAATGTAATCATAAATGCTACAACCTTTGTGCTTTCGGATCCAACTCCTTTAAATAACGTGTCATGCATGGCTGATGGTATCTATGTTCCTTGCATGGCAATTAAAAGGCCCATGGGACCATTGGGATATTATGTGAAGACCTATTTGAACATTTCAATCTTCTCAATGTCAACTTGGTCTCTTGACTATATGCAAACAAAAGATTGGCTAGAGAAGATGTGTTATATTGGAGGGATTAATGAAACCAAGAACAAAATCAATTACAATTAACAAAACTGAAAATTAATTGCTCAAATAAATCTCTTTACGAAGACATTCATCAAATCTTTATGTTTGTATTTTTGAACATCTATCTTTTTATGAGTAGTAAGAATCCTTGATAAATATATGGAGTGTTGTTTCTAAAGATTTAGAAGAGACGTTATGAGACTGTGTTTATAGTGAGTTTATTTGCAAATCTGATTTTTTCATTTTTATTATTTATTTATGGCTATACAATTTTTAATCCTTTTTAACATTTTAAGGATGGATTCCGATCATGATTTTGGTGGATCCATTTAAAACCCTTGGAAACATATACAATTCCAAATCCGAAGTTTTTGATTTTTTGAAACGATGCAAAAAGCGTTTTTACGACGTTTCAGACAAGGATCATATTTTGTTTCCGTTTCGAAAACGGGGATCTGCGTTCCCGGTAACTTAGACAACAAAGTGTTGTTTAATGCTAGAGATATTTCATGGAGTTTCTTGTGATATGATAATGTATTAACATGTTCCAACTTATCCTTAAGATTATTGTGCAAGTATGGAAGCTTCGAAGGAAGATAAAGCATTTACAACTACTTTTGGACTTTTGGGGTTGTCTCCCCTTGCAAAATTGTAGGGAACCACTTGCCATTCTTGGCCTCGATGAGCATAATGTTACTAAGGTGATAGAAGGGCTCAACATTTGGTAGGCAAGTAAATTTTAGAGGTGGGAGTGTGGATATATTTTCCTCTTTCAACAACTAGAAACGGATATCAATTTATGAATTTAGGACTGGCCATTTTAGGGAACCCAAAGCCTCTTGACCCAACTAATTATGGCTAGGAGCATATTGTGGATGAGGATCCCTTGTTGATTGGATGAGACCCCACCTCTAATGACCAATGATGAAACCTTAATGCATTCTGGAAGTTGTACATGATGAATATCCAGTTTCTCTTTGCAAGAAAATCATCAGACCATGGGAAGAAATCTAGTGCAACAAAAATTGACATGGGTTAAGATATTACAAAGATAACAACAAATTGGATATTCCAAATTTTCAAGGCCAATGAAGTTTGTTAGTGGAGGTTTTTTGGAAAAAAAAACATCAAGCAACAATGAGGAAAAAGATAATTGTAAACATTGCAATTGCATTGGTCACATTGAAGTTCATTGTTTTGATCTCCATCCTTGTCACCATTATGGCAAGATGAATCATCCATTAGAGAGTTGCTCCAAAAGAAAAAAACATGCAAGATTGAAGATTGACTATGGATGGATTGATCATTTTGAGTGGTCGTCAACAATCAAACGATTATATAAGTCTTACCGAAGAATTCAATCTCGAGTAAAGACATGGTGCAGCGAAAAGTGAAATGAAAATGGTACTCTCATAAGCCTGGAAGGGGGAGTACAATGGCGACACCCTCCTACATCTTAAGGGGGGAGTCCAAAAATCAAATGCAAATGGTTAGTGGTAAAACAAAAACCGCTTGCGGTCTCTCCTTTCAACTTACAAAGGGGGGAATTGAAGATGGTTGTTAGGCTGAAAGTTTCGACAACAACACAATGAAATTGCCAAATGGGCATCAAATTTTCCAGTGGTCATCAAAATTTGCCAAATGGGCAAGTAAATTTTGCAAAAGCTATGGTTCAATATTTAGCAATTGAATCATACATTGGATATATGATTGAGAGCAATATTGTAGACATTTTTGTTCATTTGGATGGTCATTCGACCTAACAATGGATAGATGTATCCTTTTGCATTGCAACTTGGCATTAGATTGAATGGCCAAGCATTTTCAGGGATGTATCAAACTTGTAGTCGATTCGCTTCTCTTGGTTCATTCTCTTCATATTGAAGTTTTTAACATCTAGTTTGGTGGTTTTTCAGGCAATTCTTCATTGCAACTCAACACATGAGTTTTAGTATGAATATTTGGAGATAATACTAGTTTACATTGTGTTTCTGGTATTATTGCATGGGCTTATAATTGGGGAGGGGGGTCGGGGTGTGGATGTTAGCCTCTTAATTAAATAATCATTAAGTCCTAATGTACCACCTTTAGTCATTTCACATATTAGGACATAGTTTTTATCGTAGGTATGTTTCTAGAGTTTCTAGATCCTATTTCTCTTATCATTTTTTATCTCTTTTGTGAGGTGTCAAAGTGAGAACATATGAGGTGGTATCATCATTGTATTATATATTTGTATCACTGGAATACCAATATACAATTGTGAATATACATTATGGCTTAAAACATTTTCCACAAGTGTCATTGTCTATGATATTATTCTTTTGTTTTCTTATATTTCTTTACCTGCCAATTGTTTGGATGATTATTTCTTAGTGTTTATGATCAACTATGTACCTTATGGTTCCTAGACTTTAGTGCATGTTAGTTTGGACTTAATATGACAACACTATGTATCTAAGGGTTTTGGCATAAGACAACCTACATTTTTTAGTGTGATGGTTTTCACTAATGCTTGTGGTGGTTGTGTATATGTCCCACATCTTTTGTGTGTGTATTAAAACTGTGTACATATGGTTATTCTAATAGTCTAAAAGTCAAATAAATATTTAATATCCGAATAAATAAATAATATTGTTTCCTCATAAATCAAATAAAAAGTGTTTGGTTCTTCCTAATCTAATTTCTTCGCTGTTTAACTCACTTGAACACTAATCTCATTGTGTCAATAGTTCAATAATAGCAACACCAAGGTTAATGATGGAATTTTATGGAGAGCAAGTTTTCAAATATATTACGAATGCACTCAAATTAACGTCAACATGAGGTTTTTCATTGAATACAACTCTTCAAATTATATGTGTGTGTGTGTGTGGGGGGGGGGGGGTTGGGATCAATTAAATCATGAATATTGATGCATTTATTGCTTATAAATTTCAAAATTCGGGATTAATTTTACATAGAGAGGGATGTTTTATTATGTAAATTTAATCGTGTGTGTGTGTGTGTGTATATATATATATATATATATGAGTAAAATCATTAATATCGAGGATACCAAAGATCTCTACAACATCCCCTCAAATTTTGGAGAGTATATCCACAAATATTAAAGACATGCTCATGCATTCACCAATCTTAAAAATATTTACATCTTTTTGATATAAAAAGTATGAATATTTATTTTGACAAAAGATTTAATAAATGGTCATACATCCATCTAAATATAATTTTTTGTTGGGTCTCAAGAATGAACTCATTTTGTCATATTTTCACCATTTGTTTTGCTTATCATGTCTAGAAGTCTGCCATATTCATCATCTCACAATCCAATGCTATCATTTTAGTATAAAATCACGTCTTGAGTTACGAAGGGTTACATATTAGAGAAATTCAATACATAAGTGTCCATTTTTCTATAATTTCATATATTCTTTTGAGAAAACAATTTAAATGTTGTAGCTACAAAAATAAGATCATTTTATAGCTAGTCTTTGATTCTATAGTTGAGTCGTAGGTATACATAGTTGCACGAATGATATAATGAAAGCATAAGTTGGAAGATGTGGAAAATGGTGATCCCCAGCTCCTCTGCCTATCATACTTGACGCTTTCCACGTTAGAACGAGAGCTAAGTCAAAGGTATAGTGAGGCAATGGTAGAGTAAGTCGCAACGGTGGCAGGACACACAATTTGGAACAAAGTTCTCGACAGAGGCTGTGGATTAAATCCATGAGAATCAAACTAGAGGATCTCAAGATTACATATGAGAATTCATTTGTGTAACCATGAATTTCTCATAATAGTTGACAACTTTAATTTATGGATCCACAAGATCCAAATTATGGTTCATTGTTTTAAAATCCCACAATAAAGATCTCAATGATCTCTATTTCAAGTTGTATAAATGTTCATTGTTTCAATGATAGGAGGTATGTCTTTGTTATGGGAAACATTCTAATATTTTTATTATAAACTCTATTGGTGGATAGGTAATTCCTTGTGCAAGTGTTGCTATTAGTTTATAAATGATTTGATAGTGTAATGTTGTAGCAATTCCAAGGTTTATACGACTTTCATAGCAGTGCACAACCAAGTTGAGAAGAGCCCCATGTGTGAGGGAAGGCATTGCTCTTTTCCTTTTCATTTTTGTGTAATTGTAGTTAGTTTTTATGCTAGTTAATATTTTTATTTTTTCTATTTTTTGTTGGCTTCACCCCGAGGGATTTGAACTTTGAAGTTCATGGTTTACATCATACTTCATAACAAGACGATCGCCAATTGAGGTGTCGCTCATTAATATTTTTAATTTTTGTTCATTATAATGAGTTTTAATTTCCTTTACTTAGTTAATGTTTTTAGTTCTTGTTTATTGCAGTGAATTTCCATTGCTTTAACTTCTTGTTAATATACAACTTTCATTTACATTACTTACAACTTGGTGTGTTGTGTCAGTGCAGTGTAGGTTACTCATATGAATCATTTGATTGAATAAAGATTTGTTCATATTCAATTGTAGAATTAAAATTATAAGTTATATGACCAATTGAATTTATGATTGTCTCATGAATTTTTTTTACATGGCGAGTGTTTGAAAGTGTTTAGGACCATGACTATGTTGAATTAAATTGCAATTACTCTTCATAGATTAGACTTTGCTTTCACGTAAAATTTCAATAGATTATTAGAAACCCGAACCTAAATATATTGTGTATTACACTTAACAAGTTTACCAACTAGGATTGATGATTTAAATGTAACATAATTCTCAAGGAATAGAATTCACTGACATTTTTGGCATTGTTGTTGGCGAAGTGTACATAGACTTTGGTTTCTAATTTAGGCATAAAATTAGCTACATAAATAGAGCATGAAAATTAGGATGCATGAATAGGAAAAAAGATTTGTTAGAGGTAGAATCACTTCAACACTTCATCCACCTACCACCACAACTAGTTCAACACATTGCACAGTAAGAGCCACAACTTCATCCACATCACGCATCCCTAGATTTGTAGGTAGAAGTAGGTACTTAGAGGAAACTAAAAGAATTCAAGAAAAAGAATAATTTTCACTAGAAGCAATGCTTTTCTACTCACATCCAACATGAAAGGTACTTCATGAACATTATTTGGAGATACCAATTGAAGAGACTATAACAAGGAAAAGTTCATTTGAAGAGCAATCAATTATAGAAAATCCAGTTTAAGAACCACCATACTCTCATACATCAGAATCATCAATGGATGAAATAGGCGAGAAGGGATAGGAGAAACATGAGTTGGAACTGGCACAAAAGCTAGAACTAGAAAAGGAGCTAGAGGAAATGGAAGAAGAAAAGTACATCAAGAAGAAGAAGAAGAAGACGAGGAAGAATAATTTGGCTTCCCCATTTAGGATCCAACAACTAATGTGATCATGTAAAATATTTCACTCTCTGCGCCACCAAATTTTCATGGGTTAAGAACTAAAGATCCTGAATATTTTCTCTTTGAATTTGAGTTAGTGTCGAAGCTATGAAAATTTAAAGTTATTTCTTGCTACTCTTAAAGATGGTTCTTTATGATGGTTTATGGGATTATGTACAAACTCTGTTAGAACTTGGGATGCGATACATTATAACACCCTCCTCCCACATTTACCCAAGTTAACTGGTCCGTTGAGGTAAACATGTGGCGATAGGCTACTACAATCTGATTCAACTCCCCATGTACGGTTAAGGAAGTGGAACCGACACAACACAACCAATTTGACCTTTTGCACATGTGACAGAACCTATAGGAGCCAACAAACCCTTCTAGGTGATCAACCCTCGAGACAACTTGACACTTCACTGCCCTAGAGCCTCAGTCGCTTCCATGACATGGGCATGCATGTGATTGGGGCCCTCGAGTCACTCTCACACCAAAGGCATGCGAGTGACTAGGGTCTTTTTCATCTAGTTTAGAGCCCGCGACCCTAGAATCCGTGCTACTTTTTCAGGGCCAGGACTCAGGCCACTGCTGAGAACTTCCAACAATGAAAAGTAACATTGAAACAATGATACAATTGCAAATACTTGAAAAAATACTTAACTAGACCCCTACTACCCATGCTAGACATTTCTTCAAACATGTCACAAATATGCATTCTACATGTCATAACAACATATCTGAGCGTAGGAGTCTCATACTTATCTGAGAATTGCTAATAAACATTGATGTATTATCACACTAGCTGCATTATCATCTATTAGGTTACATATTCATTGTTCATTCATTTATAAATCAAAACATGACGAGACAACTTGACACTTCAATGCCCTAGAGCCTCAGTCGCTTCCATGACATGGGCATGCATGTGATTGGGGCCCTCGAGTCACTCTCACACCAAAGGCATGCGAGTGACTAGGGTCTTTTTCATCTAGTTTAGAGCCCGCGACCCTAGAATTCGTGCTACTTTTTCAGGGCCAGGACTCAGGCCACTGCCAAGAACTTCCAACAATGAAAAGTAACATTGAAACAATGATACAATTGCAAATACTTGAAAAAATACTTAACTAGACCCCTACTACCCATGCTAGACATTTCTTCAAACATGTCACAAATATGCATTCTACATGTCATAACAACATATCTGAGCGTAGGAGTCTCATACTTATCTGAGAATTGCTAATAAACATTGATGTATTATCACACTAGCTGCATTATCATCTATTAGGTTACATATTCATTGTTCATTCATTTATAAATCAAAACATGACGAGAGCCATACATCATCATCGTCATAAAACATGCTCATAACCATCATATAATCAACAAAAATAGCAAGGATATAACAACCATAAAATCCACATATAAACAAGTATATTTACCCATCAAATACAAGAGGAACGAATCTCTTATTAACATATGCAAAATGCAACCAGGTCAGGGACTTCGACGAACCACCCAACCATAGACTAGGCTGAACTGGACCTCCCTTTCAGCCAATCACCCCCATTCCATATTCCAAGCATGAATGTGGGATCCCATGGAACACACCCAACAAAACCAAACCAGGAATTCTAGAGGCCAACCACCTCAACTCTCAACCAGTGATTTCGCCTCACAGTTAGACATCACTAACCATTTCCAGATTGATCTATACCCAAGCTGTCAAGGCTCCAACCTGTTTGTTCCAACCAGGGTTCTAGGACTAGTAACTCAACCCACAATTGCCATCGGGATTCCAAAGTGTTTGTCCAACAAGGGCTTCTAGGAATAGTACTCAACCCACCAAGGGCTTTTGAAGCATTTGTCCAACCAAGGCTTCTAGGACTAGTAACTCAACCTAAGTTGTTACAGGGATTCAAGAGCATTTGTCCAACCAAGTCTTCCAGGAACTAGTAACTCAACCCACAACCAAAGGAATATGAGAACCAACCAGAAAACAAAAGGAAATAAGCCCACAACACCATGGCTATCCAGGAAATGGAAAAGCTAAGCAATCCACTGCCAATCTAGGCATTCCTCCATGTCAATGATAGATCATAACCAAGAAACCACATGCATATTCCATGCATGCCAATACTAGAAAGGAAATCATATACGCAACTCGGTACCTACAAGGAAAACTCATTGTAGTTGTTGATCCCGATGTCCTCTTGCGATTTCCTACTCTTCCTTTTCCATCTTTCTCCAAAACTCCAAGTATGCCACACCCCTCCAAGAGTGCTCCAATGAAACGCTAAGTGTCCAAGAGTATGACAGAGAGCTCCAAAACTGAACTGACAAAAGTTTGTCAACTGATCCTCATAAGCCTTTTTATTAATGAGGCCTTTATTTTTTTCATTTTTCCATTATTTTCCTTCAATTTCCTCCTCACATGCAACATGCGACCTTTCACCTTCATTTTCTCCTAATTTCCATTATTTTCATAAAAAATGTCAATCTATGCCTCATTCCTTTCCAAATCCTTTGCCATTGCCATTGCCAATTTCCTTAGCCATTAATAAACCAAAGTGACACCCCACTAGGATGTTTTTACCACCATTCAACGTGGAATACGTGTCTCTTGACTTTGGTCTTATATATTTTTACATGGATTTTTTACCAGGGTTGTTACAGAACCCTCCCCCTTGGGGAACACCGTCCTCAATGTTCAATGACACCTATAAACCAACAAACCACTGAAAACAAAATACACTGCCTATGAAGCTTTATAACACAGCTCGTTGCAGTATTTAAAATGACCACTGCTAAAGATATGACAATCATACCATTTGTTAGAGATTTATAACACAACTCATTACTATATTTACAATAATAACCACATATACGCTCATACACATTTGCTTGAAATAGAATTTAATCATACTGTCTATGGAGCTTTATAAATCCACCTTGATACAACATTTACAATAATATACACACACACATATGCACATTTTCTCAACCAACAAATAAAATGATACGATGTTTGCACCTGCAACAAGGGAATCTAGAGGCTCACACTTCCACTCTCAAAGTAATATCAAGATTCACCTTCTTCCCGGGAAGTCCAGAATCCACCACCAAAGTCAAAGTTGCATCCAATGTCTAGCGCTACAATCCTGCACCACTTGTCCTATGAGTGAACAATTACCGACTCATTGTTTGAGGGCACACTTCCAATGTGCATATGATTCCATCTAGCAATGCTAATGACCAAAACAAATCCATCCTCGGCCTTCCCTTCTCTGCTACATAGTTCCTTGAGCAATCCTGTCACCCCCTTCCATGTAGTCATACACCTTCCAAGTTCTGCGTGCATCCCCTTCTTTGTTACACAATCCCTCGGGCGACCCCTCCCTTGGCAAGGTTTCCTTGCATCGGAAGGTCGAAAAACCAAGGCATATCCCTTCCTCAAAACCATCATACCTGTCATAGCATGCTCATGGAAATCAATGGACACTATTAGGCACTAGTGGCCCACAATGGCCCTACTCTTGAAGTGCTTTACCAACATATTGCTTCTTGTTCAATTCCTTTCACTGATGCTACTAATCTTACAGTCGGATTCAACCACCCAACCAGGCATTTTCATGCTTTCCAATACCAAGCACATAAATTCCATTAGACTCAAAACGAATTAGAATAAACTCAAATCATACCTCATTGGTGGCTCGTTGATAAGGTACACCTGCAATTAGTTCACTTCTTGTCACAAGTCAAATTAGTTGTTTTGTTAAATCATCATATATAAACATATCACATCCAATTAGCTTAAAAACAACTATCATAATCAAAATCATAGATCACAAGTAACTATCATAAATCAGAGTCATAAGTCACATGTAATCATCATAAACCAGAATCATAGATTACATGCATAATTAAAACTAAACTAAAATATTGATACTTATCCTTTAATCGATCCTTAGCTTCTACCTTTATCTTATGTCCATTTCGTAGGCACATCGGATCGGTTGCCACACTCAACAAACACCCAGTGCCTTCTCTTCAACCATGTACATATACACATAGTGTGCATCACACATATACAACCACACACGGCATACAACACCATCCAATACATGCACCTACACCCGATGTACAACACAACACATAAATATGCATATGATGTACGACACAACACCTACACCTTCACCTAGTGTACAACAAAACACAATACATACACCTACATCCGGTGTACAACACGACACAATACATATACGTACATCGAGTACAACGCAACGAATACACATGTCATGGTACCACGACCTCGCAATACACATACAAAGTACCACACATACACAAAATAACATGTATAACATGCACACAATACCACATGTGCACAACATAGCATGTACCACATGCACACAATACCACATGTACAACAATACCACCTGTACACAACACCACCTGCACAACGTGTACACAGAACCACATGTATATAGCACCACCTACACAACGTGTACACTGTTGGAAATCCTGAGAGGGGTGGTGAATCAATATTTTTTTTTATTATGTTGTTCTTTTTATCACCAAATCATATATATATATATATATATATATATATATATATATATATATATATATATATATATATATATATATATATATATATATATATATGGAACACATAAATAGATAGCTGAAATGAATGCTTTTATTAACACAAACAATGCAATGGAATAAATACAATATATAGCTAGTTGCAATCAGCTGCCAAGCACCAACTTGGACTTTTGTGAGGCTCCAACCTCCAGAGCACCAACTCTGTTCTTCCAAGGAAATAGTTTTGCACTTAGGAGCACCAACTCCCAAGGATTCCAGTGCTTTCAGTTTTGAGGCTCCAACCCAAACCTGGTATAAATTGTTTTTGCTGTAGATCTCTACTCCCAAACCTGCTCAGCTTCTGTTTCACTCTTGTTCTCCTGCCTCTGCTGCCTCTGCCTAAACTTTTGCTTCCTCTCACTTTGATTATTCGCATACACTTCCTTGTTTTTCTTGTTTTTTTTTGTATTCTTGTAGCCTCTGACTGTTCGTTTCTGCTTCCCACTGACTCTTCAGCTTCTTCAATGCTCGCTTTAGATTCCTCTTCGCTAGCTTGTCCTTTGCCTTCCCTCTTCTCCATTGATTTGGCTTTTTGGTTTCCTCTACGCTGGCTTTCCATTTAGCCTCCTGGATTTTCGGTCGCTGTGTGTTAAAAACTATGACAGAGCCCCGTTTTTTTCATGATAACAGGCATTCATAGAGACAACATCATTGAACGGACATGCCATGTCCCTTTCGCAATCGCAATCGGCTTGATTCTTGCCTTCTAAACTATCGGGAGCATTCCTTAACATATTTCTGCCTCCAAACCCCGCGCAAGCCAACTATACAAATACACAGGAAATATGAGCAAAAATAGGCAAAATGCTAAAGGGCAAACTTCAAGAATCAATACACCCGCATCTATACTGTATTGGTTCCGCAGTATAATCGCAATTGACACTCAAGGCTTCCGGGGGTCCTTTATACATCGAGACCATGGCATTGCCGATGGCCGACGATCGATCCTCCACTGCATGCGATATTATATTAAGCCATGTTACAATGTTTAGGCGGGTCCACATGTTTTATCGCAATCGACGCTTTGCAAGGTCCGATAGGCAGACGCGATATATAATACAACATTTCATAATGCGCAATGGGTACGTTATATATATATATATATATATATATATATATATATATATATATATATATATATATATATATATATATATATATGTTGCAATTCCTTAAGGCCCGCATACATAACCATATATATGAAATACTACCCGAACTACATATGTTTATATATCTGGACATATATGTCGTCAGGTCCGCATATATGTATTGCAATCGGGGGTTTGGTGTGATGGCGCATAGCTGAAATTCCGATTAGCACTGTCACCGATATATATGTATATGTGCGCCTATATACATAACCTTCTCCGCTCCGATAGTGTATGCCACTATACTTAAGTCTTCCGCCCCGATAGTGTATTTGCCATAGTATATTTTCCAATAGTGTATTTGTCGTGAGTCCGCGCCGATAGTGTATTTGCCATATAACTCAGTCTTTCTGCCCTCGATAGTGTATTTTCCATATAACTATGTTTTTGCCCGCCGATAGTGTTAAATGCATATATGTATGGGTTTTGGCCTCCGATAGTGTAAATGCATGCATATACATTATATAGCTCCCAATAGCTCCTGATAGCTCTGTTTTGCTCTGTTTGCTCCATTCGCTCCTCTGTTTGCTCCTCTATTTGCTCTGTTTGCTCCTCTGGTGGCTCTATCTGCTCCTCTTGGCTCCTCTGATAGTTCTGTTTTCTCCTCGAATATTGCCATATTGACATCAATGACAATCTATGTCAACAATCTCCCCCTTTGTTATTGATGGAAATATTCTTCTTTTCTCCCCCTTTGACATCAATGGCAAAGGAATGCATATAGACTCCCCTTGTCGAGCTACTCCCCCTGTAGAACTGCTCCCCCTGTCTTGCATCATCTTTATGAATGATCTTAAGTGATGCTAAATAAATAACCCCCATCTTTTGACGAAGATGTTCAAATGCTTCTCGAGGAAGAGGTTCCGTGAAAATATCAGCTATCTGCTCCTTAGTATTGATATATTCCAAAGTGATGTTTTGTTCAGCTACTTGTTCATGGAGGAAATGATACTTGATTGGTATATGTTTGGTCTTTGAGTGCATCAATGGATTTTTGCTGAGACTGATAGCACTTGTGTTATCACAATAGATGGTAATTGGTTGATCTGTACCTATGTTGACATCTTTTAGAGCTTCCTTCATCCATAGTATTTGAGTACAATAGTTTGCTGCATCTATATACTTGGCTTCGTCGGTGGATAATGATATGGATGTCTGTTTTTTGCTAAGCTAGGATACTAAACAGCCTCCCAGGAAGAATGCATTTCCATTAGTACTCTTCCGATCATCCACACTTCTGGCCCAATCAACATCGGTGTATGCAGTTACAGTCAGTGTTGAACTCTTAGGGTACCAAAGACTGAAATTAGAAGTTCCTTTCAGATATATGATAATTCTTGTTACAGCTAACAAATGGGATTGTTTAGGGGTAGATTGAAACCTTCCCACCATTCCTGCTACCTGCATTATGTCGGGTCTTGTAGCAGTTAAGTACAGAAGGGCTCCAATTATTGACCTGTAATGAGTTGCATCTACTGGAGGGGAGTCATCATCTTTGCTCAATTTGCAGTTTGTGGTCATAGGTGTGCTCATGGGTGCACAGTGCTCCATTCCATATCTTTTGAGCATGTCTTTTAGATATTTGACTTGAGATATACATAATCCTGCTTTGGTTTGAGATACTTGAATTCCAAGGAAGTGAGATAGCTCACCTATCATTGACATCTCGAATTATTTTGACATGTTTTGAGAAAATTCATGGCTCATTTCATCATTATTGCTAGCAAAAATCAGATCATCGACATAAACAAGAGTAACTAGTAACTTACCTTCATCTGTCTTTATGTATAGTTTACTTCCAGCCACTCCCTTTTTGAAGCCTTGTTGCTATAGATAGTGATCCAATCTTGCATACCAAGCTCTAGGAGCTTGTTTCAACCCATATAAAGCCTTTTTCAACTTATAGACTAAGTCCTTTCCTTTTGTTAGATCAAACCCTTCTGGTTTCTCCATGTAGACTTCTTCCTTGAGTTCCCCATTTAGAAATGCTGATTTTACATCCATTTGATAGATTTTGAATCCTTTTGAGCAAGCAAACGCCAAGAAAATCTTGATATGTTAAAATTGGCAACTAGGTCCAAACTCCATATGGGTCATCTTATTCATGGCTGATAATATTTTTATTATATTCCTCTCATCGAGAGGTGTAGGATTGATCTAAATCTCATCCGATTCTGATAAGTATTTATGGAGATATGAATTTATTTTGATTATGGAATAATTATCAAGCCCACCTACAACTCATGTAGGCTCAAAAGCCCAACAATCGCATCTATTCAATCATCAACAGTTGTGTATAAATACAGGAGGTCTTTTCCTCATTTGGACTCACTCACTCATCACATCTCTCTCTCTCCTGCGCAGAAAAGAGGCTCTTCTCCTACTGCGCAGAAAGAGACTCTTCTCTCACACATGTGGAAGGAAGGTGCAGAATTTAGGGCTGCAACTGCAGAACCAAAGTTTGACCAGCGTTGACCATCAGTCTGCCTCTTAGAACTGCGCTGTAGGTGAATCTGGATCTCCTCTGAAGGCTGCATTTTTTGGTGAAGGAATCAAGTCGATCTGACGGTTTGTTTTCAAGATATTGTTTGTCTTAGTTTGGCTGACCTAGGGTTTGCTACTGCTGATGTAAATCAGATTTATGTACTATTTCTCTCTACTGAATTATTGAAGATAAAGGAAGATTTGATCAAAGGGTTTCCCCACATTGGGGTTTGTCCCTGGCTAGCCGCCACATCTTGTGTCTCTTGTCTTGGTTTGTTTTCTGTCAGTTGTTTAATGTTCTATCTGCACTTTACTTTATGTACATGTGATTGCTAATCTGTGGATAATAATAAGAAAGATAAGTAAACTGCTATAAGCATAGAACATACCATAAATTAACATGATAGCTTCCATATGAGCTACTGGGGCAAATGTCTCTTCAAAATCAATTCCTTCAATTTGTGAATAGCCTTTGTAGACAAGCCTTGCCTTGTTTCTGATAACTTGTCCTTCTTCATTCATTTTATTTTTGAATACCCACTTGGTTCCTATTATGTTTTTTTCCTTTGGACGAGGTACCAACTCCTATGTCTCATTTTTCTCAATTTGGGACATTTCTTCTTCCATGGATTTTACCCAATGAGGATCCTTGCTTGTGCAAATGTTTCTGGTTCTATCATGGATAGAAGAGCAATGACATTTCTCTTTGGTGTAATTGTCATCCTTCTTCAGGTTTTCATCCGTTCATCTCTATTGCCAATAATTTGCTCTTCTGGATGATATTTCTGGATAAACTTCATCTTTGAAGGGGTATGAGGTGGTTCTTTTTCCTCTTCTTCTTCCTTCTCATCTATTTCTTCTTCTTTATGTTCTTCTTCTTCAATGAGAAGATCATCTTCATGTTCTTCAATTTATTTTTCTGGAAGGTATTCATCAATATTTACATCAATGCTTTCCACGATTTTCTTTAGTCGAAAATTGTATTACTTGTAGGCTTTGCTAAGTGTTTGTATCCAAGGAATATCCCTTCATCAACCTGAGAATCAAACTTTCCTGGTGAGCCATCATTTATTTTTATGAAGCACTTTCTTCCAAATATCTTAAAGTATTTTACTGAAGCAGGTATTCCTTTCCATAATTCATAAGGAGTTTTTTCACAATTCGGTCTTAATTGAGTTCGATTCAAAGTATAGACAACTGTCTCGACTGCTTCTCTACAGAATTTTGGCTGCAAGTTTGATGATAATAACATTTTTCTTGCCATTTCTTGAATTGTTCGGTTTCCTATTTCAACTACCTTATTTTGCTGGGGTGTTCTAGCAGCCGAGAATTCTCTTTTAATTCCGTGTATGTTACATAACTCATTAAATTATTTTGATGTGAATTCTCCCCCTCTATTTGTTCCGAGGCACTTAATTTTTGAGTCCTTTTCATTTTATACAAGTGCTTTTAGATTCTTAAAACACTCAAATGTTTCAGATTTATATTTTACAAAATATATCCACATCATTCTAGTATAGTCATCCACAAATAAAAAAAAGTACCTTTCTCCTTGGAGTGACTGATTTCTAGTTGGTTCACATAAATCCACATGGATGATCTCCAAGGGCTTTGATGTAGAGAGCTCTTTGATCTTGTGGCTGGTTCTAGTTTGATTTCCATGTTGACAGGGACCACATACTCCTCGATTTGGTTTGAATAGCCTTGGGATGTCTCGTACAACTTTAATCTTGCTGACATTGATCAGATTTTCGAAGCTTGTATGTCCAAGTCACTTGTGCCACAACCAACTTTCATATGTCTGACTCAGGTAGCATTTATTCTCTTGAATCTTATTCGGAATGTAAATGTTGTCTGGTGTTCTAACCCCTTTGGCCACAAGTTCCCCTGAGGAAGAGTTCCTTATTTCACAGTCTTTTGTGCTAAAGACAACATTATGTCCTTGATCACAGATTTCGCTGACACTCAGAAGGTTGTGTTTGAGCCCATCTACTAGTAGAGCATCTTGAGCTTTTCCTTTTCCATTGATGAGGGTAACAGTTCCTTTTCCTGCAATTCTGCTAGATCCACTTCCAAAGGACACATTTCCTTCCTTTTTGCTTAATGAGACAAACTTCCTTTTGTCCCCTGTCATGTGTCTAGAGCACCCACTATCCACAAACCAATGATTTTCATTATTTTGAGCATATAGAGCCAGGTCGCATTTATCCATGTTGGGACTCTCACTCCTTGCTTTTCTCCTTTTGAGTGGGCAGTTTTGTTCATAGTGTCCATTATTGTAACATAATGAGCAAATCAGATCAAATTTGGTCAAGGGATTAAACGAATTGAAGGTTTTGATTTGTCCCTGCCTTTTGTGGCCATATGGTTTGATTATTTGATCCTTTAGCTTTGGTGTTTCACTCTTGCCAGCCATGTAATGTCTGGCTTGATGACCAAAGTTTTTACAATGAAAACAATGTCCAAGAAAGATAGTCTTGTACCTATTGTAGTAGCCAAGGTTTGAGTCAATTTCCTTCCTTGGAATTACTCCCGCTTCATTCCTTGGATTTGAGATGGGCCTTTGATGGAATACTGGATTGTATTTGTTGTAGTATCCATGATTCGAGTCCACATTCTTCTTTGGTGTTTTTCTCTCTTCATTCTTTGGATCTGGGATGTGCCTTTGATGACATACTTTTTCTTCTTTTGGGTTGCTGGAAAGTGCATCAACATAGCTTTTCACACTGTTCTTAGTGCTTGATGATTCTCCTTTAAAGCCTATTCCAGACTTGTCATGTTGAGGTTTTTGACTTTTTAGGATAGACTCAAGTATTTTAGAGCTTTTCCAACCCTTTTTGACTTGCTCCAATTCTTTCCTCGGAGATACTATTTTGGCTTCACTTTCTTTGCAAGTCTCTTCTTTTTCTTTTAGCTTTGTTTCCAAGAGATCTTCTCTTCTTCTTGTTTCCTCATTTTCTACCTTGAGAGAAATGATTTTATTCCGTAATTTCTCATTTTCTTCAATGGCACTTATTAAAATTTCATCTACATTTCCTTCTAGCCCTGAGTCATCTTCATTTGTGAATGCCATGAATAATGTTTCTTGGCTTTCATCATGGTCACTTTCCTCATTTGATTTCCTTTTGATGACTACAAATTCATCCTCATCAGACTCATGTTGCTTCAAGAAGAAGTTCTTCTTATTGGTCCCTTTCTTATTGTATACCCTTCTTTTAGAATTTCCTTCTTCATCACTATCATGTTTATGAGGACATTTTGCAGCATAATGACCTATTTTTCCACATTTGAAACAGAAGAGGGTACTTACCTTTTAGCTTAGATCCTCTCTTCAGTTTTCATACAAATTGATCCAATTCGGATTCCACATCAGAGTCATCACTACAGTCTTTCCTTTCTTTCCCCTTCTTTGATTTTGAAGCCTTGGATGCTGCATCTTTGGAGCTTGGGCCACCTTTCCTCATCTCATAGGCAATGAGGATTCCATGGAGTTCATCCATCTTGAGAGTATCTAGATCCTTTGCTTCTTCTATGGCACTTATTTTGGAGTCAAATCTATCTGGAAGAGAT
This sequence comes from Pinus tabuliformis, assembly GCA_031772625.1. Classification (NCBI taxonomy): domain Eukaryota; kingdom Viridiplantae; phylum Streptophyta; class Pinopsida; order Pinales; family Pinaceae; genus Pinus; species Pinus tabuliformis. Next base: position 322,900,523 of record CM062808.1, on the reverse strand, counting down.
CTTAATACCTTTTGAACAATGGTACTTTATTCAATATTTTCGTCCAATCCTTTAAGGGAGTTGACCACTTCCGCTAATCGGAGTAAGTATGATGAAATATCTTCTTCATCTTCCATCTTCAGACTTTCAAATTGCCTTCTATGAGTTTGAAGCTTTGCCTTCTTGACTTTTGAGTCTCCATCGTATAAGCCAACTAGCTTATCCCACATTTCTTTGGCAGAGTTACAATTCATGACTTTTGTGAACTCGGAATCAGTGATTCCACTAGTGATGGAGTTTAAGGCCTTTGCATTTGCAATGTACGCTTTCCTCTCGTCTTGATCTATTGAAAGAGTGGGAGGAATTTGGTACTAATTTTGAACGAAATGCTAGACTTCAGGTCCAAGGGACATTAAGTAGTAGGTCATTCTCTTTTTCCAGAACCCAAAATTAGTGCCATCGAACAGAGGAGGTCTTCCTGATGCTTCGTGATTTCTCATCATGGCTATGAATCCTTCTTCAAGCTGTTAGGCTAATATGAAGAAGCCCGCTTTGATACCAATTGTTGGAAATACTGAGAGGGGGGTGAATCAGTATTTTTTTTTTATCACCAAAGCATATATATATATATATATATACATATATATATATATATGTATATACATATATATATATGTATATATATATATATATATGTATGTAGATATATATATATGTATATATATATATATATATATGGAACACAGAAATAGATAGCTGAAATGAATGCTTTTATTAACACAAACAGTGCAATGAAATAAATACAATATATAGCTGGTTGCAATCAGTTGCCAAGCACCAACTTGGACTTTTGTGAGGCTCCAACCTCCAGAGCACCAACTCTGTTCTTCCAAGGCAATAGTTTTGCACTTAGGAGCACCAACTCCCAAGGATTCCAATCCTTTCAGTTTTGAGGCTCCAACCCTGTGGGCTCCAACCCAAACCTGGTATAAACTGTTTTTGTTGTAGATCTCTGCTCCCAAACCTACTCAGCTTCTGCTTCACTCCTGTTCTCCTACCTCTGCCTAAAATTTTTCTTCCTCTCACTCTAATTATTCGCACAGATTTCCTTGTTTTTCCTGTTTTTTTTTGTATTCCTGTAGCCTCTGACTGTTCGTTTCTGCTTCCCACTGACTCTTCAGCTTCTTCAATGCTCGCTTCAGCTTCCTCTTCGCTGGCTTGTCCTTCCCTCTTCTCCATTGATTTGGATTTTTGGTTTCCTCTGCGCTGGCTTTCCATTCAGCTTCCTGGCTTTTCGGTTGTTGTGTGTTAAAAAATATGATAGAGCCCCGTTTTTTTCATGATAATAGACATTCACAGAGACAACAATGTTGAACGGGCATGCCATGTCCCAATCGCAATCGCAATCAGCTTGATTCTTGCCTTCTAAACTATCGGGAGCATTCCTTAACATATTTCTGCCTCCAAACCCTGCGTAAGCCAACTATACAAATACAAAGGAAATATGAGCAAAAATAGGAAAAAAGCTAAAGGGAGGACTTCAAGAATCAATACACCCTCATCTATACTGTATCGGTTCCACAGTATAATCGTAATCGGCGCTCAAGGCTTCTGGGGGTCCTTTATACATCGAGACCATGGCATCGCTGATTGCCGACGGCCGATCTTCCACTGGATGCGATATTATATGAAGACATGTTACAATGTTTAGGCGGGTCCACATGATTTATCGCAATTGGCGCTTTGGAAGGTCTGATAGGCAGACACGATATATAATACAATGTATCATAATGCGCAGCTGGTTCATTATATAATATATATATATATATATATATATATATATATATATATATATACATATATATGTGTATGTATATATATGTATATGTATATATATATATATACATACACATATATATGTATATATATATATATATATATATAGATATATATATATATATATATATATATATATATATATATATATAGATATATGTTGCAATTGCTTAAGGCCCACATACATAACCATATATATGAAATACTACCCGGACTACATTGTTTATATATCCAGACATATATGTCGTCGAGTTTGCATATATGTATCGCAGTCGGGGGTTTGGGGTGATGGCGCATAGCCGAACCGTCGATTAGCACTGTCGGCGATATATATGTATATATGTGCCTATATACATAATCTTCTCTGCTCCGATAGTGTATTCCACTATACTTAAGTCTTCTGCCCCGATAGTGTATTTGCCGATAGTGTATTTGCTATGAGTCTGCGCCGATAGTGTATTTTCCATATAACTTAGTGTTTCTGCGCTCAATAGTGTATTTGCCATATAACTATGTTTTTGGCCGCCGATAGTGTTAAATGCATATATGTATGGGTTTTGGCCTCTGATAGTGTAGAGGCATGCATATACACTATATAGCTCCCGATATCTCCTGATAGATCTGTTTTGATCTGTTTGCTCCGTTCGCTCCTCTATTTGCTCTGTTTGCTCCTTTGTTTTCTTTGTTCGCTCCTCTGGTGGCTCTGTCTGCTCCTCTTGGCTCCTCCAATAGTTCTGTTTGCTCCTCGAATATTGCCATATTGACATCAATGACAATCTATGTCAACATAAACAACACCACATGCATGACATGTACACGACACCACTTGCACACAACACCCCATGTACAACATGTACACAACACCACATGCACATAACACTACATGTACAATCATGCACACAACACCATATGTTAGGTTCCTATAATACTAGTGTATTCTCTTATTATTATATTCATTGTTGCCCCTTATTGTTATTGTTGTGCCCATGTTGTCCCCATATTGTTATTATTGTGCCCCATAGAAGCCCACTATGTTATTGTTGTGCCTTACTTTATTTTTATTATGTCGGCTCTCATTATATTGTGACCCTTTAGACTCCTATATATAGAAAGGAGGTTTTGTCGTTTGAATCATCCAAGAATTGTTCATTTGTGTAATGTAAAGGAAGTTTCCCCTTCGAAGATGCTAATTTTGAAGTCGCTGATCTCTCTTTTCTTCTATTTTGTGAGCTGGTTGCATAACATTTGGTATCAGAGATTTCGATTCTAGGGTTTCGCTGCTTCAAACAGGTCATCGTGGAATTTTCGCTATAATTTATTTTTTACGAAGTTTCAGATGCTAAAATTAAAACCCATTTGAGCCTAAATCTTTATGAACCTTGGGTCCGAATTTCATATCTTGTCTCGCTATATTTTCAGAGATATGATCCAGGGAAACTAGGGTCTTTGCAATATCCCGAATTACATCTCAAATAGGTGACCTTGGGAAAATCGTCATAACTTTCTCTCTGAGAATCAAATTGAAATTTTGTAAACAATTACAGAAACAATACAGACTGTAGTTTTCTGTGTATTATTTTTAGGTCTGAAGTTCAAAAACGTGACACGTGGAATGTATTACAAGTTCGCTCTACTAAACCAATCTATAATTAGGGCATCGTGGGAGATTTGACATAACTCTTTCTTGGAGAATCAAATCTTGATCACACTGGTGGTTTTGGAAAGAGTACACAAAGGGATATCACAGGACGAAATTTCAGACCTTGGAGATCTGAAATTACAGAGATACAACAGATTCAATATCGAGCTCCTACAAAGCGAAAAAAGATGTTGAGTATTTTTAAAAATTTGCATAATTTTGGTTTCAAAAATTAGTTTGCAGTGATTTGAAGGGCACAATGAAGCATAATTATCATTAATTGATGCCATGAAGAAATAAAATAGAAACACCTAGTAAACAACCTGAAATCTCTACCATGAATCATGAATAAGAGGAAGAAATGCAACATGATAAATAAAAATTACGAGACCAAGTGCAACAAATTTCACTCTCAGAAAAAGTAACAAAAGCTAAGATGGATGGTTTAAAGAAATGCATGGAAGCTAAGATGAATGGTGTGGAAGCTAATATGAATGGCGTGGAAACTAAGATGGATGGTTTAGAAGTAAACATTGAAGATTTGAAGAAAGACATGGAAGGTTTGAAAAGAGGTTTGGAAATGTTTCTACAAGAAATGCTTCCTAATGGCGAAAAGGTAGTAGAGGAAACTCATGATGAGAACAAAATAAATGCTAATCATGATTTTGTAGAATCTAACATTGGATTGAAGACCCACCATGTTCCAAAGATCGATATGAGGAATTTTGATGGAAAGGATCCCATAACATGGATACTACAGATGGAGCAATATTTCAATCTCCATAATGTGCAAAACACACAAAAGGTATGCATTGCAAATTTATATTTGGAACCCAATTAGTTTGTATGGTATTGATGGCTTTGCTCTCGTAAACAAATTGTCACTTGGTCAAATTTTATGGAGGAAATGATAGCACATTATGGTGATACAAAAAGCAACACCTTCTTTAGCTAATTGATAAATCTCAAACAAAAGGGTACAATGGTGGAGCACATTGAGGACTGAATATAAGGGTAAAAGATATTCCAGAGGAGCATAGGATTGATGTGTTCATAGGGACATACTCAAGGCCATCAAAAAATAAAAGGGAAGAACGAAAAGAAACCATGAAAAACCAATAGAAATACGACACCACAAATAAAGTGGCATGGCCATGCACCAGACATACAAAATTGCAAATTGAGCGCAAGAAATCACCAAAACATTGAAAGCACAAGACTAGCAACAAACACCATGACTCAATCCCCATGGGTTCCCAACGCTTCCAAGGGAAATCTCAACCTAAGCCTTCTTCGATATTTCATGGCAGTCTCTTTGCCATGTAACCTTGTTGGGCTTCCAATTTGTCATAATTTTGTTGATGAAACCATCCATTTTCGCACCATCCCATTCACCCATTGTCATCATTTTTAACCGTATTTCTTCATAAACGCACCAAATTCCCACATACATGTTTACATGGTTTATTATTATTATTTCCATTATTTTTAATTAATTAAGAAGAAATTTGCATGGTTTTACTAATGACAGTTTAGCAAGTTCAAGTTGCTACAAATTTGTCAAGTTTCTGTAGCTACCTCCATGGTTGAGGTAGTAGAACCACTCTAGAATGAAATCCTACACTTGGACTTGGTTTCTAGAAGCTCCAATATGGAATTGTATTGGTCAAATTCCACCCAGCTTGCACGTGTGGACCTCCAGGCAAAGATCAAGGGAAAATAGCAACAAATTAGACCAATCAACTTCAAACATGTTTTCTGAGCAAATGAAAGCGAATCTTGGAAAACAAAAACATGAGTTTTGTTCAGAACAGGCCCAATTAAGTTCTCTATGAATAGTTTTCCTGAATTCATTACCATTTGGGAGATATTTCAGGTTCTTTGGAGCCCTATTTTGTGGGTTGTGTGAGCAAACATTGCACCCATGTGTTAATAAACACCGAGTCAAGAAAACAAAGGCTGGAATGGAATGTGCTTCATCAGATTCATGGAAACCAGGTTCCCATTCAATTCTGATCTTTAGCCATATGAATCTCCATGAAGTTACATTGTAATCACTATATAAACACTCCACTGAAACATAGAGGTGTGTGTAATTTTTGAATGCAACAATGACATGCTAAAACTCTGTTTTCATCCTTTTAATTGAAGAAATGCTTTTGAGGATCTGGATGCATAGTTGATTGGCTGTGTAGTGCTTTGAAACCTCCTGTTTGTGGAGGGCCCCTGCAAACAGTGAAGGTCCATTTCTATGTTTTTATTTATGTGTTTGAATTAGCCAATTTTACATGTTTCCTTCATCATTTGACATAGTTGTTGTAGCTTTCCTTTTGATCTTTTAATGTAGTTTCTCACACGATGTGGAATCATTTTTATTTTTCTAAGTATTTTATCTTGAAGTGTTAAATGCATAATAGTTTTTATAGACTTCTTCATAAGTTTCATTTCAGTTTATGAGCAGTTTCCTTTCAGAATATCAATGATTTGATTGCAAGTCTTTGAGTGATTTCATTATAGGTTATGTGTGATTTCCTTTTCAACAATTAGAGTAATTTTTATTGCCAGTTATGAGTGATTTCATTTTCAAAAATTTGAGTGATTAGTTATGGGTGATTTCTTTCTACCATAAAGAGTAATTTCTTTACAAGTTTTCATTTCTTGAAAATTCCATTTTGGAAGTATGAGAGAAAAGATGTGTGGTTTTCATCAATAGAATTCAATTCCATTTTTGTGCAAAAGAATGCTAGGACATTAGTTAGAATAATTCTGCTTTTAACAACTAACATTAGATTGGATAATTAGATTCTGCTTTGAGTTTTTATTAATTTCATCAAGATTAAGAATTTAGTCATAAGATTGAATCCATTCACTTTATTAGGGACATAAAAATATAAGCATCTTTAGAAGTAATCTCCAAAAACTCAATCATCACATCAATAAAATAAATGAATAAAAGAGGCTTCTAGCATATATAGTGCACTTACACTTCACAAGTTTACCAACTCTGGTCGATAATTTATGTAAGCAATTTAAGACAATTAAATTGACAAACATTTTGGCATTGTTGTCAGGGAGGTGTAAATAGGAGCCTTTTTATTTCTTAAAAAAAAAAACAACAACTTCAATCACCTACCACCCCCACTATATCATGTGGTGCAGTAAGAGCCACACATCCACATCATGAATTCCTAGTTTTGTAGGTAGAAGAAGAAGTGACAAAGGAATTAGAAGAAATGACTGAAGATGATGATAATGAGGAAGATCCTTTTCATTTTCCCATTCAAGAAATTGATATCAATGTTTATATGAAGAACATCCATCCATCCGTACTTCCTAACTTCAAAGGTATGAGATTAGAAGACCCGGAAACCTTTCTTTTTGAATTTGAAATAATTTGTAGATCTTATGGCTACTCATTACACATTCAAAAACTGAATCTGTTTCCGGCAACATTGAAGGATAAAGCTCTTAGATGGTTCATGACTTTATGAACAAATTCTATAAGGACATGGGATTATATGAAAAGAGTATTTTTGGGAAAATATAGAGATTATTTCATACACCATGACCTTAGAAATGAAGTCTTTAGGATGAACCAAAAAGAGGATGAAATCCTAGAATTTTTAGTGGAGATATTTACTTATAATATCAAAAGATATAAATTACATAATTTAGGATCAGACACATTAAAAACTCTCCTACTAAATGCTATAAAGGATGAATGGATTGATCTTCTTAACCTGGTGGGAAAAGGAGATGTCTATCAATTGTCATTTTCAAGAGATTTGTGAACTATGCAAGAACTTATCAAGAGGAAAAGAAAATATGGAAGATTCCCTCAAGATCCAGTTAAGACAAGATTAAGTAAATCGACATCAGGATTGGTAAGTCAAACTGAACTTAAAAATTTGCTAAATATTATTGGTAATTTAAATAAACAAGTTTGTATGCTAAGAATGCAAAACCAACAAAAAGTTGAGAATGCTACTTCATTTATATTTTGCCCTAAATTTAGAAAGAAACATGATTTTCATGAATGTCCACTTGATAACATTAAAATTTGTGGAATCTGTGCAGGATCACACACTACTAAAGATTGTCCATCATTAGCAGGGTTAAAAGCAGTTTACCAGGGAGAATATCAAACACTGGAACAATCTTGTTATATTGCTCTAAGAAAGCCATGGCAGCCTCATCAACCTACTATGATGCAAGATCTTATTTCGCAATTTCAGGGATATGCACAATAATTTCAAAGTAATTGGCAAACACCCTTGCCTTGGCAACCTTGGCCATCTCAATCCCAATCTCAAAACCAATCTTGGCAACAAGGTTGGCAAGGGAATTATAGAGGAAATCCACCATATCCTCAATCTTTCCCTCACTATCCTCAGTACCAATATCAATATTATCCATACCATTCACCTCAACCACAACATCAGTTTCACCCTTGGTTGAACTCAATTCAACCTTTCCGAAAAAATCCCTTGCATTATACTGCCATAAACACATAACTGTCATTGCACAAATAAACATAACAATACACTTGTTACCTTACCTTGTTGCACCAAACACGCTGCCTTGTAACTGAACACGTACACTTCTCAAGGAATTCCAATTCCTTGACAAATCAAGCTATAACTGGAAGCAAATTGTTATATGTGTCAAATACATGTCCATGAATATAGCATATATCCACATAATTTCAGACACGATTAGGGTTAAGAAGACTTCCTGCATTTAAAGCATTCATTCATTTTGAATTGTGGTTTCCAAACATGGCCCAAAGGAATTTTCAGCCAATTCCTTTCTTTTACCTTTTCCTTGCTACAATTGAGTCTAACAATGTACTGTCACCTCACCTAACTGTTAGGTATATAAACAAATCAACTATTACCTTGTCACACTAATGCCAAGCATGTTTTCGTGCAACTGCTCACACATGTCAACCACATGTTCCAAATATCAAGACATTATATCTAGTAATTGAAATCATCCTTTACCAAGACTATTAACCATGGCATAATCAACAATAAACTCATAGTAATAAATCATAACACTCCAACTAGCACTCACTTGCACTCAAGTACATATCAACTGTCTTAGCACATAATGTGCTAGTATAACCATATTAAAACAAAATCATTCCTTCATGCAATCTTATAGACACATACTCATATCATGCAATTAATCAAACATTCAATCAACTTGTAAACATGCCATGCTAGATAAACCAAATTGACGACATAATCAAAAATATACCTCAATGTATCTCAAGGGAGGCTATCACATCTGCATAAGTCAGTCCAGATTAATACGACACAACATCACAAGTATATCATCTCATACCTGGATGTCAGAACCATAACCATTGACACAAACCAATCCAGATCAACACGATACATATAACATCAAAATCTTAATGCAATAACCCTAATCATCAAGTTAACTAACATATAACATCAACAAGTTAATATATAGCATACTCAGCAACAACATATAACATAATAATCAATTTAACTAACATAAAAAAAAACAATGCATATATCAAGAAGTTGCTATCATTTTTGACTATCTGACACATGCATATGACTACACTAATCAACTATAATTTATCATACATGTAACCACAACTACAATAAAATGAAAAACATGTATATAAGTGACCCTAATTCTTATGACAACCATTAACCACATACCTACATGCCAAACATACAAACCTATATGATGATCTATTCATACCCCAAAGTCTAGTGTTGCAACCTCACTTTGATGATCTGCATCTCTTGCTTCATATTTGTCAACACATAAGCATCATAACAACCAATAGAATCATGATGACAGAATACCACAACAATGACCATCACAATGCATATCTTACCTACTATACATGCATAACTATAACCATGACAATGCACGCATAACAACATAAAAAAAAAAACTGACATGCATAACAAATGCGTATACAACCGATATATACTCATGACAACCACATCCTATCAACAACAACATCAAATCCTACATGTCAACACAACTATAACAATGACCACTAACATGCATACATAACAAACACATATAAAACCTACATGCATACATGACAAACAAACTTTGCCCATCTAGTCCAAGTGTTGAACCATGCTATGATACCACTCTGTAACACCCTCCTCACACATTTACCCAAGTTAACTGGTCCATTGGGGTAAAGATGTGATGAGAGGCTATTGCGATATGATTCAACTCCCCATGTACAGTTAAGGAAGTGGAACCGACACAACACAACCAATCTAACCTTTTGCACATGTCACAGAACCTATAGGAGCCAACCAACCCTTCCAAGTGATCAACCCTTGAGACAACTTGACACTTCAATACCCTATAGCCACAGTCACTCCCATGACATGGGCATGTGTGCGACCGGGGCCCTCTAGTTGATTTCATAGCAAGGTCATGTGAGCAATTGGGGTCTTTTTCAGCTAGTTCAGAGCCTGCGACCCCATAATCTATGCCATTTTTTCAGGGCCAGGACTCAGATCATTGCCCAAAACTTCCTGAAACTTCCATAAATAAAAAGTAATAATGATACAAATTCAAATGCTTGAACAAATAATTTACTGGACCCCTACTAGCCATGACAGACATTTCATCAAACATGTCACAAATATGCATTCTATAGGTCATAACAATAGATTTGAGCGTAGGGGTCTCATACTTATTTGAGAATCGCTAAGAAACATTGATGCCTTATCACACTAGCTGCATTATCATCTATTAGGTCACATATTCATTGTTCATTCATTTACAAATCAAAACATGATGAGAGACATACATCATCATTATCATAAAACATGCTCATAACCAACATATAATCAACATAAATAACAAGGATATAATAGCCATAAAAACCACATATAAACAAGTCTATTTAGCCATCAAATACAAGAGGAAGGAATATCTTATTAACATATGCAAAATGAAACTAGGTCTGGGACTTACATGAACCACTTGACCATAGACTAGGCTAAACCAAGCTTCTCTTTCAGCCATTCACCTTTGTTCCATATTCCAAGAATAAATGTGGTATCTCATGGAACAAATCCAACAAAACCAAACCAGGGCTTCTAGAGGCCAACCACCTCAACCCTCAACCAATGATTCCACCTCATGGTCGTACATCACTAACCATCACTAGAATTGTCTCTACCCAAGCTGTCTAGGGATCTAGAGCATTTGTTCCAACAAGGGCTTCCAGGACTAGTAACTCAACCCATAGTTGTCGTCAAGCTTCCATAGCATTTGTCTAACCATGGCTTCCAGGACTATTAACTCAACCCACCAAGGGCTTCCAAATTGTTTTTCCAACCAAGGCTTCTAGGAACTAGTAACTCAAACCACAACCAAAGGAACATGAGAACCAACCAAGAAACAAAAGGAAAGAAACCCAAAACACCATGGCTATCTAGGAAATGGAAAGGCTAATTAACACACCGTCAATCCATGAATTCCTCCATGCCAATGACATATCATAACCAAGAAACCACATGCATATGCCATGCATGCCAAAAATAGCAAGGGAATCATACATGAAACTCGGTACTTGCAAGAAAAACCTGTTGTAGTTGCTGATCCCGGTGTCCTCTTGCGCTTTCATGCTCTTCCTTTGCCTTCTTGCTCCAAAACTCCAAGTATGCCACAATCCTCCAAGAGTGCTCCAAGAAAACTCTAAGTGTCCAAGAGTATGAGAGAGAGAGAATAGGAGATAGCTCCAAAAATGAATTGACAAAAGTATGTCAACTGATACTTAGAAGCCTTTTTATTAATGAAGCCTCTATTTTCTTCAATTTTCCATTATTTTCCTTCAATTTCCTCCTCACATGCAACATGTGACCTTTCACCTTCCTTTTCTCCTAATTTCTATTATTTTCATAAATAAAATGTAATGCCTCATGCCTTTCCAAAGCCTTTTCCATTGTCTTTGCCAATTTCCTTAGCCATTAATAAACTGAAGTGACATCCCACTAGGATGTTTGTTCCACCATTCAACTTGGAATATGTGTCCCATGACCTTGGTCATATATATTTTTACATGGATTATTGACCAGGGATGTTACATGCATCGACTTTTCTCAAAAAATATAAAGACCACTGCATAGATCATGATCTTAAAGAGAAAATTTTTAAAATGAGTCAAAAATAAGATGAATCTCTTGAGGATTATGTAGAAAGATTTGATTATAATTTCAAAAGAGATAAGAAACATAGTTTAAGTCTTGATACTTTAAAAATTCATTTACTGAGAGGAATTAGAGATGAGTGGATAGATATTTTGAATCTAATGGGAAATGGAGAAAATTTGCAGTTATTTGTGAATTATTCAAACATATTTCAAGAGGAAGATCCAAATATGGTAAGGGACCCAGAGATACCAACATCTCTATTATAACTAAATAAACAACTAGTGGAGTAAGTAGAGTTGAAATGAGTAACTTATTTGAAAGTTTTAAAACTGATATTCTTGGTACTCTTAGTGAGCAATTAGGTACATTAAAAATCCATAGTACACAAAAAATTTAAGAATATAGGCTTGTCAATGTTTTGTCCAAGATGTAGAAAAAACATCCTTTTCGTGAATTTCCTTTAGATAACATTGAAATATGTGTTATATGTGTATAAAATCATGCAACAAAGGATTTCCCATCCTTACCAGGAGTAAAGGCAGTTTCAAAAGGACAATGGAGCAAATGAGATTGCAGAGAAGATTTACTATGTCACACCAAGAAGACCATGGCAATCATGACAACCAAGTATTACACAAGATCCTACTTAGCAATTTAATCCATATTAGCAATATACACAACAAATTTGGAATACCCCTTTACCTTGGCAAACATGACCACCACGAAACACAAACCAACCTTGTCGACAAGGATGGTGAGGGAATTATTATGGAGGTATGCCAAATTTTCCTCAATATCCACAAAATAACCCCAAAATATTTAATATCCACCATATCATATTCAATATCCTCCACACCCTTAGAAATCTTAACCAAATCAACTTCCTCTGCAAACACAAAACCCACAACCACAACAATTACATTTTCATTCTACATAAACTCCTCATAGACCCAATCAACTATCTGCACGAGCCATTTTGAATCCAAATAATCCAAATAATAAAGTAGCTCAACCCGCTTACAATAGTGAGTTACATAATTTTCCAACTTACATGATTACCCCTATAGATCTAAATGACATTCATCTTATATCATAAATGGTACTTAATAAAGAATCTCCTATAATCATTAAAGAGAAAAATGAGGAAGAAATTCCCATTAAAGTAATAGATGATCCAACAATAAAACATACTTCCTCTATCCCTATAGTAAATCAGTTCTCTACGTCTAAAGATCCTCCTTTTCCAAAAATATTACATGTGGAGAAACAATTAAATGTATAACAACAATTAATACCATCTGATTTTGATATTTTGGATGAGTTAAGAAATGATTGCATTGTATACCTTGTTGAAAATGTAGCAAGCAAGGTCTTCTGGCTTATGCCTTAGCCAATGAAGACCTCGAGTTGTCCTCATGAGATAGACTTCAGTTGTTGTTATTAAATTTCCATTTTATCGGAATAATCATCACGAGTTCATGTGTAGACTTGTAGCTTCAATTAAGTGGAAGTCTTCATCAATTTGACTACATGATTGGTTGGTAGATCGAGTTCAGTTAAAATGAGTTGGGTTTTAAGTCTTGATTGAAGGAAGAGTGAGTTAGATCTCCAAAGTTGATTAGAGAGAGCATGAGTTAACAACTCCAATGATGATTGAAAGGAGAGAAAGTAACACTCTCATTTAACTCGCGTTCAAAGCTCGAGTTCGAAATTTGAACTAGCTCAATTTAGCATGGATCGAATCTATAAAAGAATGAATACACATATTTATTCATTCTTGTATGCACGAGTTTGTGCGTGTGATAAACTTTCTATGAGAGAGTATCTAGGAGGATCCTATACGCAATAATGAATAGAGTGACTTTATTGTGGAGATTAACGCTAAGAAATAGGGAATTCTTGTGCTAGGATTTAGGAGGTCTGTCCTAAATTGGTCAGATTGCACTAGCAAACAGGAAGATATGAACGTAGGGAAATCGATCCAGAAAGGCTAGAAGGAAGCAGGAGCAAAGGTCAAGGTTTTGTAAGGTTTTTCTAGCTAGTATAGTAGTGAGAAAAAGTCAGTTTTAAAGTGAAATTCTTTTCCTTGTATTTGATCTAATTGCTCAAAACTCTATTGGTAAAATTCTACAACAAGAAATGGGTTTTCCCAATTGGGTTTCCCAAGAAAAGTTTTGTGTCTTTTGTGTGATTGTGTTCTTTATCTCTATATTTTATTCCATTGCTTATCTATTGTTGATAAATTTTGTGTCTTGGTGAAAATAAATTATTTTCTGATTGTTCATCATAGCAGTAAATTTTCGTGGAAAATTAACATGGTATTAGAGTAGGGATCAACATAAAGACTAGCACACAGAGATTAGTTTGTGAAGAAAAGAGATAAAATTGTGAAGAAAATAGATTAGTTTGTGAGTTTTTTGAAGAGAAGAGCAGAGAAGTTCCTTAGATAGTAGTTTGGCTTTCCTAGGACTAAGGTTAGATCACAGTTTAGAGGGAGCCTCAAATTTCTATGCATTGAAGGAGTGAATCACAATAGTGTTGGAAGATAATGGGGTGGGGGAGTTTATCAAGAAAGTGATAATGCCACCTCAAGGTACTCAATAGTTGGCCCAACATACTAAGAATGACACCAAGGTGAAGAGGATTAGTCTAGAGGGGGTTAGAGACCATATTATTCTTCATATCCATGAGAAGAAGACAACATATAAGATGTTTAAAGCCATCTTAGATATGTATCACGGTTCCAATGATGCGAGGAAGCTTTCTCAAAGAGAAGCTAAGAAGTATTTGGATGAGAAAAGATGAGCCCATCACCACATATCTTTCAAATTTCACTCAAGTTTGAGATGAGCTAGGTGGTGCGAGTGTGATTTTACCAGAAAGTGACCTTGTGAGTCTTGCATTACTAGGACTTCATAAGTCCTGGCATAATTCAAGGATGCAGTCAGTGATAGAGAGAATTTTCCTAGTTGGGAAAGGTTATGGAGTGATTGCATTCAAGAAGAAATCCAGAGAGGGACCAGATATGGTAGATCAACAAAGATAGAGGACGAGGAGAACTTTGCCTTGGCAGGTAAAGCCAAGGAGAGGCCGAGTCTAGTATGAAGGGAGAGAAGAAGAAGAAGGATCTAAGTAATATCAAGTGCTTCCATTACCATGAGTTTGGGCACTATGCTACTAAATGTCCCAACTGGAAGGAGGAGTCTAGAAAGGATCATGTAGCTGCATCAACAAAGGAAGATGCCTTTTTTGCCTAGTTCTAGAAAGATTTCTCATTGATTGCTTGCATGGAAATATCAATAGAAAACAAAGTGTGATATATTGCTTCAAGAGTCTCCTTCCATATGACTAAGGACAAAAAGTATTTCAAACACCTAAAGGAGAAGGACATGTAGTTTTAGATCGAGCTTGGAGATGATGGTATGTATGCAACTAGAGGAGTTCGTACTGTCAGTTTTAAGAGGGATTCAGGTAATCCTCTTCATCGAAGAGATTTCCTCTATGTTACAAGCCTTAAGAAAAATCTTGTTTCAGTAGCTACCCTTGAGGACAAGAGTTATGATGTCATCTCCTCTAAAGGTAAGGCTTACCTCTAGCACTTAGCTTCTGGATGTAAGAAGCAAATAAGTGTAAGGAAGAATAATATGTGCTTATTACAGGTTGATATGGGTGTATCCTTGAGAAGTAAGCAAATAATCTCTCAGGGTAGATAAGTGATGGTTGAGTGAGAGCAAGATAGAGCTCTCAAGATGGAGCCTTAGCTAGTATCTCAGGTTGAGTCTCAACTAGTTGGAAATTGGGCCAACTAGTAGGATGATGAGGAGCTTAGCCTAGGGCGAGTGCAAGCATTCACCCAGTCAGTGACTCCCAATATGGGGAGAGTTTGATCCAAGTGTGTAAAATATTTTCTTAGGGAGAATCAGAAGAGAGTTGAATCTCCCGTACCACCTTCAACTAGAGTAAGTAGCTAGAGAGATAAACAAGGTACATGGCACTTATGACTGAGGTGATAGACTTATAGATCATGGTTAGAAAGAACATGTCTTTAGATTGTGTTCCATGGGGAAGTCTTCTGGTTTAGAGGGAGATACTGCAAAAATGAAGGATGTAGTAGTGTTGAAGATAGATCCAAGTGGAATAGGTTCTTCTAGAATTACATTCCTCGCTAAGAGGGAGTGTTGAAAATGTAGCGAACAAGGTATTATGGCTTGTGTCTTAGCTAGTGAATACCTCAAGTTATCCTCAGGAGATAGACTTCAGTTGTGGTGAGTTCATTTCTAGTTTATGGGCATAATCATCATGAGTTCATGTGTAGAGTTGGAGCTTCAGTTAAGTGGAAGTCTTCATCAGTTTAATGACCAGAATGGTTGGTAGATTGAGTTCAATTAGAATGAGTTGGGTCTTCAATCTTAATTGAAGGAAGAGTGAATTAGATATTCAATGTTGATTGACGAGAGAATGAGTTAACAACTCTAGTGATGATTGGAAGGAAAGCGAGTAACACTCTCAAACTCACTATCAGATCTTGAGTTCTAAATTTGAACTAGCCCAATTTAGCATGGATCAAAGCTATAAAAGAAGGCATATATTTATTCATTATTGTATGCACGAGTTTGTGTGTGAGAGAGTCATGTTGTGACAATGTATCTAGGAGGAGCCTATACACAACATTGAATAGAGAGAATTTCTTGTGGAGATCAGTGCTAAGAAATAGGGAAAGCTTACACTATGATTTAGGAGTTTTGTCATAAATAATAAGGGTCAGATTGTGCTAGGACATAGGAAGATATTTTCACAAGGAATTGGTCTAGAAAGGCTGCAAGGAAGTAGGAGTAGAGGTCAAGGTTCTGCAAGGTGTTTCTAGCTAGTTTAGCAGTGAGAACGAGTGAGTTTTCAAGTGAAACAATTTTCCTTGTATTTGATCTAATTTCTCAAAACTCTATCAATAAAATTCTACAGCAAGAAGTGGGTTCTCCCGAGAAAAGTTTTGTGTATTTTGTGTGACTGTGTTCTTTATCTTTGTGTTTTATTCCATTGCTTATCTATTGCTAAGAAATTTTGTGTCTTGGTGAAAAGAAATTAGTTTTAGATTGTTCATCATAGAAATTGCAAAATTTTCGTGGAAAATTAACATACCTTTACTTCAAGCAATAAAAGATATTCCAATTTATGCTAAAATGGTAAAGGAATTATGTCTAAAAAAACTCGAAAGAAAAATGAAAGAATTGTGACATCCCTTGGGCAATATTTTCTCTCATTGTAGATAATTGTAATTAATTAAGTGGTTGAGAGAGGGGCATAAATTCTGTCGCTTGAGGAAGGAGATGGCTTCAGGAATATTGTTTGAGGAGTTTGTTATTTTAATGGAAGACACGGGTTGGTTGAAGTGGTATTAAATGAGTTGATTGTGCAATAAGTTTAACCAAAAAAAAAAGGATAAGCCCAAGTGTCCTTAGACTCCAATAGTAAACAATAGAAGACAAAATAATTCAAGTTTATAATGGGTTGTGTTGACCAAGGTATGGGTTGTGTGGAAACTAGGGAAGAGGTAGGAAGTTAGCCATTGAATAAGAAAGGAAAAATCACGCGAGGATTTTTACAAAAAAAAGAGAACACACAGAGTAATATCTCTCTCTTTTGTAGAAGCAGCTACAAAGAGGAAGGAAAAATGCAGAGAAGAGCATCGAGAATTGTTGTGGAAGATCATAGAGAATGCAACATCTCAAATTGTTGTTGATAAGTGTTGGAGAGAACTTAAACACTAGCTGAAAAACCTTCTTAGAGGCTTGCTGGGCATAAGCATCATAGAGAGTAGTGGATTTCTTGAAGGGTTGAAGAACCCATTGGGAGCCCTTGGATTGATGAATTTATTTGATTGGGGAGAGTCACTTTGGTGCTTGTGAGGGTTGAAGAACCACTAGGATTTGCCTTGGGGATGAAGCTTTGGTGTTTGAATCACTGACAAACCATATGGAGAGTGATCTCTTTACCCATCCATAAATTATACATTGACGAACCTTCCTTATTGTGGACTCTCTTCTCCTAAAAGTGAGTTGAAGTTCTTTACGATTGGGTATGTTGGCATGGATGTGAATATGTTTGAAGAATGTGAAAGATTATGTGTGTGTAGTTGGTGGATGAAGGTAGTGTGGCCTTGTGATATCCTGTTTCAGTAGTGTGGTCCTCTGAAATCACTCCACCTCAAGTTTTGGCGTCTGGCTTGGGGGTGAAAACTACAAGTTATAGTATTTGTAGCTTGTTATGGTTGGGTGGAGAGTTGCAGTCCTGATATCAGTTTCCATACCTTTCAGACCATAAGATAAGTGTTACTCAAGCTCTTGCACTTGATGTTCAAATGTGTTTACTGTGTTGGCTTAAAGCTTGTATTGTTATTGATTTAATGTGTTGTTTTATGTTTGTGACATAATAAGGAATGCGATTGCTTCCATCATTGAGGAGTGTTGAATTCATATAAGAAATTTGGGTAATGGAAGGGATTCTTGTATGCATTCACGAGCTCATTTTATGTTATTATCATTCCAAGGGGGCTGGTAAAAATCCAAACTTTTTCAAACTTGTTATTTGTTTATTATTATCAATCTAAGATACCTGCATACCTCTGATTTATTGCAAGCTTTAATTTCAACTAAATAGCCTTAGAGATTATGAATGGGAAAGTCCCTATCCTATTTTCCATATTTCTTATAGAAATTGTTGTAAGTCCTATCCATTTTTTCCTTTCTCAAGCTTTGGAAGGAAAATGTTCTTGTGAATGTGGTTATGTACATGAATTTATACACTTACATATGATTTACATGCAGGCACTTCCTTCACCCGATTATGGGTTGAATACCATTCATATTGGCAACAATCATGACTATGGGACAAGAAGAGCACTCATATAAGAGCATGGTGGAAGAATTCCTTATACCTATTAACCATTGTGTGGGCTTAGTATTACAACCTTATCTCTTATCAAAGTTCCTTTCAATGGCTCCTTTGGTTGTGCCATACAATCTTGGAGTCTAACTTCAGTGCCCGTGATGCCTTAACTCCAATTGCATGTGACCAAGATCCATGATCGTGGCCCTTTGGGACACGTTACCCCATCCTGGCTATTCCTTCAAGCGGCTAGACAACTCAAATATTGCATGGCCTCTCTCAGTGGTTTCTGTTGGGTGTTCATGCTTCGCGTTCCAAGTGAGCCTAGAGCCTCGTAACCTCGATCTACTCGTAAAAATGCACTCTTATTCCTTTTGGGGATCTCCTTCTAGGATGACATGAGAAGTGTTGGGGGTTGCTTCCATTTGGAGTTCAATCTCTGACCTTCCTGAACACAACTAGGCCCTCACACCACACACCCCCCCCCAGATGTTTAGTTACCTCGACTAGTCTCCTTTCGAACACCATTGAACCATTTGAGAGACATACACCGGGGAGACGAGAAAGTTTCCATTCCTGTCTTCTAACGATTTGTGGCATTCTAATAGGCTCATCATCCCATTGTCATTTAATACATAAAACATCTTTTCCACATCTGTTAGTTGCCACATATGCCTGATCCTCGTCATATCGGCATATTTGGACGAATATTATAAGGGAATGCCCGAGATTGAAGTCTAGGGGTGAGGTGGCAAGAGTGGCCCACATCCGTGCATTTCAAATGAATTTATATTTGTGTTTTAAGTTCTCCCATTGAGCCTTATGAGTTGAAAAGATGGGTCAATTTGTGACCCAGAGTATGAATGAGTCGACAACTAATAGGTGACTTATGACATGGGTAGCCGCAAGGGTTCCACATGGGGGCTGTGTGGGCACCACGTGTCATGACGCTATTTAATTGGCTATTACCTCAATCGACCATATTTTATGATCTAGGAGCTGAGTTGGGAAAAAAATTATATCATCGGAATCATCTCGATGATATGAATATAATGGCATCATTTGTTTCGAATTTCAGAAAGGTAAAAGAAAGCAAAAATTTAGACCCCATTTCCATGATGTGACTTTCTGAGTCGGGTCATCAAAGTAAATACCTCCTTCTAAAATTAGCAGGGGTTGGGATTGGTAAGGGCTATGTTACAGAGTGGTATCAGAGAATCCATATTTAACACTTGGACTAAATGGGCTCTATCACGGGAAAAATAACAGTAAGGTTCTTCCCAAGACCTTGGGAGCAAGTTGATGCTCTATTGCAGAGCCAACAGAGCATAGGGGTTCCATATTACATTTTTGAAAATGGATAAAACAAATGTTTAGGTGTTAAAATTCAGTGTTTGATTGATTGATTTCTTGTGTAGTGATATGCTTACCTAGCGATTTAATTATGTAGCATGATACTAATGTGTGACCTGATCTTATTGTGATATGTGTTAATGATCAATCATGGTTTTATGTTCTAATCTAATAGGAATAGTTTCAGCCAACCAAATATCAACATCTTCCTAAGATGAATCAATGTGATAACTTTCACTAAGTATATTGGATTTTCTTAAGTCTAACACGGGTGTGTGTGTGTGCATAACATCAGATGAAGACCACCAAGAACAACATAGGATGGTACAACATAAATTTTGAAGACCAAGAAATGGAGATCAAGATGGTTGGATATAGTTTTGATTACACACAACATGGGCAAGAATAAATATTAGTTGACCAAGGGGGAGGAGCAAACTCTCTTGACCTGATGGGTACCTCGAGGATTTTGAGGGCAAAAATAAGGAGATACAAGGTTGACAATGAAAATCTTGTCCAATCATAGGATAAACATGCAAAAGTTAACACAGGCATATTGAAAATCATGTCATACTTGCAAAGTCAAAGGCCATAGGCCTTGGGTACTTCTCATGGGGACAGGAAGAGTCTATTGCATAGAGGAAAGGACTAATGGAGCAGATGAAAGTCTTTTAAGGAAGAGACACAAAATGTCATGTGAAGACATGGTGAAATGAGGCACTCTTTTGTAAACTCCTGAAAGGAGTTCAAGCATCCATACACAACAATATGAAGATAAATACAAGAGGCCACATCATCATCATCGCCACCACTATAATCATCAAGGAGACAAGAGAGGAAGGGAATTTATGCAAAGGATTTCAAGAAAGCCAAACCTCCCACATTTGATCGTAAAATAAATAATTTTGAGGATGCAGAAGCCTGGATGGTACGAATGAAGAAATTCTTTTGAATCCAAGATTATTCAGAGAACATGAAAGCCAAGATCACTACCTTTAGCCCAAAGGGCAAGGCCAACATCTGGTGGGAAGACTTGAATAATGTGAAAGGCGCAAGAGAAGAGGAGTTGTCGTGGAAGGAGTTCAAGGATTACTTCAGGAAAAAGTATATATCCGAGAGATATTTTGAGAGCAAGGAAAATGAATTCTATGAGCTTAAATAGGGCCATATGACAAATGATGAATACACCACCAAATTTTTGGAACTATTAAGGTATGTTTCTTACGTTAAAGAGGAAAATCAAAGATTCCAAGATATGTCAATGGACTGCCACCATACTTCAAGGATAAGATTGATTACAACATGCCCAAAACATTGGAGGATGAAATATGAAAGTTGAAACATAGTTATGAGCAGTTCAAGTGTAGGCCCAAGTTTAAATTTGACTAGAAGTCTAAAAACAATTCCGAGTTCAAATGAAAGAGGCAAAAAATGATTAATGAATCACATACAATCCCTGCTACTCAAGAGAATCAATGAAGGCTCAACACTCTTGGAAAATACTATTCTACACATGAAGGAGGAAAGAGTTATGGGAAGGCCCATATAGGTGCAAGATATGTGGCGAAAAACATTTGAGAAAAGATTTCCCACAACACTAACACACTAGTTTGAAATTGTACAACTCATAGGAAGCACAAATTGTGAGAGATGTGGCACGTAGTATGTTGTTTTTCCACAATATGAGTGTTTAAGATAGAATATTAAATCACTGGCACTACCAAACCAAGTATCAAAATGAGTCTACTTTGCACAACGAAACATAAACTGTAGTAAATCTATTAGTGCAAAAAATGTGCACAACTTTTTACACAAATTATGTACAATAACCCAACTTCATTATATTAATCCAACTGAATAATACAATAGTCAATGACTCTCGTACCAGGGATAATATCCCTCATACATCCACTAGTAAAATAATACAACAACTAGGGCTTGGTGTTTGTCATAATGACCACCAATCTACCCAATCCAAGATACTTTTACCGTCTAGCTGATGTAGATGTCCTCATAGCTACCTTGGTCGTACTTTGTACACATAAGCCAGGTCCTTTGGCTCCCCATCTCCAACATCTACCTCTATCAATATTCCAATTCCATCTAGCCACTAAATCTCGATTGAACAATCTGTTCTCTCGTTGATCGTTCATCCATCAATGCATCAACACATCGAGACTCCTGTTGAGTTGTTCGACTACTCAGAGACTTCTTCCCACTATAGTCTTCCTACGCTACTCTAATGAAGTCTAACATAGGGCAGGAGGTCTGCCACCTATCACCATCAAATGGTGCTTCTCCAATGATGAACACATGGTATAACAAACTTCTCCTCTAGCTGATCAGACCTATGAGCTCCAACAAATTTCCTCTCTTAGGCCTACACTTGGTCCATTCGCATGCTTCCCTCCAATAGACCACAAGTTTCCAATACATGGCATATGATCTGCTCACTAGTAACATAGGGAATCCAACACTATAATTACCCTTCCTCTCGGTTGCGAACAAAGTCCATAAATTTTCCTCTTCTAGGACCCCAATCATGCACCCTTCCTCCTTGAACACATTCACTTCTTCTCTACAAAAAACCTTGGATCTTTGCAAGACTCCTCTTTTTTTATGCAACCATCTCACAAAATAGAAGAAAAGATAGATCAATGACTTCAAAATCGGCCTCTTCGAGGGGGAAATTTCCTTAACATTACACAAATGAACAATTCTTTGATGATACAAATGATAAGACATCCTTTCTATATATAGGTGTCTAAGGGTTCCCAATACAATCAGAGCCTATATAACAATAATATTTTAGGGGCACAAAAATAACAATAGAGGGATTCTATGGGGCACAATAATAACAACATGGGGACTATATGGGCACAATAGTGTAATAAGGGGGTTGTAATAATAACAATAAGGGGTTACACTAGTAGTATAGGGACCTAACATGCCCCTCTCCTTCAAAAAGTGTTGTCCTCAACACTTGAGTAGTTATTGATGCTTATGTAAAATTCTCATCCTCCCATGTGGAATATTCAACAGGTAATTTCTTCCACTTAATGAGATACTCTAAAATTGATAGATTTCGTAGCTGTCGATTTCTTGTTTTTGTGACTGCTTCTGGTTCCAATATGATTTTTCCTTCCTCATCAAGTTTTGGAAATATTGTTTGAACTGGGATCTTCTCACCTATAACCTTCTTTAAGCATGAAACATGGAAAATTGGGTGCACTTGGGAAGATGCAGGAAGCTCCAATTTGTATGCTTTTTGTAACACCTTGTACGGACCATAATACCTTGATGATAATTTATTATCCTTCTTAGCTTGCTTGAGGGACATTTGTTTATATGGTTGTAGTTGTAGAAATACCCAGTTACCTACATCAAAACTTCTTTCGCTGCGATGTTGATCTGCCTGTTGTTTCATTTTATTCTACGCCAAAGTGAGGTTATCCTTTAAGAGTTTGAGAACTTGTTGTTGATGCTCGATGTGATCTTCTACTACTTGAACCCTATAATTTTCTTTTAAAGATGATGTGATGCATGGTGGATGATATACATAGAGTGCCATAAATGGAGTCATTTTTGTTGTAGTATGGAAGTAATTGTTATACTGCCATTCATCCATAGGCAACCACTTGACCCATTATGTCCGTTTACCAGATACAAAGAAATGAAGATATCCTTCCAAATATTTGTTCACTATCTCAGTTTGCCCATCAAATTGAGGATGATAAGATGAGCTATGAGCTAATTGAGTACCCAGAGAAGAAAATAATTCTCTCCAAAATTTCCCAGTGAGAATGGGATCTCTGTCCCTTACAATAATCTTTGGGTTTCCATGTAGCTTTTCAATTGTTTCCATAAATGCAATAGCAATTGTACTAGCTTTAAATGGATGAGATAATGCACAAAAGTGTGCATTCTTGGTAAGTCTATCAACTACCACCATGATGACATTCTTTCCTTCAGAATTAGGTAAATCTATGATAAAATCCATTGAAACCTCCTCCCAATGTTGAATTGGAATGGATAAAGGTTGTAACAGACCTGGGGTCTTAATTGTCTCAACTTCCTTTTGTTGGAAAACCAAAAATTCTGCCACAAACTTTTGAATATCAGATTTAAGGCCATCCTAAAAAAAATCCTTCTTAACCCTATGGTAAGTTTTTAAAAATCCTGAGTGCCCTCCTAAGGGAGAGGTATGCAATTTTAGAAGAATATTTTGTTTGAGTTGGGAATTATTATAGAGGTATAAGTGATATTTGAACCATAACAAATCATTTTTCCATCTAAATGTGTCAGATGTACTAGGATCTTGCTACAACTTTTGAATGAGTGCCCACACTTCTTCGCCATTCTTCCATTCATCCCTTGCTTCGTTTATCCAATTTGGTTGGATAATATAAATGGCAAAAAATAATACTTCCATATCCTCATCCTTTCTTGAGAGTGCATCTGCAACAACATTTTGCTTCCCTTTTTTGTAGATGATTTCAAAGCCATAACCCAACATCTTTGTGACCATTTTTTGTTGTTCTTCTAAATATAATATTTGTTCTAAAAAGTATTTAAGACTATCATGATCTGTTTTTACCTTGAAGTGTCTTCCCATTAGGTAAGGTCACCAATTCTTAGTTGTAGATAGTATTTCCAACATTTCCTTTTCATAAATAGATTTGTGTAAATACTTTCCTTTAATTGGACGACTTTCGAAAGAAATGGGCCTTTCTTCTTGCATTAAAACAACACCAATTCCATTTCTCGAGGCATCACATTCCACAATAAAGGTTTTTGTGAAGTTTGATGTAGCTATGACCGGAGCTTGGAACATTGCCTCTTTAAGATTTTCAAAGGCCTTCGTTGCTTTGAGAGTCCAAGTAAATGCATCTTTATTTAGTAATGTTGTTAGAGGTGTTGCGATTCTCCCATAATTCTTAACAAACTTCCAATAATACCTTGTCAACCTGAGAAATCCTCGTAGATGCATTATGGATGTGAGAGTTTTCCATTCCTTAATGGATTTAATTTTGCTAGGGTCTACGTTAACACCTTCATGAGATACAATATGACCCAAATATTCCACCTCTTGTACTCCAAAGAAAAATTTGGAGCTTTTTACATATAATTGTTTCTCCTCCAAGAGTCTGAGCACCCTGTCAACATGATCCTTCCAAGACTTGTTGTATATTAGTATATCATCAAAAAATACTAACACAAATTTTCTAAGGAAGGGTTTGAAAATGGAGTTCATCAAACCTTGAAATGTACAAGTTGCATTGGTAAGGCTAAAAGGCATGACCAAAAATTCATAATGACCTTCATGAGTTCTAAATGCAGTTTTTGGAATGTCTTCAATATTCATTCTGATTTGATGATATCCTGAACAAAGATCCAACTTGGTGAAGTAAATTGCTTCATGTAATTCATCCAATAATTCATCAATGATAAGAATGACAATTTTATGTTTAATAGTAAGGGTTTTTAGCTCCCTATAATCCGGACACATGCGCCATGATCCATACTTCTTGTGTACCAATACCACTGGAGCAGAGAAAGAACTTTGACTAGGTTGACTTATACCAACTTTTATCATTTTTGCAACCATACATTCAATTTCATTGTTTTGGGCATATGTATATCTATAAGGCCTGGTGTTTGGGGGAACACTTCCTGGAATCAAATGAATAGCATGATCATGATCACGAATAGGTGGGAGGACTTTGGGAGTCTCAAATACCTTGAAATGATTGTCCAAAACTTTTTGGAGATCTGGAGAAATAGATGATTTCGATGTGGGAACCTCTAGTGAACATAATTGTGCAATTACGCCCCGTTGTTCTTTCTTTATAAGCTTTGTCATGATGTTAGAATTGATTATCTTTCCCAGTTTCCATATGATACCCCTTAATTCAACTTCCTTTCCTTCCCAATTTTTTTTAAGAAAATTTCTTGAAAATTAAAAGCTATCGTACCCAAAGATTGTAGCCATTGGACTCCTAATACAATATCAGCACCACCCATTGGAATGGAAAACATTGAACTATTCATTGCATATTCTCCCATGGATAGCTTGATATTATGGCACTTTCCAGAGAAATTTATGATTCCTCCATTTGCAACCATCACTTGACACTCTAGTTCTGGATATAGGAAGTAAATCAATTCCTTGGCTATCTTACAATGAATAAAATTATGCATACTACATGAATCAATTAACACTATTACCTTTTTCTTCTTGATATATCCTTCTATCTTGAGAGTTTGAGGAGTGGTAATTCCTGCCAATGCATTACAAGATATGGTCGGATTCATTTCTTCCTTCTTTAGGGTTGGTTCCTAGTGTATATCCTCTTCTTTTGATGTTTCTTATTCCTTTTCTATCTATGTAAAATAATTTCCTCTCAGCACACTTATGACCTTTAGTGTATTTGGTATCACAACTGTAAGAAAGCCCTTTTGCTCTTTTTTCTTGCAATTTTTGTGGTGTCAACCTTGTAGGTTGTGGAAGGATAGGGGAAGCAACACTTCCATCTTTATAGTTGTGAGTGGTATACTTCCTTGTTTCCATAATTTTGCTTTCAATTTTTCTTACCAACCTGAATGCCTTCTCCAATGAATCAGGTTCCCAAAGGTGAACCTCATGTTGGATGCTATCCTTTAAAGTCCCTATGAACACATCAATTATAGGATCCTATGGAATATCTTTTACCCTTATATTAAATTTTTGGAATTCCTCAATGTGCTCCATCATTGAACCCTTTCGTTTGAGATTTATCAATTGGCTAAAGAAGGTGTTTCTTTTTGTATCCTCATAATGTGCTATCATTTCCTCCATAAAAATTGACAAAGTGACAATTTTTTTACAAGAGAAAAGCCATCAATACCATACAAACTGATTGGGTTCTAAATATAAAGTTGCAATGCCTACCTTTTGTGTGTTTTGCACATTATGGAGATCAAAATATTGCTCGATTTGTAGTATCCATGTTACGGGATCCTTGCCATCAAACTTCCTCATATCGATATTTGTAACATGGTGGGTCTTAACTACAACATTAGATTCTATGGATCAAAATTAACACTTCTTTTGTTCTCATGATGAGTTTCCTCTACTACCTTTTCACCATTAGGAAGCATTTCTTGAAGCAACTTTGCCAAACCTCCTTTCAAACCTTCCATGTCTTTCTTAAAATCTTCAATGATTACTTCTAAACCATCCACATTAAATTCCACACTAGCAATATTAGCTTCCACACCATTCATCTTAGCTTCCACGCCTTTCTTTAAATCATCCATCTTAGCTTCTGTTACTTTTTGTGAGAGTAAAATTTGTTGCACTTGGTCTTGTTTTTTGATATATCATGTTGCATTTGTTCATCTTCTTCATGATTCATGGTAGAGCTTTCAGGTTGCTTCCTAGGTGTTTCCATTTTCTTTCTTCAGGGCATCAACTAATGATAATTATGCTTCAATATTCCCTTTGAATTACTTCAAACTAATTTTTCAAACCAAACTTATGAAATTTTTTAAAAAGACTACGCACCTTTTTCGCTTTGTAGGTGCTCGATATTGTATTTGTTGTATATCTGTAATTTGGGATTTCCAAGGTCCGAAAGAGTCTTCTTTCCAACCCCACAAGTCTGATCAAGATTGTATTCTCCAAGAAAGAGTTATTCTAAATATCCCATGATGGTCTGATTATAGACCAGTTCAGCAGAGCGAAATTGTACGAAGTTCCACACGTCATTGTTTCGACCTTCGAAACAAGAAATGATACAAATAAGATCACAGTCTGTACTCTTTATGAAACTTTTTATGAAATTTTAACCGGATTCTCAGAGAGAAAATTATGACTATTTTCCCCAGGTCACATGTTTGAGATATAATTCGGGAGCCTACAAAAACCCTAACTTCCTTGGATCATATCTCCAACAATATAGCAACACAAGATCGGAAATTCAGAACCGAGTTTCATTAAGATTTCAGTTCAAATGGGTTTTAATTTCATATTTGGAAACCTCGTAGAAAAATAGTTATAGCAAAAAGTCGATGATGACCTGTTTGAAGCAGCAAAACCCTAGAATCCAAAGCTCTGATACCAAATGTTATGCAACCAACTCACAAAATAGAAGAAAAGATAGATCAACGACTTGAAAATAAGCCTCTTCGAGGGGGAAACCTCCCTTACATAACAAAAATGATCAATTCTTTGATGATAAAAATGAAAATACCTCATTTCTATATATAGGAGTCTAACGGGTCCCAATACAATCAGAGCCTACATAACAATAATATTGTATGGGCACAAACATAACAATAGTGGGCTTTTATGGGGCACAATAATAACAACATGGGGACTATATGGGCACAATAATGCAATAAGGGGGTTGCACTAATAACAATAATGGGTCACACTAATAGTATAGGGACCTAACATCTTTGCTTCACAATAACAAATTCCTATAATTATATTACGAATTCCTATAATCTTGAATTCCTACAATCACATGTGAATTTTTGTAATTGTGAATTCCTACAATCACGCACAAATTCTTGTAATCATGAATTCCTGCAATCACATGCAAATTTATGTAATTGAAAATTCCTCCAATCACACTTAAATTCCTATAATCACACGTGAATTCCTATAATTTTGAATTCCTGTAATCACAACCTAATTCCTATAATCGCAAATTCTTGCAATCACACCCAAATTCTTATAATCATGAATTACTTTGCTTGGCTTCACATGACAAATAAGTGCGATGATTGGATGAGGAATGAGGCTCCTCCTCACTCCTATTTATACACTTTCATGTGGTGTCACCTAACATGTCTTGTGGCACACCAACACACCAAGGCGACCTGACTTATGTGCCACAAAACCCCTCAACAACAAATAAAAATTCATATCTCATGATAGACACCTCAGATTTGAGTGATTTCCACTACCCCTTTCTCCTCTAAGGGTTCTCTAACACCTACATTTTTCAAATCACTCAAATATATCATGGTTTCACACTCATATTATTTGATGCAAACCCCATTGGCTTGGGTTCTTAGCCCTCAAGTCACATTTGTGAAGCCCACTCCTCCAAAATCATTTTGCCTATGGTTTGAAGTACCTACCAAGCTACAAATCTCAACACTCCCTCTTAGTAAGGTAGGTGCTTCCAACACAAGGAATTTTCCATAATCATAATCACCGGTGACATTAACCCACTTGGTGTCAATCACTGCAACATACTCTTTAGAATGAACCCTGCAATCTCAGTAGTGCCTCTTCTCATCACATCTAAACTTGAATACCTCAAACTTCCATATGGATGCTCCCTCTAAAGTTGGCCTCCCTTTGAGTGTACATGATCTCCATTAGCTCAACCTATCATTGATATTGTGCCTGACATGGTCAGTCCTAGTTGCGGTCGAACACGAAACATCATCTCCACAACCCAGTCCTGCAGGCACTCATCCTCATGGATCAGACACAACTCGTGCACATCCCTGCAACCTTGAATATGAAACATCACGATCCAATGAGGAGTCTAACCTTCTAATTTGCAGTCCATCAAATGAATCCATCTTGATCATGCAATTCTTGTCCAAGCCAAAGAAACCCTTAAGCAGTCCCAACCATCCGTGACAAGACATAGGTAGTCCACGATCTGTAAACTTTCACACAACATACTAAAGTGTACCAAGTTTACCACTGATCCACTAGAACTCCCAATCCATCCCACCATGTAGCCTATCGAGATCATATCTCCATGTCTTTAGTTGGATCCTTTTCTCCATGATATAGACAATCCAACTCCCTTTGAGTTGTTTCAATGTGCACACTCTAATTCATTGGACCTTCAAAGTAGCTCTAAAACCATTTTGTTTTTCCACGATACTGGTGTCTAGGATAGAATCTTAAAACACTGACACTACAAAACCAAGTATCACAATGAGTCTACTTTACACAACGGAACATAAACTGCAGTAATTCTACTAGTGCACAAAATATGCACAAGTTTTTGTACAAATTATGTACAATAACCCAACTTCGTTATATTAATCCATCTGAATAATACAATAGTCTAGGGCTCTTGTACCAAGGATAATGGACCTCATACATCCACTAGTACAAGAATACAAAAACTAGGGCTTGCTGTCTATTGTAATGACCACGAATATACCCAATACAAGATACTTTGATCATCTAGCTAATTTAGAGCTCCTCACATCTATCTTGGTCATACCATGTACACATATGCCCTGTCTTCCGGCTCCCTATCTGCAGCATCTGCCTCTATCTATGCTCCAAGTCCATCTGGACACTGAATCTTAGTTTAACAATATACTCTCTTATTGATCGTTCGTCCATTAATGCATCAAGACATAGAGACTCTTGTTGAGTTGTTCACAACTCCATTTATGAACAACTCACAATTACCCATTGTTGCTCCTCATCTACTTAGGGACTTTTTCCAAGTCTAGTCTTCCTACGTTGCACTAATGAAGACTAACATAGGGCAGGAGGGCTGCCACCTATCACCATCAAAAGTCGCTTCTCCAATGATGAACTTGGGCTATAAAAAATTGCTCCTTTGGCTAATCAGACCTACGAGATCCAACAAACTGTCTCTCCTAGTCCTACACTTGGTCCTCTCTCACACTACCCTCCAATAGAACACGAGTGTCCCATACATGTTGTATCATCTGGTCATTGGTCATGGCATCCAACTACTATGATTACCCTTCCTCTTGGATGTTGTTAGACTCCACAAATTTTCCTCTTCTAGGACCCCAATCCTGCACCCTTCCTCCTTCAAGACGTTCATTTCTGCTCTCCAAAACACCTTGGATCTGAGCAAGACTTCCCTTTGGCTCTATAATCACGAATTACTAAAATCACACTATGAATTTTTGTAATCGCGAATTCTCGCACTCACATGTGAATTTCTGTAATCATGAATTCCTGCAATCACATGCAAATTCCTGTAATCATGAATTCCTACAATCACACATGAATTTCAGTAATCGTGAATTCCTGTAATCACACTTGAATTCTTGTAATCGTGAATTCTTGTGATCATGCGTGAATTCCTATAATTGTGAATTCTTGCAATCACACCTCGAATTTGTGCAATGGTGAATTCATGCAATCACACCTGAATTCCTATAATCATGAATTCACTTGCTTGGCTTCACATGAGAAAGAAGTGTGATGATTGGATGAGGAATTAGGCTCCTCCTCGTTCCTATTTATACACTTTCATTTGGTGTCACCTAACATGTCTTGTGGCACAATAACACACCAACCCGATCTCACTTATCTTCCAAAAAACCCATCAACAACACACAAAAATTCATATCTCAGGATAGACACCTCGAATTTGAGTGATTTTCACTACCCCTTTCTCCTATAAGGTTCCTCTAACACATCCATGTGTTAAATCACTCAAATTTCTAATGGTTTCACACCCATATGCTTGGGTTCAAAGCCCACATGCTTGGGTTTTTAGCCCACAATTCACATTTGTGAAGCCCATTGCTCCAAAACCCTCTAGCCTAGGGTTTGGACCTCCCAAGCTACAAATATCAACATAGTATGCCCAAGATCTACACAACATTGGAAAATCGACAGGTAGAACATCAGGGTTCCATAATTGAGATGGAAGGTAATATTTGCGATCAAATTATTTCTTTTTTGATTGAACCTGGTTCTAATTATAGTTACGTAAGCCCAATGCTTGTGGAACGATTCCAATTAAGCCACATTAGGAACCCTGGCTAATCCAATTAGCAATGGGAATAAAGAAGAGGGTCATGTATTGGTTGAAGGCTTTCCCAGTTGAATTAAATAGAATTCACGTTGTGCTAGGCCTCAATGTGCTACTACTTGGAACATATGTTATGTTGTTGGCCATGGATTGGTTGTAAAAGAACCATATCAAAGTAGATTGTTTTGAAAAGGAAATCCAGTGCTTAGATGAACATGGAAAAAGAAGGATGTTGCAGGGAAAGTGAAATCCCACTTCAATGATGTTGATTACATCCAGCAAGCCAAGAGAAGCAACAAGAAGGGATGCATCTTATTTGTTGTGAAAATTTCTAGTAGCGTTGAAGCCAACAACAACATTAAGAGTAATGAAAATGACATATTAACTAGATATCTTGTCCTGAAGAAATTCCAAGATGTCTTCCCTAAAGAGATTCCTAGATTACCTCCTCATAGAGAGGTGGATTTCACCATAGAATTGATACCAAGAGCAACCCCAACATCAAAAGTAACATATCAAATGAGCACTCCATATTTGGTTGAGCTGAAGCTACAACTCAAGGAGATGTTGGATAAGGGATACATAAGGCCAAGTGTGTCTCCATGGGGAGAACCAATCCTATTCATAAAGAATAAGGATGATACACTTAGGTTGTGCATTGATTATTGACAATTAAATGAAGCGACAATCAAAAATAGGTACCATCGGTATTTTCCAATATCGATTCAAGGTCATGGTATCATCAAGTGTGCACTGAGAAATATATCCCTAAGAGAACCTTTTGGATGAGGTATGGGAATTACGAGTTCGTAGTGGCATGCTTTGGACTTACGAATGTCTCTGCCACCTTCATGTGTCTAATGAACAATGTGTTGCATCCTTACTTGGAAAAATTTATGATCGTATGATCATCTTCATTGATGATATTCTGGTGTATTCATATACTGAAGAAAATCATGAAAAACACTTGGCTGTAGTGTTACAACTACTAAGGGAACACAAGCTTTATGCAAAGATCAGCAAGTTTGATTTCTTTCAATCACAAATACATTATTTGGGACACATCGTATCCAAGGAGGGGATAATAGTTGATCCAGAAAAGATGA
Source organism: Pinus tabuliformis (assembly GCA_031772625.1). NCBI lineage: Eukaryota > Viridiplantae > Streptophyta > Pinopsida > Pinales > Pinaceae > Pinus > Pinus tabuliformis. The sequence continues at coordinate 322,867,783 of CM062808.1, read as the reverse complement.
AGGCCATAATGGAATGGTTAACACTGAGAAATGTGAAAGATGTTAGATCATTCATGGGCTTGGCAGACTAATACAAAAGATTCATAAAAAACTTCTCCGAGATAGGCCACCAAATCACCACCTTATAGAATAAAGTAAAGAAACTTGAGTGGAAATTCGAACGTGTAACAAGATTTGAATAGTTGGTACAATTTCTCACTAAGTAACGAATGTCAGGAATTGTAAACAAAAAAATATTTTGTGGTTTGTATAGATGTTTGCAAGGAGGGGCATGGTGGAGTCTTGATGCAGGAAGGGAAAGTAGTTTTTTATGAGTCGTAGAAGCAAAATGAGCATGAGGCAAACTATGTAACTCATGATTTGGAATTATCTGTCATTATCCATGCATTGAAAATGTGGAGACATTAAATCCTTAGTAGAATATTCACGCTTATGACAGATAATGTGGTACTAAAATATATTTTTGATCAACCTAATTTGAATGCAAGACAAGCTGGATGGTTGGCCATATTTATCAAATTTGACCTTGAAATTAAGTACATCAAGCGAAAAAAATACATGGTTTCCAATGCACTCAATAGAAGAGTTTAATTAAATCACATTGTATCCATAAGCTCTTATAAGTTGGACCTAAGAAAATGGGTAAAAAATGTAGGACAACATAATGAGAAATATCAACAAATAAAAGAACAACTACACCAAAATGGTGAGGGTGGAAAGGATGAATAATATCATCTCACCGATGATGGTTTAATTACATTCAAGAATAGAATCTATGTACAAAACAATGGAGAGTTTAAGAGGCTTATAATGAGATAATTTCGTGTTCAACCATATTCTGGTAACCAAGGATACCAAAATACTCTCATGGCCATCAAAAGGTTTTACCATTAGCCTAATTTGAAAAAGGAAGTAGTTGATTTTGTCACAAAATTCATGGAGTTCTAGCAAGTGAAGGTTGGGTGCAAACATCTAGCAGGTTTAGTGCAGCCGATTCCCATTCCATAATGGAAATGGGAAGCGATCTAAATGGAGTTCATTACCAATTTTCCAACAACCTCCAAAAAACATGATGCAATTATGGTGTTCATTGGCAAGATGAGAAAAGTGACTCATTTTATGGTAGTAAAATCCACCAATTTAGCTAGTAAGATGGCTCAAATCTTCCTAAAGGTGATTGTGAGGTTGCATGGAGTTCCCAAGAAAAGAAATCTAGATAGAGATGCCAAGTTCAGCTCTAGGTTTTGGAAAGAACTATTTGTAGGCTTGTGGATAGAATTGGTGTTCAGGACAACTTATCATCCACAAATAGATGGAAAAATATAGAAGAAAAATATAATCCTTGAAGACATGTCGAGGATGTACGTGATGGACCAGTCAAAGAAGTGGGAAGTGTATCTTCCACTTGTAGAGCTTTAATACAACAATTGATACCAAGAATCTCTAAAAATGAGCTTGTTCAAGGAACTTTATGGAAGGAGTTTCAATACTCCTATTAGTTGGGGTGACCCAATGCATAAGGTATTTATTGGGCCTGATATGATATGAGAAATGGACAACAAATGCTAATCATCAAGAAAAATTTAAAAGTAGCACAAGACAAACAGAAAAACTATGGGGATCAACATAAAGTGCATAAGGAGTTCCAAGTTGGGGAACGTGTTTACTTAAGGATCAAACCCAAGAAGAGTTTCTTAAATATTGGGTCATGTGCCTTTTAGCCACCATGGTTTTGCAGACCTTTTGAGATACTTGAAAGAATAGGGCCACTGGCCTTTAGATTAGCATTACCACCATCAATGAAAGTCCATGAGGCTTTTCGTTTCATTGCTTAAAATATATGTACAGGACATTGATTATGTTATTGATTGGAATATGTTATAGGTGGAACCAGAGGGAGAGTTTCAACCGGAACCTCTACGCATCCTAGAGCATAAGAAGTTCATGCTCTAAAATTGAGTAAGTCAAACTGTAGTGGAAACACTTTTGGCTCGAGGAATCCACATTGGAAATGGATGACCAAATGAGGGAAAAATAAAATTTCTTATTTGTTAAGGAAAAATTGCAAATAAATTGTAAATGTTATACAATTATGTGTGCATATAAGGTCCATATCGAGTGTGTTTTTTTTGTTCTACAATTATAGAACACCGGGAACGGTGTTCCCCAAGGAGGAGGAGGGACTGTGACATCCCCTAGTTACTATTTTCTCTCATGTAAATATTTGTAATTAATTAAACAACTGAGAGAGAGACACAAATTCCATTGCTTCAAGTAGGAGATGGCTTGAGGAAGATTGTTTGAGGAGTTAGTTCTTTTAATGGTAGGCATGGTTTGGTTGAAGTGGTATTAAATGAGTTGATTGTGCAATAAGTTTAACCAACAAGAAAAGGACAGGCCCAAGTGTTCTTTGCCTCCAATAGTAAGAAAGAAATGACAAAAACATTCAAGTTTGCTGTGGGTTTTGTTGTGCAAGGTATGGGCGGCATGGAACATTGAGAAGGGGCAGATGATTGGTCATTGAATAGGTAAGGAAAAATCAGGCGAGGAGTTTTACAAAGAAAAGGGAACACACAGAGAAAATATGTCTCTCTCTTGTGAAAAATAAACTGCAAAAAGAGGAACGAAAAACATAGAGAAGAGCATCGATAATTGATATGGAAGATCACAAAGAAGGAAACATCTCGAATTCTTGTTGCTTAGTGCTGGAGAGAAATTAAAAAACAGCTAAAGAACCCTCTTAGAGCCTTTGCATAAGCATCATAAAGAGCATTGGATTTTCTATAGGGCTGAAGAACCCACTAGGAGCTTGTCGATTAATTAACATGTTGGATTGGGGAGACTCACTCAAGTTCTTGTGAGGGTTGAAGAACCACTAGGAGTTGCCTTGGGGTTGAAGCTATGGTGCTTAACTCACTAATGAACCATATACAAAGTGATATCTTTACCCATCAACATCTTAATCATTGATGAACCTTATTATGGACTCTCTTCTCCTAAAAATGAGTTAAAGATCTATGCATTGTGGTGTGTTGGCATGGATATGAATATGATTGAAGAATGTGACAGATAATGTGTATGTAGCTTATGGATGCAGGTAGTGTGGCTTTGTGACATCTTGTTTTAGCATTTTTTATTGGGTAAAAGTCCTCTAATAACACTCCACCTCAAGCTTTGGAATATAGCTTAGGGGTGACAACGACAAGGAATAGTGGTTGTAGCTTGTCTGTGGTTGGGTGGAGATTATTGGATAAAAAAAAGCTCCCCATTTGTGTTGTGACATGGACTAACCGCCTCTTGTGGATCCTTATCTCTGGCGATGCGATCGTTAACTAATACCTGCGGGATTTGGTTTAACGAAAATCATGATTCCCAACAAAGTCCCTGTCCTATTTGCCATATTCCTTATAAAAATGGTTGTAAGTCATGTCCATTTTTTAATTTCTCAAGCTTTGGAAAGATAGTTTTCTTGTGTATGTGGGTTACGTTCACACATTTATATACTTATATATGCTTTATATGCATGCACTTCCTTCACTCGATTATGGGTACCAACAACAATCATGACTATGGGACAAGAAGAGAACTCATATAAGAGTGTGGGGGTATAATTCCCTTATACGTATTAACCATTGCTACGGCTTAAGCATTATACCACAACCATGTCCCATACATGTTGTATCATCTGGTCATTGGTCATGGCATCCAACTACTATGATTACCCTTCCTCTTGGATGTTGTTAGACTCCAAAAATTTTCCTCTTCTAGGACCCCAATCCTGCACCCTTCCTCCTTCAAGACGTTCATTTATGCTCTCCAAAACACCTTGGATCTGAGCAAGACTTCCCTTTGGCTCTATAATCACAAATTACTAAAATCACACTATGAATTTTTGTAATCGCAAATTCTTGCACTCACATGTGAATTCCTGTAATCTTGAATTCCTGCAATCTCATGCAAATTCCTGTAATCTTGAATTCCTGCAATCACACATGAATTTCAGTAATCGTGAATTCCTGTAATCGCCCCTGAATTCTTGCAATCATGCGTGAATTCCTATAATCGTGAATTCTTGCAATCACACCTCGAATTTGTGCAATGGCGAATTCATGCAATCACACCTGAATTCCTATAATCATGAATTCATTTGCTTGGCTTCACATGAGAAAGAAGTGTGATGATTGGATGAGGAATTAGGCTCCTCCTCACTCCTATTTATACACTTTCATGTGGTGTCACCTAACATGTCTTGTGGCACACCAACACACCAAGCCGACCTGACTTATGTGCCACAAAACCCATCAACAACACACAAAAATTCATATCTCAGGATAGACACCTTGGATTTGAGTGATTTTCACTGCCCCTTTCTCCTCTAAGGTTCCCCTAACACATCCATGTGTTAAATCACTCAAATTCCTCATGTTTCACACCCATATGCTTGGGTGGAAAGCCCACAGGCTTGGGTTCTTAGCCCACAAGTCACATTTGTGAAGCTCATTCCTCCAAAACCCTCTAGCCTAGGGTTTGGAGTACCTCCCAAGCTACAAATATCAACATAGTATGACCAAGATCTACACAACATTGGACAATCGATAGGCAGACCATCAGGATTCCATAATTGAGATGGAAGGTAAGATTTTCGATCACATTATTTATATTTTGATTGACCCTGGTTCTAATTATAGTTACGTAAGCCCGATGCTTGTGGAACGATTCCAATTAAACCACATGAGGAACCTTGGCTAATCCAATTAGCAATGGGAATAAAGAAGAGGGTCATGTATTGGTTGAAGGCTTTCCCAGTTGAATTAAATAGAATTCATGTTGTGGTAGTCCTCAATGTGCTACTACTTGGAACGTATGTTATGTTGTTGGCCATGGATTGGTTGTAAAAGAACCATATCAAAGTAGATTGTTTTGAAAAGGAAATCCAGTGCTTATATGAACATGGAAAAAGAAGGATGTTGCAGGGAAAGTGAAATCCCACTTCAGTGATGTTGATTACATCCAGCAAGCCAAGAGAAGCAACAAGAAGGGATGCGTCTTATTTGTTGTGAAAATTTCTAGTAGAGTTGAAGCCAACAACAACATTAAGAGTAATGAAAATGACATATTAACTAGATATATTGTCCTGAAGAAATTCCAAGATGTCTTCCCTAAAGAGATTCTTGGATTACCTCCTCATAGAGAGGTGGATTTCACCATAGAATTGATACCAGGAGCAACCCCAACATCAAAAGTAACATATCAAATGAGCACTCCATATTTGGTTGAGTTGAAGCTACAACTCAAGGAGATGTTGGATAAGGGATACATAAGGACAAGTGTGTCTCCATGGGGAGAACCAATCCTATTCGTAAAGAAGAAGGATAGTACACTTAGGTTGTGCATTGATTATTGACAATTAAATAAAGCGACAATCAAAAATAGGTACCATCGGTATTTTCCAATATTGATTCAAGGTCATGGTATAATCAAGTGTGCACTGAGAAATATATCTCTAAGAAAACCTATTGGATGAGGTATGGGAATTACGAGTTTGTAGTGGTGCTTTGGACTTACGAATTCCCCTACCACCTTCATGTGTCAAATGAACAATGTGTTGCATCCTTGGAAAAATTTATGATCATCTTCATTGATGATATTCTGGTTTATTCAAATACTAAATAAGAACATGAAAAACACTTGGCCACAATGTTACAACTACTAAGGGAACACAAGCTTTATGAAAAGCTCAGCAAGTGTGATTTCTTTCAATCACAAATACATTATTTGGGACACATCGTATCCAAGGAGGGGATAATAGTTGATCCAGAAAAGATGAAGGCCATAATGGAATGGTTAACACTGAGAAATGTGAATGATGTTAGATTATTCATGGGCTTGGCAAGCTAATACAAAAGATTCATAAAAAACTTCTCCAAGATAGGCCACCAAATCACCACCTTATAGAATAAAGTAAAGAAATTTGAGTGGAAATTCAAACTTGTAACAAGATTTGAATAGTTGAAACAATTTCTCACTAAGTAACGAATGTCAGGAATTGCAAACAAAAAAATATTTTGTGGTTTGTATAGATGTCTACAAGGAGGGGCATGGTGGAGTCTTGATGCAGGAAGGGAAATTAGTTTTTTATGAGTCGTAGAAGCAAAATGAGCATGAGGCAAACTATGTAACTCATGATTTGGAATTATCTGTCATTATCCATGCATTGAAAATGTGGAGACATTAAATCCTTGGTAGAATATTCACGCTTATGACAAATAATGGGGTACTAAAATATATTTTTGATCAACCTAAGTTGAATGCAAGACAAGCTAGATGGTTGGCCATATTTATCAAATTTGACTTTGAAATTAAGTACATCAAGCAAAAAAAATACATGGTTTCCAATGCACTCAATATAAGAGTTTAATTAAATCACATTGTATCCATAAGCTCTTATAAGTTGGACCTAGGAAAATGGGTAAAAAATGCAGGACAACATAATGAGAAATATCAACAAATAAAAGAACAACTACATCAAAATAGCGAGGGTGGAAAGGAATAATATCATCTCATCGATGATGGTTTAATTTGATTCAAGAATAAAATCTATGTGCAAAACAATGGAGAGTTTAAGAGGCTTATAATGAGATAGTTTCGTGTTCAGCCATATTCTGGTAACCAAGAGATGCCAAGTTCAGCTCTAAGTTTTGGAAAGAACTATTTGTAGGCTTGTGTATAGAATTGGCGTTCAGTACAACTTATCATCCACAAACAGATGGAAAAATATAGAAGACAAATATAATCCTTGAAGACATGTCGAGGATGTATGTGACGGACCAGTCAAAGAAGTGGGAAGTGTATCTTCCACTTGTAGAGATTTCATACAACAATTGATACCAAGAATCTCTAAAAATGAGCTTGTTCAAGGAACTTTATGGAAGGAGTTTCAATACTCCTATTAGTTGGGGTGACCCAATGCATAAGGTATTTATTGGGCCTGATATGATATGAGAAATGGACAGCAAATGCTAATCATCAGGAAAAATTTAAAAGTAGCACAAGACAAACAGAAAAACTATGTGGATCAACATAAAGTGCATAAGGAGTTCCAAGTTGGGGAACGTGTTTACTTAAGGATCAAACCCAAGAAGAGTTCCTTAAATATTGGGTCATGTGCCTTGTAGCCACCATGGTTTTGCAGACCTTTTGAGATACTTGAAAGAATAGGGCCACTGGCCTTTAGATTAGCCTTACCATCATCAATGAAAGTCCATGAGGTTTTCCGTTTCATTGCTTAAAATATATGTACAGGACATTGATCATGTTATTGATTGGAATATGTTATAGGTGGAACCAGAGGGAGAGTCTCAACCGGAACCTCTACGCATCCTAGAGCATAAGAATTCATGCTCTAAAATTGAGCAAGTCAAACTTCAATGGAAACACTTTGGGCTCGAGGAATCCACATTGGAAATGGATGACCAAATGAGGGAAAAATAAAATTTCTTATTTGTTAAGGAAAAATTGCAAATAAATTGTAAATGTTATACAATTATGTGTGCGTATAAGGTCCATATCGAGTGTGTTTGTTTTGTTCTACAATTATAGAACACTTGGAATGGTGTTCCCCAAGGAGGAGGGGGGACTGTGACATCCCCTAGTTACTATTTTCTCTCATGTAAATATTTGTAATTAATTAAAAAACTGAGAGAGAGACACAAATTCCATTGCTTCAGGAAGGAGATGGCTTGAGGAAGATTGTTTGAGGAGTTAGTTCTTTTAATGGTAGGCATGGTTTGGCTGAAGTGGTATTAAATGAGTTGATTGTGCAATAAGTTTAACCAACAAGAAAAGGATAGGCCCAAGTGTTCTTAGCCTCCAACAATAAGAAAGAAATGACAAAAACATTCAAGTTTGCAGTGGGTTTTGTTGTCCAAGGTATGGGTGGCATGGAACATCGAGAAGGGGCAGATGGTTGGTCATTGAATAGGTAAGGAAAAATCAGGTGAGGAGTTTTACAAAAAAAGAGAACGCACAGAGAAAATATGTCTCTCTCTTGCGAAAAATAAACTGCAAAAAGAGGAATGAAAAACACAGAGAAGAGCATTGATAATTGATATGGAAGATCACAAAGAAGGAAACATCTCGAATTGTTGTTGCTCAGTGCTGGAGAGAAATTAAAAAATAGCTAAAGAACCCTCTTAGAGCCTTTGCATAAGCATCATAAAGAGCATTGGATTTTCTATAGGGCTGAAGAACCCACTAGGAGCTTATCGATTAATTAACATGTTGGATTGGGGAGAGTCACTCAAGTTCTTGTGAGGGTTGAAGAACCACTAGGAGTTGCCTTAGGGCTGAAGCTATGGTGCTTGACTCACTGATGAACCATATGCAAAGTGATATTTTTACCAATCAACATCTTAATCATTGATGAACCTTATTATGGACTCTCTTCTCCTAAAAATGAGTTAAAGATCTATGCATTGTGGTGTGTTGGCATGGATCTGAATATGATTGAAGAATGTGACAAATAATGTGTATGTAGCTTATGGATGCAGGTAGCGTGGCTTTGTGACATCCTATTTTAGCATTTTTGATTGGTTAAAAGTCCTTTGATAGCACTCACCTCAAGCTTTGGAATATAGCTTAGGGGTGACAACGACAAGTAATAGTGGTTGTAGCTTGTCTGTGGTTGGGTGGAGATTATTGGATAAAACAAAGCTCCCCGTTTGTTTTGTGACATGGACTAACTGCCTCTTATGGATCCTTATCTCTGGCGATGCGATCGTTAACTAATACCTGCGGGTTTTGGTTTAACGAAAATCGTGATTCCCAACAAAGTCCCTGTCCTATTTGCCATATTCCTTATAAAAATGGTTGTAAGTCATGTCCATTTTTTAATATCTCAAGCTTTGGAAAGATAGTTTTCTCGAGTATGTGGGTTACATTCACACATTTATATACTTATATATGCTTTATATGCATGCACTTCCTTCACTCGATTATGGGTACCAGCAACAATCATGACTATGGGACAAGAAGAGAACTCATATAAGAGTGTGGGGGTAGAATTCCCTTATACTTATTAACCATTGCTCCGCCTTAAGCATTATACCAAAACCATGTCCCTTAGGAAATATTCCTTTCGATGGCACCTTTAGTTGTGGCATGCAATTTTGGCGTCTAACTTCAACACCTACGATGCCTTAAATTTGCTTGCATGAGACTAAGATCCATGACCATGGCCTAGCTATTCCTTCAAGCATTGAGACAACTCATTTGTTGCATGGCCGTTCTTAGTGGTTTCTATTAGGCATTCATGCTTCACCTTCCACATGAGCCTGAAGCCTTGTCACCCTAGCTTGCTCCTGGAAATGCACTCTTATTCCTCCCAGGGATATGCTTTAGAGATGGCGTGAGCAGTGGTGGAGGCTACTTCTACTAGGCATTCAATCTCTCGCTTTTCTGAACTCAAATGGGCCCTCATGCCACGTCCTGCCAATGCTGAGTCACCCTAACCAGTCTCCTTTTCACACACCGTTGAACCTTTTGGGAGATAGACGCTAGGGAGATGGAAATTTTTCATTACCATATTCTAACAATATACGACACTGTAATAGGCTTGTCACCCTACCGTTGGTTAACATGTGACATGTATTTTCCACATCCGCTCGGTCCTCGTCATTAAAATGTATTTGGACGAAGATTATAAGGGAATATACGGGATCAAAGTCCCGGGGTGAGGTGGCAAGGGTAGCCCACACCTACATATGTCAAATGAATTTATATGTGTTTTTTAATTCCTAGCATTTAGCCTTATGATCCGATGAGATGAGTCAATCTGTGACCCAGAGTGTGAGCGAGTTACTATCTGACAAGTGACTTATGAGATGGGCAGCCACGAGGGTTCCATGCGGGGATGCGTGGGCACCACATGACATGGCGTTATTTAATTGGCTATGACCTTAATCGATCATATCTAATGATCCAAAGTCGGGTTGGGATAATTTTATATCATTGGAATCATCTCAATGAGACAAACATAATGGAATTGTTTGTTTCGAATTTCGTAAAGGTAAAATAAAACAAACATTTAGACCCCATTTCCATTATGTGACTATGGGAGTTAGGTCATCAAAATAACTGCCTCATGCTAACTTTAGTGTGGGCTGGGATTGGTATGGGGTATGTTACAAGAACCACACAAAATGCATCTGATTGGTACATTAACCTATATAATGATGGGAAAGACAAATAGAAAAATATTTTCAATCTAGGAAGTGCCATTGTAAAAATTCACATCAATAATGTTGCAATTCTAAACACACTCATAGATTCAGGAACAACAATAAATTTAATGACAAGAGGAATAATGGATGAGCTACAATTGAAAAATCTTCATTATACAACAATTATCTTACAATTGACAGACAAATCTACTATTAAACAGGAAGTTGTATTATAATATATTATTGTTTCAATGGACTCATGGGAGCACCCACTTTATTTCATGATATTAACACCTAAAATCAACTTGGGTGGTCATCGATTAATTTTAGGAAGGCCATGGTTAGCCACAACAGATGCATTTATTAGTTTTTTATTTGGAGATATGATTGTTTCCAATGGACATGAAACAAAAAATATACGTTATATCCTCATTCAAGAACAATTATTGAATTATAAGATACTAAATGTATTGATGATACAAATGATGATGAAATATTGCAACCTATATTAACAATCTCACAAGCCATGACTTTCAAACAAGATATTGATGAAAGTCAAATTACAAATTTCATTAATAATTTCAAGTCAATGTGTTCAAGTCAGTTGATTTTGGTAACATGAATGCTAACATCACACACAATGGAAATAAATAACTAACGCCTTCGATCAAGTCACATAAATCAAGGAACCTAAACTCTCTTTCGAAAAATTTTGTACCTCGGTTAGTTAGCCATCATATACAATGTATCAAAAAACCCAAATCTTTGAATATAATATAAACAATGGTTTTAACTTTAAATAGAAACATAATATTTAATATTAAATGAAGTCTCCTTTTAATGTGTAACTATTAACTATATTTAGTATACTGTATGAATTCACACTTGTGCATTTCATACAATGTATCAAAAAATCTTGATATTCCATTATAATTCTAAGGCACATCGTCGAGCGGCCACATGTGCAAAGTGCAAAGGTGCATACAAGAGTTATGTGCGGAGATAAGGGAAAATGGATAAGATCTTCGTACAATAAAAGTTTCGACTCCAATTCTGCACTCTGTACAATATAAACATTCACTTCCACTTTGCATTGCACATAATTAAAACATTTACCAACCCTTCACACTCTGCATACATTACCTCAATTAGTTAGCCATCATATACAATGTATCGAAAAGCCCAAATCTTTGAATATAATACAAATAATTGTTTTAACTTTAAACAGAAACATAATATTTAATATTAAATGGAGTCTCCTTTTAATGTGTGACTATTAACTATGTTTACTACAATGTATGAATCCACACTTGTGCATTTCATACAATGTATCGAAAAATCTCAATATTCCATTATAGTTCTGAGGCACATTGTTGGGCGGCCACATGTGCAAAGTGCGGAGGTGCAATTATGTGTGGAGATAAGGGAACATGGAGAAGCGCTTCATACAATAAAAGTTTTGACTCCACTTACGCACTCTGCACAATGAAAATGTTCACTGCCGCATTGCATTGTGCACAATTAAAAAATTTACTTCCTCTTCACACTTTGCACTCCTTAATGCGGTGAAAACAAATATTATCATAATTATATGCGAAAGATTGCAAATTATTGAATAGGCATGGAAAGCAACTTACAATTTGCAACATTTAGTACAAAGAACTAAGTCATTTATCGAGTGCATTGAGCATGATCTCAAAGGAGACTGGTACTTCGTAAACAACGAATTACGTGCTTCTAGCTAGAGGCTTGATTTAATTTCTCATCTAAAGAAAAAAAAGAAGGAATTGTCGAACATTAATCAGATGAAACAAATCAAAGTTGCATGGTCTTAGAGAATTAGAAGACTAGAGAACATTGTTTCTGAATGTGAAAACATAGGGAATCAAAGAGCATATGCTTGTATAAAGGTTGAATAGATTGTGCAGGATATAAATGGTCCATGCATCACATGTGACTTTGGATTAATTTTGAGAAGGATGTTGTTGGTTGAATTTGAAAAGATAGGAAAATTTTTCCACACATGCATACTCTACATAGTTTCCTCTGCTTCTCTACACTCTGCATGGTAATTGTTCATTGATACATTGTGTAGAGTGATTAATATTAAGTGGCTTTGATTGTTTAAAAACCAATATTGTGTAGAAGGAAGGTGTGTGGGAGAGTTGTGTGGAGGGAGAATGCATGCAGAAATGTGAAACCTTGCAGTAGAAATATTGTGTTTGTTATTGCGCACACTTGTTCTCTGATGCAAATCACAAATTAAAAATTCTAAGTTTCATGAATCTATTGTAACGGAATTTTAACAAGTAACATGTTCATAGGTGCATTGGTTAGGTGTTCATCGTGCATTTTTTGACATGCACATTTCCAACGCATACTCGATTAGTTCTTGAGGGGACTTGTTATGAATGTTTTTGCCAAAGTGCTTTTCTATGTGCTCTGCTAAGTTGTTGAAATTGCAAGTGAATAGTGTGTTGTAAATACTGAGATGAGGGTGAATCAATATTTCTTAGCAATCAACAAGTTGTTAATATTTCAAAGCATTAGTTAATCTTCAACACTATTTAACATTAATCAGTATCAAATAACAAAAGCAGTAAAAGAATCCATTAAATAATGCACAATAGACACAGAGAGTTTTAGGTGGAAAACCCCCTCTAGGTCAAAAACCACTTAGCACTTCTTAGTATTTTTATTCTTTAAAAAGAATGATTACATCAAGTTTTCAGCTCCAACTGAAGGAGGCTCCAACCTTTAGGATGCTCCTATGCATTGTTTACCAGCTATTACTGCACATACGCTCCAATGCCCTGTGTTTTATTACTTCCCACTCAAAGGACGCTCCAACGCCATGTGCTTTAGTAGCTCCCACTCAAAGGACGCCCCAACACCTTGTTGTAGGCTTCAACTTGCCCTAGCACCACCATGCCACCCTAAAGTGTGTAGGAAATAATACTGAGAGGGGGAAAGAATCAGTATTATCAAGTCAAATATTCCTTTTTCAAAATCAAATGATATACGCTACTTTAGTTAATTAAACCCGCGTATATACGCAACTATGCATAAGGAAACTCGCGTATACAAAGCAAACTCTTAATTTACTTTATCTTTCTGATGTTGATTGTTAATTTGTGATTCAGAATCAAATAACCAGTAACCGGAAACAATAAAACAGAGCAGAAAGACAATCACACACAAGAACACAAGATATAAGGTGGAAACCCAATGTGGGTGAAAACCACCTGCTGCAATTCGTCTCTATCTTCCTTTAAATTAGAAACTTCTTTTACAATGTACTGGTGCAGTCCTTTACCAGTACGCAGGCTGCAACCTGTAGAGAGCTACAACCCTCTCTCGTTCTCCAGCTTCTCCTGGAAGGGAGCTACAACCCCCTTAGCTCTTGCACTAGCCAAGATACTAGTACGTAGGTGTTGGCCTATAGAAGGCTACAACCTTCTCTTTCTTCCAGGGACCACGTTTCATAAATTTTTAGACTGGATCCATGAAAATCAAACAATCATAAACAATTTCTGCATCAAACAACCTCCTTTTCACTAATTAGAGCTGAATCAAGTAGATACTTCTCTGACAGTTGTACCCAAAACACAGTAACAACAACCACACACCAAATTCTGAACCCAAAACACTGCAGCAATAAACAGAGGCAGCTAGATCACAACTCAAAATATATACGCTACTTCAATAACCTGAAACCTGCGTGCATACGCTTCTGCGTATGGAACAACCTACGTATACGCTGTTTTAATTCACTGAACCAGCGTGTATACGCGCCTTCGCTTCACTGAACCTGCGTACAGATCTATAAAAGATAATTCACTCTTTCAAATATTCAGACACTGATTAACCCAGATTATCAGATTTATAGATCAAGCATGCGCCATATATAACAGATCAAAATCATGCAAAGATATTATCATTCAAGCCAAAAGATTATGACCCATCAATAGAACTTATCCTTCTTTGCACTAAGGTTCCTCCTTCATTCAGATCCAGATCTGCACCATAACCCAATTACCAGTATTCCAAATCTAGCACTTTATTAGATATTCAATAATAATTCAGATGATCCTTTGCCACATGATCTCCTTCCTCTTTTATAGTTTTAGGCCTTCCACAATACCACGGTCCAAAACCATAATAAGCAATACCAAGGACCCAATACTTGGGGCCAACACTTTGATGAGATACCATGGTCCAAAACCATAGGTTCAAATACCAAGGACTAACTACCATGGACCAAAAGTAAGTTCTCCAACATATACACACTTTTCCTTGCATGAAAGTGCGTGTATACACATACACGCATTTGTAACGTCTAACCCACGTGTATACGCGCCTTTGTCTAGGTGAACCTGCATATATATCTTTTTCTTCATTCTGAAAGCCTGAACTGAGATCTGTTACCAAAGAGAGTTGCCATCAAGGACAACACCTGTGCCATAGCTCCAAACCTGTGCCATAATGCCAACAAAGTGTTCTTAGGATCCAACTTGAAGGTGACTCCAATCACTTGCCTCACACTACCCTGCCATCCTGAAGAGCCAATGGACCACGTTTCACAATTTTTAGACTGGATACCCATGTGCTCTAAATCAATATAGGGAAAATATAATGAAGGTTTCATTACTCTACTCGATATGCATATCACGTCAAGTTCTGACAACTTCACTGCTTAATCTAATCACTATGCTTCAACCACTATTCACCAAACCTGCCTTGGCTCAATCACAATGCCAAATCAAGTCATTGCGAAAACCACATATCAAACCCAAGAATTTTCTTCTGCATTAGTTGTGCTGCCAAACCCTAACTACCACAACAACTGATCATTGCAGAATACATTGTCACTATTATTGCTAAACAAAACCAATCCTGCCAAATATCATTGTGTCAAGTACTATTGTATCATCAACCCAACATCCACACAATATGATCAGGTAACTTGTTTGGTCAATTCAATGTCCTTGAATTGGCAATCATAAATTATCAACCAGGGTGTGTAGACCGATGAAGTATGGGTGCACAATATGTGCTTACTAGTTATTCAATAGGTCGTTATGTATTTGTTAAGATCTAAACTCAAGACGGGGGTAGTGTTTGTCAATTGTATTAGTGTTGTAATTCTTAGGGATGTTGATTAAGTTTCCCAAGAATTAATCTCTATCCAATTAATTCGTAGATGATGTGAGAGTGATTTTATTATGTTATATTGTTTGGGATTTTCAACCTTAAATCTCTATGCTGCAGCTCCTAATTCTCTAAGTGCAAAAAGAAATCTATTTTATCAGCTATGAAGGAATATTATTGAACTCAATTGTTTTAGGAGAGGTCCTCTTGCTTGTTCGATTTATGCTCAAACAAAGTAACCCAAGCACCATCTACATTGTGAATTGAACACACTTAAATTATGTTGGATAATAAGCAAAGGAAAAAATTATGCAGTCCCGGGTATAAAGAAAATTAGATAACGACCTAAACTAGGTATAAAGCAAATTAAAGTTCTTATGCAGATAACAATTCGCTGGTGAGATTGAACAAGAGAACAAGGGGGACGACGGCGGAGGTGATTTTCGAGATGGGGTTACAGGTTTGCAGAATTGTTCTCCATAGAGGGATGCAAAGGATGGAGCTCCACTCCCTCCTACAAACAGGGAGTGACCAACAGAGGTAAAAAATCGATAGAAGAAAATAGAGGTCCTTTAGAGATAAGACAAAGAAACAGGGAAGAGGATCAGAATGGCTCTAAATCGATGGAGAATAATAACACCACAGAAAGCAAGGAAGTGGACAAGGAACAGGAAACAAAAGACAAAAGACAGAAGGGACCATGCAAGCCCAAAACTACTATCACGCCCAGAGTAGTTTTGAATGATCCTACTCTGCAGGCGCATCGGGATCATATGCAGACTTCTGCAATCATTTGTAAATTCATGGAATTATGGCCCACTGAAAAAGCTTTACAAACATGGATTAAATACCACTAGAAACCAAAAGGAAGAATAGAACTACATCTGGGGTCAAAGGGATTCTTTACTGTTGTTTTTGCAAATATTGAGGATAAGGACAAAGTGTTTGAAGGAGGGCCCTACTTTTATGCAGCAGTAGGCCTATACATGCGACCATGGGTTATGAATTTTGTCCCAGAATGAGAAACTTTTACCTCGGTACCAGTTTGGGTCAGACTCTACTCTCTACCTTTGGATTACTGGCAACTGGAATCCTTATCTACCATAGGAAACAAGCTAGGGCATTTTTTCAAAGCCTCTGAGGCAACCAGAAGAGGAAAATACACATCCTTTGCAAGAATATGTGTGGAAATGGATCTTTCTGGAGCTTTGCCGGATGAGGTAATCTTGGAAGTGTTTGATGAAGAATGGGTGCAAACAGTGGATTATGAGCATATCCCATTCAGATGTCGTAAATTCCATGAGCATGGGCACCTATTCAGAGATTTCCCTCTCAGTAAAACGGAAAACAAGGGCAAAGCAAACACCATGAAAGATTCTAAAAGCTTCCAAAAGGTGGTCCAGAAAGGAAAGGGAAGCAAAAGGGGATCGAAGCAACTTCAATCAGAAAAACAACGAGCCAGTCAAAATAGGTTTCAAGCCCTAGAAGAGGAGGATGTGATAATGGAAGCAGAGTAGGTCAAGGGAGACAGTCCAGTAGAGGAGGGGAATGAAGAAAATGATGAGCAAACCCAAAACAACAATAAATAGAAAGGAGAAATGATGAGTGACACAGAACTGGAGATGGACCAGGAAATGACCCAGAGTGAGATGGAAATGGAGGACAACGAACTCCAGGAGATTCTTGAAAAAGAGAATCTAGATCTAGAAGGATTCTTGAAACAAGGTACTAGGGAAGGAGTGGATTCGTTACCTCCAGAAGAGTTCCACAGAGTTCAACAGCTGTTCTTATGGAAAACTCAAACCAAAGGGCTGGAAAAGCAAGGGAAAAATGAAAGACAGGGTAATGAAGGGGTGAAAGCTATGAAAACCACACCAGGATTAGCACCCAAAATCCTATGAAAGAAACGAGGCCAAAAAAAGCAAAATGAACTATTGATGGAATGTGGAAAGCTAATGATAGACTCAGGTAAGATGAAAGACCTATCCAGTTACTCCTTTAAAAATCTTTAATAATGAAGTTCACTTCTTGGAATATAAGAGGTCTAGGCAGTAGAAGAAAACAAAGATTACTTAGTAATAGGATGAAACAAGTAGCTCCTGAGGTGATCTTCATCCAGGGAACAAAATGTTCCATGCAAAAAATAAAAGAGATTCACAACAAATGGTTCAATAGATTTGAGTTTCTGGAAGTCAAAGCATAGAATTCAGCAGGAGGAATTCTCACGCTTTGGAACCCCCAAAAAATTGACATCATAGATGCAGAGGCATCTAGAGACTATCTATCAGTGGTAATTCAACCAGTGCGAGATAAAGAAATTTACCTGGTCATGAATGTGTACGGTCCACAAAGATTGGATGGGAAACTCAAGCTTCTAGACTCCCTACAGGATCTTAGGGAAAGACATGCAAGAATCCCTTAGATCTTAGGGGGTGATTTCAACATGATCAAATCGTTGTCGAAGAAAAAAGGGGGTACTAGAATTCTAAACAAGGACTCTTGTGCATTTCAATCCTTCATAGATAATATGAAGCTGGTGGATATTGTAATGAACAATGGTACCTATACTTGGAACAATAAAAGAGGAGGAGTGTCTGAGGTGGCATCCAAATTAGACAGATTCATAATATTAGAAGATCTTATGATCAAGGATAAGGACATAGTTGCAAGAGTTCTTCCCTTTGGAGGCTTTGATCACTGGCCAGTGCAACTGGAAATTTAGGGCATTGGTACTCCCAGGAATCGACCTTTCAGATTTGAAAACATTTGGCTCTCCCACCCAGATTTCTACAACAACATTACCATCTGGTGGGCAGAAGATCTAAATATTCAGGGCACAAGAATGTTCCTTCTCCAAAAAAGACTCAAACATATCAAACTCCGGCTCAAGGAGTGGAACAAGAAGGAATTTGGAAATATTTTTGAAGCAAAAAAAAGGTTGAGGGAAAAATGCAGGAGCTCAACCAAACCCTGATCATGGAGGGTTTTGAAAAAGATAGAAATTATTAGGCAACTCTATAGCATCAAGATTGGGAGAACTTATGTAAACAAGAGGAAATTTTCTGGCGTCAAAAATCTAGAGTTCAATGGCTAAAAGAAAGAGAACGTAATACTAGATTCTTGCACAGATCCACTATGGCGAACAGAGCTCACAACAGGATTTCTTCGATTAAGGATGAGGGAGGTATTGCTCAAGAAACCGGCTCAGACAGAGATCAATACGTCAGGATTATTTCAAACCATATACCTAAGCTAGCTTCCAGAGAAGATAACTTCAACCTCAATAGGCCAGTCTCAGAAGAGGAGGTCAGTGAGGTCCTTAAAGAAATGAAAAATGGTAAGGCACCAGGCCTGGATGGTTTCAATGTGAATTTCTTTAAAGCTTGTTGGAACACAATGAAGCAGGACATTCTGGACGTAGTGGAAGACTCCAGAAGGGACAAAACTATATTAAAGGCTCTCAATACCACCTTTATTTCACTCATCCCTAAATAGGATGTGGCTTAAACCCCTGACAAGCTCAAACCCATTGCCTTATGCAATGTGGTCTATAAGATAATACCCAAAGTTGTGGCTAATAGACTCAAACCTCTTCTTCCCACCCTGGTGTTGGTTGAATAGTCTAGATATGTGAAAGGAAGACAAATCCTCGATAACATCATTCAAGCTCATGAGGTGGTGTACTTATTGACTATAAATAGGAAAGCAGGAATGATCATGCAATTGGATATAGCAAAATTTTATGATAAGCTGAATTGGAACTATATTGGAAAAGTGCTAACAGCTTTTGGGTTTTATCATAACTGGATCAGATGGGTAATGGCCTTAGTTACTTCTCCCATTTTTTCTATCCTTGTCAATGGTTCTCCCTCGGAGAATTTTACTCCCTCAAGAGGCCTCAAGTAGGGAGATCCACTCTCTCCCTTTCTCTTTATACTCATGATGGAAGGACTGGGTCGAGCAATCAAGCAAGCTAAATTAGTGGGTGAGGTCAAGGGTATCCAACTTTCTGAAGATGGCCAGGCCTTAACTCATCAGCAATTTGTTGATGATACCATGCTGCAGGGTATCCCCACGGTCAAAGAAGCTCTAGCTTATAGGAAAATCCTGAGAGACTTTGCTATGGCTTCAGGTATGGAAGTTAATCTCTCCAAATCTAAGATTTTTTTCTTTAATACTCACATTGCTATTCAGAGAAATATTTCTAGGATTTTGGGCTTTCAAAGGGAGTCCCTCCCTTCAAAATATTTGGGAGTTCCTCTAACAGCCAAGCCTTTACACAAGAGCATTTGGGAGCCAGTGATTAACAAACTGCAAGATAAAATTAGGAAATGGACTACCAGATCTTTAAATTTGGCTGGTAGGCTAGTGTTAACCAAGGCGGTCCTACAATCAATCCCAGTCTTCATGCTATCTGCTCTTCCAGCACCAAAAGGAGTCCTGCAACAACTCAGAACCATTCAAAGAGATTTTCTTTGGGGCAAGGGGGAAGAAAGAAAGAAATGGGCCTTGGTAGCATGGGAAAAAATCTGCAAACCTAAAATCTATGGTGGGCTTGGATTGGATGATCCTGAGATTCTAAGCAAGGTTTTAGGAGCTAAATTATGGTGGCGATGGGTTAAAGACCCAGAGGCTTAGTGGGCAATGATCTGGAAAGAAAAATATGCCAGCACTTGGCTAAATAACGATCTCATAAGAATGTCAGGACATAGAAGGGGCTCATACCTTTGGAATAAGGCCTGGGATAACAGGGACTTAGTCCAAGGAAACAACTTCTGGGAAATCAGAGATGGAAATCTGGCCCTATTCTGGGAGGATAGATGGCAACAAGAACCCATATTGTTCAAAGATGACTGGAGGGATCTCAAGGATGATACAGAAACCAAAGGGTTATCTAAAGTAAAAGACTTTTGGGATCAAGCCAACAGTAATGGAAAATGGAGAACCTGGGGAAACTTGGATTTTAGGGAGGACAGCCCCCTAAAAGCTAAAGCAGAGACTCTACAAAAAATGTTAGACCAAAGGAAGATTCTAAAGTCAGAAGGGCAAGATCAGCTAAGATGGGGCTACAAGAATGAGGGAGCCTTTAATCTCAAGGAAGCAAAACTCATTCTCCTTGACCTGAACACACAAGCTCCAGACAAGATTTGGCTTGAAATATGGAGACACCAAGGCTGGATGAACATCAAACTATTCATGTGGTTGGTTCAGCATAGGAAAATTCTAACATGGGATAACATTAGGAAGAGGGGTATACTAGGGCCCTCCAGATGTCAGCTCTATGAAGCTCAAGAGGAAACTATGGAGCACCTTCTCAACAATTGCATTTTCACCTCCAGTTTGTGGGATTATTTTGCCACCATTTTCCGCCAGACTGACAAAGACAAAAGGAATATCATCAACACCCTAAACAATTGGAGAAGAAAATTTTTAGAGAATGAAGTTCTTGGCTCAACATGGGCCATCTTCCCAATTTCATCATCTGGAATGTTTGGAAATAAAGGAACAACAGAATCTTCAAGAATGAAAAGAGGAAATCCCAACACATTTTTAAGCTGATCTTAAAACAACTCAAAGAAACTATTGGCACCATTGTGAGAAATCTTCCTAAGAACCCTCCTTCTGCTGCTGATTTGAGAATTCTCTGTGATTTAGGTATGCAGGATCTTACTCTGTAGGGACTGGGAAGGAAAGTAATCTCCATGGGGTCTGAGCATGATGTCTGGCATCCTCCCCCCAAGGGCTTTTTGAAATTCAACATTGATGGGGCTTCAAAAGGCAACCCAGGCACCGCTGGTTATGGAGGTGTGTTAAGGGATGAGAAAGGTAGTGTTCTTTGCATCTTCCATAGTCATTTAGGAAAAGCCACCAATAACATGGCAGAATTAATGGCTATGGAACAATGTTTAGATCTCCTGAAATAGGAAAACCGTCAAAATGTGATAGTTGAGGCTGATTCGGAGCTTATCATCAACTCAGTCAAAAGGATCAGCTGGGGAACCAAGCCAGAAAAAGTTTCAAAAAACTGGAGGCTAATCCAGGGCTTTCAATGGATTCAGATTCACCTATAGAGCCTTCGTACAGTCAGTTTTAAACATGTTCGAAGGTCGGCGAATAAAATGGTGGATCTTCTAGCCAATCAAGGTGTTATCAATACACAAAACAGGATTGTGTTGAACTGGCAAGAGCTACCCCCGAGCAGGATAAAAACGATTTGTCATGAGCAGGCAGAAGAAGATAGAGTCATGTTTCACAGAGGATCCATGGCTACGGATCGGATGGCTCTGATTCTGAAAAGTTGGGTAGTTTGAGGGGGGGTCTCTTCTTCCCTCAGCTCCAGAAAAAAAAACACATCGGAAAGCAACCTCGGCAGCCACAATACCATTAGATTTTTGTCTGGGGTCAGATTACCAGGTGGGGGACGGTTTTCCGGAAATCGCGGGCCTCGCGGGTAGAAAATGGTTTTTCTAATTTTGAAGAGATCACATGCAGAGTGCAACACGTGCTGGTGGGGTCGGTTTGAAAACCACCCTCATCGCACGCTAATATTCGGTGTTATTGGTCGGTGCGATATGATCATCAGCCATTGGATCATCCGCAGCGGATCGATGGCTGGGAATGATTGAGCTAGTTGGTGGTCGGGTTGGGTAAAGGTCGCGCCTCTTACCATTGTGAAATAGTCCTCGGCTGTTGGATTGGAACTGTTGGATCAACGGTGTAGATCACAGGATTAGGTTGCTTGGTTGGCGGGAAATGCGCTTGTCCTCTATTTTGGCAGATCAGAAAAACGGGTGGATGTCCTTAGGTCATATCCAATTCAAGATTCCTATGAATTAATGGCACTCTCACTTTTGAATTTGGCTCAGTCCTTTGTTTTGGTTCTGCTTCCGGTATCTTTTTTGTTCAGCCTTGTACAACTTGTTTTGATTTTGAAAGTTGGGTGTTCTACCCGTTTTCGGTTGGGTGTTCAGGACCCTCCCTTGATCCACAACTCCTTGTGGATTGTTGTAATTTATGTATATCTTTAATGAATTAGAAGGTCCTACTCTTGCTTTAGCAAAAAAAAAAAACAATTCGCTGGTGAGATCATTATGCAGCATTGTCACACAAAACAGAGCAATTGAAGAATGAAAGAAAATAAGATTGTATTTGATTAAAAACTTGCCATTGTTTGTAGGGGCCCTCCACATAGCAGTTCAGAGCTTCAAATCAACACAATGCTTGCACACAAAAACCAATTTCATTCACACAAAATTCACAAACTGTTCATAAACATATCATTCGGCGCGCACCCAAATAACAGTGTGACCATTAGCTTTATAGTAGGTCTCTTGGCATAACTATATGAATATTTTAAGCCTAATATCTCTTAATCCTATCTAAACTTATATCGTTAAACCATTGTTTTGCTATTCTGAAAGCAAAATGATAAGGTTTCAGCTGATCTCGGGTTCTGTTCTACGTTAATCTAGCGGTTGACTTGGAGTTTGACCGTGATCTCCTGTGCTTCTTTTGGCAAATAGTTTCGAGTGGATAGGAAGGTATCCATGAGGGAGTCATCCTCTATCCATCCACACCTTTCACTGCTGACTTGGAGCTCTGGAACCTCGCGAACAATGAAGATAGCTATGAAATCCTGGACTAGTTGTGGAAACAAACTGATTCGGTAGCCAATTGTAACTTTAATTAAAACAATAAGGTATACAATTGAATATGAACAAGAAAACATACTAATGTATATCTTCATCAAAACCTGGTAGATGTGGCTTTATTTAAGTGGTAAATATAATATATGAAAAAAGAGGATCTTTAGGCAAAAAGGATGTCATGGTAGGACAATCTTCAGACTCTACATTCCCCTACACTGGAGATGTTGTATGTCTTGATACACTTCTTCCTTGTATTATGCTTGTGACTCTTGTTTGTCATCTCCCTGTTTCATTGTTTTCTTATTTTTGGTAGAGATTGGCATTGTAGGCTTCCTCATTAGAATTTTGTACTTTAAACTTATTATCTCTCTCTGCATAATTCTGTTCTCTTTCTTCAGCTTCTTGTTTTTCTTATACCACAAGCTTAGATGTAGGATCAGATTGTCACTCTTGGCAATTTGTATCTCACTCTGTGTCTTCAGGGCTTGATTTTCATTTTTAAGATACCGATTCAATGTTTCTAGTTCAAAGATTTCCTGCTTCAAGATGTTTGAGGCTGATTGTTCATTCACCTGGTTGCTTCCTTCTCCAGGGCTTTGTATTGTTTCCTTTGTTTTTTTCACCTTCCTTTCCAGTGACTCTATGTAGTCATAGATTTCCTACTGTGTGGGGTCAATTCCTGGACTATGCATTGGGTTTTCCTAGAGGTGAGTATTCTCTGTTGGCTCAATCTCTGTTGGAGTGTTCTCTATTGGCTCCTCTTTAGTTGGCTCATTTTCATCAAGGTTAAGGTAGTCTGTAGTGTTCGAGGTTGTTTGTGGAATCGTGCTCAACCTCGTGCTCCTTCTCAACCTTGGGGTTTGTGTTTTCTACACTTTCCTCCTCTTATTCTTTGATTTTTCTTTTAGAGGAGAGGTTTTAGTTTGTGAGAATTCTTGTTTACCTGGGCTAGCTTTCTTTCTTCTAGGGTTTCCCCTCTTCATTCTCTGCAAAAATTTTACTATAGGCATCTCTTCTTGTATTACCTTTGTCTGTGTTTGAGGTGCCTATTCCTTTATCATTTCTATGGTTCTCTTTCTCCCTCTAAGGGCCCTTCTGCTACTTGGTTTTTCTAGGGATTTTTCCTCAAAATTGTTTCTTATTAGGAAACTCTTCCAATCATCTCCCATACTTCGGAGATGAAATTCGACCAATATTTTTACCAAACCATGATGATACATGGTGTTTTCTATGCATTGAATTTTCTTTTGAACATTTGTAGCCATTTTCCTGAGGCTATTCAAGAGGAAATAGGGGAGGTTCATCTGATGATCCTCGAGGAAGTGCATCATCATTCTAACATGATAAAAATACATTTGCCCAAACCTACCCTCACAAGTGATAAACTTCTGAAGCACAAGTAATAAGTTTCTCCATTTGTTTTTAAGAGCAGAGCTTGGAATACCTTTTTTGTAGACTGTGGTGTCCATGTTCGGATTCTTGAGGAAAACCTTCCAGTCCTCGCTGTCAATCCCTCTATTTTTAAACCATTTTTCTCCATGTCTTGGCAACTCGGTGGCCTCAGCGATCATAGACTCTGTTACTGTGAGTTTTATGTCCCCAATTTCAGCCTCCATTCCATCGAATGAGCGTGCAAATGTCTTGGTTACCTCTTTGTGGAAGCTGTTAAATTTCTCAATGAACTACAACCATTGTCTTCTTTGCAGCAGCTCCCTAGTTTGTGGGTACCCCTCTAGGAATTGCTTCCCTGCTGGCTCAGTTTGAAAAATTACCCCCATGTTAAAGGATGTTGCACCTTGAAGATTGGCTACCTTGATAGGAAAATGGGTCTGGTAGGGTTTTCTAGCTGGTGGAAAGGGTTTGCTAGTTGGTGGAAAGATGGAATGACTATGAAAGAACAGAGGAGTGTAATAATAGGAAAGAACAGATGGATTATCAAAAGGATTATGGGAATGAATTCGGCCATTAGGCACATTCAAACTTATGATTTGGTAATTAATTTGGTAGATTTGGCACAAGGTCGTGACATGTCTTTTAGAGTTGTGGCATATGATATTTCGTTAGGCAACCATTACCCTTAGGTTATAATGATTGCACTTTAGTACTATATTTTCTTACTCATACATTGCAGAGCTAATCAAGTCAATCATGAAATATGACACCTATTGGTATAGGAGCATAACACTGGCTCCACTTGGGGATGGCTTTCCCTGGTGGAAAGTCAAGAACAATAGGTCAGATGGCCTTCTAAACAACTCTTGCTGTGCTCTGAACTCTTCCTTTGCTGAAAGTAGAAAACTATACAAAGGATCATGTAAAATATACATGCTATTCTTGAGCTGATTCAAACAACTGTACATCTATTTTGGATAATCTGGTTGGATTTTAGTTCTTATGTTTTCTGCCCGCAAGTCTTCTTCTGCAATCTTTGATAAACAGAAATGAGGCAAAACAAAAATGGTAAAGTTCCTTCACTATTTTTTTTTTTAATTTTCTGCACATTCCTCCTCATTCTTATTGCTATAATAAAAAAGTCGATCACTATTTTCAAGCTGCAGAAACTGAACTTCCTTATGTACATGTTGGAGTCAGGATATATCAACAAACTGGATTAAAATAGAGTTTCAACATTCGACCATTCACTGGTCCATCTCCTGCTTTTGTACCATCCAAGCTTTTCAGAAAGTAAGTATTGTTGCCTTGTGAAACCTGAATAATAAAAGGTCCCTTCCATAGGAAGTCAAACTTCCCATGTTTTCCTTTATCTTCTCTTCTGGAATCCCATTTTAAAACTTTGTCCCCTAGATAAAAATCTTCTGCCTTGGTCCTTTTATCAAATATTTTCTTGAGTTTTTCTTGTAACGGTTGGGATCTTTGGTACACCTCTTTTCTAGTTTGCTGCAAAAGGATGGTCTGATTTACTCTTCTTTGAATGTCATTGGGCTTTACCTGAGCTTCTTGAAATAATTTCATTACAGAGACTCCTAAAGATGAAGGAAATACAGCCTCCATACCATAGACTAATTCATAAGGGCTAGTTCCAATGGATCTCTTGGTAGTTAATATGTCTGCACATAGTGCATTGGTAAGTTTCTTGTGCCAGTTTTTCTTGTTTTTTCCAATACTTTCTTAATAATATTGATCAGGATTTTATTGGAGGACTCAGCTAGACCATTACCTTGAGGGTAATAGACTATGGAATGGCCCAAGGTGATGTGATACTTGTGATAGAAACTTATCATTTTCTTGGATTTGAAAGTGGCAGCATTGTCAGTTATGATCTTTTCAGGACAGCCAAATCTAGACAAGATGTTGGTTTCTAAGAATTGTATGATCATTGTATCATTGGCTTGTCTACAAGGGATGGCTTCTATCCATTTGGTGAAATAATCTGTGGCAGTGAGGATCCATTTATGTTGGCCTAAAGAGGGAGGATGGATTTCCCCAATGAAATCTAAACCCCATTGTTGAAATGGTCTTTCAGTGGAAATTGGTCTAAGGGGTAGAGGTAGAAGTCTCCTCTTGCCTTCAAAAATTTGGCATTTGTGGCAAGCAGTGACAAATTTCTTGACATCAGCAAACAAGGTTGGCCAGTAAAATCCAGCCCTTAGGATTTTGTCAGTAGTTGATTTCCAATAAAGATGTCCACCACAGTCCCCTGCATGAAATTCTTTGAGTACCTTGTCAACTTCATCTTTTATTAAGCAGTTCAATAGAATACCTTCATGATTTTTCCAAAAAAGAGCACCATCTAAAATACAGAATTTTGAGGCTTTCATTTTTAAAAACCTTTTCTTTGTTCTGGATAACCCTGGAGGAGCCTGCAGGTTTAATAATACATAAGATATATCAGCATACCAAGGTGATTCTAAGAAGGCCTGGCTGATTTGTGGAGTTGCCATCTCCTGTTCATTATCCAGTTCATTAATATCCAGGGCTTGGCAATTGGTTTCAGTCATGAGTTTAGCCAATCCCTGTCCTTTTATAAGCTTTGTAGGTTTTATTTCAATATCATACTCCAATATAGTAGCAATCCATTTACCTCTCTTGCCTTCAATCCCTTCTTGGGTCAGGATATCTTTGACAACAACATTTGGTACATAGGCTATTATATGGGAGTATAATATGTAGACTCTAAAGTCTTTGATAGCTTTCACAAGTGCATAAGCCTGTTTTTCCATGATTGGGTATTTTAGTGGTGCATCTCTGAGTGCTTTACTAAAGAAGGCTATGGGTTTTTCACATCCTTGATCATCTTTCTGTAGTAAAACAGTAGCAATAGTGTGTTCTGATGCAAATGAAAATATTATGAAGTCTCTATCAAACTTTGGGCTTGTAAGGACTGGTGTTCTGGTCAAAGCTATTTTAATTTCTTCAAATGCTTGTTTAGCTTCTAACGTCCATTTAAACTTGGAATTCCTTTTCAACATATCGTTCAGCAATCTAATTAATTCAGCCAAATTAGGAATGAATCTTCTTAAAAAGTTAATTTTTCCTAGGAAAGCTTGAAGTTCTTTGATATTTCTAGGGTGGGGTATTTGTAAAAGGGCTTCTATTCTATCGGAATCAATTTTGATGCCATATTTGGAGATTATATGGCCTAACAGTTTGCCTTCCTCCAGACCGAATAACGACTTCTTAGGATTTAATGAAATACCATAATTTTTGCATGTTAAAAACACTTGTCTCAAATGATCTAAATGTTGCTGATCTGATTTAGAAAATACAGTAAGATCATCTAGATATATGACCAGAAAATCCTGAATTTCTTTTGCAAAAGCTATGTCCATTGCTCGTTGGAAGGTTTCCCCTGCATTTTTAAGTCCAAATGGCATTTTAACATATTTGAAAGTTCCCCACGGTGTTGTAAAAGCAGTCTTTTCCTGGTCATCAGGATGGACTAGAATCTAGTTAAAGCCCGAGAACCCATCCAAAAGTGAAATCCTAAAGGCACCTACTACCCTTTGTAAAATGTGGTCCATCTTAGGTAACGGGTAGTGGTCTTTCAAAGAAACTTTATTTACATTCCTTAAATCAACACACAATCTGACTTCTCTTGTTTTTTTCCTAGTGGGCACTAAAGTAGATACCCATTCTGAAAATCTGATAGGGGCAATTATCCCAGCTTCATACATTCTTTTGATTTCTTTTTCAATTAAAGGGAGTAGTACAGGGTTGACCCTTCTGAGTTTTTTCTTGAATGGTTTTTGATTTTCCTTGAGGGGTATTGTATGTTGAATTATAGAGGTGTCATAAGATTTCAGATCTTCATAGCTCCAGGCAAAGACATCTTGGAATTCTTTGATGAGTTCAACATATTTAAGCTTTTGATCAGGGGGTAAAGTTTTGGATAACTTTATCATTTTAGGATTTTGTTCAGTTCCTATGTTACAGTCTTCAATGTCTGCGTTTAGAGGTTTCATCTTGGGTTTCTTTGGGATATCATTAAAATCAAAGAAATCTTTGAAAGGAGTTAATCCTGTGGGCAAATAATTGTCTTTTAAATTAATAACTTTAGATTCTCCTCCAATAATGTCATCGATGTCTGCGTCTTTAAGATGTTGCAACTTTTTCTTGGTAAATTTCGTTGGGTGAAGTATTTGAGTTGCAGTTTCTGCTGAAATGTCTATTTCAATTTTGTCTGTTTGATCAACCTCACTAACAGTGTCTGTGTCTATATTAGTGCTAGAAAACTCTTCTTCTAGGGTCAAGAAATTGTTAATCTAAATATCATTGTCAAACACTTGCCAGTTCTTTACATTGTCAGGTATGGTTGGCCTGTGTTTAATCTCAGCTGTAAACTGATGATTGGGTTCAAATGGAAATTTACAAGTGCTGGCAAATGTTGCCAAACTGTGAGCATGCAAATTATGTTTTCTTGGAATTTTGGCAAGCTGTGTTTCCAGAAATGTATTAAGGATCTCAATTGTTGCTCCTCTGTAAGATCTTAATCTGGGATCATTTGTGAGGAAGTTCCCTTTCATCTGTTGAATGACTAAATCAGAGTCTCCCAAAACTGATACCCTAATTGCCCCTAAACTTTTGATCAATTTAAGTCCTAGTAAGAGGGCTTCATATTCAACCATATTATTGGTGCATCTAAAGTTTAATTTGTAAGCATGCCCTTCAGCATGATCATTTTCTAGATTGTGTACCCAAATCCCTGCTCCTGCCCCTAATTTATTAACTGAACCATCAAATTCTAAATACCATAGGATCTCATGTTCATAGTTGGTATCAGGAGTCTCAGAAATTTGTTTATTAGGGAAATCTAGTTTTTTAGTTTCATCTGATTTCTCTTGAGTGTCTGATATCATTGTTCTCAGAAATTTCTTGAATTTGAACACTAGACTTTTCGTTTATGATTTTTTCTTTTTCAAGTGCGAAAACCTTGACATGAGTTGGTGGATCATTTTCAGCATTGTAGAGAATGAAGGAGTCCATATCAGAGTGCATGGAATAGATGGGAAAATTTTGGGGTTTCTCCTGACTACTTTCCACGTATTTTATTAGAGTTTCTCGATACAATCTCTTGGGCTGACCAAATACTGAAATAGTAGCATAGGACATGTCTAGACAACAACATGCCATATTTTGGTGGAATATCAGCTACCACTACATCCATTAAAATGGTCTTGGCAGGGTATTGAACTAATGATACACATAGATCTTTGATCAATCCTAGACATCTGACCTGGCTTGAATCAAAAGAGAATAAGTCTTTGTATGGCCTGGTAATATCTAGGTCCAACTTCTCCATTACGGATTTAGGCATTAAGTTATGAGAAGCACCAGAATCAAACATGGCATTATGAAGTATTTGATCATGAATGTTGAGACTTACATAGAAAGGAGGAACCCCTCCATCTACTGACTTTCTGTTTACCTCAGGGCCAAAAATTAATTCAGGCTGGTCATCAAAGAGATTTACTGAATCTTTGTTTTCTGGAATTTGAAGGGATTTGCTAATTTGATCTCTATAGACATCATGTTTAGCCAATTCTATCAATGGAATGGCTATCTTTAATTTGCCTATTTTAGTCTCAAGATTGAAAGGTTTTTCAGTTTGAAATTTTGTATTTGGGACCATGAGATTGTCTTTTTCTGTTGTATTTTCAGTGCTTTTTTCTTTTTTCAGGCGCGGTGTTATGAGTTGGAGTTGTTAAGTCAATTTGTGGAGGTTCTTCCACATTTCCTTTGGGAGGAATGGAAGTGGAAGGTTGTCTGTTAGGTTGTTGATTGTCTAATACATCTTCAACTATTGGATTATTTGGGTTAGGACCTGTTCTTAGGGTTTGTACAGAGGGGTTCTTGATCTTAGGGTTCTTGATCTTAGCTTTGTTAGGTTGCTTGGTTTTTTTTTCTGTTTACTGGTTTCAGGGACATCTATTCTTCTGCTCCTCAGATTGTATTGCTTGTGGACTTCATAAATGGTTGTATCATATCCCTCCCTAAAATCAAATGATTCACCTAATTGAGTTTGGAATTGATTAAGAGTGTGAGCTTCTTGGTCTTATTGGGTCAAGAAAATTTGTTATTCACTATTGAGGCCCATTAAGTTAATTTGAGTATCTTTTGTTGGTTCGCTAGAAGTTGAAGCTTCAACATAATTTTCCTGGAATGGAGGCCTAATGTTTTGGTCAGGCCCAGTCTTTCCAGTATTAGGGTTCTGGTTTTTCCTGAAGTTTGGATTTCTCCCAGTGTTGCTCGGTTGACCATCCCAAGGGGATTTCCTCTCAATTGTTTCTACTCTATCACCCAATATATCCATTCCTTTAATAATAGCATCTAATTTTTGTTCAAAGGCAGAAGGTTCTTCCTTGAAAGGTGTCCTCCTTTCAGCTTTGGCTCGAGCTCGTTTAGAAATCAGGTTGGCCTCAACGCTGACAGTTATGCTCTGCATCTCTTCTAAGTTACGAGGAGCTCTTTCCCTAAGCTGGTATGCCATATCAGAGTCAAATGCATCAGGGAATTTGAACAAGGCCAATTCTGGAGGAGGTCTAAGATTCTGAGGAATAGCATTGTATACATTATTAAATCGGGTACAGTAATATTGGACAGTTTCTTGTGGGCCTCTCTTCAAGTTTTCATATTCTGATAAAATGTGGAGAGGATCTTTCTTCTTTTCCAATCTGTTCATGAAAGTCTGATAAAGAGCTTCTGGGTCATTGATAGTGTTTGCAGGGAGTGCTCTAAACCAGGTCCTGACATCTCCAGTGAAACTTTGAACAGAGACTTTCATTCTGACATCATCATCGTCAATCTCATAGTTTTCAAAATAGTCGGTCATTTTCTTAGTGTGCTGTTGAGCTGTGTAAGTGCTAGTACCATCAAAATAGGTGATTTTTCTTTGATAATCTTGAGGCATAGCCCCTGGATTTGCAGGTAATTGCAAGGGAGCATATCGGTTTGCCATAATTGCAGAGATAAGTGTGACAGCTGGAAGAGCAGGGATAACAGTGGAAATGTATGTTGTAGATGGAGGAGTGGGAAGGATAGTTTGAGGTGCTGATGGAGAACTTGAAGAAGCTACAGTAATGACAGAAAGGATTGGTGTTTTTCCAGAAGTAAGCTCAGATTGGATAGGGCTCTGCAAATGTTTGTCAAGGTGTGAACAAGCAGAATGTTCTTGGCTCTCTTGTCTTCTAAAGATCCTGGGAATCTGATTAGGATTTTCGAACACAGGTGGGGGATTTGGATCAGGATTTGATCTGGTGTAATGGGTCTTTTTCTTTGGAGCCAGTTTCTGAGTATGTTTTTGGTTTTTTCTTGGAATAGTTTTAACAATACAACTTTAACAGTATCTTCTAGGAAATTTTAGATGAGGGGATTATGAACTTTCCTAAAGATCTATTGAAACAAGGAACTGATCAAGTATTTGAGACAATTGTTCAATACATAAACTAGACTGGAGATAGACTGAAGCAGCATTTATTTACTTCTGCAATTGCAAAGCAAAGCAGTTTCAAAGGCTACCTGGCAAACTTCAGGCTCCATCTGTAGCTTATGAAATAAACAATAGTAAGAAACAATTATTCAAATCCCCAGCGGAGTCGCCAATGATGTTATCACTCAGGTTGTTCCCCAAAGTTGTAAGAATGGAATACGACCAAGGTAACTGCAGACCAATCTTTTAGATACAGATTCTAGCTAATCTGCATCCAGAGAGGGCTCTCTCTTTATGATTTAGCTTTGTTTTGAAATGTGTTAGGCTAGTTATGAGGTTCAAGGGTTTTGTTTTGGTTTTGGATGGTGAGATTCAGTAGAACAGTGAGACATACTGAATAGTTCAGTCCATTGGGCATGTTGAAGTTAAAGGAGGTAGCTTCTTGGATTAGGTTTCTTTACAGAGGATGGTATCACAAAGCAAGGTAGTCAAACATGGAACAATTTAAAGGCTGGAATTAGATGGAATGGGATCAAATGGGTGAAGGGAAGTTAATAATCCTTCATCATATTGACAGAGGGAAAATGGATGATTACTGTTAAGGAGAAATTAAGAATTCCTTAGCAAACAGTCAACAGGAAAGAATCAGGGGAAACAGGAGCAATCAAGAATTCACTGTTTATTCTAATTCTGAGGAAAACACATAAAATAATAAAGACTGAAAACAGAGTGCAGTCAAGCAAATTCTGGATTATTCTTTTTCTCTATTATTGAGATCATGAAACATAGATGATATAATAAACGTAGATACTGTAAAACACAAGTTAGAAAGGACTTATTGATCCATAAGTTGATTCAAGAATTCTGTAACAAGTCCTCAGCACCAATTCCTCATCCAGTAGGCCAGACAACAGATGATTCCAACAGCCTTTTTTATTCCAAAATTCTGTATTACAGCAAAGTCTGAGAATACTCACCAACCCCAAATACTTTGTCTGGGGGGGTATTTATACAAAAATATCAAAATATCTTACAAAATATCTGATAGAAATAATATCTGGTGATGACTAATCCTTTTTTTACAAAAGATAGAGACAAACAGTCTCGAAAACAGGGAAACAATAAACGGATGTTGTGCTAGCTGTTCCATCTTTATCAGATGTATCGGAGGTAGGTTCTGCAATTCGGTTTACAGCTGTCTTCCACTGATACTCTGTGCTGGCTGCTCCATGTTTGGTCAAATGTTTTTCAGTCTTGTTTCAATACACTTTTACCCATTTGATCCTTGTTCATCTCTGTTTACTTTATTGCGGAAAAATAACCCTAATTTTATGTTTTACCCAAGAGAATTTTACAAAATTCCCAACATGTCTTCCCGCCACTGTTTCTCCAGAAATTTATGCCTCTGAAGTTTCCTCAGTGTTTCATCAGTTTCTGTATATCTGAAGAAATTAGGCTGGAGCTGAAACAGATGTTTTACCTCATGCTCAATATAAAATAAATTCTCCAAATTATCATAGAGAGTTTGGCCTGTGGGGAGTGCTTTTACTCCTGAAGCGCTTGTTGATGAATTAATTTGATCAACAACATATGTGTTCAACTTATGTACATAATCTGTGTGTTTCATAAGCCGGTCATTATTTCCTAATAGACTTGGTAGCCCTTTATCCTGCAAAACTGTAAATCTTTGCATGAAAGAATTAATTTCCACTTGCATATCCTGGCATCTTTTTTCCAAATTTTGCATTAAAGTTCTCTTGGTTAGAACTCTTTTGATATCCAAAATGGTGCCTGTCTTGTCTGGGATGTCGAGTTGTTCCAGTTGTTCCCTGTTTCTGCTATTCAAAAAGTGTATGAGCCGGTTGGCTTGATCAGGCATTTGTCCTAGTAAAGCTCTTGCTTTTTGAATTTCACCATGTGCTGCATTCACCAAGTCAATCTGCTCATAAATAGCTTGGATAGATGGCCAAACATTACTTAGGGATTGATTGATGTTGGTCCAAAGGATTCCTTTGATTTCTGCTAGAGGCTTGTCCATAGTGAAATCCTTCTCTAATGTTCTGACTTTGTTTTGTAATGCTTTAACCTCTCTTATTTTCTCTGTCACACTTATTTTGGATTTATCATAACTCTGTTCTACTTTTGCCAATTTTTCCTTTACTTGCTTCAGCTCTGACACTTGGAGTCTCAATTCTTCCATGGATTTTATCAATTCTTCTGTGCTCATACTTGTACTGCTGCCTGGTGTTGCTGTTGTGGTTTTTGTACCTGTAATTACTGCTGCTGTGACTGCTGGGACATTTGGGGTCAATGCTGACCCAACTGTTGAGAGGACTACAGTTGTGACTATAGGAATTACCTCAGCTGGCTGGGAGGACGACTCTCCCTACTTCTCTTTTAATGCTTTTTCAAGTGCCTGCTCTGTATCAGTTAGTTTTTCATTGAGTTTCATGAACAGGTCCATCATGTCTTCTTTTTATTTCTGCTCTATAATTTATATAGTTTGAGGGTGCCTTGAAGGAGGTAGCTTCAACTGTTTCCTCAGGGCAGCAATGTCCTCTTCCTTCTTCTTGATTAGTGCCTTTATGCCTTTAGCGTCTTTGGGGTCATGTCCCAGTTCCATGATGATATCTTCCAATGATTTTATTCTATTATCTTTGGCCAGAGAAGAAGCTTTTTCCCAATCTAACTGAGTTGTTGTGTTGTTTAAAGAACTTTGTATCTGGTGGGCCAACATTGCTTTGTTAGCCAGTGTAGAATAAACCATTTCTCCCGTCTGCTTGTGGAGTTCAATCTGGTCCATTGGATGAATTTATTTGGCTAGGACCTCTAAGTTTGTTCTGATGTAATCTGTTGCAGACCGGGGTTGCTGTACCTTTGTCTTAAAATAACTCATAATCATTTTGCCTTCTTCAATGTCATAGGCAGACATTAACCTTTACTGGTCTGAGGGGGCCATCTTCAAGTATTGACTGTACATTTGAATTCTCACAGGATCATTTTTTGCCTTAATTTCTGTAAAATTCCATTTGATGTCAGAGGGTTGTTTGCTTTGTGGCCTGGTAGATGATACTTCAACACTGTGCTGCCTTTCTAGCTCCTACCTATGTGAGCTAGTTGATGTATCTACCACTGGGGAAGTCTACTGGCTGACTAACCTCTCACCTCTTAGGCTGTCTGTTGTTTCTTCAATGATTTCCTCTTATAACAGAGGATTCAATCTTTTCCTCTTTGCACCTGGTTGTTCTGCAGGTCCACTAATAGGTGTGGCCTCTTCTCTGTCTCTTTTCTTGCTTCTTTCCTCATTTAGAGGAGTTTGTAACGCTGGGATTTATGCTGCTTTAGATTGGGCAGGAGGAATTTGTACTTGTTCCTGTTCTTTGGACCCCCCAGGCTGATCAGTCATGATTGGCTGCTCTGTAGTTTCTACCTCTTTACCCTTTGAAGTCCCTGTGACTGATGTGCTGGTTTTCTGTGCAGGATGCTGAGAAGATCCAGTAGAAGATGTTACAACTCTTGATTGTTGAGGCAGCTTGAAATATACCTGTCCAAAAGAGTCCAGGTCAAGGGTTTTTTCAAGATCTTTCATAGTCTTTTCTATCTTTTCTTGCTCACTAATTTCTTCTATTAAGGTCCCTTCTACCCATTCTTCCTTATTTACATACTGTTCAATTTCTAGGATCCTGTGATGTACATACACTGATAGCTTGTACCTTACCCTTCTGTCACTTATGAAACTACATGGGTCATATGGCACCCACCCAAAACTCTTCTTCAATCTAAGGCGGTCCTCTAAGATCTTTCAGCATCCTTTCATGCATCCCTATCATGGATAACATAAGGGCCTAACTGGTTTTTGATTCTCAGCTGAGCTTTCTTCTTTACATTACAAAAGTGGGTTAAATCTGCATGGATGATCTGCCTGAAATATTCTAATGCAAATAACCTCATGGGCACATATTTAGGCAACTTAAAAGGGCAAAGTTCACACCCATACATTCTGATCTCTGTGTGATTCTGGTAGAGGTACCAGTCACCTATTCTGTAGTTTTTGGAAAGCTGCAAAATCTTCTTCATGTCACCAGTGATCCTAGGAGGAGGGGCTCCTATCAACAGAGTGGAGGCTGGGTGTACAAACAAGTCAATGAATTCACTATAAGTATAAGGGCACTCATAAGTATCATGGAAGACTGAGCTCCAAAAGATCACAGACCTCCGATTTCCTTTTGAATCTAATTTCCTGATGGGAAATGGAAAGCTATCTGGCTGATAATATAACAACAGATGGTATATAAAAGATGTGTATTTGAAGACTCCTTCCCTCTCCAAATTCATGAATTGAGCATGGATCTTGTTGGAAATGAAAGTGGCATAGTCATACTTGACAACAGGGGGCTGTCCTAGAGTAAATATTGATAATAGAACCAGGGTGATATCATCCACATATTCACTGGACCTAAATCCCAAGACCGAGGATATCATGTCAAGAATGAGTTTACCAGTTTCAGTGAAAAAAGCGTGCAGATAAGGAGGAGGGCCTTTAGGTTGGTGCTTTGGTGACATGAACATCTGAGCAATACGGGTTATCTATGAGCTAGGCAATTGAGAAGCTTTTTCCAGCAAAAATCCCATGGAAAGAGGAGCAAGAGGCTCAGTGGAATGGAAGTGTATCATCTCGTTGATGGATTCAGCAGTTATGGAAAAAAGGACATCTTGGGAAGAAGACATAACTACTCTATGGACAGGGTCATAGCTGGCACAGCATTGGTGAATGATGTCTAGGAAAACATGGACTGAGGGGAGGAAGTACATGGGAAGGTTTGATTCCCACAGTCCAAAAATATCAGAATTGCTTAGATAACTATCCCTAATTTGGCAGAAGGCCTGAAGATGATTATAATCAGTGGTTAAGTCCTTTATTTGAAAGTCTTTGTCTACAAGAGGCAGATAATTCAAGTCTTTGTGAGGTGCATTTACAAGCGTGACATTCAGGGCTGCAGGGGCTTCCATGTTTGGTTCTTGTGTTTTCAAACTGGAATTTGGGATTGTTGTGGAAAATTGGACTGAACAATAGGTCTAGGAGTCTTTTTATGGGCTAAACAGACTGTTCTCAACTCGAATTTGGTTTTCACAGGTGGAATTTTCAGTGAAAAAGCAGAATTTACAGGGTTACCAGTAAAATGGATAAATACCTGGACTATGGAGGAAAACTGAGTAACTATAGGTCGAATGATGGAGGGCAGAGCGCACCGCTGTTGTCTCTTCGGCTGGGTGGCAGTTGAAAAGCTGGTACAGTAGCTCCGGTCGTTGTTTTGCATGGGAGTGTGAATAGAGAGATTTACAACAAAAATGATATTTCGTCGCTTTTTAAAGAAATTCAAGTTGGCGGGTAATTTTGGCATTTATTGCGTAGATGACGTCAGCATGATGGGACACCTTGTCGTTTAGCGGGGGGCACAGGACGGTGACATCAGCGAGGGGCCAGCAAGAGGGCGGTAAGTGGTTTTACCCCAGATCGCTTATGGGCTAAAGTGGTTTCAATAGGGAGGGCCGCGAGCAGTGCGGGCGGTCGACACGCGTCCTGGTACGAGCGGAGATACCGCCATTCTCCTGGGCGTTAAAGTGCAGTGGTGGAGGGGGTTGCGAAATGAATATCGGTCGTCCGATGGGAGAGCGCTGATCGGATGATGGGCGGTCAATGGAGGTGACAAATGGTTACGACGCGGGGGCCTGATGTAATAAATATTATTAAATCATATCGGGGATGTGTTTATTGGTTGGCGGGGTTGAGGTTAAGATATTAATTAACCAAAGGTTAATTAATCCTGGATTTATACGTGCAGAGGTTATTAATAAGCTCCTAATGAGCTATTAATCCCTATTATATGTAGTGATACAATTTATTTTAACCGGGGCGGGGTATATACAACAGCGGGGGATTATATTATATATAGTACGGGATAAGGGTATCTTTTCAGGGGAATTATATAATAGAAATTAGTGTTAATATGACAAATAAAAGCAAGCGCTAAGTTTACATGTCTTGGAATTTTTACATTAAAACTTAGGCCCAAAGGGAAGAGAAGGGGTCTATACAGGAAGGATGGCCATTTTCATAAGTAAAATGGGAGTTTAATTAGGCAATAATGAAATGGAATGAGTTTACTTTTGGGGATATTAAGCAGATCTCAATATCTCAAGGGGGAAATTAGTAAATGATTATTAGGGGAAAAAGTATGAAGGGAGATTAGTCATGCTTTGCTTGAGTTGCTCCAAAAATATAAAACTGCAATAGTACCTATGATAGAGGTAAGATTATCATTTTGAGAGACAAAATCAATCACAAGTCTCTTTCTGCAACATCAAAACTGCCTACCCAGCCTACTGTACCTAACATTTTTTTCTCCTTTCTGTTTGGGTGCACTTAGACTAGCAAACCCTCATCAATTTTCTTCCTTTACATGATAAGCCTATCTAAATCTGCACTTATTTCTTCCAAGGGCTCAGTTTAAGTAGTTGAGCTCCTTTGCTTCTCTACCTATCTACTTATCTGCCAAGTTTAAACAGTTTGGACAGACTTTTATTCTCTATCTCTCAAAACAAGAAATTCAAACATGAACTGGCCAAGATTAAGCTATTTGGCCATTCATCAATTGTGAAAAAAGTTCAACAAGCTGTACATGATGCTTCATTTACAGAAAATGAAATAGTAGTGGCATTTTGACTTGCACACTTTCCTAGTCCTTTTCATTTGGGGTTCATTTCTTTTCATTTTTTCTTTTGACCATTTATCTTTTCACCCTTTGATTTTTCTTTTAGGGTATATGATGAGCCCCAAAAATGGGCAATTATTTGGGCTCATTCAACCTCCTAATTTGACTTAATCCACCATTCTCATTAGTTTATTGCATGTTTTTGATTACATTTATGTTAATAGAGTGAATTTGGTTAGTCATTATGCCAACAAGTCTAATGGGTGCTTTGTGTAGCCTTTTTGGTCAACTTGGAGACAAAATTGAAGGTCTTAATGAGCACTTGGCAGCCAAATTCGTGGGAGAACAAGCTAGAGGATTTGTAGGAAGGTTTCCCCTTCATTTATGGGCCCTTACCTCGAATTCTCCACGATCAGCTCGGAGTTCAAGGGCCACCGAATCAATCAGCATAAGGGCAGCCAAGCAAGTCAAGTAGGATTGCTGTTAACTCCAAGTTTTGGGCAGCCGAGTCCCTAAATTTTAGGAGGACTGTTGGGTCCTCAAATTGTATAAATAAGAAGGCTTAGGGCCTCATTTTGGTTAGCCAGTGTTGTCACACAGAATCAGTCAAGGGTGCGGACACAGCTGACCTTCCTAGAAGTCTAAGACATTCTAATGACAAACAAAACAAACTGGAACTATCCTTCTCTAAACATACATTATGATATGAGAAATCAAGTGTTTCGTTCTTACCTCTATCCAAACGCTGTTGTAGAAGTCCAAGCTTTGTTGATCCGGATGAGCTCCTCCCGTTCTCCAAAACCTGAAATCACCAACAGTCAAACAATTAAATAGCACCTGATTATAACATAAAACAAAACATATTCAACATATAGACCAAGGAGTACATGAAATAACCCATTAACAATAAGCTATTGAGAAGAATGGACCAATTTGCATTAAAGGTAATCAAAAGGAACCATTACAACCTGAGCCTTGGTGTTGTGCAAGCTCCTTCCAGGGTCCACAAGAGTCTTCCTCTACTTTGACAAAGCTCACCCACTTCCAAATAGAACAAGTAAAGATGACAATCTCTCCTCACAAGCTTCTAAATGGGAGTCCTAATTCCTGCAGCATTTACCCTTAGAAATCTATAGCTTTCAACCTTCTTCCTTCTAGCTCAATGCCTCTTTTTATAGTGCTCAAGAGGAAGTTAATCAGGTCCACCATCAATGGGATAGTCCCCTCTTTGGATGGGATCACTCCCTTATTGATGGGATAAGTTCCTCTTTGATAGGAGTGCATGAACCATCTGGAGGCGCTCAATATTCATCCAAGAACCTTCTAGAAAGCTCTAGAAGTGACCACAAGTAAGTTTTTGAAGATGAAACTCGCGCATTTTAACCTTTTCAGAGGGACGCACCTGCCCCTTTAGATACAGAGCGTCCTTGGACGCAGACCTTGTGAACAAAAGGTGCATACCCGCAGGCAAGGCTTGAGAGAACCTGCGTACCCAGAGATAAACATATTTTATAAGGACTTTCTCTCTTTCTTGGATTTTGACATGAATAGCAGAGGCATAAGACTTGCTCAAAAGGGTAGTATGACTGTTGATTGAGCCATACCGACTGTAAATAGCCATGGTGACATTTTTTAGTGTAACAGATTGCCCCCTAAAGTGCGAAGCCTGGAATAGATTAGGGTTTTGTATTATCTAGGAAGGGTGAAGCGCTTTATCATTTCGAGGATTATCTCGTGGAGAACCTGGTCAGAACCTGCAATTTTCAACACAAAATACATGTATAAGATTATATCATCACTGAGGTAGGCATTCCCATACTCAGATTAAAACTTTAACTAACTGACTAACTACTCTGATACAGAAATGATTTTGCAGTACATCATAATCATAGAATTTTGTAGACACAGTATGGGCGCAGCCATCTGTTTATGATTAGTCTACTTAGATAATGAATACAAAACTCCTCGCAGCCTGGACGATAAAGATTTGATCCAGGGTCTTCATTCCTACTTCTCGAATTGGTACGATTCTAGCCATGCGAATAAATGAGTCGATGTCGAACATGGTAGAAACCACTTGATTACCAGTCGATGATGTAAACTGTTAACAAGCGTGAGAGAGACCACCAGTAATGTCAATGGTTCTCAAAGCACCCAGTACAATCCATGAGATGTGAATGAATGAGTTGATGTCGAACATTTCACGGAATCCTTCGATCGAAAGTCAATGATGTAAACTGACGTCAAAGGCGAGAAACCTGCCATTGATGCATGTAGAGTTCAAGGCACTGACGATTTCTAAGTCATCTTTCCAGATAATGTGCTGATGTCGATAGAAAGAGACCCGTTGTGGGCAAGCCCACAACATGAAATCATTGTTCAGGTTGAAGAAATATTGCTGTAAGGACTGACTCAGGGATGGTCAAATGGATGACAAGTATTTTGCAGATGAAAGTTTTGTTTGCAGACCTCTTGGACACATAACGACACGACAGATGGTTTGGTGCTAAA
This sequence comes from Pinus tabuliformis, assembly GCA_031772625.1. Classification (NCBI taxonomy): domain Eukaryota; kingdom Viridiplantae; phylum Streptophyta; class Pinopsida; order Pinales; family Pinaceae; genus Pinus; species Pinus tabuliformis. The sequence continues at coordinate 322,826,652 of CM062808.1, read as the reverse complement.
TAACTCAAAGTTAATCCCCGGAACCCGGTTGAAGACTTTCAAAAGTGGTTTGATTGACTGTGAGGTAAAAGATTTCCCAACCCAGGTGAATGAAAAGTGTCGTGTCCAAGAGTGGTAATAAAGTTTCTTTTGAGACGAAATGTAACAAATAGGCTCATTCTTCTCTCTTTTCCCCCACCATTTCTGGCAAGTACCTCTTTGTTTTTAACAAGCTTGAGGAGGATAACATGTGCTTGATTATAAGCTCATCCTTCGGATGAGTCCAACCCAGTTTTGATTCGAACCCTAGGAAGGAGTGGTTCGTTCCTGTTTGTAATTGAACAGGTCCTTTACTGTAAAATGTTTAACGAGCCCAGTATAGGAGAAACTCGGCGTTTTTCAATTTTAGAGAGTCTGAAAAACTTAAGGAAACTCCAAGTTGAACTTTTTCATAAATTTGTGTCCCTCAAGCCCGAAAAAGTATAAAATAATACCTGGGGGAACCGCTTGATCTTGAGACCAAGGAGTACTTTCATAATTAGTGTCACTGACCTGAAAAGTAAAAAGCGATCAAGGACACATCGTTTTATTTCCGTATCGAGTTTGAAACGACAAAAACCCGGCAATCTTTTCCTGATTTTACGGTCAGAAAAGAGCTATAAGGGGACCGTCTTTTAATTCCGTTTTAACGAGTGTAAAAGAAACGCTCGGCAATCTTTTCATTTTTTAGGAGTCAGAAAAGGGCTTAAAAGATGACTCCAAGGCTTCACTTTTTCGTAAGTTTTAACGAGTTCGAAAAAGGGATAAAATGTACTCATGGTTTTCACTTTTTCGTAAGTTTTAATGAGTTCGAAAAAGGGATAAAAAATGTACTCCTATGACCGACTTTCAATTTAATTTACGAGCAGGAAAAGACGGAAAGAACTCGGCATTTTCATTTGTTTTACGAGAATGAGAAATAGCAAAATAATCTCGGTATTTTCATGAGTTTAACGAGTCTTGAAAATAACTGAAATTGACTCGAGATAGGTTTCATTTTTACAAAAGCTTGAAACAGACAGAAATTGTGCTTCAAAGTAGTTTCATTTTTACACAAGCTTGAAACAGAGAGAAAACTGTGCTTGATGCCCCCCAAGCGTAACTGCTAGAGCGCATGCCCCCCAGCTTCATTTGGATGAAATGAAGGTTGAGTTACGAGATCATTTGAAAGACTCGACCTAAAACTGTAAGAAAATTATGAAAAAATGAAATAACTAACCTAAACATACAACCTAACATCTATGAGGTCTAGTCAAACTCTCGACTCAAGTAGAGGAGGATTTGTTTCATTTTTTAACGAGCTTGACACAGGAAAAGAACTATGCTCGGATTCGGTTTCATGTTTACGCAAGCTTGAAACGAAAAACTATGCTTGTTATAGGTTCACATGTCCCGAGCATAATGACGCAAAACGAGGTACATGCCCCCCAAGCTTCATTGCATTCAATGAGGTGGATGGAATGAAGCTTTGCTTTCAAGATCTTGGAAAGACTTGTGGGAGCTGTTTCATTTTTTAACGAGGTTGACACAGGAAAAGAACTATCCTCGCTTCTACTCTCTACAATCTACCTAACAAAAACTCGACTCTAAAAACCTTGATTCATTTTTTAATGAGCTTGACACAAGACAGGGAACTATGCTCGAAAATCCTTGATTCATTTTTTTAATGAGCTTGACACAAGACAAGGAACTATGCTCATGACTAATCTCTACAATCTACCTACTTAATCTACCCTTGTTTCATTTGTTAACGAGCTTGACACAAGACAAGGAACTATGCTCAAAAATTTCGCATGCCCCCAGTTTAATGATGCAAGATGAGGTACATGCCCCCCAGGCTTCATTGCATTCAACTAGATGGATGAAAGGAATGAAGGTTTACTTTCAATTTAATTTGAAAAGGGAGTTGTTTCATTTTTAAGGAGGTTGACACAAGAAAAGAACTATCCTCATTCCTGATTCATTTTTTTTTACGAGGTTGACTCAGTAACAGGAACTATCCTCAAAACCCTACTTTCTATAATCTACCTACATATCCTAAAATCTACCTGATTCATTTTTTAATGAGGTTGACTCAGTAAAAGAACTATCCTCATCAACTGATTCATTTTTTAACGAGGTTGACACAGTAAAAGGAACTTTCCTCGGACACACTGATCATGGCTTCCAACTGGAAGAAAGACATGTCAATGGACACACCTTGATCATGGCTTCCAAGAGGTCTTCATCAGAAGGAAGATAACTCTGGAAGGAACACATGTCAAGGGGCTCAAAAGGGATAAGAACATCATGTTCAAGTAATCCCATAGAGTTTTCCATGTCAATTACCGGATCTAAATCAAAGGAAGATGAGCAAACAGTGGGAGGCTCACTTACATTGGTAACTGAAAACATGGGACCTGTTGCCACATAATTTACCCGTGGTAGGGTAGATACCACTTTAGAATCAGGAACATTAAGGGGTGTCATATTATTGGTAGTTGAAACAAGACTAGGGAACGAAAGCTGGTCTACAGTCACAATACTGCCATTGTGAGGGAAAGACATCACGCAAAAGAGTGTCGATACGACAGCTTTCATTTCATAAACATAGTCTCGCCCAAGGAGTAAATTGAAATCCAAGGGACCTCGAACTACCATAAGATCAATACAGACAGTCTTACCTTCCAAGGTAATGGAAAACTTAGGAAGGATCCCTAAAGGTTCACTAATAGTTTTGTTAAAAGCTTTCAGATTCTGCGTAATAGGCGCAAGCTGAGGGGAACCCAAAGCTTTCCAAACAGTTGAGGATAAAATACTAACAGAGGCACCTTCATCTACCTGAGTACGATGTATGTCCCTACCACCAGCCTTGACAATGATTTGGAAAGGGATGGAGGAAGGAAGACGAGGTTCTGTCAATCTATTCCAATCAAAGGAAAAGACCTCAGTGCTTGGAGGGGGTTCTGTATGAACAGGTGAAATGCCCCCCGGCATAGAAGAATCTGATGTAACAAGAAGAACCTCAGCGGTATGAAGTTCACTCTCTAAAGGGAAAGTGGGATCGACTCTCTGTGAAACTGAATCGACCACTTGATCAACTGATGGATTATCAACCTGAGTGACATGAGTTTCACTCTCCAATGGAAGAGTGTGATTGACCGTACTTGAATTTAGATCAATCACTCCGTCAGCTGACGGTAGGCTGGGAGAAAGTTTACGGTAACCAGTTGGAAATTCTTGCGGTGGAACGGTAAGGTTTTCCAACAATGTTGAGGCTTCATCCATGTGAGGGCAAATGTGAGTTTGATGAATCCCTTTGCATAACTTACAAGGAAACCTAACTTTACCCTTTTTCCCAGGAACCTGACTATCACTGGTTGATGGATCAACGGAAAGTTGATGAGATTTTTCTGACCATACTTCCAAGACCTTTGGAATACCAGGACAATTGACAAGGAAGTGGTCACCCTTACAAAGCCTGCAAGGGTATTTGGGTTTACGGTGCATGTCGGAATTTTCCTCAACACAACTAACACTTACAGCCATGGTTGGTTGGTTGACTTCTTTCTTATCTTGCTTCTTCTTCTTCTTCTTCTTCTTCCCTTTCTTCTTCTTCTTAGCCTCCTGGTTACTAGCATCAAGGCTTTTACCAGGCGAAGAGGAAGAAATGGAGGAAGAAAAATTAGGAGAAGAAGGTAAAGGGTCAACAGAAGGTTGGTGATGTTGAGATGGTGAACTCTGTTGAGGTGAAGCATCCGGTTGAGATGGAACAATTGGAGTATTTTGGGCCAACGAAGTTGAAAATAACCATATCGGTAATCCTATTGTAAATCCAGGTAATGACAAAGTAGCCATATAAGGAGGACCAACATTTCCAAAGTAAGGAAAAGTACTAGGATTCTCATTAGGAGGGGTTCCTAGGTTGATAAATTCCGGAACATTTGCCATTATATTCAACTTCAGTGAATTTTATTAACAATTTAAAACTAAAATTAACAAGTCACAATTCACACCTAACAATTAAAATTCACAATTCACACCTATGGTCTCTAAAAGTAAAAACGAACAATTAACACGCACTATCAAATCTAGGAGTCAAACTACACACAAGCAGTAAGCTCTCCAGACCGAAAACACTAGTTGGTGATGAAGCCCAACCTCGTAGAATTCAGTACAGAAATGGAGGGTGGAACAGTTACCCCGGCAACCTGCTTAATGAATAGACCGGCACAAGTTCCTCCACTTTAACCGTCTCGAAGTGAAGTGAACCCCCCGGAAAATCCAAGTGAGTATAACCGACGTCTGCTCCAGGTACAGTGGGATCTTCCCTCCACCGTCACCTTGGGTAGAATCCTAAAGATTATGGTCACTAAGGTTACCAACGGCAACAAGTACACCTGGGGGAACAGTCTAAACTCCGACAGCACGCAAGGGCAGAGTAGCAAGCTCAATCCCCTTACCGGCTCCTTGACAGTAATCCAAGGTTTACCGATAAGTGACCCCTGGCTCCTCGACAATGGTTAATCCGAGGTTTACCATTTGTAATACGTACTGTCTGGCGTCGTTCCCAACGAGGGAGGATGGATCCCCTCACTGGTTCGGACACGAGCTCGTGCTTCTCCTTTAAGAGGAGCTTTCCCAGAGTGTAAATGTAACAATTGGATTTGATTCTATCACAAGATCAGCTACTTGTTTGGTTTTACTGTCTTGGAGAGTTAAGTACTCACCTACTCCAAGACACTAGCCTAAGCTATGTTGGTGCTTCAGAGCCCTAGAAATGTAAAAATTACTAGATGAATTTTAATTAAGCGCTGTGTTATTAAGGTTGTTTTTACTCAAATGGGTAAATGGAGATGAAACCAATGGTGTGATGACCCGACTCAACTGAATGCAATCGAATATGATAATGTAATCTTTTCAATTCGATGAATCCTAACTAAAGTAAGGAGAGAGTTTCCATTCACTTCCAACAATGCAAAAAATTGATCACTAAGAGAAAATATAACAAATTCTCTAATGCACTAATTTCATCAAGAAAAACTAATGCAAATCAATTCCAAACCATTTTTTTTTTATCTTTATTTTTGTGTAAATTCAAATCAAAGAAAGCTGATCTAAATCTACGATTGATTTTTCAGAATGTAAACTATGCAATGGTAATCTAAGCACAATTCACTTGAAAAGTATGCAAATGTAATCTATGCACATTTTTCATTCATATTTTGAAAATGAGAATTCTAATTATGCAAATGTGATCTATGCAAGAGAATTCTCAAACACAAGATGATTCTAATGTAATCCAAGAACCAATCAAGTGCAAGTCGAGAAAATTGGGTGAGAGTTCCAAAGATCAAATAAAAACACTCAAAGGCGATTAACACTCATACACAATTTAGCCCCCCCCCGGCGAATGAGGGGGAATGTTTTTTGCAAAAACAAGAGCAAAAAGATGCAAAATTGTGAAAAGACTGAGACAAACCTCCAAGTAATGACCAAAGGAAATCAAATTAAGAATTTCTCAAGAAAGAGACTCAAAACACCCAATTGATGAAAGCTTAGAGCAGGAATGCCAATGAAACAAGCCTAGGTGAAGATCTTTAACTGGTAAACAGTGGATCTGGGCAGTTAAAACTAAGAAAAATCAAAATCTAAGAGCAAAAATGCAAAAAATTGGAATTTTCTCAAATTTTAGCAGGGGACGCAGGCAACCCGTTAAGACAGGTGCGGGCCCGCACTGTGCACACAGCGACAGTGCGTCCAGGGACGCACTGTGCAATACTCAGAGGGTGCGTCCTACTGGAAAATTCAAGAAAAACTAAAATGAAACTAACCCTAAGCTAACCCACCCAAAAACAAAGTCACAGAGCCAAAAACCAGAAAAATAAACCAATTTTCTCAAAGCAAAGTTCACACAAAAGAAAGACTCTTTTCATCAATGGAATCTATCCCCAGCGGAGTTGCCAATTTGTCACACGGAATCAGTCAAGGGTGCGGACACAGCTGACCTTCCTAGAAGTCTAAGACATTCTAATGAGAAACAAAACAAACTGGAACTATCCTTCTCTAAACATACATTATGATATGAGAAATCAAGTGTTTCGTTCTTACCTCTGTCCAAACGCTGTTGTAGAAGTCCAAGCTTTGTTGATCCGGATGAGCTCCTCCCGTTCTCCAAAACCTGCAATCACCAACAGTCAAACAATTAAATAGCACCTGATTATAACATAAAACAAAGCATATTCAACATATAGACCAAGGAGTACATGAAATAACCCATTAACAATAAGCTATTGAGAAGAATGGACCAATTTGCATTAAAGGTAATCAAAAGGAACCATTACAACCTGAGCCTTGGTGTTGTGCAAGCTCCTTCCAGGGTCCACAAGAGTCTTCCTCTACTTTGACAAAGCTCACCCACTTCCAAATAGAACAAGTAAAGATGACAATCTCTCCTCACAAGCTTCTAAATGGGAGTCCTAATTCCTGCAGCATTTACCCTTAGAAATCTATAGCTTTCAACCTTCTTCCTTCTGGCTCAATGCCTCTTTTTATAGTGCTCAAGAGGAAGTTAATCAGGTCCACCATCAATGGGATAGTCCCCTCTTTGGATGGGATCACTCCCTTATTGATGGGATAAGTTCCTCTTTGATAGGAGTGCATGAACCATCTGGAGGCGCTCAATATTCATCCAAGAACCTTCTAGAAAGCTCTAGAAGTGACCACAAGTAAGTTTTTGAAGATGAAACTCGCGCATTTTAACCTTTTCAGAGGGACGCACCTGCCCCTTTAGATACAGAGCGTCCTTGGACGCAGACCTTGTGAACAAAAGGTGCGTACCCGCAGGCAAGGCTTGAGAGAACCTGCGTACCCAGAGATAAACATATTTTATAAGGACTTTCTCTCTTTCTTGGATTTTGACATGAATAACAGAGGCATAAGACTTGCTCAAAAGGGTAGTATGACTGTTGATTGAGCCATACCGACTGTAAATAGCCATGGTGACATTTTTTAGTGTAACAAGTGTAGCCAGTGGATGTTAGCTAGTTAGCCAGTAGATAGTTAGCTAGTGGTTAGTCATTTTGTAGCCAATAGTTAGCTAGTTTATAGTTCGATTTGGATGCAATAGATTAGCTTTGCTTTCAGCTCATTTGCAAGTTCTTGTGGACAGTTTTGATGTAACTTTTCATTTCTTGATCAATAAAGATGAATCCAGCTTTGCACCAGCTCAAAATCTCCCTTGGGAGGCTGTAGCTCTTGGGGTTGGGCCCATCTCAAGCGCCCAGTACCTCCTTCGTTTATCTTTATGTGTTTGCTGCGTTCTTAAAATAAAATATGCTATTTAGATTTAGATCTTGCTTCATTATTTAGATTTCTTTTGATGGTTAAAGTAGTTGTTTATGTTTAGAATATATTGGTAGGATAATAACAGGAAAAAACTCCAAAAAAGGGTCAGCAAACGCTTTTGGTTTCACCTCTTCCTTATTGGATCAGGGGCTGGAGTTGAAGTAACCATGTTGTCCCAAACAAAAACACTTTCTTTACTTCACCATGCAATCATTAGTGTTTGAATCTCATTCGTAGAACTTGATATCAGTTTGGATGCATGCTTAGGTTTATGATCACTTAGTTTCATAGTTGTTTCACATGGTTTCACTGCAAATAAACTTCTGTTCATTTCCTTTTGCTGTTAGGTCAGATTAGAGTGAAGTAACTAGGTCATAGGTTTTATAACTAGATCTTTGTTTTCTTGCATGTCTTTGTTTGGTCAGTTTGAAAAACCATTTGCAGAGTACCTGTTATCCCTCCTTACCTACCCATACTCCATCCAACCTACCTGCTTCACCCTTCACTTAGAACCCTTACCTTACATTTTCCTCATTTGCTTACTTTGCCATGATTCTCATTCTTGTGCATCATCGCTTCCTCCATCCTTGAACAAATCCAATCGCTCCTTAGCCTCATCCACCAAGCCCTAGACCTCTTCACACCCCTATTTCACCTCCATACTCATTCCTCCATCTTTTTCCCTCCATCCATGCTCCAAAATCCCATTTCGAAACATCCTGTAGAAGAATTACAGAACATCCTGTAGAAATCCTGAACATCCTGTAGAACCCCTGCAGACTTCCTGTAGAAGCTCATAAACACGGTTTCTTGGCAGCCAAACTTTGTGAGACTCTCTGGAAGGGTGCTAGGGACCCTTTAGACCCTCTCTGAACCTTCCCAACCTTTCCCAAGCGCTTCTCCTCCTTGATCCACCTCTGCACAGTGAAAAGCTAGTTAAAAGCACATGCATGATAATTCTAATAACTTAATCAAAAATACAAAAATATGTTTTCTACAGATAGTGATAACTTAGACACATGCATTTTACCTTCCTAGAAGTAATGGCATTTCTTTCAGTAGTTTGCATGCTCATCTTTGCATCAGTAGGACTAGCTGGTAGAATTAGGGTTTGCTAGGGTTTGCGTTTCTTTTTGGCTTTCAGTTTCTTTTTGCAATTAGATTAGCTTCCTTCGAGTTAGCATTCATCCATCAATTAAAAAGCTTCTTCTAAGAGCTCATAGAAGTTGGCTTAAGCTCCTAGTGGACTTGTGACAGCTGACCAAGTGACAGCTGCAGCAAGAGCTAGTACTTGTGCATACAGCACCGTCGCTTCCAAGTTTGTTACGAACAACCGGGTTGATAAAATTAAAGAAGGGAGTTCCAAGAGTTGTAGCATTATTGCTACAATACTGGAACCAGATCGCTGAGAGCTGAGTCACAGCAGTCTTGAAACCAGCATTCCCTATTTTCTTCTTCAGTCATTGGTTGAATGTGGGAAAAAAATTAATGAAGGGATTCCAGACCAGATGGCCCATCATGGGCTCATCAAATTATTAGTAGAAGATGCACTGCACACATACATTGTCCCCATATCATGGGAAATCTTCCAAAACATGTCTAGGGATGACAATATCAGAGTTTTGGCCAAAGATATCACCCCATCCAGCAGTGAGGAAGAAGAACACATTGAAAAAGGTGAGAAAATCGATGGTGAAAAACCGCAAGACATCCAGGCACAGCAAGCACAAAAACAAAAGGAGAAAACACAGTCAGCAAAACAGGCAGAAACAGGCACGGGGATTTCTACAGGAAGCGGGGAAAAAGAGCAGCAAGAGGAGAAATCACCCGAGATATTGGCTACGGAGGCAGCAACTGTGCTTGCTGCCCTAAGCACGTCTCCAAAGCAAAAAGGGAGGCGAAAAAGGGGAACATCCATGTACTTTAAAGCAAGAAGGAGCACACGGATAAAAGTGGGCAGACCCCAACCACAGTCAAAAGAGCCAATTATCATTGAGGACGCCACAACTAAACAAAAGGAGGAGTCTCCCCCAAAGATATCCATCACCTATGAACGACGGAGCCCGAAAACATCCACCTGGAGAGAAAGGATTGAAAGGATGGACTCAAAGACAGCTCTACAGGAAGTTAGCAGACTGTTTCTACAGGAAGCTAGCAGACTATTTCTACAGGAAGCCAGCGAACTGTTTCTACAGGAAGTTTGAAAAGAGGGAAGCCAAAGGAGAAATCGGCTAAGATGTTAGCCAAAGAAGCCACCAGGGCCATCAAAGATGAGGAGAGAGATTGGTTGCTCAGAGGATGAGCAACACTTTCAGTAGGGGGTGATGATGAGCCCCAAAAATGGACAATTATTTGGGCTCATTCAACCTCCTAATTTGACTTAATCCACCATTCTCATTAGTTTATTGCATGTTTTTGATTACATTTATGTTAATAGAGTGAATTTGGTTAGTCATTATGCCAACAATTCTAATGGGTGCTTTGTGTAGCCTTTTTGGTCAACTTGGAGACAAAATTGAAGGTCTTAATGAGCACTTGGCAGCCAAATTCGTGGGAGAACAAGCTAGAGGATTTGTAGGAAGGTGTCCCCTTCATTTATGGGCCCTTACCTCGAATTCTCCACCATCAGCTCGGAGTTCAAGGGCCACCGAATCAATCAGCACAAAGGCAGCCAAGCAAGTCAAGTAGGACTACTGTTAACTCCAAGTTTTGGGCAGCCGAGTCCCTAAATTTTAGGAGGACTGTTGGGTCCTCAAATTGTATAAATAAGAAGGCTTAGGGCCTCATTTTGGTTAGCCAGTGTAGCCAATGGATGTTAGCTAGTTAGCCAGTAGATAGTTAGCTAGTGGTTAGTCATTTTGTAGCCAATAGTTAGCTAGTTTATAGTTCGATTTGGATGCAATAGATTAGCTTTGCTTTCAGCTCATTTGCAAGTTCTTCTTGTGGACAGTTTTGATGTAACTTTTCATTTCTTGATCAATAAAGATGAATCCAGCTTTTGCACCAGCTCAAAATCTCTCTTGGAAGGCTGTAGCTCTTGGGGTTGGGCCCATCTCAAGCGCCCAATACCTCCTTCGTTTATCTTTATGTGTTTGTTGCGTTCTTAAAATAAAATCTGCTATTTAGATTTAGATCTTGCTTCGTTATTTATATTTCTTTTGATGGTTAAAGTAGCTATTTATGTTTAGAATATATTGGTAGGATAATAACAGGAAAAAGCTCCAAAAAAGGGTCAGCAAACGCTTTTGGTTTCACCTCTTCCTTATTAGATCAGGGGCTGGAGTTGAAGTAACCATGCTGTCCCAAACAAAAACACTTTCTTTACTTCACCATGCAATCATTAGTGTTTGAATCTCGTTCGTAGAACTTGATATCAGTTTGGATGCATGCTTAGGTTTATGATCACTTAGTTTCATAGTTGTTTCACATGGTTTCACTGCAAATAAACTTCTGTTCATTTCCTTTTGTTGTTAGGTCAGATTAGAGTGAAGTAACTAGGTCATAGGTTTTATAACTAGATCTTTGTTTTCTTGCATGTCTTTGTTTGGTCAGTTTGAAAAACCACTTGCAGAGTACCTATTATCCCTCCTTACCTGCCCATACTCCATCCAACCTACCTGCTTCACCCTTCACTTAGAACCCTTACCTTACATTTTCCTCATTCGCTTACTTTTCCATGATTCTCATTCTTGTGCATCATCGCTTCCTCCATCCTTGAACAAATCCAATCGCTCCTTAGCCTCATCCACCAAGCCCTAGACCTCTTCACACCTCTATTTCACCTCCATACTCATTCCTCCATCTTTTTCCCTCCATCCATGCTCCAAAATCCCATTTCGAAACATCCTGTAGAAGAATTACAGAACATCCTGTAGAAATCCTGAACATCCCGTAGAACCCCTGCAGACTTCCTGTAGAAGCTCATAAACACGGTTTCTTGGAAGCCAAACTTTGTGAGACTCTCTGGAAGGGTGCTAGGGACCCTTTAGACCCTCTCTGAACCTTCCCAACCTTTCCCAAGCGCTTCTCCTCCTTGATCCACCTCTGCACAGTGAAAAGCTAGTTAAAATCACATGCATGATAATTCTAATAACTTAATCAAAAATACAAAAAGATGTTTTCTTCAGATAGTGATAACTTAGACACATGCATTTTACCTTCCTAGAAGTAATGGCATTTCTTTCAGTAGTTTGCATTCTCATCTTTGCATCAGTAGGACTAGCTGGTAGAATTAGGGTTTGCTAGGGTTTGCGTTTCTTTTTGGCTTTCAGTTTCTTTTTGCAATTAGATTAGCTTCCTTCGAGTTAGCTTTCATCCATCAATTAAAAAGCTTCTTGGCTTAAGCTCCTAGTGGACTTGTGCCAGCTGACCAAGTGACAGCTGCGGCAAGAGCTAGTACTTGTGCATACAGCACCGTCGCTTCCAAGTTTGTTACGAACAACCGGGTTGATAAATTTAAAGAAGGGAGTTCCAAGAGTTGTAGCATTATTTCTACAATACTAGAGCCCACCAGTATACCCTCTTTATATTTTAATTTTTTTTTTTTTTGATCTTTTCAAAATATGGAAAACCTTTACAACAAGAAAAGGTATGAACATATTGCAGAGCTAATCAAGTCAATCATGAATATGACACCTATTGGTATAGGAGAATAACAACCCACATGGATTTTGGCCCTAGTTGCCAATTTTAACATTCCCTCTCAACTAGGGGGAACTCCATCTACAATGTGTCTATCGGTTGCTACTATTCATCCATCAAATGCACCACCCCGTATAGCTTGACCCTTACCCTGCTCTGCTCTATTCTGCCTATTCTGTTTTGTCTTGTTCTGCCCTGTACTGATTTGTACTGCTCTGCTCTATTCTGCTTTGTTCTGTTCTGCTCAGCTTTTGTTTGAATTATGAATAAGAAGAAATGATTGAGGATGCATCATACTGGCTCAAAGTTAGTCTCAAAGTATGTACCATTGGTCCCAGGCCAGTCTCAACTGACCCGAAGTCAGCGTCATAGTGAGTATAACTCCTACCACTGGTCCTAGACCAATATCATCCTCCACTGACTCAAAGTCAGTCTCAGAGTGCATACCACTAGTCCCAGACCAGTCTCAATCGACCCGAAGTCAGCATCATAGTATGTACCACTCCTACCACTGGTCTCAGACCAGTATCGCAGTCTCAGAGAGTGTACCACTCATCCCAGACTAGTCTCAACCGACCCGAAGTCAGCGTCATAGTATGTACCACTGGTCCCAGACTAGTCTCAACCGACTTGAAGTCAGCATCATAGTGGGTACAACTCCTACCACTGGTCCCAGACCAGTATCATTGATCCCAAATCAATGAAGGTCATCCTAGCGTAGGGAGTACGATAGGTACATTGATGCATCCATTGGTACTACTATGGTCCCTAACTTCATTTCCCTGCTCATTGATTAGATGAGAGGTACTTCCCATGAGTCCCTGACTGCATGGGTAGGATGCCTTGATAGGAGAACTTAATCAATCCCATCCTCACATGAGAAATAATCATCCTGCAACACAATCGCCATGGAGAAAACATCATCCAGGCCTCACAGGATAACTAATCATACTGCTACATAATTGTCATGGAGAACACATCATCCAGACCTCACAGGAGAACCAATCATCCTGCTACATAGGAGAGCAAATCATCTTGTCCCACAAGAGAGCGAATCGTCTTGTCCACAGGAGATCGAATCATCTTATCCACAAGAGAGCGAATCATCCTGTCTCACAAGAGAGTGAATCATTTTGTCCCACAAGAGAGTGAATCATCTTGTCCACGGGAGAGAAAATCATCCTGTCCATAGGAGAGCGAATCATCCTGTCTCACAAGAGAGAAAATCATCTTGTCCCACAAGAGAGCGAATCATCTTTTCCACAGGAGAGCAAATCATCCTGTCCACAGGAGAGAAAATCATCCTGTCTCACAAGAGAGCGAATCATCTTGTCCATAGGAGAGCGAATCATCCTGTCCACAGGAGAGCGAATCATCCTGTCTCACAAGAGAGCGAATCATCTTGTCCCACAAGAGAGAAAATCATCTTGTCCACAGGAGAGCGAATCATCCTGTCCACAGTGTGCACCACCAGGGGAAGGTGAGTCACCCTGTGGTCGTATGTTGCTCCAGTAAGAACCGCAAGCCCCCAGAGCTCCCAGAGCTCAATGTATGCAACATGTGGACCCTTTTACAAGAGTCTCTTGACGACTCCAAGACGTTCAGGAAAATCACAAATATGATATTTCCCTAGGGATCTAACAAAGTGTAGCGACCTGTACATCATCTCAGTGCGATGGAGCCTCCTTGCTCATCGACTTACCATATCCTAGATAAGGCAGTATCTAATGTCTATCTGCTAGAGCAATCATTGAATACGGGATTCCTCAATACTCGAATCCCATCTCTGGTTGTCACAGAGAATCACAGTGGTATTCATCATGTGTGCTCACTGAAGAGTTTCCACAACTAGGAAACTTCATACGAGGTCATACTCGTAGTTATGTATCCGGTCTCGGTGGTACTTATAACAACCGATTTTTGCTTCCTGCTCACCCATGATATCGAAGTAGAATCCAAAGAGAACCAACACTGAGAAGTGCTCTAGTGATCCTTCACACTGCCTGCCCAGTCAACATTCGAATAATCATGCAGTTTTCATATTTCTGGCAGTGTATCTCGATCCATGATAGATTGTGCCCCGAAGATATCTCAAAAGATTCTTGGCACCAATCTAGTGAGACTCAACCAAATATGAGCTCACCATGCTAACTGTAAAACATATGTCTAGAATCCAACTCCCTCTTACTTTTGCAAATGAGAGGGTCTGCACTTGTCAGAAATAGTTCGTCCGCATAAGGTGCCGGTATGAGAGGTCTATCATCCACAACCTTCGAGTAATGGTTTGGATCGGTTTCACTCCTAGTGAATCTCAGCTTCATCAAACAGCTATCAATCCTCTCATACTACGCCCGGGGTGTTTTGCTTCAAGCCATAGGGGGCTTTCTTCCACCTGTATACATGAGATTCTTGTTCATGAATCTCAAACTCCACGGGTTGTTCCAAACCTGTGGCCCTACTACCTAAGGGGAATGGTCCCCTTGTAAGGTTTTCCTTTGGTACATCTCAAACATGTACTTTCATGCTCCTTTTGAATTTAGGCTTCCCAGTCACCATCTGACTCATAGACCTCCGGTGCTATGTGTTAATGGACATGGTTCCTAGTGGACTTCCTACAACCCTGAACTCAAAAACATCTTCAAAAATTCAATTTTCAAACATGTACCTTTCCATTAACGAATGCCACCATAAAACCTTTGACTTCCATTTCCTTTTCGGGATAGGTGGCATTGGCTCCAAGTGTAATCCCACGATTGTTTCCATCTCTACCAAATTAGAGAGTGCACCCTTCTATCCAATGAAGTTCCTTGAAGCACTACAATCAATATGTCAGATTCCCAAAGAATCTGAAGGAGAGGGCCAATACAAGATAACACTTTTTTATCTTATTAAAAACGATATTTGATTCTTCATACTTGGGGTTCCTTGCTTTCTTTGTAGAGTCGACCAATTTTCCTTGATGAACTACATTACCTGTCATTCTTTTGAAGATGTCCCAGGAATGATCATCAAGTGATGTGTCCCTGCCATTTGGACACTCCTTCTCATAATGGTTGAACTTATTGCAACCAAGGCATCCACCTTTCCTTCCACCCTTAGATCCGAACTTCCCAATGAAATGATGTTTAGATGGGTCATCAGAAACTTCTGCTATGACATTCTGTTTAGGAGTATAGTAGTCTCCCTCTTAAAGCCAGCCTCTTTACAAAAGTCATGAAACTCGTTAGATTCATATTCAGTCCCATTATGATCCGGATTTAAACAGGAACGCAACAAATTACAGAGATAACCGTATACACAAAGATGCAGCGGAAATAATACTTCATTTCATTAATGGAAAATACTGAAATATGCTTACAACCAGAAATGGAAATAAACCAGCTAGGGCGATGGTAGCTTATCTCTGAGAAGAGATGTGATGGCTACATGCCTCTGAACTGTGTTACAATGAGGCTCAAAGGCCTATTTAATGTTGAGAAACAATGGAAAAACCCTTAACATTCCAAAACCTAACCCTAGGAGATGAAACGCCAAACTGTGGGCCCCGTTTGGGGTAAATTGGTACATCAACTTCCCGGGGTCGTAACTTTGGCATATGATCTCCGTTTGACGTGTACAATAGCTCATTAGAAAGATCTATCTGAGCACTATCATTGTTGGAACAGAAAACATGGGTCCATGGAGCCCCCAGATTCCCCAAAAAACGTCGTTTAGGACCTCAAAACGGCTCCGGAAGTTCAGGACCCGAAAAACTACTAAAAATAGTAAGTTGTGCTACAATTAAGGAAACTGAAAATGCTGAGAAAGACAATGGTGGGGGTCTAGGTGGCCACCAATATCCACCTGGATCACATTATCAGTCCTTAAGATCTTGATCTTCTTTAGGGTGATCAAGGCTTGAGATGTGTCACAAGACATGACACCTAGCGGACTTCCTTCGACATGATATAATGAATCAACATGAAACCCAAGAGTGAAGGCATTGTTAACATTATTTTTCCATATACGTACCTTACCATCGCTAAAGGTTACCTTGTCTTCCATTGCCGAAATGGACACCAGGTTCTTTTGAGGTCTGGTACATATAATACATCCGAATTTCTAGCCTTCTTGAATGGTTGTCCTCTTCCTTTATTTCCAGCACTCCTTTTACCTCTGCTATTAGATTTGCCATTCCTCTGATTGCCATGAGAGGAATTTTGATCATCGTCCCAGTGTGATTCCCTTCTATCAAGGCACTCCCTAATAGATAGGATATCGTTCCTGATCTCAGTGATTTTAAAGAAGTATACTTGTATTCTCATATTTTCCCTTCTTAATTTCCTTCAACTTATTTCTAAGAAACAAGACTTGATTTGCATCATTAACTTTAAATAAACTCACCAGTCTATCGTAGATTTCCTTGTAGGTGTCCAGGTCGGAGATGTAGGCCACCAAGCGCTTGTAAATAGAGTCTCGGATGATCTTATTTGCTTTGACTTCTCCGGTTTTCCATTTGTTCTTAGCAGCAGTGGATGCATTTGATGGAGGCTCAACAATATTACCCCGCACATGTTCCAACACTCCTTGATCTTCTAGGGTTAGATCAATAGACAACTTCCATCCATGATAGTCATATTTCTCACGGAGCTTGTCCTTGGCAAGAAAGAGTGATGAGGACCCCATAGTTCTTTTAGGATAGCCTTGCCAATATTCTCTTCGGTGATTGCTCTTGCTCTTGCTTGGGCTTTGTCTTCACCTCAGCTCCGATCCCATGTTAAGTTATGGTATGTTATATGCTTATAACAAATTACTTCTCTTTCTTATTATATTCCACAGATTAGCAATCACATGTGCATAAATTAAAGTGTAGATAGAACATTAAATGATCGACAGGAAACAAGCCAAGACAAGAGACACAATATGTGGCGGCTAGCTAGGGACAAACCCCACAATGTGTGGGGAAACCCTTTGATCAAATCTTCTTTTATCTTCAATAATTAGGCAGAGAGAAATAATACAATAAATCTGATTTATATCAACAGTAGCAAACCTTAGATCAGCAGCATCAGCATTAGCGGCTTCATCATCAAAACTAGGGCAGTTGATATCTCGCAAACCCACCGTCAGATCGGCTTGATTCCACCACTCAAAGTTGCGGCCTTCAGAGGAGGTCCAAATGAACCTATACTGAAGTTCAGAAGAGGAGGTTTGATGGTCCACGCTGGTCAAAGTTTGGATCTGCAATTGCAGCTTCAGTTTCAGCAGCTTCCTTCCACATGTGTGAGAGAGAGACTCTTTTCTGCCCAGTAGAGAAGAGCCTCTTTTCTCTACTACTTAACTTCCTTAAAACTAGGGCAGTTGATATCTCGCAAGCCGATCGTCGGTTCAACTTGATTCCACCACCAAAAGTTGTGGCCTTCAGAGGAGGTCCAGATGAACCTACAGCGTAGTTCAGAAGAGGAGGTTTGATGGTCCACACTGGTCAAAGTTTGGATCTGCAATTGCAGCTTCAGTTTCAGTAGCTTCCTTCCACATGTGTGAGAGAGAGACTCTTTTTTGTGCAGTAGAGAAGAGCCTCTTTTCTGCGCAGGAGAGAGAGAGAGAGAGAGAGAGAGAGAGAGAGAGAGATGTGATGAGATGACTGAGTGCAAATGAGGAAAAATCCTCATGTATTTATACACAACTGTTGATGTTTGAATAGATGTGACTGTTGGGCTTCTGAGCCTACATGAGTGTAGGTCGGCTTGATAATAATTCCATAATCAAAATAAATTCATATCTCCATAAATACTTATTGGAATCGGATGATCTTTAGATCAATCCTACACCTCTTGACAAGAGGAATCTAATAAAAATATTATCAGCCATGAATAAGATGACCCACATGGAGTTTGGCCCTAGTTTCCAATTTTAATACCTTGTTGTCAACTGTCCTTTAATCTAGATCACCAAGTATTCTTGTAGACTTCAAAATTTTTAGGCTGCAGAAATTTGTTTAGCTGTGGAAACTTGTCCAAGCTGCGGAAAGTTGTTGTTTCTGCAGCTTAAGAGAAAGAAAGCTTTAGTAGATGAACTTTATTGTTGTTGTTGTTGTTTTTTTTAAAGGAAAAGTTGAAGTGCCAACAAGTTGGTTTTCACTTTAAATTTTCTGTATAAACATGCCAACAACATGTTGGTTTTCATGTTTATACAAAATTTATTATTATTATTATTTTCATATTATTATATGTATATATACATGCATATATACACATATAATTTATTTATTATATTTTTATTATATATATATATTGAAGAACAAAATGAATGCAAATTTCTAAGGTGGAAAAGAAGAGGAATTCTTCTTGACCATCTTCAGTTCTAAATTATCCTGAAACATTTTAACAAATTCCTCTCTTGTTAATGGTTTCAGGTAAAGCTTGAGTCGATGTCCATTTACTACTAGAGGAGTTCTTTCTTCATCAGTAGTCTTGATTCTAATTGCACCATTGTCGAAGACATTCTCAACCTCATAAGGTCTAAGCCAATGGGTTTGGAATTTTCCTTGAAAAAATTTAAATTTTGAATCAAAGAGTAATGCCCAATCTCTCGGATGAAACTTCCTTTCTTTAATGTACTTTTCATGCCATCTTGACCTCTGTTGTTGCACTAGGCTGGTCCTTTAGAAGGCCTCTTGTATGATTTCATCGAGCTCATTTAATTGTGTCATCCTTTGCTTCTGGGCTTTTGACAAGTCAAGATCTAACTGGACTACTGTCTTATAGGTCTGGATCTGGAATTCTATTGGAAGTAAGACTTGCTTCCCATAAACAAGTTCATAGGGAGTATGTCCTATAGTATTCCTCCATGTAGTCCTATAGGCCCATAAGGCTTCTGGAAGCTTTTCCACCCAGTATTTCCTGTGTAGATGTACAGTCTTTGTAAGGATAGCCTCGATCACCTTATTTTTGGACTCAACTTGTCCATTGGCTTGTGGATGGTATGGAGTTGAATTCTGATGTTTTATCTTGTATTGGTCCACAAGCTTCTGCACTAGTCTGGATGTGAACTGTGTCCCTTGATCTGTTACAATTTCTCTTGGAACACCAAAATGAGTAAAAATATCCTCAAAAAGAAATGAAACTACAATATTTTCAGTAGCAAAAGGAAGTGCTTTAGCTTCTACCCATTTAGTGACATAATCAGTACATACCAGAATATACTTCTTTTTCTTTGAAGGTGGGCTGATTGGTCCAACAAAATCCAATGCCTATTTTTCAAATGGTTCGATAAGTACCTGTGGTTGTAGTGGCATCTCATTTGAAAGAGTAGGTTTGCCCATTCTCTGACAACTGTCGCATCTCTTAACATATTCCTTGGTGTCCCTGAAAATGGAAGGCCAATAATATCCTAAAAGTCCTCCACATGGCTCATCGTGACAAGCTTTTAGTATCTCTGGTATTTTGTCCTCCTGAACACATCTTTTGATGATGAGGTATGGTCCTATTTTATATAATTCCTCATTTATCCATGAGTAGGATGTGCTATTGTGGACTATTCTTCTTTTTTCTCTAGGAGATATATGAAATGGCATTTTTCATGTGGCCAAATAGTTAACAGTATCTGCATACCAAGGTGATTTAGTAGATACTTCAAAGAGATATTCATCAGGAAACTTATCTTCTACTGGTTGATCGTTGTTTTCATTTTGTATTCTAGATAGAAAATCGGCAATTGTGTTCTGTTTTCCTGGTCTATCTAGAATCGTTATGTTGAATTCTTGTAAAAGTAGGAGCCATATAGTTATTCTTCCATTAGTGACTGGTTTATTCATTAGGTATCTAATGGAAAAATGGTCTGTGTGGACAAAGGTTTCATAGCCAGTTATATAATGTCTAAATTTATTAATGGCATGAATTACAGCTAAGAACTCCTTTTCAGTTACAGTATAATTTAACTCTGCAGGGGTTAAATTTTTACTAGTATAATAAATGGCATAAGGAGTGAGATATTTTTGTCCTAAAACAACTCCTAAGGCTGAATCTAAAGCATCTATTGAGATATGGAAAGGCAATTTCCAGTTAGGTCCTTTTAAGATGGGTGCTTCAGAAATTCTCTTTTTCAATGTTTCAAAGGCAACTTGACATTTAGAATCCCAATTGAATTCATAGTCTTTGGTGAGTAATTTAAAGAGTGGGGATGCAATTTTTGTGAAGTTTCTATAAATATTCTATAGTATCTAATAAAACCGAGAAAACTTCTAACATCTTTTTGACAACTTGGCACTGATAACTTGGAAATGACTTCCACCTTAGATGAGTCTACCTTAATTCCATCTTCAAAAATATGGTGACCTAAAAAAATTCCCTCGTTAAACATCATGAAACATTTTTCATGGCTTAATGAGAGGTTTGTTTCTTGACATATTATTAAGACTCTCTCTAGGTTTTTTAATGCTTCATTGAAAGAATCCCCATAGACTGTGAAATCATCCATGTACACCTCCACAAAATCATGGATGAGGTCAGAGAAAATGCCAAGGACTGCCCTTTGGAATATTGTTGGAGCATTACATAACCTAAAGGGAAGTACTCGGTATGCATAAGTTCCCCATGGACAAGTGAATGTGGTTTTATCCTGATCTTTAGGGGCCACCTGAATCTGGTTGTATACACTGAACCCATCCAAGAAGGAAAAATATTTTTTTCTGCTAAAGAATCTAGGACCTGGTCTATGAAAGGTAACAGAAAGTGGTCTTTTAATGTTGCTTTATTCAACTCCCTATAATCGATGCATACTCTCCATTTTCCATTCTTTTTAGGGACGATTACTAGGGGTGAAACCCACTAGCTGTCAGATATTGGATAGATGAAATTTACATTTAATAATTTCTGCAATTCTTCCTTAACAATTTCTTTTAGATTTGGGTTCATTCTTCGCTGAGGTTGTCTAACTGGTCTTGCATTTTGTTCAATGTAGATATGATGTATGCAAGTTTTAGGATCAATCCCTCTCATGTCAGTGTATTCCCATGCAAAAGTAGAAGAATGTTTCTGTAAAATTTCTATCAATTGTTTCTTTTGCATGTCTTCCAAATTTTCATTGACATTTAAGGTTTTTCCTAGAAATATTTCTATCAAGGAATTCCCAAATTTTTCCATGGACAACAATGATACTTGTTTAGAGGTGAGATATTCATTTCAACTACGTTCATAATGTGAGGAAGATTCATTATTTTCTAGTAAATTCAAAAGTTTGTCTTCCTCTTTTACTTGTTCAGTGACAAAAATAGGTTGTATATCTTCTCCATCTTCTATCCATTCTTTAGTTTCTGTATCTATTATTGTTCTTGCAGGGGGGTATAATGTAAATTTCTTTGTAGAATTTCCATTTGAGATAAACATATCACCTGACCTACAACCAATAAAAGCATCTGTTGTAGCCAACCAAGGCCTTCCTAGAATTAATGGATGTCCTCCTATATTGTTCTTGGGTGTTAATATCATGAAATCAATAGGATATTCCCAAGAATCTAAAGATACACAAACATATTCTAACACACCATCTGGTTTAATAACAGATCTATCTGCTAATTGCAATAAGGTTGGAGTGTATTGAAGGTTAGGAAGCCTAAGTGTGTCCATAACTTGTTTTCTCATTATCTTTATGGCCGCTCCTAGGTCAATCAATGTGTTTGGTATTTTCGTTCCATTGATGTGAATTTTTGCAATGGGGCTTCCTGGATCTAAATATTTTTGAATTGTTGTCTTCCCCATCATAATGTCTACAATTTTTCCGACTAACTGAATTCTTTTTATATATTTTCTTCTTCTTACTAATCGTTGTGTACTTAGTTCCTTAATTGTTTTTGCAAAAATTGGTATTTCTTTTATGGCTTGCAATAAAGGAATCTTAATACAAACATTTCTCAATTCATCCATCATATTGTAATCAGGAAAGATAATTTGTTTCTCTACTCCATCGATTTTCAGCCTTTCTGGGAAAGGTGGTTTAATTGATATTGAAGGTTGTTCTATGATAGGAGCATCTATTGGAATTTATTTTGTTTGTTTATTTTCTTTTTGAGGGAGAGGAGTCTCCCCTTCTTCTGATTGATTCTTATGTTTTTGAAGATCATATTTTTTTTTTGAATGACAACATGAGAGTTTTTTGGTAATACTCTTCCATACCTTAATTGGACATTGTTTAGGTCTAGCGGGGTTATCACATAAGTTTGAGGATTCTGACCCTCCATGTTGTATATTGGTTGTTGTGGTATCTTATTATTAGGATTTGGAAGTGGTTGAGTGGGTAATTGATTTGATTTTTGTGGAAATGGTAGGGAAAGTTGTGGGTTTTGATTCTGAACTGGGACTTGTGGCAATTGATTAGCTTGAGGAATTTGATTGGACGGGGTTAATAATTGTGGTGGAATGTAGGATGGTGAGTATTGTTGATATTGAGCATAGGCTCCATAAGGATTTTTCCATCCTTGATTCCAAGGTTGTGATTGTGGTAGAGCCCAAGGCTGCCAGGCTGAATTCCAATTACTTTGTGAAGACTGGGAAAATTGTTGTGGTCTAAATCCTTGTGATTGATTTGGTTGGGGGTTTTTCCATGGTCTTTTGGCTATAAAGTAGAGAGGGTCTATTGGTTCTGAGATTCCTTCCTCATTGAATATAACCTTAAGACCTGGTAAGGATGGACATTCCTTTGTATCATGATTATCTGCACATATGACACAGGTTTATATGGCTTTTGAGTCTAAGGAACATTCTCTCAGAGCATGTTTTTTTCGACATTTGGGACAAAAGATGGATAATGCAACATTTTCGGATTTTGCTTGTTTTGTATTTTAAGGGTGTCGGTTTGTTCACTTAGGCTCCCTAAAATATCTGTTTTAAAGGTGTCAAGCAAATTTCCTATTTCTGCCCTACTAAATGTCCTAGCCACAAACTTGTTTATTCTTGATAAGAGAGGGTCCCTAGGACTCTTTCCAACTCTTGCTTTTCCCCTTGATATATGTACACATAAATCACAAATATCTGCAAACAGTAGTTGGGAAATATCTCCTTTTCCAGTTAGGTTAAGGAGATCGATCCATTCATCTTTAATGGCTCTAAGTAAAAGAGCTTTTAAGGTTTCCTTATCCAAATTATCCATTTTTGCTCTTTTAACATTATAAACAAACCTTTCTACCAAGTCTTCAAGATTCTCATCTTCTTTTTGTGTCATTTTGAAGACTTCATCTTTAAGGTTACTAGGCATACAATAATCTCTATACTTGCCTAAGAAAGCCTCTTTCATCTGTGCCCATGTTGTTATGGAATGCACTCCTAGACTCATGAACCATTTTAATGCCGAGTATTTTAATGTGGTGGGGAACAATTTCAACTTTTGAGCATCATGCAGATAGCCATATGATCTACATAATACTTAAAATTCGAAGAGAAATGTCTTCGGATCTTCGTTTCTTTTACCATGGAAATTAGGAAGAATCAAGGGTGATATATTTTTCATTGTGAGGGTTGTATCTTCATCAAGAATAGGGAATCCCAAAGGATCTTGATTTCCTCTGCCTTTACCCCCTCCTCTACCTCTACCTCTTCCTCTTCCTCTACCTCCAATCCTATCTTCTTCACCATGGACATTGTGTACTTCTCCTTCCCCTTCTTCAACCATGATAGATTCTTCGGAGCTAAGATAGTGTTCTTCTAATCTTTATGGTTCCTATATCAATGGTTATTTAGAAAGTTTCCAATTCCTCTTCTTCACTAGGAATTTCTATTTTTTCTCCCACAATTTGTTCACCAGTGGGGGACAGAAAGACTACTCCTGTGGTTGGTGATGTATGATTTTCTTCAATTACAACTTCAGTAGAAGAAGTAGGTGAAATTATAGATTGAATTTCCGATCTTGATACTTCAAGAAGTCTTTGTCAACCTCTAAATGGAATTCGGGATTGAGTAGGTGGTGTGGAATCTCGAAATCGTGGTGGAGTGAGTGGATTTTTGGGAATTAAGCTTTTTCCTCGTCCTACAAATCTACCCCGAGAGTCTCTATCCCTACGCATGTCATGTTTTAAATTAATGATGGTTTTTTTTAACTTCTAATTGTACTTCCTTGGTAACGACACCAAAATGTTTGGTCAATTCAATGTCCTTGAATTGGCAATCATAAATTGTCAACCACGGTGCATAGACTAATGAAGTACGGGTGCACAATATGTGCTTAGAAGTTATTCATTAGGTTATTATGTATTTGTTAAGATCTAAACTCGATATGGGGGTGGTGTTTGTAAATTGTATTAGTGTTGTAATTCTTAGGGATGTTGATTAAGTTTCCTAGGAATTAATCTCTATCCAATTAGTTCGTAGATGGTGTGAGAGTAATTTTTCTTATGTTAGATTGTTTGGGATTTTTGACCTTAAATCTCTATGTTGTAGCTCCTAATTCTCTAAGTGCAAAAATAAACCTATTTTATCAGCTATGAAGGAATACTGTTGAACTCAATTGTTTTAGGAGAGGTCCTCTCGCTTGTTCAATTTCTGCTCAAACAAAGTAACCTAAGCAACATCTATATTGTGAATTGAACACACTTAAATTATGTTGGATAATAAGCAAAGGAAAGAACTGTGTAGTACCAGGTATAAAGAAAATTAGATAACAATCTAAACTAGGTATAAAGCAAATTAAAGTTCTTATGCAGATAACAATTCGTTGGCGAGATCATTATGCAGCATTGTCACACAAAACAAAGAAATTGAAGAATTAAAGGAAATCAGATTGTATTTGATTAAAAACCTACCATTTTTTTAGGGGCCCTCCACATAGCAGTTCAGAGCTTCAAATCAACACAACGCTTGCACACAAAAACCAATTTCATTCACACGAAATTCACAAACTGTTCATAAACATATCATTCGGCACGCACCCAAATAACAATGCGGACATTAACTTTATAACATGTCTTTTGGCATAACTGTATGAAGATTTTAAGCCTAATATCTCTTAATCCTATCTAAACTTATATCGTTAAACCATCGTTTTGCTATTCTGAAAGCAAAACGATAAGGTTTCAGCTGATCTCGGGTTCTATTCTGCGTTAATCCGACGGTTGACTTGGAGTTTGATCGCGATCTCTTGTGCCTCTTTTGGCAAGCAGTTTCAAGTGGATAGGAAGGTATCCATGAGGGAGTCATCCTATATCCATCCGCACCTTTCGTTTCTGACCTAGAGCTCTAGAACCTCGTGAAAAATGAAGACAACTACGGAATCCTGGACTAGTTGCGGAAACAGACTGATTCGGTAGCCTATTGTAACTTTAATTAAAACAATAGGGTATACAGTTGAATATGAACATGAAAACATACTAATGCATACCTTAATAAAAACTTGGTAGATATGGCTTTATTTAAGTGGTAAATATATATATGAAAAAGAGAGCATCTTTAGGCAAAAAGGATGTCATGGTAGGACAATCATCAGACTCTACATAACTGTCATGTACAAGTAATACTATCAAGTACCAAAATATGCTATCAAATACCAAGTGCACTCTCATGTAGATTAACGTTGCTTCTACTTAATCACAATGTAAAACCTTAATCACTATAATATATTGAAAGCACTAACATAATGATCACATCTTCACCGGTCTATACTTGCTCAATTTCTAGTACAAAATCTGATCATTATCATGTATATTGTTATGAAAATTATTGTTGTATTAATCTCATATGTCACTATCATGCGAGGGTTCTTAGCATATCAAAGGTTGATCAAAACAGTGTTGACACTACAATACCTTATAAGTGACATAGTGATATCTTCCAACTGCATTCATAGATGTAGTCTAATAAACAATGTTGCTTTAGTTCTTCCAATAAAATGCTTATGTCTGCTACAAAGCATTGTTGCCGATGTTTTGACAAAAGAGTGACTATTGTATCTAAACTACTGATAATAAACTCTCATAACCAGACCTCTCACCACAAGTTATATTTGTTGTTTATGTCAGCTTCACACTGGAACATGTATGTATATATGTATATATTTCTACATTACTTCTAAGCAATATACATTTGAATTTAACATTGTTTCTAAGCAATGGTTTGTATGTGAATAGAGATAAGGCCACAAAGAATGGTGAACACAATCAATCATTGAATTAGTGCATATTGATATTTGAAGTTGTTCAAATTAACATGAGTTGAAATCCTTCCATATTTTTGTTGAAGATTTTAGCATTGACTTTAACTACTCAATCTTCATTTAAGCATACTATATGTGCTCAAATTGACTTAGAGAAATAATAGAACATATAATACTTGTCAAGTGAGTGTATAAATTGTTTCTTAGGTCAACTTTACGTAATAGATATATATGTATATATAGTCCTTAATCCACATTGTTCATAGGTCAAACATACACCTTTCAATAACTACAATCTAGACAAAATTTAAGGTGGTAGATGCATAACAGAGGCTAAAATAATTATGACAAAGCCAATCCTCAAACTCCAATACAAATTATTTCGTTGTTCTGTAATGATAGAATGCCCTAGCCGCAGGTATAACCACTACTGGACCAAGATTTATGAGAAAAATACCCTTGTTACCTCAATGAATAAGTGCCCAAAACTTTGGATTACCTTCAATAGAAAACCTTGATATGTTACTAGAGACAAAGCATAGTTAAAGATTATCCTTTTTTAGGTCTAAAGGCTCCTCGTTGTTTTAAGATTGTGTGCCCTTGATGAGGGCCAAATATCGACAATAAGGACTAGACTCCGATAATTAAACTAATGTCCAAACAAATCCCATAACCTAGAAAGAAAATATAATAAAAACCCTTATTTTGACATTGTTGTACAAGGCCAAATTTGATAATCACAGGTCTGACGTTTAGAAGGTATGTAATAAAAACATATTTTTTTCCTTCAGAGATAAGCCTCTCATTCAAATCTTCACTCTCCTTCTTGCAAGGTGAATTCCAAGAAAATTGAACCTCTAAACAAAATACAAATATCCAAATCCTTTCCTCTCTCTTGATCTCTAAATTTTTCCTTAGAGAGCTGAAGATTTCAGAGGTTATATTACTAAATATATTTCATTTTTTGTGTGCGTGGATAAGTCACATGGATATATTTTTATAGACTAATCTCCAATTAGAAGGGGCTTCAAGAAGAGTAGTCATTGGAGGAGAATGGCTTAATAATAGTAAATGTTGGAGGATTTCTTATTAATTATATGTTTAAATTTTAATTTCTTAGGACCCAAGCATTAGCCCTTGGAGAGAATATTGACATTTGACAAGGGTTAAAGCCCCTTGTAATACTTAAGGTCTTTTTATGAAATATTTTAATCGCATATAAAATAGAGGAACCCTTATTTCTTGAGTTCAATAAGTGTTATCCTATGGTAGGTTTCCATGTCACCGTGCATGGGGTTTTAGCCCATGAACTGGGGTCTTCAACTTCAAACTTGAATATCTCTCAAACTAGGAGGCCTCTTAGGGAATGCCACATATTGCTAGAAACATCTTAACAAGGATAATAAAATGATGAGTATCTCCAAGGTAAACTTAATGATTTTCTACTCCAAAAACTTCTGAAAAGTTCAGGGTATGTCCTTAGTCCAGGGAACCCAAACCTAGAACTTAGGGTTTCTAGCCATCCGACAATGGAGCTTCCAACTTGATGTAATATAGACAAATATAAGAGCATTAATTAACTATTTGACATCAATAATTGGTGTTTAGTCAAAGTCAATCGCCAGGGTTGAAATCAATGACAACACCATCCAATAAAGTGTTTTTCTAAGTGTTGTGTGGTTTGCTTGTTTTCAAAGAAAAGGATAGAATTTACGATATTTTTATCAGGTACATTGTAGTTCCCTTGTTTTGTGATCCTAAATCTCGTTTTGTGATCCTAAATCTTGTTCTTACAGAAGAGTTTTATGGGAATCGATGTAAATATATGCATATGCTATTAATGTGTATATTTTTTGTCATATTATGGCTTTATTGTGTATAGCTATACCATGTTGTTCATTTTCCTAAATGTTGTTTATGTTGTGCTTATCTTGGAGAAATAGTTCATAGTGAGTTACAACATGTTTCAAGTGTGATTGTTAAAGCTTTAATAGGGAAGTGTTTGTTTGCTATAAAAAGAGATCATGTGGATACAATTATAAGGCAACATAATCTACTTCATTTAAACAGTTTTGCATGTGTTATAGGATATTGTCTATTCAATGTTATGTGAACTCTATTGCATTTTAGATACACGTCAACAAATTTACGTGAAGGAATGATAGAAAATTTTAGAAATTGTTTAAATAAACAAATCGCTAAAGCAATATTATCTTATGAACGTGAATTGAACATAGATAAATATGCGTGGTATAAAATTTCCAAATGTTTATTTGGAAAGGATGAGAAAATCAACTTCAACTTCTATGGTTGTGGAAGAATGAGGACTATGGGGGGACATATTTTTTATACATTAGTTATCGAATTGGCTAAAAACTCTGGTAAGACTTTGGTCAGAGACAACAATGAAAATATGTTTACATTCTAATTTAAATTTATGAAAATAACGTTACGACATATTGTTCCATGATGACAATCCAATTGCCAGACATTTTGAACCACTTATGTGTAAGATTTTTTTTTAATAAGAACTTATCGTGAACATATAATGAATATAACAACATACAGAAAAATGGAACATAAATGGTTGAAAATAGAGGAAATCATGGGTAGACATATGTTTGAGAGATTTTCCCAGTAGTGAAAGTTTTGAAACAATATGTCAATTGACAGAGAATGAATATGAGGTTTCTTTTTACGTGCATAATGATTTGATTGCATTGAACTACATTGAAAAATACATGAATGAAGATGAAATTATGCAATTCCTTGGAATAGTAGATTGGCATGAATACATTATACAATTAGCAATGCCATATGAAAAAGGGAAGATAGAGGGTGGCCATTTTGTTTATGATTGGATATGGTATATCTTGAATATAACTATATACATATGGTCTACTGATACATTGGTTGTTGTAGCTAAATTTATTGTATTTGAGAAAGACACAACGATATTCCATGTTATGCGATTTGGAAAGAGTGTAGGTCATTTGCATTATGAACCTCTGAAATAAATAGTACAATAAAAAAACATTTCATGTTGTATTGAAGTAGTTAACGAAAAGAAATATATAGAACAATCCTATAAAAAACATAGTGTGGATAATGTGAATGCATTTGAAAACATGAACATAGATGAAGATGTCATAGAAATTGACACAATGCTTGTCAATGCAAACAAAATATTGTGGTTATTATTACATCAACTCAAAAAACATATAAGAAACAAGGAGGTTTTCGAAGCAAGTTTAGTTAGAAAACCATGCAATCAATCAAATTATAGCTTTAAAAACATTAACATAGATGAAGATACTATGGAACTTAATACAAAGCTTGCCAATGTAAACAAGAGGCCACGTTCGTCGTTGCATCAACTAAAAAAATACATAAGAAACAATAATGTTATCAAAACAAGTTTAATTAGAAAACGATTGAAACTACCAAAATCAACATAGAATACGATATTTCCAAATAAATATAAGGAATCATTACCAATATTCGATTATACATTCGAAATAATGGGAAAACAATAGTATTTTTGGAAAATACAAGATGTTCATGTTTATGATTGTGCAATATGCAATCAAACTTGGTTTAAAAGAGATGTCATAGAAAAAATATTGACCAATGTGTCCAAAGGTAAGTTTATTTGCAAAAAATGCAACAAAAAAAAAATAGACAATGACAAAATGATCAAATTTGCAGTTCTAGAGCGGATTAGGCGTTACAATAGACAAATTTCCATAGTGAGATAACTTTATGAATTGGAAGAAATACTAATATCACTAAGATTACCATTTTTGCAAATACGGGAACTTAGGCAAAATTTTAGAAAACCAAAATTGGAATTAATTGGTTAACTAATCAATGTACTTGTCAACGCATTTTGAAATCAAATTGCACTTCCTCATGACATAAATGAATCTAGTATGGTGGTTGTGGAAATTAAAAGATGTTTATTGTTTAAAATCATATTTGTTGTTGGACGAATACGTGTTCATAAAGTCATGAAGGCATTGAAATGATTGTGTAAATTCCACTTTATAGACTAGAGAATGTCAGAATAAACAAAGGTTGGAAACAAGTCCTCAATCAAAACAAGGATTCATATGCATGTGAGATAGATACATAAAGCAATGACGATAATGATCATTATGATGAAGAGTCAGTTACAAAGACACTATTACATGGATTTATTGTCGTATAGTATTTATGATCTTTGTAATAATCAAATAATCATTGCTCCTGGTGAAGCGTATAGGCCTTTGGGAATATTCAAAGACAGGTATTCAGAAGATATGAGCTTTCCCACATTGTTTTACAGGAAAAAACAATCAACAGTGATACAAAAAACTTTACATATCACAATATTTCTCAATGGGAAGTTTTGCATCAAAATCACGATTTTGTGTATCATATAACAAAATTGTTTTAAAAAATAGTGTGAATTATCCTCAATCAAGTATGCAGTTGTATTTGGATTCGTATAAGGAAAGGAAAATTAAAATGCAAAAAAACAAACACTGACTAGAGACATTAAAAAAAAGCAAAATTTGAAATATATTCCGGCGTCAAACATTAGGTATATGGAAAAATTTGTATAAGGAAAGGATACTTAAAAGGAAAAAAACTAACACTGGATAGAGACATTAAAACAAAGGAAAATTTGAAACACATTTTGGCATCGAACATTAGATATATGGATCTTAGACAAATACGGACATTATAGAGCTATTTTTTGCATTTGCACAATAAATTATATGCAATGATCTGACAGTTGGGTCCACCGACTTTCTTTGTCTCGTTTAGTAGTGTTGAACATATATGAGGTCCTTTAGTAAAGGCTTTGCAACAAATACATTGAGAGAAAAAATCATCAACTTAAAAATAAGTAGAGGAATGTGATATCGATACCTTGATTAGAAATTACCTCATTACTTGTGTATGATATTATAGAAGTAGAATGAATTCTCTACGCTAGTTAATTTTACATGATTCCAAGTACTTTGGTGATGTCATTGACTATTTCTTTGTAACAAAATTCTAAAATCGAGGAAGCTAACATGAACATGGATTGTTATAGATAAAAAATGCTCATATCTATGGAACAAGTATGAACATTGAAATTGAAAGTTTAATTGATAAGTACTTGTGTTGTGATTCAAGTAAACTACCTACAAATATGAAAACTATTCAACATCATCGTCATACAAAAACTTGTAGGAAAGGGAAATAAATGCATTGCAAGTTCAATTTTCCAATTCCACCAATGTGAAATATGTAAATACTTGAGCCTATGGAATTTGACAATGAAAAAGAAAAATTGAATGCAAGAATGATATTTGATGCATTAGAAAATATGGAACACTGTGAGACATATACATTTGATAGTTTTCTTGAAAAAATAGGTATAATCTAATATGATTACATCCATGCAATTCACTCTGAAGCAAAGAAAAATTTTATTGAAAAGAGAGCCAATAGACATATGGACTAATATATTTGTTGGGCATTTGATGGTATGTAGGTGGCTGGCTATGTATGTGTTGGAATTGATGTCAAATAAGGCTCATCATGATGATTGGTGTCCAGAAGGAAGTTCATGGTAGATGGAGGCTTCATTCCTTAGTGGTTGTGATTCCAATTGTGCAGAGACTTTGGATCC
Organism: Pinus tabuliformis; assembly: GCA_031772625.1. Classification (NCBI taxonomy): domain Eukaryota; kingdom Viridiplantae; phylum Streptophyta; class Pinopsida; order Pinales; family Pinaceae; genus Pinus; species Pinus tabuliformis. Next base: position 322,794,884 of record CM062808.1, on the reverse strand, counting down.
CTCTCTGATGTAGCCTATCGGCTCAAATACTAATCATACCCCCTCCATTATGTAGTCCTCAGAATAATATTTCCAACAGTATGTGGAAGTCCCACAATGGACTTCTAGATCAAAAGTTAGCGGTAGTTTAAATTTTGCCTCTCCAAACCAGAAAATAAAGGAAAAACTTATAAAATTATAAGTTTGAGTTGGTGTCCTTCTGACACGTGTCCAATTAGTGATCGATGGTCACGACATATTGCATATCGGCGATCAGAGGTTCCAAGGTGCAATGCAATAGTGAAAGAATTTCGCTGATTAGCGATTAGCAATCCCACATATCGAAATTCCTGACACATTGACAATCACAACATCAAAGAGCCTTGTGTGATATCGGTGATCACATATCAGAGTATCAAAAACATGGCATATCAGCGATCCCGCATGTCAGAGGTCTTGCAATATCGGAGGTCTAGGTCATATCGGCGATCCCACATGTCGAAGGTCTCACAATATTGGAGGTCCAAGCCATATCGATGATCGACGTTCTCAAAAGTGTCAACCTTAACGAACTCTTGATCAAAAATCGTCAATAGTGTAAACTACTGGGGGAATGCCTTGAAACATTTTACATAGGAAATCGCAAGTCAATGATAAGGGGTTGGAGAAGTTGGCACTTCTTGACAGTTGAAAATTAAAAAATGACTATTGTGATGGAACATTGGGCATCGGCACATAGTTATAGGCTAATCAACAATCACACATTGAAACTTCTTAAGTGGTGACCCTTTATACAACTATGATACGGTAAAACCCTGATTGCGTTAAAAATCGTCGGGGAGGCCAAAAAAGAATTTACAAAGGAATTGATTGAAAAACTAGGGTAGGAAAGGCCTCTTTCTCTCTCCTCCAGGAACACATGGAGGCATTCGATTGGGTTTGATAAGGATAGATGATAGTCTTAGATGAGCTCCGATGTGCTTTCATGACAAGATCTGATTGGTTCTGATAAGGTCAAGTGGCTGCTGACTTCAGCATGACATGGTAGTACGAAAGGACATGTGGCAGGTGTTTTTGACCATTTTGAATGGCATAATGGGCCATATCTAGGTGACACGTCACCAATTAGAGAGTGCCATGTGGCAGGTAATGACATCACATCGGCGATTGGCAATCAGAGGTTTGTGATGGTTGGCACATTGGACACATTTGGAAATCACCGATCAGAGGGCTCCAATATGAGGGCTAGTACGAGGTCGTGAAGTGTTAAGGAACCAAAGGCTAGGGATGAACAGAGGGGCTTATCGGCAATCGACAATTAATGGTTTGTGGTTGTTGGCATACAGGCAACATGTGAAAAACACTGATAAGGGGGCTCTGATGGTGTTAGCGTTTGGTTGTGGAAAAAACAGGAAACCAAGGACGCATAATCTTTAACAAAGGAGAAAGGCCCTTGACAGGAGTCTGAAAGTCTAAGCACTTTAAGGGTAAGCCCCTAGTCACCACCATCGGTCCAATGATGGAATTCTAGTAGGGAGCTAATAAAAAAGGGGCTAGACATAATCAAAGATCGACAATCGACAGTTTCTCTGTGTTACACCACTATGCAGCACTGCAGTGGAAAAGCTGTGATATAATGGTACAAGAGGCCATTAAAGGCTATGAGTCAAAAATTGTGGTTTTGAATGCATAGCAGTAAGGTTGGTGACCCAAGACCTCCCGTGAATTCTTTGTAGATGTAAATAAAGAATAGAGATGCCCTGCAAATGTATAACTAAATCTCTGTGAGGCATAAAGAAGCATGGGGAGTCTCTGTGAAATGTGTAAGAGGAATAAAATTAAATACACAACATGGAGAGTTATGTAGTAAGAGAGAGAAGTGATCAATGCCCATTCTTATGATTTAATGTAGTGACAAAACTAGAGAAAGGGTGAAACAACAAAATCATGGAGTGCCATGCTAGGGTTACATGCTTGGGCAATGTTGATGGTGATTGTGGATAGATCGAGCCAAGTGCAACACTAGCACAAAACTCAAGACCTCCGTTGAGATGAGTGGGATATGTGAGCATATGTGTGAGAGAGTGCATCTAAGAAGTGTGTTGCAAGGGTAGTGCTGAGGAGAAGTCAGTGGAGAGCCCTTGGCAATAAAGGCATAGCACAGAGGAAGTGTTGTTGTGAGAAGCAATAGGAGGTTTGCTACAAGTGAGCACAGAAAGTAGAGTGCAGAAGTTGAATTTGCTAGACAACCATTTGTTGGTATTTGACTTGTAAAATTGTATGCATCTGTTTTCAGTTTGAAAATTGTATGAAATAGTAGAATATTTGTCTGTACTTTCATAACTCAATGTACTTTATGATTATCTATTTTTGAATTTGTGACCTATAGTAGCCCTCTGTGTCCTCTTTCCAATGAAACTATTCTACAACATGTTATGAAACTATTCTACAACTACATTCAGGAAGTACCCACAATTCTACTACTTTAGAATAGTTCTGAAACTATTCTACTACTTTCTCTGTACTTTCTGATTATCTAGTTCTGAATTTGTGACCTGTAGTAGCCCTCTGTGTCCTCTTTCCAATGCCACAAGTCTGACCCAAATTGGATTCTCCAAGGAATAGTTATGTGAAATCTCCCACAGTGACTTGATTATAGACTAGTTCAGTAGAGCAAACTTGTACGACGTGCCATGAGTCACTGTTTCGACCTTTGGATCTGAAAAACACCCACAAGAAACTATAGTCCGTCCTCTTTCTGTACCTTCTTTCGAAACTTCAATTCGATCCCCAGAGAGAAGGTTATGATGATTTTCCCCAGGTCACATGTTTTGAATGTAATTCAGGAGTCTGCAAAAAGACCAACTTCCTCAGATCATATCTCCGAAAATATCACGCGAAAAGCTCTGAAATTCGGACCCAAGGTTCAGCGCGATTTCTTCTCAAATGGGTTTTTTTTGCGACTTCTGAAACATCACAGAAAAAAAAATTATAGCGAAAATTCCACGATGACCTGTTTGGAGCAGCGAAACCCTAGAATCCAAAGCTCTCATACCAAATGTTATGAAACCAGCTCAAGAAAAGATAGATCAACGCCTTAGAATTCAGCCTCTTCGAGGGGGAAACCTCCTTTACATTACATAAATGAACAATTCTTGGATGATACAAATGACAAAACCTCCTTTCTATATATAGGAGTCTAAGGAGTCACAATATAATCCAGCCGACCTAACAATAATAATATAAAGCCACAAAAATAACAATAGAGGGATTCTATGGGGCACAGTAATAACAATATGGGGGCAATAGGGGCACAACAATATTAATATGGGGTATAACTACAATAGTAATGGGGTAATCACTAGTATTATAGGGACCCAACAAAACCCTACAAGAAGAAGGGGTTCTATTCCAAAGAGGATAGCTCAGCAACAAAATCAGACTGTGAAGACTCATAGGAAAATTAGTAAAATAAGTATCTTCTTATGGCCCTCGAAATAGACTCCAAGAAACAGGGTATTATGGACTCTGAAGAGGAAGAAGAAGGAGTAGTAGACCTTGAAGGGGAACTCATCAGTGCCCTTGATGAGTTGAAGAAAGCAAGGAAGAAAAATAAGAAGTTGAAGGAACAATTGCAACGTACAGAAGAAGGAATGTATAACTTTGATAATGAGGAGTTTGCATATCAGAAAGAAAATCTTGAAGAAACTATTAAGAGCAAGGATAGTCTAGCCCTTCTGCTGAAAGGAGAACAAGGAAACCGTGAGAGACTGGAAGAGGAGAACAAGCAACTGAAATAGGAGCTACTCAAGTTAAAAAGGGAAACAACCTCAAAAATATGCAAAGATGATTTTCTGTCTTTGAAAGTTGAGCTAGAGGATGCCAAATGAAAGGAAGAGGTGCTTCATGTTATGATTCAAGAATGGGAATAAAGCTGTCAGTCTCTTGAAGTAGAGGTTGTCTCTCTAAGAATTGATCTTGAGAAAGCAAAGACCGAGAAGGGTCTGAAGAAGATAAACTTTAGGTCCGCAGTAGTTGAAGAAACACATAGTCATAGGAAGAAGCATCATGAAAGAGTTCATGAAGACAAAAGAGTAGTCGGAAAAATAGGAGATCGTCAATGGAGGACAAACCAATCAGTCAGTTGAAAAAAGTATTTTCATACTCAATATTTGTTAAGAAACCAGCTCACAAAAATATAGAAAAGATAGATCAATGACTTCAGAATTAGCCTCTTCGAGGGGGCAACCTCGTTTACATTACACAAATGAACCTTTTTTTGGATGATACGAATGATAAAACCTCCTTTCTATATATAGGAGTCTAAGGGGTCACAATATAATCAAAACCGACATAACAATAATAATATAAGGGCACAACAATAACAATAGTGAGATTCTATGGGAGACAATAATAACAATATGGGGACAATAGGGGCACAAAATTAACAATAAGTGCTACAATGACAATAGTAATAGGGGAATCACTAGTTTTATAGGGACCTAACATGCCCCTCTCCTTCAAAAAAGTGTTGTCCTCAACACTTGAGTAGTTCTGGATGCTTCTGTATAAAATTCTCATCCTCCCATGTGGAATCTTCAGCAGGTAAGTTCTTCCACTTGACGAGATACTCCAAAAATGATCGATTTCGTAGCTGTCAAGTTCTTGTTTCTGTGATTGCTTTAGGTTCCAATATGATTTTTCCTTCCTCGTCAAGTTCTGGCAATATTGTTTGAACTGGGTGCTTGTCACCAATAACCTTCTTTAAGCATGAAACATGGAAAACTGGGTGCACTCGGGAAGGTGCAAGAAGCTCCAATTTGTATGCCATAGTACCAATCTTTGAAACACCTTGTACAGACCATAATAAGTTGGTGATAATTTATTATCCTTCTTCGCTTGCTTGAGGTACATTTGTTTATATGGTTGTAGCTGTAGAAATACCCAGTCACCTACATCAAAACTTCTTTTATTGTGATGTTGATCTGCCTGTTGTTTCATTCTATTCTGTGCCAAAGTTAGTTTATCCTTTAAGAGTTGGAGAAATTGTTGTTGATGCTCAATGTGATCTTCCACTGCTTGAACCTTAGAATTTTCTCTTAAATATGATGTGATGGACGGTGGGTGATATCCATAAAGTGCCATAAATGGGGTCAGTTTTGTTGCAGTATAGAAGCAATTCAATTCCTTGGTTATCTCTTCATGAGTTTCCTTTACCACCCTTTCACCATTAGTAAGAATTTATTGTAGCAACTTCGTCAAATCTATATTCAAATCTTCCATGTCACCTTTCAGTTTTTCTTCTATAACATCCGTCTTAGCTTCCATGCCATCCATCTTAGCTTCCACGCCATCCATCTTAACTTGCATGCCATTCGTCTTAGCTTCCATGCCATCCATCTTAGCTTCCACGCCATTTATCTTAGCTTCCACGCCTTTCTTTAAACCATCAATCTTAGCTTATGTTACCTTTTGTGAGAGTCAGATTTGTTGCACTTGGCATCGTAATTTTGATATATCATGTTGCATTTCTTCCTCTTCTTCATGAGTCATGCTAGAGCTTTCAAGTTTCTTACTAGGTGTTTCCATTTTCTTTCTTCACGGCATCAATTAATGATAATTATGCTTCACTATGCCCTTTGAACTTCAAACTAATTTTTCAACCCAAACTTATGCAAAATTTTAAAAATACTACACACCTTTTTTTGCCTTATAGAAGATCTATATTGAATCTGTTGTATCCCCGTAATTGAGGATCTCCAAGGTCTAAAATTTCTGTTAGGATATTCCAACACATAGGAAATAGTTAAGTATAACTTGGTCTAGTGTAGAGTTAGGTAAAGTGTGTTTCTTTACTATGCACTTTTGTAACTTACAATACAATGGTTACGATATGTTCTAGACATGAAGTGATTCGACGGTTCATTCTCTCCTCGGTATTACCGACACTTGATCCGTGGCTTAACACTCGATTGGTCCATGATCTTTATTTAAAGAGCATAGAGGGTAATTTGTAGCGTGATCGTTCATGAGAGAAGCTTATGTAAATTTTCTTCCTTTTATTAATAAATTTCCTGAATTGGCCATGTTGGCTCAAGCCGTGGACTGTTTCCCTCTTTGAGGGTTTTAACCACGTCAAGAATACTGGTGTATTGATCTGTGATCTATTTGTGAGTAGTGTCCTTTATTGTTCTATCTGAGGAACTTACTCTGTAAATTCCTACATGGTATGAGAGTTATTTGAGGGCCGCATCCATTGGTGATCCAAATCGAAAGCTAGTACAACTGCATCTAATTTTCGTTTCCTAGATCTATTGTTTCTGACTGCTTTTGGGTCGAGAGGACTGCTCTATTGTGTTAGTAGCATCTATTCCAGTGAGTAACCCCTTTCGTTTCATGTGAAAAGGTTTCTGGTAGCCCTAGCTATGTCATTTTTAAGATCTGGAGCTATACAGTCTTTATTTGCAGTTTTAGTTATTCATCTCTTTGTTTATTTCGGTTTATTTAGCTCTCTGTTTTTTATTACCGGATCTATACCTTTTCATTTCTGTGTATGCTCTTTGCCTCATGACTCTGTGTGATCTAGGCAAATTAGAAATATAAAGGAAGGATTTTTCTCATGCGTATGCTCTTTTTTGTTGTGCCTTAGTGTGATCTCGAAAAATAAAAAACATTGAGTAAAATATTTAGTTTATGGTGGAAGCTAACTTCAAGCCATAAGGTTTAGTTTTTTTTTGCATGTCCATGTTGGGTCGTTTGGTTTTTTGTTTTGTAGGAAAAAAGATCTTTTTCAAGTAAGCACGCACCCCAAAGCTGCAGTGACTGCAAAAAAAAAAAAAAATTACCTTTCCTCTTTTCCAAAAGTTACTAACCTTTTAAACTAGCTCACTTGGTCCAAAGTTACTTTATGAGAATAGAGGTCTTGCATTTCCTCTTTTCCAAAAATTACTAACCTTTTAAACTAGCTCACTTGGTCCAAAGTTACTTTATGAAAATAGAGGTCTTGGGTTCAAGTCTTTCTTTTTGTTGAGTTATTTTTTCAAAAAGCACATGTAACTTATGTTTTAAAGTTACTTTATGTAAAAGTGTTCTCACCCATTATAAAAAGTGAGTCACTTATAATTCTAAAGTCTCTTTATCTTTTATTTGAGTTACAATTTAGTGGGTAGCTCATAAAGTACCATTGTAAAAGTGACTTTCACTTATTTATAAAAGTGGGTCACATAATTTTTTATTTTTTTTAAAGTGAGATAATTAGATTAAGTTTGGAAAGGGGGGAGATTTTTTTTTTTTTAATATAACATTATCATTCACTTCCACACATTCACGCACTTCGTCGGTATCCTCAACAACTTTTCTTCAAAAAGCCATAACTTCTTCATCCGGAAGCCATTTTTAGAGCCGTTTTTTTTTTAACCGGCCTAATTTTTCGAGATCTCTCCATTGGAACATTTAGTTTCAGCATATAAATTTTCAGTTTCAGTTAAAATGGAAATTACATGCCAAGTTATTCTTGATAGCACTAACTAATTTCAATGGTGGTCTTACATTATGGATTTACTTAGAAATAAAGGTCTTTACAGAATAGCCGCAGGCCAAGAAACCAATCCTAAATATGAAGATAAGGCAACCAAATGGGAAAATAGGCAAAGTCAAGCATGTGGGTTGATAGGGATGTCTATTTCTCCAGACCTTAGATTCCATATCACAGACCTTGATATCCCTAATGAAGAAATGAAATAGCTCACTAAAGTTTTTGGAATTAAAATTGAAATTAAAGCCCATCAACTTGAAAATGAGTTGCTTATGTTGGACCCAAATAATTTTTCTTCCATTGAATATTTTTTGCCCAAGTTCAAGACCCTTAGACTTCTCTTGGAAGGTGTTAAGGTTAAGAAAGAAGATGCTAGCCTTATCTATTCCATTCTTACTAAATTGGGACTAGCCTAATCTATGTTTGTTTCCACCTTCCATTTTACCAGAGAAGCCTTAATTTCTCAAGGACAAGACTATAAGTCCCCCTCTTTTGATGCCTTTTGTGATTCTTTAATAAGAGAACAAGAAAAACTCTTACATCTTGGTCTTCTTAATCTTGAAAACTCTTCTAAGAAAGCGTTAGCTTCCCAACATCAACCAAATTCAAAGAATCTTAAGAAGTAGTATCCTAAAAAGAATGGTCCTAAACCAAACAAGGGTCATAAGCTATTTCAGCCTCAAAATGAAAAATCAATTCAACAAAATGATAAGGCAAATAAATACAAAGGGAAGAAGACTGATAGAAATTGCAACTTTTGTAATCGAGATGGCCACTTAGAATGCAAATGCTTTAAGAAGATGGAAGCCTTGGAAGTAGCAATGAAGAAGCATAACATCCATTTGGAGCATTCTTCAACTTCAACTTCATCTTCAGGAATAACACTTTCTGCTTGTGGTTTTCAAGCATCTCGGTTTGGTTATGCACTTAATGTATCTTCTTCTTCTCATTCTCATGAGTGGCTCATTGATTCTAGAGCTTCTTATCACATGGCCAAAAACAAAGCCATGTTTTCTTCTTTAAATGATTGTAACACCAAAAATATATATGTTGGTGATGATAGATCTCTTAGTGTTGTAGGGATTGGAACTATTCATCTAGATAATGGTCAATTTAATGATGTATTATGTATTCCAACCTTATCCTACAAACTTCTATCTGTATATCAGATAACTCATTTAGGTGAAGGTAAAATTGTTGAATTCTCACCTCATGATGTTGTAATTAAGGACTTAAGAGATCTTAGTCAGATTTTAGCTACTGGCATTGCTGATGATTATACAAGGTTGTATAAGTTTAAAAACTTTAGGTCGTTAACTCTTCCCTCAGTATTTGTTTCTCATAATGATGAAGTGAGCAAACTTTAGCATGAGCAATTTGGTAACTTAAACTATCACTCCCTTCAAAATCTATGTAAATAAAATATGGTGACAGGTCTTCCTATGGTATCTTGTAGAGATGGTGTTTGTTCCGGATGTGTACTCAGAAAACATCATAGTGATATTTTTGAAAAACATGTCTCTTGGCATGCCTCAACCCCTTTACAACTTGTGCATAGTGATTTATGTGGTCCACATCTAGTTGTTTCATTCTCTGGCTACAATTATTTCTTAACTTTCATTGATGATTTCTCCAGACGCACTTGGGCATACTTCTTAAAACTCAAGAGTGAAGTATTTAACATGTTCTTGGCCTTTAAGGCCTTTGTTGAAAAACAATCTGGACATCAAATTCTTAAGCTAAGATCTGATAATGGTGGAGAATATGTTAACAAAAAATTCATCAACTTTTGCACTGAGCATGGAATTCAAATGCAACATAATGTTCCAATCTAAAGGACTTAGTCTTAATTTTTGGGTAGAAGTAATTAAATGTGCAAATTACATAGTAAATCGCACTCCTACTAAGGTTTTAAAGAATATCACTCCAAAAGAAGCATGGAGCTCAATTAAACTAGATGTAAGTCAGTTTAATGTTTTTGGAAGTGAAGCATGGGCCCATATTACCGATTAAAAACATAAAGCCTTAGAACTTAAGAGTGAAAAATGTGTTTTTGTTGGATATTCAGAAGATTTCAAATGATATAGACTTATTCCACTAAAGTCCAAAAATGTTATCATTAGAAGAGATGTAAAGTTTGCTAAAAATATATCCGCCTACGAGCCTAGTTCGGCGGATGTGCCACCTCTCTCTATCCTTTCTACTTCTGATAATATTTCTTCTTTAGATGATGACAGCAAGGATGAAAATCCTCCCCCACCTTCTCAAGATCCTCCTTCAGCTCCTTAGCTTTCAAAATGGGTCTGTGGTACTCGAGATGCAGCAAGTGCTCTTGTAGGTGATCCTACAAATCAACGACATACATGTTCTTAGTTCAATAGAGCCTCTTCTTTACTAGCTCAAGCTTTAGTGAATTATGATCCTGACACCTTTGTAGAAGCTTCAGGCCATCCAGATTGGGACGCAACTATGAATGAAGAATATTTTTCATTATTGGCAAATGATACATGGGATCTTGTTCCTCTTCCAAAGGGACAAAAACTTGCTAGATGGAAATGGGTTTACAAAACCAAGTATGGACCAGATGGAAAAGTTGATAAACATAAAGCTCATATTGTTTCTAAGGGTTTTTCACAAGTTGAAGGCATTGACTATACTGAAACCTTCTCCTCTATTGCCAAAATGAACTCTATCTGCCTTGTTCTTTCCCTTGTTGCCTCTTTCAAATGGGAAGTCCATCAAATGGATGTTAACTTTTTGCATGGGGACTTGCATGAAGAAATCTATATGGAACAACCTCCTGGATTTATACAGATAGAATCCAACCTTGTATGTCAGCTTAAGAAATCCCTTTATGATCTCAAGCAAGCCCCTAGGGCTTGGTATGCCAAAATGGATAGCTTTCTTTTAGATATTGGCTTTTCTAGGTGTCATTCTGACAACACTGTCTACACCAAGAAAGTGGGTAAGTCTCTTATCATTCTTCTTCTTTATGTTGATGATATTATCCTTACTGGTAGTGATCCCAACCTTATAAACCATGTGAAGTCTAGCCTTAAAAAGCAATTTAAAATGACAGACTTAGGACACTTGCATTATTTTCTTGGTCTTCAAGTCTTGCAATCCAAGGAAGGTATTTCCCTTTCCCATTCCAAGTAGCCTGTGATCTTCTTCGCCACTTTCACATGGAAGACTGTAAGTCAGCCCCTTCTCCCTTTCAATCTGGAGCCAACCTTTCAGTCACTTGTACTTCCCCTAAAGTTGATGCTACCTTATACCGTTAGCTTGTAGGAAAACTTTTGTATATGACCCATACCCATCCCGACATTTCCTTTTTTGTTGGCCTTATTGCTCGGTTGATGCCAAACCCACATGAAAGTCATTGGAAATTAGCTAAAAGAATACTTCATTATGTTCGAGGTACAGTTCAGTTTGGGATTCATTACAATGTAGAAGCATCTCCTCTATTGGTTAGTTTCATTGATTCCGATTGGGCTGGTGACCCTGATGATCATAAGTCTACTACAGGGTATGTCTTTACTCTTGGTTCTGGACCTATTACATTTGCTTGCAAGAAACAAAGTGCCAGTTCTCTTTCTTTAGCAGAAGTAGAGTATCGTGGCGTCGTAGAAGCTAGTAAGGAAGCCCTGTGGCTTCATCAAATCCTATCATAGTTGGCTTTCAGTAGCAGAATCCAACTACACTTTGGTGTGATAATCAAATTGCCATTAAACTATGCAAAGATCTAGTCCGACATCAGCGCAACAAACACATTGAACTACACATGCACTTCATCAGAAAGCTCATTTATGACCATGTTCTTGAAGTGCAATATTGTTCAACCAATGATCAAGTTACAGACATCTTTACAAAGGCTCTCACAGAGGCGAAGTTTACTAAACTTAGATTTATGGTTATAGTTCAGGAAGTTGTCACTAAGGGGGGATAGGTTCTAATGCCTCCTTCCTACTCCTATTGTGTCATTTTTGTACATCCTTCAATCCTATCCCAAGTTATTCTTAAGGGGGGATGTTACAATATTTCGACACATAGGAAATAGTTAAGTATAACTTGGTCTAGTGTAGAGTTAGGTAAAGTGTGTTTCTTTACTGTGTACTTTTGTAACTTACAATCTGAAAGTTACGATATGTTCTAGACATGAAATGATCCGACGTTTCATTCTCTCCTCGGGATTACCGACACTTGATCCATGGCTTAACACCTGATTGGTCCATGATCTCTATTTAAAGACCATGGAGGGTCATTTTTTGTGTGACTGTTCATGAGAGAATATTATGTATATTTTCTTTATTTTATTAATAAATTGCCTAAAGTGGCCACATTGGCTCAGGCTGTGGATTGTTTCCCTCTTTGAGGGTTTTAACCACGTCAAGAATACTAGTGTATTGATCTGTGATCTATTTGTGAGCGGTGTCCTTTGGTGTTCTATCTAAGGAACTTACCCTGCCTACAATTTCTTCCTGTGGTAGCCCTCTAATTCCTCTTTCCAATGCCACCAGTCTAATCAAAATTCGATTCTCCAAGAAAGAGTTATACCCAATCTCCCAATATGACCTGATTATATAATTTTTCAGTAGAGCGAAATTGTACAACGTGCCACATGTCATTGTTTTGACCTTCAGATCTGAAATAGATACAAAGAAAACTACAGTTTGTCCTCTTTCTGTAACTTCATACGAAATATCAATCCGATGCTCAAAGAGAAAGTTATGACGATTTTCCCAAGGTCACCTATTTGGAATTTAATTCAGGTGTCTACAAAAACCCTAACTTCCTCAGATCATATCTCCGAAAATATAGCGAGACAAGATCTGAAATTTAGACCCAAGGTTCAGAACGATTTTAGATCAAATCAGTATTTTTTTAGCTTCTGAAACTTTGTATAAAAAAAAGTTATAGCGAAAATTCCATGATGACCTATTTGGGGCAGTGAAATCCTAAAATCCAAAGCTCTGATACCAAATGGTAAGAAACTAGCTCATAAAAAGATAGAAAATATAGATCAACGACTTCAGAATCAACCTCTTCGAGGGGGAAACCTCCTTTACATTACACAAATGAACCTTTTTTTGGATGATACAAATGAAAAAACCTCATTTCTATATATAGGAGCCTAAGGGGTCACAATATAATCAAATTCGACATAACAATAATAATATAAGGGCACAACAATAACAATAGTGGGCTTCTATGGGGCACAATAATAACAATATGGGGGCAATAGCGGCACAACAATAATAATAAGGGCTACAATGACAATAGTAATGGGGGATCACTAGTATTATAGGGACCTAACAATCTCATAATTATTTTAACAATAGGTGTGCCTATTTATTTTATGGTCATTGATATAAGTGTCATATCTTTGGACACAAAGCCATTGATTGTAGAAGGGTCAAAGTTGAAAGAGATCAAAATCTTATATATAATACATACTGGACTCCTAAGTCTCAAGATTCCTCTCTTAGGAATCAAAATGTCTTCTCTCCCCTACAAATTGGAGTCAAATGCTTTAAATGTAATAATTTTGGGCACAAGGCCAATGAGTGCAGAAGCAAGTTTGAATACCTGTCTAAGTCTCAAAATGATAGACAGACACATATTCAAAAGGATAAAGGAAGTTGGAAACTAAACACCAAAAAGAGCATGCCATGTGGACTCACCTTATTAGCTCATAATAAAGAAAACAAATGGTATGTGGATAGTGGTTTTTCCAAACATATGACTGGGGACAAAAGAAAATTTTTTCACTGAAAGAAAAAGACAAAGGAAGCAATGTCACTTTTGGAAACAACGCTCCAGCAAGAATCAAGGGAAAAGGAGTGGTCAATCTTGATCAAAAGACAAAAGCACAAAATGTGTTGTATGTGGAAGGTCTCAAGCACAATCTGCTCAGTGTTAGCCAGATGTGTGACAATGGCTATGATGTGACCTTTCTATCTAAATTAGACTGTGAGATTATCAATGTAAAGGATGGAAAACAAATGAGAAAAGCAAAGGACCCACAATAACGTATATGTGTTTGATGACTCAAGGATCAGTTGTTATTTGAGTAAAACAAGTGAAGCACAATTGTGGCATAAGAGGCTCGAGTACATGAATTTTGAAAGATTGATAAAGATAAACAAGATAGGTGCAGTGAAAGGATTACATATATTTTCAATGCTTGATAACACCATCTGCAAGTCATGTCAATTTAGCAAGCAAACTAGGACTCATTTCAAATCGAAATAGTTCTCCTCATTCAGACCTCTGGAGCTTATTCACATAGATATGTATGGCCCAACTAGAGAAAAAAAATAAAAAGGAGAGAGGTATTTCCTATTGTTCATTGATGATCTCACAAGGGCTACTTGGATTCTACTCTTCAAAGAAATTTGGAAGCATTTGGGCACTTAAGAAGTTTAAGGCTCAGGTAGAAAATTTGAAAGATTTGAAGATAAAATACTTAAGATCAGACAGAGGGGGAGAGTTCACCTCAAGAGAGTTTGAGGAATTCTGTGAAGATCACGACATTAGGAGGCAGTACTCAGTGGCCAAAACTCCTCAACAAAATGGAGTAGTGGAGAGGAAGAATAGAAAGATCCAAGAAATGGCCAGAGCGATGTTAGATGAAGCAGGAGTGTCTCATAACTTCTGGGGAGAAGCAACTCAGGCAACAATATATTTGTCAAACAAAACTCAACTCAGGCCTGACAGTGACAAAAATCCCTATGAGTTATGGAATGGAAGACCTACATCAGTTAAACACCTCAAGGTGTTTGGGAGAAAGTGCTTCATTAAAAGAAATGAAAAGAACCTTGGAAGTTTGAATCACACGCTAATGAAGGAATACTGCTTGGATATTGTATTTGAAGCAAAGGATACAAATGTTACAACAAGAAGACAAGGAAGATAGAGGATTGCATTGACATAGTAGTTGATGAAGTAGGCTCACAACTTGAACCCTCTTAAAGTAATTTGAACTCAGATGATGAAGAAAGTTCAGATTTGAGGGTTTTTGATCTAAATGAGACAAATTTAGACAATGAAGGTGAGGAATAAAGCACATCTTCAAGGCAAAAAACACCCTCTAGGTATGTACATAAGGAACATCCTAAGATTTAGATTGTTGGAGATCAAAGACAGGGTGTCCAGACTAGAAGGGAACTTGTGGGAAGTGCAAGTCATGCAAATTTTGATCTATTGTCACTGATAGAACCCAAGAACCTCTGTGAAGCAAGTGAAGATAAGTTTTGGGTGAAAGCCATGAATGAAGAACTAGAATAGATTGAAAAGAATGACAGATGGGAGCTTGTTCCAAGTCCAAGAGAGAAAAATGTTAATGGAACCAAGTGGGTTTTCAAGAACAAACTGAATGAAAAGGGTCAAGTAATCAGGAACAAAGCTTGGTTGGTCTACAAAGGATATGCCCAAATAGAAGGGGTAGATTTCTAAGAAACCTTTGCACTGGTAGCCTGACTGGAGACTATAAGAATCTTTCTTACACTTGCCACCCACAAGAATATCAAAGTATATTAGATGGATGTGAACTCTGCCTTTCTAAATGGAGATTTAGAAGAGGATGTTTACATTGAGCAACCAAAATGATTTTTTCTCTCCTCTGATGAAGGGCTCATATGCAAACTGAAGAAGGCCTTGTATGGTTTGAAACAGGACCCTAGAGCTTGGTATGAAAGGTTGGAAAAGTATCTCCAATAACAAGGGTTTAAGAAAGGCTCAGTTGACAACAATCTTTATGTAAAATCTGAAGGTGATCATCTACTGATAGTGGTTGTGTATGTGGATGACATAATATTTGGCAATGATGTGGAGCAGTTGGGGCGTCAATTTTCAAATTATATGTAAATAGAGTTTGAAATGTCCATGATTGGTGAATTGTCCTTCTTCTTGGGTCTGAAAATTACTCAGTCTCCACGAGGAGTTTTTATATCCCAATCCAAATATCTCAAGGAAACTCTAAAGAAATTTGGAATGGAAGATTGCAAACCTGTCAGCACACCCATGACTACAAGTTGTAATTTGTGCAAAGAAGATGCAACAATGTAGATAAATCATACTAAATACAAATTGATGATAGGAAGCTTATTCTATGACAACTTCAAGCCCAGATATCATGCAAGCAGTGGGAATTGTGGAAAGATTTTGAGCTTTTCCATGAGAAATTCATGTGGTTTTTGTTAAGAGGATCTTCAAATATCTTCAAGGTACAAAAGATTATAGATTTTGGTATGCTAAGAGTGAAGACTTCAATTTGAAGGCCTACACAGATGCAAATTTTGTTGGAAGTCTTGACGATAAGAAGAGTACTTCTGGTGCAGCCTTCTTTCTAGGTGAATGCTTGGTGTCGTGGGTTAGTAAAGACATGGTTCTATCTCTCTATCGACTGCTGAAGAAAAATATATTGCTACTACTACCTGATGTACGCAGATTCTATGGATTAATAAAACCTTGAAGGATATACAGGTAGAGTTGTCTAATCTAGTTCCAATAATGTGTGACACCACAAGTGCAATCAACATCTCAAAAAATCCAACCATGCATTAAAAAACCAAGCATATTCCTCTCAAGTATCATTTCTTTTTGGAAACAGTTGCAGCCAACATTGTCAAACTAGTAAATGTACCCACTAAAGAGAAACTGACAAAAATCTTTACCAATCCACTTACAAGGGAGCCATTTGAGTATCTCAGGCAACATATAGGAGTTGTTACTCCTCCCTCAAGATGACTTCATTTTGGTAGGTGGTGGTAGCTACTCAGTAGGTCGAATTCATGGGAGAGTAGACTGCATTGGTTTAGGATGAGTGCTTGTGAAGTATTATTTGCCACTGGTGTCAAAGGGGGAGAAGATTGGCATCGGAGCAAATAGTGCCAAGCCTAAGGGGGAGTTTATGGTGTTTCCATCAATGCCAAAGGGGGTTATTGTTGGAAATTTTATGGTATGTAGGTGGCTAGATGTGTAAGTGTTGCCATTGATGTCAAACAAGGCTCAACATGATGATTGGGTGTCTAGAAGGAAGTTCATGCTAGTTGCGGGCTTCATGCCTTGGTGGTTGTGATTCTAGTTGTGCAGAGATTTTGGATCCCTCTCTGATGTAGCAGATGGGATCAAAGACTAATAAAACCCCCTCCATTGTATAGTTCTCAGAATACTATTTCCAGCAGTATATGGAAGTCCCAAAATGTACTTCTGGATTAACAGTTAGAGCCAGTTGAAGTTTTGCCTCCCCAAACTAGAAAACAAAGGAAAAACTTGTAAAATTCTAAGTCTGAGTTGGTGCCCTTTTGACACATGTCCAATCGACAATCAGAGGGTACCGGAATATTGCATATTAGCGATCAGAGGTTCCTAGGTGTATCACAATAGCAAAATCATTTCGCTGATTAGAGATTAGTGATCCCGCATATTGGAAGTCCTCGCACATCGGAAATCACAATATTAGAGGTCTTGTACGATATCGACGATCGCATATCGGAGGATCAACAACATGGCATATCGATGATCTTGCATGTCAGCGGTCTCGCAATATTGGAGATCCAACCATATCGGTGATCAATGTTTTCAAAAGAGTTAACTTTAACGAACTCCCAATCAGCGAACACCGATAGTGTAAACTGCCAGGGGAATGCCTTGAAACATTTTACAAAGGAAATCGCAAGTCAACAATCAGGGGTTAGAGAAATCGGAACTTCTTAACAGTTGACAATTGAAAAACTCCAATTCCATGGAACCTCAGGGATCGGCACATGGTTATAGGATAATTGGTGATCACACATCAGAACTTCCTAAGTGGTGACCCTTTATACAGCTATGATATGCTAAAATGTCGATTGCATTAAAAACCATAAGGGAGGCCAAAAAGGAATTTACAAAGGAATTCATTGAAAAACTAGGGTAGGCAAGACCTCTTTCTCTCTCCTCCAGGCAAAACATGTGGAGGCATTTGATTGGGTCTGATAAGGACATATGATAGTTTCATATGAGCCTTGATGTGGACACATGGCATGATCTGATTAGTTCCGATAAGGGCAAGTGGTTGCTGACGTCAGCGTGATATGGCGGTACAGAAGGACATGTGGTAAGTGTTTTAGACCATTTTGGATGGCCTAATGGGCCATATCCAAGTGACATGTTGATGAGCCCCAAATTTTGGTAACAATTTGGGCTCATTTGGCCTACTTACCTTGCTCAACCCTTCATTTTTATCACTTATGCATCATTTCTTGGTATATTCGTGTTATTTGTAGGAAGAAGGGCAGTCATTATGCCTATGTGGCTAATACATGATGATTTCAGGTTTTTTGACATTAAATGGAGCAAAGACCACGCAAATGAAGACAAGGAGACAGCCAAGGTGGCATTGCGGGTTTATAGGGAGGTTGTCCACAGCCTTGAATGACCTTCCTCGTGATCTCCACCCCAACTCCGAGCTCCAACAGCTATCACCACCGAGCTAGAAGGCAGCCAACGGATTCTACAGGAACAGCAGTTTACTTTCAGTTGGACAGTCGAGCTCCACTTATTGAGGAGGCCAGCTTGGCCCTCATCATGTATAAATATTGAGGTTGTAGCCTTCGATGAGACTCTTGAACTTTTGTTGTAGATTTTGGATTACGGGTTGTAGCTCTGTTTTTTCTCTTTGTAAACCAATTTTGGCATGTTGTTAGACTTATGATTATGATCTTTTAATAAAAGGCAGGCAGATTTGGATTCGATTCAAAGTTCTTAGGGGAGCTATAGCTCTCAAGTTACGGCCCAACCTGAGAGCAATAGACCTCCTTTCCTTTGTATTGTTACTTGTCTTTCTTTTATCATTGCATTTCTTTCCTTTACATGCACTTGAAAAACACAGTTTGCTGAGTTGATTGTTTCGGTTTGGTTATGTAGGTTAGTTTCATGAATGCAGTTGTTTGAGTAGTTCAGAATTAGCTTAGGGAGATTGAAGTTACGTTGAGTTCAAAAAAAAAGGTTGAATGCATGCTCATTTTCACCTCTGTTTGGGGACCGGAAGTGTAGACCGTGCCAACTGCCAAAAACACTGTTTTAACATATGCATGCAAGTATTGATGTAATGTTTTCGATTGAAGAATTGTCCATGCGATTATATCTTGAGTAATGACTCTTTGGTTCAGCATCATGCACGAATTCCTTTCAACTTACATTGTTGTTCTTCGATTCCTAATAAAACAGTTAGAATAGGTTGGTGAACTTTCATTTACATGCAAGATAAGGGTGATTTGTTTCATTTACACTGCGCAGCACCACTTCATCGTGTTCTTATCCTCCTGAACTGTGCCTAATCCACCTACTCATCCTCTGTTCAGCTCATTTGCCTTCCAACCCTTCTATTGTCCACGTTGCTCAATCTTTTTGACCTTCCACTACTCTACCCTTCTATCGACCAACCAGCTCTATCCACTCTCTCTCCATCTCATCTCTCTGTCCATAGGTCATCACAAGCTCCTCTTTCATCTTACCTATCCACCCACACAGCTCCTTCACTCCTCCATCACCCAAAACTCCGACTGTAGAACATCCTATAGAAGTTAGCGACTTCCTGTAGAAATCCCTAGTTTCCTGTAGGATCCCCTGCAGACATCCTGTAGAAGTCTGAAAACACGGTTGCCAAGCACCTGAACGTTGTGAACTTCTATGGAATGATGTTAGGGATCCCCTGGAACCTCTCAGATTCCTCCTGACCTTTTCCAAGCCTTCCTCCCTTTGAACTACCCCTGCACAGTCAAGACCCAGTAAGAAGCACAATCACAATAACTCCACCCACTTGAGAAAAAATACAAAAACGTGTTCTCTTCAATGGAAGTAGTTTAAACTCATGCATCTCATCTCACTAGAAGTAATGGCATCATTTCTAGAAGTTGCATTTCCACCATTGCATCATAAGGATTAAGCTAGTCAGATTAGGGTTTACTAGGGTTTCCATGTTTGGTTGGCTTTCAGTTCATTCTTGCAAAGTAGGATAATTTCCTTTGAGATAGCCTTCGTTCATCATTTAGAAAGTTTCTTCTGAGAACATATAGAAGTTGGCTTGAGCCCTAGCGGACTTGTGCCAGCTGTCCAAGTGACAGCTGCGACAAGAGCTAGTACTTGTGCATACAGCACCGTCGCTTCCAAGTTTGTTACGAACTACCGGGTTGATAAAATTAGAGAAGGGAGCTCCAGGAGTTGTAGCATTATTGCTACAATACTGGAGCCCACCATCTTTTTGGCGCCGTTGCCGGGGAAGCGTCAGAGTATTAGTAATTGTTGCTTTTCTTCTATTTTCTTACTCTTGCCTTCTGCCAAGTAGTTTATTTCATTTCCATTCTGCAAAAGTAGCATAGACATTTCCTGCTTTCATAGATTAGCATTTCAATTCCGCAATTTCAATTTTGCAAGCATAGATTAGCCTTTCAATTCTGCAACCGTAGACTAGCATTTCCATTCCTGCAATTTCATTTGAGCAAAATAGATTAGTCCTTTCCTGCTTTCATTTCAATTCTGCATTTTTATTTCAGAGGGCTTTGAATGAATTAAAGGACAAGTTGGTGTCAGCCCCAATCCTGAGAGGTCCAAAGTGGGCCCTACCTTTCCACATCCACACTGATGCCTCAAACAAAGCCATAGGGGCAGCTTTAGGACAAGTTGAACAAAAACTTCCATATGCCATTTACTTTGTTAGCAAAAACTTGTCCAAAGCCGAACTGAATTACACTGTAACCGAGAAAGAATTCTTGGCTATGGTCCATGCATTGAACAAGTTCCGACATTATATTACTGGCTATCAAACCTTTGTACATATGGATCATGCTGCAATTAGATATTTAATGAATAAACCAGATGTGAATGGTCGTATTATTAGATGGTTACTTTTGTTGCAGCAGTTTGATTTGACCATTGTTGACAAACCAGGTAAAGAAAATGTTGTTGCTGACTTTTTATCTAGATTGGATTTGTCTGCAGATGAGGATGGAACAGTGGATGACCAGATGCCCGATGAACATCTGTTTGCTATCTCAGTACTCTCTCCATGGTTTGCTGATATAGCAAACTACCTTGTTTCAGCACAGTTCCCTCCGCACCTATCTTCCAGAGAGAAGAGCAAAATCATCAGAAAAAGTGCCTCATTTACTTGGATCGGGGGCAATCTGTTCAAGCTTGGCCCTGATCAGATCTTAAGGCGTTGTGTAAGGGAGGAGAAAGTCTTTGATATCCTCCTCACCTGTCATGATGGACCTTGTGGAGGACATTTTGCAGCAAAGAGGACTGCCTTCAAAATCTTGCAGGCAGGCTACTATTGGCCCACACTTCATCAAGATGTCAGAAGATATATCAGCCAATGTGACCGATTCCAAAGAATGGGGAAACCGACTCCAAGGGATGAGATGCCTCTCCAACCTCAAGTGACTCTTGAGCCATTTGAGAAGTGGGGTATGGATTTTGCGGGTCCAATCAAACCTCCTTCGAGGCAAAGGTCTTACATCATTGTGTGCACTGACTACTTGACAAAGTGGGCAGAGACTAAAGCAATCAAGGCAGAAACAGAAGAAAAGGTGGCTGAGTTCTTAAGGGAGAACATCTTATACAAATTTGGCTACCCAAGAGAGCTGGTCACCGATCAAGGGAGCCAGTTCACATCCAACTTGATTGAAGACCTGCTAGCTCACCACAAAATCAAGCATAGGACTTCCACCCCCTATCATCCACAGGCAAATGGGCAAGTGGAAGTCACCAACAGAGCATTGGAAGGGATTTTGACTAAGGTGGTGAGCAGCAGTAGGAAAGATTGGGCAGATCGCCTGGTTGAGGCCACATGGGCTTACAACACCACCTGGAAGACCACCACCGGCTTCACACCTTATGAGTTGGTTTATGGGAAGAAAGCTTTGTTGTCCATTGAGTTTGAGTACAACACTTTGAGGATGGCAGCTCAGCTAGATCTAGATCTCAGCCATGCACAACAAGAAAGGTTATTGCAGCTGAATGGACTGGACGAGCACCGGATGTAGGCCCTCCTTCACTCCGAAGTGGTTCAACTTCAGAGAAAGGTGTGGCATGACCAACATCTCCATGACAAGCAATTCCAGCCGGGAGATTGGACCTTGTTGTATGACTCCAGATACAAAGATTTCAAGGGGAAGCTGAGAACCAGATGGCTAGGACCATATGCAGTGGAAAAATGGCATGACAATGGATCTGTTCTTATTCGAACCATTGATGAAGAAGCCATCCCCATGCTTGTCAATGGGCATCGATTGAAGATCTACAGGAAACCTCTCTCAAGACAAGAGTTCATCAAAACTATGGAGAAATCAGTGTTGGTCATAGAGAAGGGTTCTGCCTCTGCTTTGGGCATACCCTGAAAGATCTAAAAAAAATAATAATAATAATAATAATAATAATAAAATAATAAAGATCCTTGGGTGAAAACCTTTCTGAGGCTCCCAAGGCAGGTGGTAGGGGTGAAAACCTCATTGAGGCGCCCCTATTGTCTTTCAAAAAAAAAAAAAAAAAGAGATTTAAAAAAGATCCTTGAGTGAAAACCTCTCTGAGGCGCTTAAGGCAGATGGCAAGGGTGAAAACCTCATTGAGGCGCCCCTGTTATCTTTCAAAAAACAATAAGCAAAAAGATAGGGACAGCAAGTTTATAATGTGAAAATGCATGCAGGTTGCAGGTGTTCTATGAAGGTGAGGAGGACTCTTAATGCAAAGCCAAAGATCCTTATCATGCTGCCAGGAGACCTCACCAGCACCTCCTCCAAGAATACTCATTTCCTCCAAGGTATGTGCACAATTTCATCATGGCTTGAGTCTTCTACAGGAAGACGCAGACTTTCTACAGGAAGGTGCAGACTTTCTACAGGAAACGCAAATTTTCTACAGGAAACTTCCTGTAGAAGTTCGGGACGGCCCAGAATTCATTTTATGAGGAGATCTAACGACCAAGGATCGGTTTGGATGCATGCAAGCTACTGTTGTCACCCTTATACATTGCTTTCACCTCCTTCTACCATCCCTGTCAACATGCAATGAAGTTACCTGCACCATCAAAAGCAGATCATTGAGTTATCAAGAGAAAAGCAATTTTTGAGATGAAAAAAACGCTGAGATGTCATACCATATCCATCCCAACCATCCATGAGCTCTGTGAGCGTGATCGTGGGGCCATTGCCTTCATTGTGCAGCATGCACCCGAGGAGGAAGAAACTGTTACAGGACATCCTGCAGGAGTCCCGTAACAGTTAAGCCTGCTAGAGTGCACACCATATACAAGGAAAACGCGGGCACATGCAACTGAAGCATCAAATCCATCGTCAGTGACCTGTGAATATGAACCTCCGGGCCTGTACAAATCCACCAGCAGCAAATAAATCCACTCATCGTCGTCCAAGAGCCTGAACAATCGTGTTGCAGCCGCACAGGTAAGTGCCTCGACCCTTTCTTCCGTCGAATTGCATGAATTTTACTTTGAAAATGTTTGCAAGTGTGAAATGGATGGGTTGAGCGGTTGTATGGTCAATCGATTGGCCACGTCGACCAGTCAGCTGGTCGAGCCGGATGTGTGAATGGTGGCCGTGGAAAAAACGGGCAGTGGACACGTGAGAACCGTCCACTCGGGGAGAAACAAGTTCTAACGAGAATGGCGGCGGTGGATCTGCGGGGAATGATGCGGCAGTAAGGAAACTTGCAGAAGAATGATGGTGTGACGTCGCCCAACGGTCCGGCAGGGACAGCTCACCCCCGCGCCACGGATTCCGCCGATTCAAATCTAATCGGCTAGATTATCACCCCCATGCATTTATCATTCACCGTTTGAGACTCGAGTGATCATCCGGATCCCTCTGCAGCTCGATACTCTGAGTCTTTGGCCATCAGAACGCCTGTAAAGCAACACCAAGAGCGCAGACCCACTGCAGTATCCCCCGGAAATTGTGCGCTGCTCCTACAGGAAAGTTGTTTCTACAGGCAGTCGGGTTCCTCACGTCAAAAGGTGGCGGATTAAAAAGGTAAGCCTGAACTCTCCATGCAATTGGTTTTTGAAGGTGGCAGAATCGTCGTCTACAGTCTGGTCGTAGAAAATTGTTGCAATTGTTGTCTGTCGTGCATGAACTGTCGTCCTACAGGATGTCAGTGTAGTTGGTTGTGTCAAAGGTTCTCACGGGGTAATATTTGTGAATTATGTGCATGACAGAGGCATAATCCTACGCTCTGTCCCAGTAGACCGAATTTCTTCCGCATTTGCCACCTCCAGCTAACGCAGCAGTTTTTCACCATGCCGGGTGGGTTCATCAGAAGGGAGCCCACTGATTCAGCGAAGTTAAGAGAAAATCCTGAGGTGGTGGAGCTCTTCACACGAGCACAATGGATATCCTTTTGTGACAAATTGCAGGGCTATGATGACGAAGTAGCAGAAGAGTTTTTGCAAGCTCTGAGGCCGAAATCTAAAACGTTGGCCACCGTTACCTTCAGGGGTCTGAGCCTCAAACTCACCCCAAAATTCATCAGCCGAGTTCCGGAGCTCCCAATGGGATTACGATGGGATAAAGAAGAAAGGAAATTGAGCCAACAAGCTAAGAAAGAGTTCTTTCCACCAGAGGAGGAATTCTCAGAAGACAAAAATGGGGTTCGTAGAACCAGTTTACTGCCACCATGGAATGAAGTGAGCCTGCAAATTATGAAGTACATCACCTGCGAAGGCCGTTTTAGCATTGTATACGGGTACCACTTTTGGTTACTCACTGAATTACGGCACCAGATGGATCTACCTGTAGGAAACAAACTCAGTCTCCCTTACTTTCTACTACAGTCTCTGATTGAGTGTGCAACCAAGTTAAAAGAAGGCATACCAGACCAGGTAGCCCACCATGGACTGATCAAACTCCTCGTGGAGGATGTGCTCCACACATACAAGGTTCCTCTCTCATGGGATTCCTTCAGGAATTTGACAAAGGATGGGGATATAAAGATGCTAACCGAAGAGCTCGGTTCTTCTAGCAGTGAGGAGAAAGAGTCAGTGGCCGCAGTAAAGAGAGAAAAAGGACAAAAGACCCCAACCACAGAGCAGAAGAAAAAGCAAGAGAAGAAACAAGAGAAAAAGGATGACAAGGAGAAAGATGACACACCCATCTTGACAGCAAGAGAGAAAAGGTTGCAAGGCAGAGTGGACAAGGCTGAGAAGGTCCACATCAGCAAGAGTGCCTCGACAGCAACCGCAACCAAGTCAAAAGGCAAAATTCATGCAGCAAAGCAAACCAAGGCGGTGACACCTGTTTCTACAGGAAAGCCGAAACCGGCTTCTACAGGAAGCCCAAAAATTACTGAAAAAGGGTCTTCTACAGGAAGCCCCGAAAAAGTGAAACCCAAGGAGAAGAAAGCTGACATTCGTGAAAGGGAGGCAGCAGCTGTGATGGCCGGCCTCAGCACGCCTCCTAAGCCAAAGGAGAAGACAAAAAGGGAGACCCCTCTATACTTTAAAGCTTGAATAAGCGTGAGAATAAAGACGGGCAAGCCACAGCCTCCGTCCAGCAGCCCGATCATCATTGAAGATGCCCCTACTTCACCCAAGGAAAGGTCCCCCTCGAGGATATCAGTCACCTATGAGAGGGGGAGCCCGAAGAAAACTACGTGGCAAGGAAAGTTAGACCAATTGACTGAAAAATCTCGGCTACAGGATGCTGAAAATGCTCTACAGGATACCTTAGCCAGGCTTAAAGAAACTGAGAAAATGGAAGGAGAAGCACCCTTATCACCACCAAGGGAGGGTGAAGTAGAGCCACCAAGAGTAGGAAAGAAAGAGCGTATTCCGGAGCCTAGTTCTCGGCCAAGGACAAGGAGCTGGAGCAAAATTGCTCAAGGATGAGCAAATATTTTAGCTGGGGGGTGATGATGAGCCCCAAATTTTGGTAACAATTTGGGCTCATTTGGCCTACTTACCTTGCTCAACCCTTCATTTCTATCACTTATGCATCATTTCTTAGTATATTCGTGTTATTTGTAGGAAGAAGGGCAGTCATTATGCCTATGTGGCTAATACATGATGATTTCAGGTTTTTTGACATTAAATGGAGCAAAGACCACGCAAATGAAGACAAGGAGACAGCCAAGGTGGCATTGCGGGTTTATAGGGAGGTTGTCCACAGCCTTGAATGACCTTCCTTGTGATCTCCACCCCAACTCCGAGCTCCAACAGCTATCACCACCGAGCTAGAAGGCAGCCAACGGATTCTACAGGAATAGCAGTTTACTTTCAGTTGGACAGCCGAGCTCCACTTATTGAGGAGGCCAGCTTGGCCCTCATCATGTATAAATATTGAGGCTGTAGCCTTCGATGAGACTCTTGAACTTTTGTTGTAGATTTTGGATTACGGGCTGTAGCTCTGTTTTTGCTCTTTGTAAGCCAATTTTGGCATGTTGTTAGACTTATGATTATGATCTTTTAATAAAAGGCAGGCAGATTTGGATTCGATTCTGAGTTCTTAGGGGAGCTATAGCTCTCAGGTTAGGGCCCAACCTGAGAGCAATAGACCTCCTTTCCTTTGTATTGTTACTTGTCTTTCTTTTATCATTGCATTTCTTTCCTTTACATGCACTTGAAAAACATAGTTTGCTGAGTTGATTGTTTCGGTTTGGTTATGTAGGTTAGTTTCATGAATGCAGTTGTTTGAGTAGTTCAGAATTAGCTTAGGGAGATTGAAGTTACGTTGAGTTCAAAAAAAAAGGTTGAATGCATGCTCACTTTCACCTATGTTTGGGGACCGGAAGTGTAGACCGTGCCAACTGCCAAAAACACTGTTTTAACATATGCATGCAAGTATTGATGTAATGTTTTCGATTGAAGAATTGTCCATGCGATTATATCTTGAGTAATGAATCTTTGGTTCAGCATCATGCACGAATTCCTTTCAACTTACATTGTTGTTATTCGATTCCTAATAAAACAGTTAGAATAGGTTGGTGAACTTTCGTTTACATGCAAGATAAGGGTGATTTGTTTCATTTACAATGCACAGCACCACTTCATCATGTTCTTATCCTCCTGAACCGTGCCTAAGCCTTCTACTCATCCTCTGTTCAGCTCATTTGCCTTCCAACCCTTCTACTGTCCACGTTGCTCAATCTTTTTGACCTTCCACTACTCTACCCTTCTATCGACCAACCATCTCTATCCACTCTCTCTCCATCTCATCTCTCTGTCCATAGGTCATCACAAGCTCCTCTTTCATCTTACCTATCCACCCACATAGCTCCTTCACTCCTCCATCACCCAAAACTCCGACTGTAGAACATCCTGTAGAAGTTAGCAGACTTCCTGTAGAAATCCCTAGTTTCCTGTAGGATCCCCTGCAGACATCCTATAGAAGTCTGCAAACACGGTTGCCAAGCACCTGAATGTTGTGAACTTCTGTGGAATGATGTTAGGGATCCCCTGGAACCTCTCAAAGTCCTCCTGACCTTTTCCAAGCCTTCCTCCCTTTGAACTACCCCTGCACAGTCAAGACCCAGTAAGAAGCACAATCACAATAACTCCACCCACTTGAGCAAAAATACAAAAACGTGTTCTCTTCAATGGAAGTAGTTTAAACTCATGCATCTCATCTCACTAGAAGTAATGACATCATTTCTAGAAGTTGCATTTCCACCATTGCATCATAAGGATTAAGCTAGTCAGATTAGGGTTTACTAGGGTTTCCATGTTTGGTTGGCTTTCAGTTCATTCTTGCAAAGTAGGATAATTTCCTTTGAGATAGCCTTCGTTTATCATTTAGAAAGCTTCTTCTGAGAACATATAGAAGTTGTCTTGAGCCCTAGCGGACTTGTGCCAGCTATCCAAGTGACAGCTGCGACAAGAGCTAGTACTTGTGCATACAGCACCGTCGCTTCCAAGTTTGTTACGAACTACCGGGTTTATAAAATTAGAGAAGGAAGCTCCAGGAGTTGTAGCATTATTGCTACAATACTGGAGCCCACCACATGTGTCACCAACCAAAGAGTGCCATGTGGCAGGTGATGATGTCACATCGGTGATCAGCGATCAAAGGTTTGTGATGGTTAGCACATTGGCCACATTTGGAAATCATTGATTAGAGGGATCCGATATGAGGGCTAGCATGAGGTCGCGAGCTGTTAAGGAACCAAGGGCTAGGTCTGAACAGAGGGGCCTATTGGAAATCAATGATCAATGGTTTGTGGTTTTTGGCATATGGGAAACATGTTAAAAACACTGATAAGGGTGCTCCGATTGTGTTAGCGCTTGATTGTGGAACAAACAAGAAACCAAGGGCACAAAAGCTTTAACAAAGGAGAAAGCCCCCGGCATGTGTCTGAAAGTCTAAGCACCTTAAGGCTAAGCCCCCAATCACCGCCCTCGGTCCAACGATGGAATTATAGCATGGAGCTAATACAAAGGGGCTAGACATAATCAAAGATCGAAAATTGATAGTTTCTCTGTGTTACACCACTATGCAGCACTGCAATGGAAAATCTTTGATATAATGGTACAACAAGCCATTAAAGGTGTATGAGTCGGCAATTGTGGTTTTGAATGCATAGTAGTAAGGTTGGTGACCGAAGACCTCTTGTGCATGCTTTGAAGATGTAAATAAAGAACATGGACGCCATGAAAATGTACAACTAAATCTTTGTGAGGCATAAATAAGCATGGGGAGTCTCTGTGAAATGTGTAAGAGGACTAAAACTAAAATACACAACATGGATAGTTATGTAGTAAGACAAAGAAGTGATCAACGTCCATTCTTATGATTTAATGCAGCGATAGAACTGGAGAAAGCATCAAACAACAAAATAATGGAATGCCATGCTTAGACAACGTTGATGGTGACAATGGATACATCAAGCCAAGTGGAACACTAGAACAGAAATCAGAACCTCCATTGAGCTGAGTGGGAGGTGTGAGCATATGTGTGAGAGAGAAAAGATGTGAGAGAGTGCATCTAAGAAGTTTGTTGCATGGGTAGTGTGGAGGTGAAGTTAGTGTAGAGCCCTTTATAGTGAAGGTAGAGCACAGAGGAAGTGTTTATGTGAGTAGAAAGAGAAGGTCTTCTACAAGTGAGCACAGAAAGCATAGTACAAAAATTGAATCCGCAAACAACCATTTGTTGGTATTTTACTTGTAAAATTGCATGCCTTTGTTTTCAGTTTGAAAATTGTATGAAATAGTAGAACAGTGCCAGTGGCAGGTTGGTGCCTACATACTTAAGAGGATGGTGCCTCTTGGCAAGTTGGTTCTTGCTAAACAAATGGGGTCGGTGCCTCTAGCGAGTGGATGCTCACAAACAAACAAATGTAATTAAGTAGGTGCTTAATTTACATCATAAAACAAACAACAAATTGGTGGTTTTTTCCTTATGGGTTTCCACGTGAAAACACTATGTCAAATGTGTGCTACCCATGAGATTTTTATTTGATTATGTGTGTCTACAAGTTTATTGATTCATTGTTTCATGAATGAATGCTCTCACATGTGAAAGGACATAAGAAGGGACTATTAGCATAGTAAGAAAATAAAATTAACAATATCTTAAATTACTGATTCACCCCCCCCCCCCCTCGCAACAATTCCTTATTCCAACAAGCTTTGCATATTCCATTAATTTAGGGTGCAAATAATGATGCCCAATTTTTACTTGACTCATATGCTACAACTACTTATTGTATTTCATATATGACAAAGCTAGATAAAACAATGACATCAATGTTTAAACTTATACAAAGTGAATGTCAAAAACCCAATGGCCATATCATAAAAACAATTGCAATACTTGGAAACTCTTTATTGAACTTACAACAAATGTTTGCACAATAAGTTGTATATATAGTGTTTTCATTGCGATCGAATACTAGTTCAAGAAAATGTATATTTATTAATACTTTAGCAATAGATGATCGAACCTTTCTACTAAAAAAAACAAAAAGATTTGCAGCATGAACTAGATGATTGGGAAAACATAAATGTTTATCAATTATCGACCACTATGTGCAATGCCCAAAACACATTGAACATGTATGCTTAGCAGAATTTGCATTGTGTTATACATTACAAGGATGGAAAATAAGAGGCGTTGAGAGACCATACATTATCAAATACATAAATTATAATAAACGTATTTATCTTGATAACTTTTACAGAGAACGATTAATGTTATATGTCCCATATTGTATTGACAAGAACAGTTTTAAAGAACAATATTCGACTTGGGAAAATGTATATTTATTATTTAAAGAAATCATAAAATACAATGAATGAAAGTTTACGAATGAAACAATGACAACTTGGACTAATATTGAAAACATAGCCGCTGAGCTTGAAAAAAGAGAAAGTGAATTATTTGAAAGAGATATACCTACATATGAAGAAATAGATAACGAAAAATGTTATGAAGAATATGATATCAAATCAAATTTTCAATATTTGCAAAAGGATTGAAATGAAAAATCAATAGTTGGGAGACCTTATCAACATGTAAAACAACTACATATGTTAGAAGAAACATAATTCTATAAAATCATGAGAATGCTCAACCCAGAACAAAAAAAATAGTGACAGAGAAAAAAAATCCATATTAGACATTGTACATACTTGTAACAGGTGGTGCGAGTGTTGAATTTTTTTTTACTATTACAACATCATTCCAATCTCTAATTTGCTTGTACATCAACATATTGGAATATGACATGGCTTAGCTAATGAATTGTAACATATATAGGGAAAGCAATGTTCAATGCGGGTGGTCGAACATTGCATTCTACATTTAATTTACCATTTAACAAATCAAAATATCTTTTGCTTAAACTTGAAAAATTAGACACATTGGAAAAACATTGTGAGCAACTTTGTGTTATGCTTATCGATGAGGCGTCTTTGATAGGCTCAACATTATTATACAAAGTTAAAATACATTTTTAGGAAATAAGGCATACTTCGTTGGATTATTTTGGACATATTGATCTAATATTTTTAGGTGACTTGTTCCGAGCACATCCTATCAAAGATTCCCTAACTTTTTTAAAACCAATTTTAGCAAAAGAAAAAACAACATACAATTTCTGGAAGGAAAAAGTGAAATGATATGAATTACATACCACAATGTGTCAAAAAGACAACAAATTCATTTAAATCCTTAACAAAATGTGAGTGAATCAATAATATGATGAAGACACAAAATATATAAACAATAAGTGCTATAGACCTGCTCCACTAGATCCATTTTTTCCATATCTATTTTATAGGAACAAGGATGTACAAAAGCATAACGAAAAATGTTATTACATGTAAAGGAAGAGCTAATAGTTCTTGATTTGATTGATGAATATGATAGTTAGGAAATAGGCTATGTAGCATATGGGAAAAAATGATATTACCATCAAGAATCCTTATGAAATGCAATGCTCTCGTTGAGATATATGCTATAAACTATAATACAGGGATGGCCTTGTTAACAACACGGATGGAATATGCAAAAAATATACCAAAAATAGGGAAAATGTATATTATGGATAGATTTTGTAAATCCAGAAATTGGTAAACTGCAAATAAACAAGTACCATGAACTATATGATAAAAACATTTCATCTAATTGGACTCCAATATTACGTGTTTAAAAACCATTTACATGTCATAGCAAGCCTTTAAAACTATAGTGTGAAAAAAAATTATGATACATTTAGCTTGTGCTAGAACAATTCATCGATAAAATGGTTTAACGTTGAATGAAATTGCATTTGATCTGACTGGTATATTGACACATGCATTAGTTTACACATCATTGTTACATGTTAGAACCATGGAACCATTGTATCTTCTTCAAAAACTAACACAAAATAACTTATGTGTGAATAAGAAAATATTAGAAGAAATGAAATGCTTAAGAACTTAAGCGTCATGGAAATAAAAATACATAGAAAAGTTGATAGAAAATGTAAATACTTTAATGATTTCAACTTTGAATACATGAAGTCTACATTCTCATGTGAATGACATTGTGTGTGATGAATATCTAATCACTGTTATGATTCTTATTTGTATCTAGGAAATGCATCTAATTTTTTTGTCATCAAATACTTAATTTTGCAAATTCGATTTCAACATATCAAATTGTCTTCATGGACTACTTGCTTGCATACAAGAAAACATAGATACCATATAAAAAAAAAAAACATTTTCAATAACATAATCAAACTTTTTTTGTTAGAAGTATACTTCCAATGTCGAATATGCATAAAAATGTGTATGTTGCGCCACTTGTATTTGTTTCAACAATCATTAAAACAATAGTAATAAAAAAGGCACAATTCACACCTAGTGATTACCTTTTTATACTTATTGTAGATTTCAATATTGACATCAATTCAAATAGAAAACGAAGTAAAAAAGTATTAGAGTACGTGTGCTCCAAAAAAGTACAAGAAGTAATGAGAATCTTTATTCTGAGAATAAGACAATTATTGATCACATTTGGACAAATTTCCCTATTCAACAATGTCGTGTTCATATTTCACATTCATACTGGAGCAATCATGGTGAAATTCATGTTTGGCTACACTTTGTGTATATTAATAATGCATAGGATATGCATTTTGTTTTGAAGCAGTAAAGTTTGTTGGCAATTATAGATGTAATACAATAGGTTTTTGTAATCTTATTTTTTCCATATAAATTGAAACAATACATTTGTTGGTTCGTTCTGATGCGGATTCCAAAATGGATAAGTAATTAATTTAACTATTACAAGGTGATAAGGATCATAGATTGCGAGAATCGTATATACTTTTGAGGTATGAGTATTCTTAAATCTTTAAGCATTTGTTTTTTTTTTCTTTTTTAAATGTTTGATAACTCATATTTGTTAATTGTATTATCATAACTTAAGCTAATTTTCGGTTGCACAAGTGCAGAAGTTGCGAGTTAGGATATCAGAAAAGTCTCATTATGGATATAAGCAACCTCCAAAATAAGAAATATTGATCATGGTAAACCAGGAGTTGCAAAGATTGTATTCAATTGTGGTTTCACTTCTAATTACTTTGTTCTAATTTTTAGTTTGTTTACCAATTTTGTAAAGGTTCTCAAGAAATATTTTGCTTAAGATCTTGCATAGGTATAAATAATGTGACATTTACCAAAAACATTAATTGAACACAAGTTTTCGAGATTTTTTTTTTAGATTTTATACTATATTCAATGTTCTATAACTGAATTCTCTATCGTTGTCAAAAAACATTGATTGAAGACAAGTTTTAGAGCATATGATTCACACTTTTCTATAATTGATGACAACAAAAATGAACATTCAACAACAGTTTTAGAGCTAATATATTTGTTCCATTTGTAGCACTTATTTTAATGATAGCCATGATGAATAGCTATGTAGTATTATTGTTACTACAATTGATTCATTATTGTTCAAGACTAATTTCTCTCTGTGAATTTTGAGGTCGCTCACCAATTTAGTGGACAATTCTGAGATGATGTTTTGCATAAATTGTCGACAATATACTTTGAGATTTTATATTGTATCTAATGTTCTTTTGTTGATTGGAATGAAAATGAATATTCAATAACAATTTTGGTTGTCAGAAATATGTTACATATTTGATGTTTATTTAAATCATAGCTATGATAATTGGTATTTGAATCTAAGTACCTTGTTACTGTAACTATTTGCGTTACTATTAAATACTTTTCAAGCATAACTAATGATCACTATGTTCTAATTTTAAATTTGTTTGCCAATTTTATGAAGTGCTCTGAAATGATGTTTTTGTAAAAGTTTTTTAGGATATGCTTTGTGTTTTTCTTTATTATTAAATACTTTTCAAACAAAAACAATGGTCACTCTATTGTAATTTTGAATTTGTTTACCAATTTTGTGAAGTTCTCTGAAATGATGTTTTTGCAAAAGTTTTCGAGGATATGCTTCGTGCTTTTACTTGTATACATTATTTACTTTTGCAAAGAATTTAGCCTATGACATGACTTGCTTTGGCATAATAATTGGTTGAGTACATTGGTACTCCTCTCAACTATTCCCTTTCACTATACATACTTAGTTTTGCATGTTCATATACATTTCAGTCCTCATAAACCTTTTTGATACATTTATTTTCTGCAAAGCAATTATTGTGGATACACAAATTTTGTTTTTTCTGCAGACATTAGCCCTTTGTAGAGTTTTTCTACACATTATAATCTCGTACAACACTTTTACACAAGTTGATAATGGTTAACCAAATTACATTTTGTTTTGTTTGCAGATGTAGTATGAGTAGTTGGCATATTTGCTTTAATTGTGCACAAATATTTGTTTGACAGTCTTTAGTTCATATATGCCTTGGTTTTGCACATGTGTTATTTAACATATGGATCTATTCATAAAAAACTATAATAATATTTTCATCTTGTGACTGGTAATAAACTCTAGGCAGTCGGGTCAATAATCAAAGACATTTTTGTAAAATATTTACACGAATTACTAAAAAGAAACATCGTGTGTACGTCTTTTTGCACAAATCCCTTACTTTTACCAATGTTAGTGCTGACAATTTTTTTTCGATCATAGGAACTTGAAACATAGGTCAATAGACATTACCAAATGAGAAAAACTATCATTGTTCATTTTGTTTATATGTAAATGGAATTGGAAATCTAAATATAATTATCGGTAAACATTTTCGATTCCATACACTTGTTGCATTGGCTTTATATGAAATATTTATTTTTCCATGTTTTCATATGAATAGATAGAATATTATATAGAGAAGTTAACTTCCAATTACCTTCCACGCAAGTGGATTTCAAAATGATTCTAATCTATGCGACTATGCAGGGCAAGCCATAATTAATTTTTTAATACTGGATGATGAACCATCTACAACACACTCAGTATATGTCACTACAAGTTCTCGCATTAGTCAATAAAAAATCCAATGAAAATATATAATGTAGCGCAATTTTTATTATTTTAATTATTAAAATCTCTTAGTTATATGTTTTAATCCTTTAAAATTTTGGAAACATTATATATTTAAATCCTTTCTTTTCGATTGGGTTAATTTTTTTGTATGGAGTGAAGAAATGTATAGGAAGTGTTCATCGTGCTTCTTCTATACTCTGCATAATGAAGCTTCTTCCTCACCTCTGCATTTCACACAATGAAAACGTAACAATAATACATCAAACTGCAATGTAAGAAAAAGTATTGTGTTATACAGTAACACTGCAAAATAATGATTGAATGGACATTTGTTCACACTAAACGAAATATTGTTTTAATGTGAAAGGTCAAGTGATTTTAGTGTTGCAAATAATATAGTCCATGCCCCGCACTTCCTGCACACCCTTTCTTTCTGAAAAACAATTGTTGGAAATAGTGAGAGGGGGGTGAAACAATATTTCCTAGCAATTATTCATTATTCTTCAATTATAATATTGATGTCCAATAAATGCAGTAAACAACAAAACACAATAGAGACAACAGGAACACAATTTTTAGGTGGAAAACCCTCTATGGGTGAAAAACCACCGAACTCTATTCTAATAAATTATTTAATCTTCAAACCCAACTGAAATGAAGATACAACTTCTTGGAATTCTAGAAAAACATTCTTCTCCATCTCCCACTAGAAGGACACCCCAGCACCCTAGTTTTACTAGTAGTCAGTTGAATGGATTCCCCAACACTCAAGTGAGCAACAAGTCACATTAGCACCATCCTACCACCCTCAAGTGTTTACAGACCCCAACCTGTAGGTGAATTCATTCACTTGCCTAGCACCACCCTGCCACCCTATAGAGACAAAAATAGATGAAAGATGTGGACTCCCATACTAGGGACAATGATTTTCAATATATGATAGACAACACTAGGACCATACCCTTATCCTGATATAATTTTATAATAAAAATTGATTCTCTCCAACAATGCCTTTTACAACTCTTAGGAAATTTTACTCTTTTAGAAATTATGGGCTCTCATATTAGAGATAATGGCCTAGTTACAATGATTAGACTCTTGACATTGACAATGCTTCTAAATACATGGATATTTGTTGATGGTATGTTAAGATGGCTGCTCTATTTTCAAGAATTGTCCTTGTTGCAAGGCTACCTTCAAGTGATGATGATTGTCACTTTAGCTACCTATGTCCTTGAGTCTTCTTATACCTGCATAAAAACTTTCCCAAACGAGACCCAATCCCAAAATAAAACAAGATATCCTTCAAATTACCTTTTCCTGCAATACACATGTAAGTAAATAATAGTGAAAGTAAAAAATTAAATGACTACCACATGTACCTGAATTGAGTGCATGACTTGCTTATTTTCATTTTGTTATTGGCTTGTTCAATTACTATCAACAATCTAATATTGGAAAAAAATTTAACTAGGAGAGACCTAATGAGTGCTTTCCATTCTACCTAGATCTCACCACAAATTGTGAAAACTATACAAGAGTTCTAATAACCTTTAATTACACATTTTATGCAGAACCTAATCAAGCTTAGTACACAACTCTTCAATACTTTAAAA
This sequence comes from Pinus tabuliformis, assembly GCA_031772625.1. Lineage (NCBI taxonomy): Eukaryota > Viridiplantae > Streptophyta > Pinopsida > Pinales > Pinaceae > Pinus > Pinus tabuliformis. The sequence continues at coordinate 322,758,804 of CM062808.1, read as the reverse complement.
TCAAACCTTAACATATTTAGATACGAGCCTAACCATGTAATGCAAACCTTATCAAAGAAGATACTTACAGTTCTAGAGAAAATTACGTCAATAGGTCCTTCAAAACACAGTCCAGTTGATGGCTTGAAACACTTTACTAATTCAGTAGTCCTATAACACCCTCCTCGTACATCTACCCAAGTAACTGGTCAACTGGGGTAAACATATGATGAGAGGCTAATATGATATGATTCAACCTCGTAGGTGACCTTAAGGAAGTGGAATCGATAGAAACACATCAAACATACCTTCCACATCAGCAACAACAGTCCCAGGAGCCATCGACCCAACCACTCAAGTATCATGCCCCTAGGTCCCACTAAATTTTTAAGCTATTAAACCTCTGGATAATCCCATGCCAACACCTAGAGAGCTCTTGACGCTCCCACAAGCCTGCATGCATGTGTCCAGGGACTATTTCCAGCAGATTTGTGTAAAAGTCCGCGAGATTTAAGGCACTTTTCAAGCCCATAATTATGGCCACTTCCTAGAACTTGTCGTAACTTCTGGCATCCATTAAACACGTGATGACAAGAATAATAAACCAAAAACTAACTTGAGGACTAGGCCTGACCATCCCCAACTGGGACTTACATTCTGTCAAACACTTGGCATCAATGCAATCTACAGGTCTAGGATACAAGACAGAGCATGAATGATGAAAACTCTTATGAGACATGAAAAGAAGAGTCACCACCTTCTCCCTTGAATTGTTATGACATCAATTAGGTATTTCGTCCATCATTTTAATAATTACAAGTAAATACATGAAATAACCATGACTTAACTAGTCAATTAACCATGCTTATAACCAACATAAAACCATGAAAATAACAATGATCTAACAACCATTGAATCCACATATAAATAAGTACAAAAGAAAGAAAACTTAGCTTTTATTAGACATAGGAAAATCCAACCAGGTTTGGAACTTCCATGTACCACCCGATCGTAGACATGGTTGAACCAAAATTTTCTTTCAGCCAGTCACCCTTGTGCCATATTCCAAGCATGAATGTGGGATCTCATAAACATATCAATCGAAACCATTCAGAGCTTCTAGATACCAACCACCTCAACTCGTCAAATAGTGATTCCACCTCATAGTTGGACATCACAAGAACCATCATCAGATTTTTCTCTACCCAAGCCTTCCAACGCTCTAGGGCGTTTTTCCAACCAAGGCTCCAGGACTAGTAACTCAACCCACAACTTATACAAGGTTCCAGAGCGTTTGTCCAACCAAGGCTCTAGGACTAGTAACTCAACCCACCAAGGGCTCCAGAGTGTTTGTCCAACCAAAGCTCTAGGACTAGTAACTCAAACCAAGTTGTTACAGGTCTCCAGAGTGTTGTCGAACCAAGGCTCCAGGAACTAGTAACTCAACCCAAAGTAAGGAAACATGAGAACCAACCAAAAAAAAAATGAGCTCACAACACCATGGCTATCATGTAAATGGAAAGGTTAGGCAATTCTGTTGTCAATCCAGGAAATCCTCCATGTCAGTAACAAATCATGACCAATAAACCACATGCAGATGCCATGCATGCCAAAATTAGTGAGGAAAACATATATACAACTCAGTACCTACAAGAAAAACTCATTGTAACTGCTAACCCTGATGTCCTCTTACACTTTCATGCTTTTCCTTTGCATTCTTGCTCCAAAACTCCAAGTATGCAACACCCACCAGTGCTCCAAGAAAACTATAAGTGTCCAAGAATGAGAGAGGGAGAGAGAATAGAAGAGAGCTCCACCAAAACTGAACTGACCAACCTTCCCACTGATCCTCATAAGCCTTTTTATGAATGAGGCATCTATTTTCTTCATTTTCCATTATTTTACTTTATTTTTCTCCTTACATGCAGCTTGTGACATTTCACCTCCCTTTTCTCCTAATAATTTCCTTTATTTCATATACAATGCCAGTAAATGCCTCATGCCTTTCCAAAGTCTTAGCCATTTCCTTTGCCAATTTCCTTGGCCTTAATAAATTGAATGAACACCCACTAGGATGTTTTGCCCACCATTCAGCTTGGAATATGTGTCCCATGACCATGGTAATATATATTTTTACATGGATTTTTAACTAGGTTTGTTACAAGTCTTTTCCAGGACTTTACTTGCAGCCTTGTTATAATGTTTTGGATAAACTTCTCAATGCTAGTCCTTAAAAGGTAGACCGAGAATTTTATTTTCAAATCATGGCCGTTAATGAGGATGAAAACCTTAGATTGTAGACCTAGACACCTAGTTTCAAACTGAGACCTTGTGGCATACTTTGGAGACCCTCCCTATCCTGAAATAATGCAATTTTCAATGTGCCAAGAATTTTAGGTGAGATGTTCCTTGTGGTCCTGTAATTTAAGCTTCAAACCGAGACCTTATAACAAGGGAAACACTTCGATAAACCTTATATATTTTAATACTTTTTGGTTTTTATCCCTAAAACTACTCTGAACCCTAACCAAAAGGATCTGCATTGATATGCTTGCAGGGTAGTCTCAAAATTTCAGATATATCCGTTAAGTTCCTCATGCATTCCATCTACCTCAAATGTCTCTTAATATATAGTATAAGATTCTCAATTGAAGGTTGTAAGATGAGATTCATAAACGTTGGAGGAATTAATAACCTTATGATTGAAGAAATATCCATGTCCCTTGAATTATATTGATGTTCATATACTTTTGACCATATATTGACCATTTGATCATAGAAGAATTTTTGGATTAATTAGTGGAGGGAGTGTGATTTAATTGATCGATTTGCAACCTATAATTATATCTTATGATGTGAAAAAATTACAAGTGACCCTTAATTTAATTAATTACTAATCCTTGATATTTGTCTAGATTTTTTCTTTGAATTCCACTAAAATTTTGACATCAATGATTGACTTAGTGCATATGGTCCTACCTGGTTGTGAAGTCAGTGATTGATTTATTATATTTAGTTCTTTGAGTTATGTAACTTATATGTGGTGATATTATGGTGATAAAAAATGTCATATATTGACAGTCGTAGGAGGAGGTGTCATGTCACTACCCCCTGGGGTTTTAGCCTACAAAACTAGGTCTTCAATTTCAAACTCAATTTTCTCTAAAACCAAAAGGAATCATGGGGCGCACCACATTTCAATAGAAATATCTCGTTGAGGAGAATATATCTAGAAGGATACTGACATGAGATTCCATGAATTTCCATGTCAAATGTTCCATCAAATATTGGGGTAGCTCCTGGTGCTGCTTGAGTTGACATCAATGACAACCACATATTAGCGATCTCCCCCTTTAGCATTGATGGCAACACAAGCACTCCTCCTGTGATAATAAATCCCCCTGAAACCATGCTTCTAACCTTCCTAATGCTTTCTCTCCCCCTTTGACATCAATATCAAAGGGTAACTCCCCTCAACAACCTACCTCTCTTAAGGACCTATGACCTGCCTTAACTCCCCCTTTCTACTTGATGAGATAATGGAGTGGCCTATGAGGACTTGGGAGAATCCCAAGTTTTTGGTGAAGATACTCAAATGTCTCACATGACAATGGTTTGGTAAAGATATCAGTGATTTGTTCTTGTGTCCCAATGTATTCAACTTTGATGTTCTTTTTGGCAACCTGTTCTCTAACAAAGTGTTACTTGATAAGAATGTGTTTTATTTTTGAATGCATCACAAGATTCTTGGAGATACTTATGGTGTTGGTGTTATTGCATAATATTGGAATGGGCTCATCGAACTTAACTTGAAGATCTTGTAAGGTTTGTTTCATCCAGAGGACTTGCATACAACAAGAAGATGATGCTATGTATTATGCTTTTGTTCTGGATAAGGAGATTGAAGATTATTTCTTGATAAACCATGAAACAATAAAACTACCTAGATAGAAGTCTGCTCCACTAGTGCTCTTACGATCATCAACACTTCCTACCCAGTCTACATTTGTATAAGCTGCAATAGTTAACTCGTTTCCCTTAGGATACCATAATCCATATTATGATGTTCCCTTGAGATATCAAAATATTATTTTCACAACAATGACATGAGATTATTTTGGTGCTGCTTGGAATCATGCTACTTGTCTGACTACTTGCATTACATCTAGCCTGAAATTTGTTACATACAAAAGACTACCAATCATAGATCTATACATCCTTTGATTTGCATCTTTGGATGAGGCATCAATGCTCAACTTGCAACTTGTCACCATTGGGGTTAGAGCTGGCTTGCAATCTTCCATCTGAAATCTCTTCAACATTTCAAACTTAAAATATTTTGTTTGAAAAATAAATATTCCTTGTCTTGTTGAGATATTTGAAGTCCCAAAAGGTATATCAACTCACCAAGTAGTGACATCTCAAACTCACTCTGCATATTTGTAGCAAATTTTTTACTTAACTTGTTATCATCACTCTCAAAGATTATATCATCCACATACACTTCAATAATATTCAGACTATCATGTTCAATCCTAACATAAAGGTTACTATATGCACATCCCTTCTTGAATCCTTATTGTCGCAAATAATTTTCAAGACGAGCATACCACACCTTAGAATCTTGTTTGAGACCATACAATGCCTTCTTTAATCTGCAAACATAATATTTCTTTTTAGTGAGGAAAAATCCTTCAGGTTGATCTATATATACTTCTTCTTCTAATTCTCCATTTAGAAAAGTTGATTTTACGTCCATTTGATAGACTTTTATTTTTCTTGAATATGTAAAAGCCAAGAACATCCTGATAGCTTCCATTATGGCAACGGGAGAAAATATCTCTTTGAAATCGATTCCTTCAACCTATTCATATCCTTTGCAAACCAAACTTGCCTTGTTCCTCATAACTTATCCATCCTCATTTAGTTTGTTCCTGAAAACCCATTTTGTTCCAATAACATTTTTATCTTTTTGTCATGGGACCAATTCCCAAGTGTCATTTTTCTCAATTTTGTCCAATTCTTCATTCATCGCAGCTACCCAATGTTCATCTTAACTAGCTTCTTCAAAATTGTTTGGCTCAAATGTAGCTAAAAGAGCAAGATGAACTTGTTGTGGTACGTGAATCTGGTGGTTTCTTCTAGTTCATATACCTTCATTGAGATCCCCAATGATCTGATTAGAAGAATGATTGTTTTGATACCATTCTTTAGGGGTATTCAAGGGTGTTTTTTTTTCAACATGTTATTCATCTCTTATCTCTTCCTAGTTGGTAGTTGTTTCCTTATTCAATCTTTCTTTCTCTGGGACTTCTTCTTTGACCCCCTTTCATTCTGACTCGTGTATCTCTAATTTTCTTGATGGTGAGCTTTCCTCACTAACCTTTGAGCCATAGTCTTCATTAAATGTTACATTGATTATTTAAACTATTCATTTAAGTATTTGATTGTAACATTTATAAGATTTTATTTTGCGTGAATAAACAACAAATATAACTTCATCCACTAAAGAATAAAATTTTCGTGTTTTTTTATATTCTCTTTTAATGTAATATTTGCTTCCAAATACCCTAAAATATTTTACATTTGTTGGTCTTCCTTTCCAAAGTTCATATGGATTCATATCACAATTGTCTCTAAGCAAATTTATTTTCAAAATAAATACTTCTTGAACCGAAAATTTGTCATCTAATTTTGAATCATTTAGCATTATTTTGGCCATTTCTTGTATAGTTCTATTCTTCTTTTCAACAAATCCATTTTGTTGCGGAGTTCTGGTTGTTAAGAACTACCTATTTATTCCATTTTCTTCACAAAAATATTCAAATGATTTGGAGGTAAATTCGTTGCCATTATCAAATCTCAAACATTTAATATTTAAATCATTTTCATTTTCAACCATTTCCTTGTAGATCTTGAAACATTTGAATGAGTCAGAATTTTTCTTTAAGAAACTAACAACCATCATCTTGGTATAATCATCTATCATTAGCATAAAATATAATTCACCATTCAATCCTTTAGTCTTCATTGGTCCACATAGATCCATATGTATTAATTCCAAAAATGAGATGTGAAGTGCTATTTTGTCTTGAACTTGACTTTTTTCTGCTTGCCATGCCGACAGTGCTCACATACAACATTGGTTGGTTTTGAAATTAATTTCATCTCTCTCACAACTTACTTTGTGCTAATTCTTACAAGGTTGTCAAAGTTTATATGTCCCATTCGTCTATGCCATATCTAACTCTCACCTTATTTCACCAAGAAACATCCTTTAATGACCTCATACAAGGCATACATGTCATTTGGAGCTCTACTTGTAATAGCCACAAGTTGACCGGATTTTGTTTTCTTATTTCACATTTCTTTGAGTCGAATAACATTGTGTCCTTTATCACACATTTGACCTACACTTAGAAAACTGTGATTCATATTTTCAACAAGAAGAACATCTTTTGCTATAGCATCCTTGCTTCCAAGTTTGACAGTACCTATTCCTATAACATGTGAAGATTCATCATTTCCAAAAGATATTGTTCCATATTTTCCTTCTTTCAAACATATAAATTTATTCTTGCCTTCAGTCAGTGTTGAACAACCAATATCGACATACTAAACATTTCTTTTACTTTGATCTTTTAGGGAAAGAGTGCACCTTTCATCTTTCTTCTTCCAAACTTATTTATTTTGAGTTTGTTGTGATTCCTTTGGAGGAGCCACAAAAATGCAATATTTAGCCAAATTTCTAAAATTGTTGCATTTATGTCATTCTACTTCATTTCTTCGATACAAATCTGTTGTAACTTTGTTATGAAACCAGCTCACAAAAAGATAGAAAAGATAGATCAACGCCTTAGAAGTCACCCTCTTCGAGGGGGCAACCTCCTTTACATTACATAAATGAACAATTCTTCGATGATACAAATGACAAAACCTCCTTTCTATATATAGGAGTCTATGGGGTCACAATATAACTAATCCGACCTAACAATAATAATATAAAGGCACAAAAATAAATATAGAGGGATTCTATGGGGCATAGTAATAACAATATGGGGATAATAGGGGTAGAACAATATTAATAAGGGATACAACTACAATAGTAATGGGGGAATCACTAGTATTATAGGGACCTAACATGCCCCTCTCCTTCAAAAAAGTGTTGTCCTCAACACTTGAGTAGTTCTGGATGCTTCTGTATAAAATTCTCATCCTCCCATGTGGAATCTTCAGTGGATAAGTTCTTCCACTTGATGAGATACTCCGACATTGATCGATTTCGTAGCTGTCGAGTTCTTGTTTTTGTGACTGCTTTCGGTTCCAATATAATTTTTCCTTCCTCATTAAGTTCTGGAAATATTGTTTGAACTGGGAGCTTTTCACCTATAACCTTCTTTAAACATGAAACATGGAAAAATGGGTGCACTCGAGAAGTTGCAGGAAGCTCCAATTTGTATGCCATAGTACCAATCTTTTGCAACACCTTGTATGGACCATAATACTTTGGTGATAATTTATTATCCTTCTTATCTTGCTTAGGGGACATTTGTTTATATGATTGTAGCCGTAGGAATACCCAGTCACCTACATCAAAGCGTCTTTCGCTCCAATGTTGATTTGCCTGTTGTTTCATTCTATTCTATGCCAACACGAGGTTATCCTTTAAGATTTGGAGAACTTGTTGTTAATGCTCAATGTGATGTTCCACTACTTTAACCTTAGAATTTTCTCCTAAATATGATGTGATTGATGGTGGCTGATATCCATAAAGTGCCATAAATGGGGTCATTTTTGCTGTAGTATGGAAGGAAGTGTTATACCACCATTCAACCAGAGGCAACCATTTGACCCATTGTGTATGTTTATCAGATACAAAGCAACGAAGATATCCTTCCAAACATTTTTTTACTATCTTATTTTGCCGATCAGATTGAGGATGATAAGATGAGCTATGAGCTAACAGAGTACCAAGACAAGAAAATAATTCTATCCAAAAATTTCCAATGAAAATGGGATCTCTGTCACTTACAATAATATTTGGGTTTCCATGTAGCTTTTGAATTGTTTCCATAAATGAAGTAGAAAATGTATTGGCTTTAAATGGATGTGATAATGCACAAAAGTGTGCATACTTGGTAAGTTTGTCAACTACCACCATGATGACACTCTTTCCCTCAGACTTGGGTAAACCTGTGATAAAATGCATTGAAACCTCCTCCCAATGTTGGCTTGGAATGAATAAAGGTTGTAATAGACCTGGGGTATTAATTGTTTCAACTTTATTTTTTTGGCAAACCAAACATTCCGCCACAAACTTTTGAATATCCGATTTAAGGCCATCCCAAAAAAATTCCTTCTTAACCCAGTGGTAAGTTTTTAAAAATCCTGAGTGCCCTCCTAAAGGAGAAGTGTGCAATTCCATAAGAATCTTTTGTTTGAGTTGGGAAATCTTACAGAGGTATAACCAATCTTTGTACCATAACGAATAAGTTTTCCAGCTAAATGTATCAGATGTACTGGAATCTTGTTGTAACTTTCGAATAAGTTCCCACACTTCTTCGGCATTCTTCCATTCCTCCCTTGCTTCGTTTATCCAATCTAATTGGATAATAGAAATGGCGCACAACAATGCTTCCGCATCCTCATCCTTTCTTGAGAGTGCATCTGCCACAACATTTTGCTTCCCTTTTTTTAGATGATTTCAAAGTCATAACCCAACATCTTTGTGACCCATTTTTGTTGCTCTTCAGAGGATAATCTTTGTTCTAAAAAGTATTTAGGGCTATCATGATTCGTTTTTACCTTGAAGTGTCTTCCCATTAGGTAGGGTCGCCATTTCTTAAGTGCATGTAGTATTGCCAACATTTCCTTCTCATAAATAGCTTTGTATAAATACTTTCTCTTGATTGGACAACTTTCAAAAGCAATGGGTCTTTCATCTTGCATTAAAACAACACCAATTCCATTTCCTGAAGCATCACATTCCACAATAAAGGTTTTTGTGAAGTCCAGTGTAGCTAAGACTGGTGCTTGGAACATTGCCTCTTTAAGATGTTTGAAGGCCTTTGTTGCTTCTAGAGTCCATGAAAATGCATCTTTCTTCAATAATGTTGTTAGAGGTGTTGTTATTTTCCCATAATTCTTAACAAACTTGCGATAATACCCTGTCAACCCGAGAAATCCTCACAGATGCTTTATGGATGTGGGGATTTTCCATTCCTTAATGGCTTTAATTTTGCTAGGGTCTACCTTAACTCCTTCATGAGATACAATATGACCCAGATATTCCACCTCTTGTACTCCAAAGAAACAATTGGATCTTTTTGCATATAATTGTTTCTCCTCAAATAGTTGTAGCACCCTATCAACATGTTCAACATGATCCTTCCAAGACTTGTTGTAGATTATTATATCATAAAAAAATACTAACACAAATTTTCTAAGGGTGGGTTTGAAAATGGAATTCATCAAACCTTGAAATGTACAAGGTGCATTGGTAAGGCCAAAAGGCATGACCAAAAATTCATAATGACCTCATGAGTTCTAAATGTTGTTTTTAGAATGTCTTCAGTCTTCATTCTGATTTGATGATTCCTGAATGAAGATCCAACTTGGTGAAGTAAATTGATCCATGTAATTCATCCAATAATTCATCAACGACAGGAATGGGAAACTTATCTTTAATAGTGAGCTTGTTGAGCTCCCTATAATCTGGACACATGCGCCATGATCCATCCTTCTTGTGGACCAATACTACTGGAGCAGAGAAAGAACTTTGACTAGGTTGAATTATACCATCCTCTAAAATTTCTGCAACCATACATTCAATTTCACTCTTTTGGGCATAGGGATATTTGTACGGCCTGATGTTTGGAGGAACACTTCCTAGAATCAAATGAATAGCATGATCATGATCATGAATAGGTGGGAGACCTTTGGGAGTCTCAAATATCTTGGAATGATTGTCCAATACTTTTTGGAGATCTGGAGAAATAGATGATTTTGATGTGGAAACATCTAGCGAACATAATTGTGCAATTACACCTCGTTGTTCCTTTTTTAAAAGCTTTGTCATACCATTAGAGTTGATTATTTTTCCTGGTTTCCCTGTAATACCCCTTAATTCAAATTCCTTTCCTTCTGTAGAAAATTTCATGAAAAGTTCTTGAAAATTAAAAGCTATTGTACCCTAGGATTGTAGCCATTGGACTCCTAGTACAACATCAGCACCTCCCATTGGAATGGAAAGCATTGGGCTATTCAATACATATTCTCCCATGAATAGCTTGATATTATGGCACTTTCTAGAGAAATTTATGGTTCCTCCACTTGCAACCATCACTTGACACTCTGGTGCTGGATATAGGAAGCAATTCAATTCTTTTGTTATATTACAATGAATAAAATTGTGGGTACTTCCTAAATCAATCAACACTATTACCTTTTTCTTCTTGATATGTCCTTCTATCTTGATAGTTTGAGGAGTGGTAATTATAGCCAATGCATTAAAATATATGGTTGGATTCATTACTTCTTTATCTAGGGTTTATTCCTGGAGTATATCCTCTTCTTTTGACATTTCTTGTTCCTTTTCTTCCTCCTCTTCACAATCTATGTAGAATAATTTCTTCTCAACACACTTATAACCTTTAGTGTATTTGCCATCACAACTGTAACAAATCCATTTTTCTCTTTTCTCTTCCAATTGTTGTGGTGTCAACCTTATAGGTTGTGGAAGGCTAGGGGAAACAACACTTCCATCTTTATAGTTGTGAGTGGTAGGCTTCCTGGTTTCCATAATTTTGCTTTCCATTTTTCTTTCTAACCTGAATGCCTTATCCTTTAAAGTCCCTAAGAACACATCAATCTTATGCTCCTCTGGAATATCTTTTACCCTTATGTTCAATTTTAGGAAGTCCTTAATGTGCTCCATCATTGAACCCTTTTGTTTGAGACTTATCAATTGGCTAAAAAGGTGTTGCTTTTTGTATCCTCATAATGTGTTGCCATTTCTTCCGTAAAAATTGCCCAAGTGACAATTTGTTTACGAGAGGAAAGCCATCGATACCATACAAACTGATTTGATTCCAAATATAAAGTTGCAATACATACCTTTTGTGTGTTTTGCACATTATGGAGATCGAAAAATTGCTCCATCTGTAGTATCCATGTTGTAGGATCCTTGCCATCAAACTTCCTCATATTGATTTTTGGAATATGGTGGTTCTTCGATCCAACATAGAGTCTATGAAATCATGATTAACATTTATTTTGTTCTCATTATGATTTTCCTTTACTACCCTTTCACCATTTGTAAGCATTTCTTGTAGAAACTTTGTCAAAACTGTCTTCAAATCTTCCATGTTTGTCTTCAAATCTATCTTCAAATCGTCCATCTTAGCTTCCACGTCATTCATCTTAGCTTCCACACCATACATATTAGCTTCTACATCTTTCCTTAAACCATCCATTTTAGATTCTGTTACTTTTTGTGTGAGTGAAATTTGTTGCACTTGGTATCGTAATTTTGATATATCATGTTGCATTTCTTCCTCTTCTTCATAAGTCATGCTATATCTTTCAGGTTGCTTACTAGATGTTTGCATTTTCTTTCCTAGGGGCATCAATTACCAATAATAATGCTTTACTATGCCCTTTGAATTCCTTCAAACTAATTTTTCAAACCAAGCTTATGCAAAAATTAAAAAAAACTACACACCCTTTTTCACTTTGTAGGAGCTCGATATTGAATTTGATATATCTATGTAATTTTGGATCATCCAGTTCTAAATTTGAGATCTGCAGTAGCCCTCTATGTACTCTTTCCAATGCCACCAGTCTGATCAAATTTAGATTCTCCAAGAAAGAGTTATTCACAATCTCCCAATATGACCTGATTATATACCTTTTCAAAAGAGCGAACTTATATGAAGTGCCACGTGTCACTGTTTTGACCTTCGGATCTAAAAAATATACACAGGAAACTAAAGTTCGTCCTCTTTATGTAACTTCTTACAAAATTGTAATCTGATGCCCAAAACAAAAGTTATGAGGATTTTCCCTAGGTCACTTGTTTGGAATGTAATTCAAGAGTCTGCAAAAATGCCAACTTTTTCAGATCATATCTCTGCAAATATAGTATGAAAATCTCTGAAATTCGGATATGAGGTTTAGAACAATTTCGGCCCAAATGGGTTTTTTTTGTAGCATCTGAAACATCACAGAAAAAGGTTATAGCACAAATTCCAAGATGACCTATTTGGAGTAGCGAAACCCTAGAATCCAAAGCTTTGATACCAAATGTTATGAAACCAGCTCACAAAAAGATAGAAAAGATAAATCAACGCCTTAGAATTCAGCCTCTTTGAGGGGATAACCTGCTTTAAATTACATAAATGAACAATTCTTGGATGATACAAATGACAAAACCTCCTTTCTATATATAGGAGTCTATGGGGTCACAATATAACCAAGCCGACCTAACACTAATAATATAAAGGCACAAAAATAAATATAGAGGGATTCTATGGGGCACAGTAATAAAAATATGGGGACAATAGGGGCACAACAATATTAATAAGGGATACAACTACAAGTAATGGGAGAATCACTAGTATTATAGGGACCTAACAAACTTTTCCTAAAGTTTGCTTGCAAATTTCCAGAATAACCATTCCTAAGGGGTATTCCAAAGTTGTTTTTGTTCCAACCATAAGTACAACATTCTATAGCTTTATGTCCAAAATTTTTACATGAATAGAAAAATCCATGAAAGACAGATTGATATCTAGGAGAAAACCTTCTTTGTGGAATCTTTTTCCAAGAGCCTTCTTGCATATCTTGCCCTTTTAGTTCAGTTAGGAAATTTCCTTGCTTGATAGACCCTTTAACAATTTATGTATAAGTTTTCTATCCATTTGTCTTTTCTTTCATAGAGAAGCTTGAACCCTTTTCCAATGTTTCTTTGTAACATAAACCAGTGTTATCTCTATATGACCTTTGTTTTCAAATGAGTTCATCCAAGGTCTTAGAGCTATTTGCAAAGTTTTCCAGAACATTTCCCCTTTTTTCTTCCTTTCATAGAGAGACTGTTTGGGCTTCTAGTTCTTCCCTTGCCTCATTTATTTCTTTTAACTCATTATTGAGTGATTATTCAATTCTTTTGGCTTATTATAACATGTGTTGATATTATTGGCATTTTCTTTTACCTCCTTCAATTCGACTTCCAAATAATTAATATTTTTTCTTTTTGCGTTATTTTATAACTCTGAAAATTTTGTTTCGAAATTTGATTTCAGTCATTTATTCTTCTTCGTTAGGTGCTTCCTTTTTGTTATGCTTAGCCATAAATAATACTCTTTCCTTGTTTTCTTCATCATTGTCACTTCCGTCTTCATATGAGGAACTATCTTCCTTGGAGAGGAAGTTTTTCTTTAATCCTTTCTTCTTACCTTGCTTGTTGAAATTCCTTTGACCCTTATTTCCTTTCGTAAATGATTCATTCTTATGAGGGCACATAGCAAAAAAATGATCAATCTCACCACAGTCAAAGCATAGCACTGGAAGTTTTCCTTTGTACTTACATGTTCCTCTTTTCATATTCCTTGTAATGTACACGAATTATTCATCTAAAAGTTCTTCTCCTTCTTCTTCTTCCTCTTTACAACAACTAGATCTAGGTTTGAATACTTGTTTTCCCTTATTGATCTTCTTGTATGTCATAAATGTTGTTTCTATATTAAATGAACCATTTTCCTCTTCAATCCTCATTTCATATGTTGTAAATATCCCATGTAGTTCGTCCATACTCAAGTTGCTTAGATCTAATCTATCTTCTAAGACAGAAACCATAGGATTAACCTTGTTGGAAGAGTTCTAAGGACTTTTCATTTGTCAATTGGTTCTCCTAATCCTTCTAATTCATTTTTTGTTTCATCTACACATGGAAAGTAAGCTTCAATGTTCTTATCTTCTTTCATCCTTAGTTGTTCAACTTGAGCTCTATAAATTTGAATTTTTTCTTCCTTGAACTTCGAGTCTCCTGCATATATATTTTGAAGCTTGTCCCACAGTTCCTTAGTTGATTTACAATCCAATACCTTAACATAGATAGTTTCAGTAATCCCACTTATTATAAGATCCTTTTCTTTGGCATTATTTTCGATATTTTTCTTACCTTGTTCATTTGTTGTTATTTTTTAGACAAGCTCAAAAATTTCCAAAACTTCATATCCTTGCTCAAGTAAATGAACCCACATCCTTTTGCTTAAAAGTGCATAGTTATCTCCATTAAATAAAGGAACTCTATTCTTGGTGTAATCCATTATCTTCTTCCAGTTGTTAAATTGCTACTGAAGGAACCAAGTTTTGATTCCAATTGTTGGAAATACTAGTGGAGGGTGAATAAATATTTCTTAGGAATTAGCACTTTATTAATATTTTTCATAGTATTAGTTATTCTTTAGTTATTTATATTAATGTTCAATAAATGAAGTAAACAAGAAAACACAATATAGACAGTAGGCACAAGATTTTTGGGTGGAAACCCTCCCGGGTAAAAAACCACCGAATTCTCTTCTAATAAATTCTTTAATATTCAACCCCAACTGAAATGAAGTTACAACTTCCTGAAATTCTAGAAAATCATTCTTCTCCATCTCCCACTGGAAGGGATGCCACAACGCCCTAGTTTTATCAGCAATTAGCTGAATGGATGCCTCAACACTCAAGTGAGCCATAACTCACCCTAGCACCACCCTTCCACCCTAAAGTGTTTACAGGCCCCAACTTGTAGGTGACTTCATTCACCTTCCTAGCACCACCTTTCCACCCTATAGAGACAAAAATAGATGAAATGTGTGGACTCATGTACCAGGGAAGATGATCCACGATATAATGATTTTCAATAAATGATAAACAACACTAGGACCATACCCTTATCCTGATATACTTTGACAATAAAATTTGATTGTCCCCAACAATGTCTTTTACAACTCTTAGGAAATTTGACTCTTTTAGCAATTATGGTCTCTCGTAATAGAGAAAATGGCCCAGTTACAATGATTAGACTCTTTACCTTGAAGATGCTTCTCAATACATGATAGTTGTTGATGATATGATAAGATGGCTTCTCTGTTTTCAGGAATTGTCCTTTTTGCAAGGCTGCCTTCAAGTGATGACGATTGTCACTTTAGCTTCCTATATGTCCTTGAGTCTTCGTCTACCTGCATACAAACTTTCCCAAACGAGACCCAATCCCAAAACAAAAAAAGATACCCTTCAACTTACCTTTTCCTGCAATACACATGTAAGTACATAATAGTGAAAGTAAAAAATTAAATGACTACCATATGTACCTGAATTGAGCTTGTGACTTGCTTATTATTGTTTTTTTCTTGGCTTATTCGATTACTATCAACCATATAATATTGGACAAACTATTTACTAGGACAGACCTAATGAATGCTTTCAATTCTACCTAGATCATATGACAAACTGTGGAAACTATACAAGAGTTTTAATAACCTTTAATTACACATTTTATGCAGATCCTAATCAAGCTTAGTACAAAAACCTTCAATACTTTAAAATAAAACCTTAACATATTTAGATACAAACCTAACCATGTAATGAAAACCTTATCAAAGAAGATACTTACAATTCTGGAGCAATTTATGTCAATAGGTCCTTCAAATCACAGTTAATGGCTTGAAACACTTTAATAGTCTAGTAGTCCTGTCCAAGACTTTGCTTATAGTCTTGTTATAATGTTCTGGACAGACTTCTCAATGCTAGTCCTTAAGAGGTAGACCGATAATTTTATTTTCAAAATATGGCCCTTGATGAGGATGAAAACCTTAAATTGCATACCTGGACTCTTAGTTTCAAACCGAGGCCTTGTGACAGACTTCGGAAACCTTCATTATCCTAAAATAATGCAATTTTCAATGTGACGAGGCCTTTAGGTGAGTTGTTCCTTGTGGTCCTGTAATTTAAGCTTAAAACCAAGAACTTCTAACAAGGGAAGCACTTCGATAACCCTTATAGATTGTAATACCTCTTGGTTTTTAGCCGTGCAACTAATCTAAACCCTAACCAAAAGGATCTTTGTTGATATGCTTGTAGGGTAGTATTGAAATTTCAGATATATCTGTTAAGTTCCTCATGCATTCAATCTATGTCAAATGTCTCTTAATATATAGTATAAGGTTCTCAATTGAACATTGTAAGACAGGCTTCATAAACATTGGAGGAATTAATTACCTTATGATTGAAGAAAGATCCACGTCCCTTGAATTATATTGATATTCATATATTTTTAACTATACTTTGTTCGTAGAAGAATTTTTAGATCAATTAATGGAGGGAATGTGATTTAATTGTTGGCTTTGAAACCTAAGAATTATATCTTATGATGTGAAAAAATGATAAGTGACCCTTAATTTAACTAATTATTAACCCTTAATATTTTTCTAGAATTTTGTTTAATTCCACTAAAATTTTGAAATCAATGGTTGGCTTAGTGCATACTGTCTTACTTGGCTGTGAAGTCAATGATTGGTTTATTGCCTTTGGTTCTTCGAGTTATGTAACTTATACGTGGTGAGATTACGGTGATAAACAATGTCATATATTGATAACCGTAGGATGAGGTGTCATGTCACTACCCCTTGGGGTTTTAACCCACAAAACTAGGTCTTCAATTCAAACTAAATTTTCTATCAAACCATGCCATAAGCAACCACCGGGCATACCACATATCAACAAAAACATCTCATCGAGGAGAACCTATCTATAAGGATCCTGACACGAGATTCCATGAATTTCCATGTCAAATATACCATTGAAGATCGTGGTAGATCTTGATGGTTCTTGGGTTGACATCAATGACAACCACCTATCAATAAAAATAATGCAAGTTACCCTTGCCCCCTCGCTTACGTAAAGGACCTATTTTCTCATTTTTTTATATGTAAATGGCATTGGAAATCTAGATATAGTTATCAATAGACCTTTTCGATTTTGTACGCTTGTTGCAATGTTCTATATGTCATCTTTCTTTTTCCATATTTTAATATGAGTAGTTAGAATAGTATATAGCTAAGTTAACCTCCAATTACATTTCATATAGTGGATTTGAAAATTATTCTAATATATGCAGCTATGTGTCGCAAGCCATAATATTTTTTTAATATCAGTTGTTGAACTGTTTGCAACGTACTTAGTATCTGTCAGTGCAGGTTGTCGCATTAGTTAATAAACTGTGTCATGAAAACATATAATGTAGGGCAAGTTTTGTTATTTTGATTATTGAAATCTTGTAGTTATATGTTTTAATCTTCTAAAATTCAGGTAATGTTGAATATTTAAATCTTTGTTTTTTAATTGAGTTAATTTCGTTGTACAAAGTGTGGAAATGTGGAGGAAGCATTCATCGCTCTTGTTCTGTACTCCACACAACAAAAATTTCTTCCTTACCCATGCATTTTTCACAATGAAAGCATAACATTAATTATTGTTATATACATCAAACTCCAATATAGGCTAACATACTATGTTATACAGTAACAATACAAAATAATGTTTCAATGGACATTCGTTCACACCAAACGGTTACCATTTTAATGTGAAAGGTAAAGTGTTTTTAGTGTGCGCAGAGGATTATGTGTGGAAGAACCTTTACATCGTGCTTTTCGCATCTCCACACACATTTCTCGGCTGCATAAACCAATGCCATAGTGATTTTATTTTTCTTTCTTTTTCTACGCATGTCAGATGCAAGGCATCAATTTTCATGATTTTTTAACACATGCGAAATGTCATATAAACTTAATCAATGTTTGGTGGTACGCATTAACATCAATTAGAAAATTAATTAAGGCTTACTTCTATGAATAACAAAAGTTGCACTATCCATAAATCTAAATGTACTTCTTAAATGTGTATTGACATAATACAACAGATGTGATAGTGCAAGTAGTACTTAATCGACACATTTTCAGGAAATTTTTCAAGTGCTTAATAGAAATTAATATAACAAATTGTGTAATGATTAGTAGTTGTAAACAAAGAAACAATTTGCAAAGCACTCAACACTCAGCATTAAAAAATTAAATGTGAACCATTTTGGTAGTTTTTTGGCTAAATTGACACATACTAAGTCCATTTTGCACGATGTTGTTAGAGAATTATATATTACAGAGCAATGGAATACATAAAATATTGTAGAAATATAAACACAGAAAACGCATAAAACAAGAAAGACACAGATATACGTGGTTCACCCAGTTTAGGCTACATCCATAAAGAAACAACCAGTCCTTCTTTTTCTATTATCCAGAAAATTGAAGAGATACAACCTACAGCAAATCCGCTGTAATTCCCTCTTAGCTCTCAATCTCCTCTCTCTTCCTCACTCAGAATACAGATATACATAGACGCAATACAATTCCCTCATATATAGTGAGGGGTTGCCTTCTAGGGAAAAAACCCTAAATTAAACATAACTTCTACCATTTGATCTCCGCCTAATGAACGGCCCAGATTGAGTATGAAATTACAACATTTTACAAGGCAATTTTACATCTATTCTTAGCTTTGGGGGTGCTGCCCCCGATCCCCCTGCCGGGGGGGGGGACTCCCAAAGGTCGCAGCAGCCCCCCCTCAGACCCCCCCTGCAGTGAATATTTTACGGGCGGCAATGACGAACTGGGGTCCAATGCGGCGATACCTTTGAATGTAGAAGATAATTAGGGTCCACACCCAACAGCTGCATCAAGCATATGTGAAAGAAAATTGTGAGAATGGGGGGTAACACCACGTAGAAAACACTAGCACAACCATGAAATCATTTTGTGGTTGAGCTAGCTGATCATGTTTTCGCACAATATTTCTATGTTGTTGTATTGACTATTTGTACAATTTTTAATTGTCATGATGACAATGAATTCATATTTATTTTAGTTCGTAAATTTCTACCACTTAGTACACGTATATCGAGGATATTAAAGCAGTAGCAATTTGCGAAGTAAAAAAATGAGATGGCTTTGGACTTCCTAGATTTATTACCACTACTTCCCGTAAACTTCCACTTTGGTATTCAATTTCCATTTATTGAGAGTGTTTTGTGTAATAAATATCACACACAAAATAGTAATAGTTATTGATTACATAGCATATCGAGAAATATATAATTAAATGAAAAAAGCTATTGCACTGATTGTTACGCAGTATTTTGTCACACCTCCTGCACTTCCCTGTGACATACCCTGAAGTGCTTGAAATATGACCATAATGTAGTGTACTCATTCATATATGCAGTTCAGATCCTTCCTAAGACATTGATTGGAAAATTCCTTGAGCTTCCCCTGAAGGAAATAGCTCTTAAACCCTAATTTGAGGATCATCACTCTTATGAAGCCAAAAACCACAATGATCACATGTTGGACTATACTCGACCCGCTATGGAATCTCTCTATTTAGTATACCCGCGATGACCCCAAAAAGGCAATTTTCCCAAAAATCATGAGAAGCTTCGTGATTTAGAAGCTTCCAAAGCGGCGATCTAGAGGTTGTTCGGCATAGATGAGGTCGAATTATCCCAACTTGGGCTCTTGGTCTTATCCTTATGAGCTAAGTCCTTGAGATAAGGACCTAATCCTATCTTTGGAGAGATTTTAACTCCCTTTCCCAACCTATATATTCATCCTCTCCCATTCCCAAATGGTTGGTTAGGTTAGAGGTTGGGTTGGTCTATGTCTATTTGCACCCTTATGCTAAGATTGTGCCTAGAGGCTATTAATTTGACTTGGAGAAGGTGTGCCTGGAGAGTTCTTGGCTTGGACTTCGATTACCACTCAAGGAGAGGGTATCAACATCAAAGCTTTGGTTGTAAGTTTCCCTTTATTTTCTAATAATATACAACTGCTGGTTCATCTTCTCAAAATCTATATGTTCATGTATCATTTAGCTTGACATTCCTTGATCAGTTAAGTAGGTTGATATTGGATTTACTATTTGTTTTGGCATGCATTTTTATGTCTTGATCACTTGTGCAGGTGCATAAACACTAAGAGAAGCAGGAACAAGCCCGTGACACAAGCAGTTTGCGTTCCTCAAAAAAGGAAATTGGAATAGCATCAGAATGAGGTAGGCCATCTCCTTCGTTCTTCTTTTCAATTGTAACCTAGGAAGATGTCTAGTGGATTGTCACTTCAGTTGCTAGACCCACTCACTGGGCTAGAGGGATAGTCTTTGTCCACAGAGAATATTTACATAGACAAAAAAAATGGCGACTCCACTGGGGAGCCTATGATCATTTCCATCTAATCCTTCACCCTGATCTTTTGACTATTTTGACCAACCGTTGATTTTTCGGCTTGTTTGCATTAGTTTGGGTGTATACCATCACTGATTACTACCTTAGAGTGTTATTTCTGGATTTTTTCTTGGAATATTTTTTTTTTCCCATATTCCTTTCCCATCATGGGTTTAGCCTTAACAGTCACGATGGCATCGCGATTTTTACCTTTACAGTCGCGATGAATTTTTTTTTATTCATTATTTGGTCATGTTGAAATCATCACTACTTTTGCTATACAAAGTAGTGATGCCATCATGGGTTTGCCTATGAAAAGTAGCGATAATCGTGGGTTTGGGTATATAAAGTAGCGATGATCCTTGAATGTGAGAATTTTTGAGGTTTCTTCCTAAGAATCCAGTGTGTCTTGGCCCCTAAGGTCTTTTCCCATCCTGTATGCTTGGATTTGCCAATGTTTTGATTGATTGCCTTGATTAATTTGCAAAATTTGTCTTGTTGACTTCGAAGTAAAATTTGATTGAGTTCTAGGGTTTCTGGTCAATTGGTCATCGTTTTCTACTTGTTAGTGTCATTGATATGCTTGTTTTGCTGATTGATGGAGTGTTGTTTTCTATGGAAATCATTAAAAACATCATTTTTCATTTGTTTTAGCTTGTATTTCGAAATTTAGTTTTTGTGAAAATGCATTAGATTAGTTGCATTGAAAAGTTATTTTTTTAGATTCATCATTGAGAATAGATTACATTTTTTCAGTGATTGAAAGTTAAAAACTGTATTGGGTGCATCAAATCATTCAAAACAAAAAGAAAAGCATAATTCATATAAATGCATGTTAGTAAAGTAAAACCATTTTGCTTTTAGAAAGTTGCATTTAGGATAGTGAAAATTGACAATACTTTTACTTTTGGCATTACGTTTGGAAGACGAAAGTGAAAGTTAGTGGAAGGCATTTTGCGTGATACATTTTGTTTGATGCATTATTGATTGAAATTCTTCCCTTGGTTAGTCTAGCTTTCATAGAAATGAAAGTTTTTTTTTCTCATATAGTTGCATCTTAGATGTTCAGGTGACATCATGTTGAGCCTTAAAACTGAAACGTGAGTTCAAGATAACATCTAAAATCTATCAGTTAATCTAAGGAGAATTTGAAAATTAACACTTCATACTTAGTGGTCTAGGCTAGAGATGTGTTCCGACGTCTTTAAAACTTAGCAATTGTCGTTCACCCTTTTCATTCGACAGTGCTAGCAAGGACTTGTGCTCCCCGTACCATTGAGTATATAAAGGGAGACCCTCGTAGGTTGCAAACCTTTATCCATAGGAAGCCGAGTCTGCCACCCTGTAAATGTGATACACCGAACACAACATTCAGGGAGATTTCCTGCATGTACGTCAAGTCCTTGGTAAATTTATTTGCTGAGGTGTATATTTCATTTCATGGTTACTTGATAATCCTTTTTGCCTAGAGTATCGTGAGTAGTCATTTCAAACTTTTCTGACTCCTTAAACTTGAAAAGATCATCGAGTATTTGTCCTTTCAAACTCACTAAACCAACGAAAGTGACTAGAGTCACCTTTTCATCCTTTTCTTGACTCTTAAAACATGAAAAGGAAAAGTTTTTATTTCAAATTCTAAAATTAATTGACTGCGGAACAAACATCCTTCCTGTGGAAATACTCCTTAGTAGATCTTAGGTTGATACCATGGCAACATTTCCTGAGTCTACCAGTCAAGGAAACCCCTCTGATGGGAATCCTATTCCTTTTCCTTCTTTTGGAAATACTGGTGCTCCCTATATGGTGACATTGTCCCTTCTTGGATTGACCATTGGTCTACCAGTTTGGTTATTTTCAACCTCAGTGGTTCCGAGTGTCCAAACTGCTTTTCAACTGATTTCTCCTCCACTTGAACAACATCAAACCTCATGTTGATCCTAAAGTTGGCCCCTTACCTTCTTCGCCTATTTGTTCACCTCATTCTTCCTCTTCACCTAGTGAAAGTTTGGATTCTAGTAACAAGGAAGCTAAGAAGAAGAAGAAGAAGCAAAATAAGCAAGGGGGAAACCAAGTAGTCATTGCTACAGATGCAACTATTGAAGAAAAATCTTCCAACAAACCCCAAAAAGTAAAATTCACTTGCATGTTATGTAAGGGTGACCACCTTCTTCGGAATTATCTTGGTATTCCCCAGGTCTTAGAAGTGTGGTCTACAGATTCACATCGACCTTTGTCATCAACCTTTGTTGATCATGCTAGTGACAAACCCTCAACTAGTAACAGTAAAGCTCATGGGAAAAATGAAAAAGTCAAATTTCCTTGTAAGTTGTGTGAAGGTAATCATCCCATTCACCTTTGTCCTCTTATGGATGAAGCTTCCAAAGAATTGGAAAACCTTAAAACTTCTCAACATCATATTCTGACTGGGTATCGAAAGCTTTCCCCTCATCCTCCGCTATTTGATCCAGTGTTTGATCGAAATTCATCTTTGGTCAATCCCACTCTCTCTGAAAGTGAGTCTCATGAGTCTGTTCCCCACCAACCATTGATTGAGAAACTGGTAGACTTGACCCCACCTTCATTTAATCGTACCTTTCCAGTAGAGAGTGAACCTCATACTGCTAAGGTTCTTTTGGTTTCTTCAGTTTCGAATGAACTGGAGGTAAATCCTCTTGTTCTCGAGGTACATGAGAGCATTTATCCTGTTCCCATCGAGCAAGAGGGTAGCTCTCACGTTCTTACAACACCCCCTCCGAGTAGTTTAGTCACTTCTTTTGATTAGAGTCAACCAGTAAGATATCGCCTTCCGTCCTATGTGCCTTTCCAGATTATAGTAGAGGCTTACCGTATGGCCATACCTAGCATAGTCATAGACGAGGGCGCATATGTTAGTATTTTGTCCTCAACTGCTTGGCAAGCTTTAGGTTCTCCTTAGCTTGTCCACGTCACCCAGAATCTGTTAGCTTTTAACAGAGGAACCAGTCAGTCGTTAGGGATCCTTCCTAAGTTACCTATTACTTTGGAAGGAAAGATTGTCTATATAGATGTGATGGTTGTCCAAGGCCCGTTGGATTTTAATCTGCTCCTTGGTTGTGACTATGTTTATGTCATGGGAGCTCTTGTTTCTTCTCTTTTTCGAGCGATTTGTTTCCTGCTTGAAGGAAGCATTATGATCACTGATCACCTTACATTCATTGGTCCTGAATCAACTCCCACTCAACCATCATCCCTAAATGGTTCTTATATGCAAGCGGTATCACCCCCGCCATAGGTTAATTACGTGGCCACCTATTCTATGTCCACATCTACTGATGATCTAGTAGGTGGCGTAGTATACGATGTACTGGGGGCATTGGACCATGATTTTTCATTTGGATTCCTGGACATGTATCCATTCCAGAGTGTTTTTCTCCCATCTGATGAGAAGCTCTTGGAAGCAATGGCCTCTTTTGGTCTATGAAACAAGGACCATAGAGCATATTTCCTTGTCTTGTGTCAAGCTCGTTAAAAAATGAAACAAGGGTAATGAGGATAGTTCTTTTACTATGTCAACCTCGTTAAAAAATGAAATAGGTCCCCATGAGGATGTTTTTTTACTATGACAACCTTGTTAAAAAGTGAAATAGGTCCCCATGAGGATAGTTATTTTACTATGTCAACCTCGTTAAAAAATTAAATAGGTTTCATGAGCATGATTCTTTTCCTGTGTCAAGCTCATTTAAAAATGAAACAAATCCCCTTCCAATTCGAGTCTTTGATTAGATCTCATAAAATCCCAGTCTTTCACTTGATCTCGTAAGTGAACCTTCTTTCCATCCACTTAGGTGAATGAAATGAAGCTTTGGGGGCATGTACCTCGAATTGAGTCATTATGCTGGGGGCATGCAAACTTATCTCAAGCATAGTTTATCTTTGTTTCAAGCTTGTGTAAAAATGAAACCAAACCCAAGCATAGTTTATCTTTGTTTCAAGCTTGTGTAAAAATGAAACCAAATCCAAGCATAGTTTGTCTCCATTTCAATCTTGTGTAAAAATGAAACCATTCCCACTTTACATCTCGTGATTGTTGTTTTTATCAGCTGATTTTTATTAGATGAGCCTTGGTTCTTTCATTCCATCATCACCATCTCTTTGGCCGATCGTATGCTTTCACTTGGTTGTTTTACCCTTGCCTGAGGAACATCTGCGATGAGTGGTTTTATTAGCCAGCCTCTTGACCATTACATGTTTTGAGTAGTTCCATCATTACTGGAATTAGTTTCTATCCTTTTATACTAGTCGTTCCTTTAGGTGGAGTCCCCTTTTAGCTCTTTTCAGACTCCAAAAATATGAAAATATTGTCGAGTACTTGTCATTTCAAACTCATTAAAGTAAATTAATTGACGTCTAGCCCGGACTGAGATATACTATTGTACGAAAAAGGAACACCTTAGTCAAACATGGCTAGGAGGTTCTCTCGAATATTGTTTTCTACCTTTTCGGATTCGAGAGACAAATTATGAAAAGGGACATAATGGAGTTTTCTTTTTCGTCTCTTTTTCAAAATCTCTAAATATGAAAAAGATATCGAGTTATTCTTTTGTTGGGCTCATTAAAAACTTTTTACGACGAAGGGCTCGTCACCATGACGAGACCAAGTTTCTACTTGCTAGGGCTCGTAAAACTTACTAGGATGGATTCATCCGAAGGATGGACTTATATGACAAGCATATCGTATCCTCTTCAAGCTTGTTAAAAAATAAATAGGTACTCGCTAGAAATAGCGGGGAAAAAGTGAAGATGAAACATCCTTTGTATAGGCAGCGTGTCGCTCTCGAACATGACACTCTTCTGCATCTTGTGTCGGGTTTGGGATATCCTTGCTCAGTCACTTGTCCTTCCAGGTTTGGGTTATCCATTTTACCTCTCATCTAACTATTCCACTTCGTCATCATTACCCTTAGTCCTATATTGAGTCTAATGCTGCCACACTCTTGAGTCGTGTCACCAATATGTTCAAGAGAACTCCAATCTGAATTTATTTACCTATACATCATTTGAGTCATTGTTACAGTCTTGAAAATTATTCCACTTTATTCCTTGTTTAGTATCGATGATGAGGGAATCATTATGACCCTCCTTCAACGAGTCACTTCATGTCGACTTCAGCTCTTTGTCGAGGAAGATGACTTATAAATTCCAATTCAGTGCCTTAGAGCTTGCATGCCTTAATGGAAAGTTCTTTGCATCTAACGAAAGGTTTTCACTATTGGCCTTCAATTAGGTGATTCCACGAGAGTTTGAGTTTAGCTTCATTATCACATTCACAGATTGTATTGTCATACCTTAAGAGCCATTGTCATTATGGGTGGTTCCTCTCGTGCCTATTAACGGTCCACATCAATGGCCGATAATCAAGTGGTTTTCTAGCATGTTTTATTGCGACACATTCATTCACATGTTAGAATTTGTACTTTGATCGAGTCGGGATAGAGCGCAAACCCTGATTTTTATCTGATATGACTTAGGCTACGTGGAGTTATGTGTTATTCATGATTGTACACATGTTTCTGCTATACGAATGGTTGTGACCATACCATGGGACTTTACATTTATGATGATCCTTCTATATCGGATGGTTGTGTTCATGCCTTGGATCTTAGATTACATATGATCCCTCTATATTGGATGGTTGCACCCATACAATGGATCCTTTCATATAGTCCCTACTATCTAGATTGTTGCGTCCATACCGTGGATTCATGTTTTGACATCAGCTATGTATATGTATATGCATCCTTGATTTCTAGGTCTCCTAATAGTGTTTGTATTCATCCTTCCAAGAGCTCGTAAAGAATCTTAGCCATCACTCCTTGTTCTACCTTCATGCTTTAAGAGGTGTTATAGTGGCTACAACCACCCTCCAAAATTTTGGCCTACACCAATTTCAGAGCCTCCCTTGAGAGTTTCACTTGAGTACTGCACACACGCAGGTTCACTCTGTGAGCTCGTGTGAGTCCTCGAATTCGCCTTGCCTTTTCATTTCATCCATGTTTCTACATGTTGGTGTCTAAGTCATGCTTGTGACCATGTTATAGTTATTCGAAGTTTTCGCTTCATATGTGCTTGTTGTGTTCGATATGAAAGCATCTGTTGCACTCACACACAGAGTCACATTCACTATCATGCAAGCGTCATCTTGATCAATGAATAGTCAATCACGAGTGTCGAGCTTGTCACTTGCCCCGTCGGTCAGTCATGTTGAACATTTGTGTCTGGATGGTTTGAGTTGTTTCGTCGTCGAGTCATGTGAGTGTGCGTTTGCATGATCACCCATGCATCTTTCGATCGTTCACACACTTAGTCATTTTCGTTGAAGTCCTAATGACCAAACTCCCTCTGACAGTCGGACCATCACCCTGCCATCGATTCGATTGATTGTCAACCAGGACAACGCAGAAGCACCAAGCTAGTTTTTTCAAGCTACGTTGCCCGCAAGCAGTTCAATAAACGTCAATGTTGACCACCTAGACAGTCAGACCTGGTAGTCACCCCGGGACTGACACCCTTCAAAAATTGCGTAGAGGCCATTGACCTCACTCGCTTAACTGACTGCAGAAATTGCACAGACAGGTTGGACAAACACCAAGTGCCCGTCCCTGTCTCCTTCAGAAAATTGTGCAGTTTTCCCAGTCAGTCATTCGGACAGTCGACCCACTACTCATCCAAGAAATTGCGCAGTTTTCACAAGAAAGCCTTCTGTTGTACAACAGTCTTCTCAGCTTAGAAATTGCGCAGATATGATCAGCAGGGCGGCTTCCCAGCTTCAGTGCAATTTCCGTGCCAGAAGCTCCTAGCAGCAGATTGCCATTTCCCTCCAGGAATTGTACAGTTTCTTTTGCCAGTGACTGAGAAACCAGCTACCAGTTCCCTTTGGGAATTGTGCAATTTTGGCTGCTAGTGACCCCAACAGCCAACTGCCAGTTGCCTCTGGGAATTGCGCAATTTTGGCTGCCAATGAACCCAACAACCAACTTCTAGTTCCCTCTGGGAATTCGTAGTTTTGGCTGCCAGTCTCCCGAGTAGATCCTCCCAAAAACTGCACAATTTCTACCTTCTAACCCTTCATGCAGCCCAGCCTGTTCCTCTAGAAAATTGTGAAAATCTGGCTTTCCAGCCCCCGCTGCTTGTTCGTTCCAAAAATGCACAGAGCATGCCTGCCTTGCCTTCCTCCAGCCTAAGTTGTCCCTCCCAAAATTTGCGCAATTTTGCCTCCAAGTCGAGACAAACCTCGCAGGAAGTCACTTTTGAATCAAATTTCCTGTCTCCATCACTTAGTGACTCTTGTGCAGTTTTCATCAGTAGTGCCCGGGCCATCATCCTGCTTCACAACATTTCCACCTCTCCCAGTCACCTGCATCCGAAATGATCATGTGCCATGGTAGACTAGGAGGTTTTGGATTTGATGTCATCTCGTCATGAGTGACTGCAGGTACATGTACACCAACAAACATGATAAGACGAAGAATGGGATGAACGAAGGGAGCACATGTAGAAGGACAAGTTCACCAACGAATGAAGCATGCAAAGTAGACAAATGAGATGAACATGCACCTTTGCTAACATAAGAGCATGTCAAGCCTTCCAGCATGCAAGCAAGGAACATCATGCTAAAACTTCATCAAGTGAACCAAGGGCCATCAAAGACTCCATGCACTTCGCCATGCGGAGGTGAATCTATGATACACTATGAATACATCCATCACCCAACAGTGTTGTAGCTTGACATGCACTCCAGCAACAGCATGAATGTACTAGCACTATCATGTCAAGTCATGTCGAGTCATGTCGCCCACATGTCCACTATGGGCTATGTTGTCAATCAATGTGATGTAACGTGGAAGTCTAAGAGACCCACTTGTTGAAAAAAGAGTCATGTAAGTTGAAAAGTCATGGAAGCCAAACAGTCATAAGGGTAGTCAAACAACCACAAGGGTCAGTTTCACCCTTGGCTATAAATACCCCCTCATTTGTACATGCAAAGGACTTTTCACCTCATCTCCTCCCACATAGCCAAGAGAGTCTGTAATATTTTCTTTGAGGAGTAAGTAGTGGCTCCAATGCCCCGCACTCGAGGTTAGTGATGTATGGTGTAACGATGTGTCTTGGAACTTTTGCTTAATTCAGAATCCTACTAACAGGCCATCACGTTTTCACACATGTATTGTATTTGTTGTAAGACTGATCTTTAACACTTGTAATGCATGTTGCTTTAACCTGTGTTCTACATCTGAACTGTTTCATTTTTTGTAATGCATAATCTATTAATGGAAATGTGTTGTATATGCTGTTAACATTGTCTTGCCTGTGTAGACTTCTCTCTCGAACATCAGACAAACCTTTCAAATGAAGCTTGATGTAACAACCGTTGCGCTCGTTTGGACTGATCCATTGATTGTTGTATGTGTTATCTTACCTTGTGTGTTGTGACTTCCACATCCATGTGGATTGCTCCTCCGGAAGTTGCGCATATCCTATTGTGTTGTCTGTTCCTAGCAGTGTTGGGACTACTCCCAATCGACCTAGAAGTCACTCTCACCCTCTCCCTCGATAGTGAAAGAACCATTGACACAAGGGACACTTACACTCACCAAGCACGTGAACCTCACTTCTCGAAGACAAAGAAAACCACTCTCCTATGCTGACAAGCAAGAGTTGAGTCAGATCTTTAAGATAATGGCAATTAGGCCATCGTACTGGATGGGACTCCTACACCAAATGGTGTGAGGTCTAGTTGGGACTTCATACTAGGGAGATCCTCTGATGTCGGTGGGTCCAACGCCATCAACATTTTGGCGCTAGAAGGAGGGACAAATGACAAGCTGAGTCCTCACATCTGTTTTGAATCTCTACACATCTATCATGACTAACTACCGAGTTGCTCTTTTGGAATGTACGTCTTATGGATACGATTTTGTCATCTCGTAATAGCTCTCAGACAACTTCTCACAAAAATTTTGATGGTGGAGGCTACATAGCCTTGGTTAGGCATGCTGTCAGCGTTGCAAGCTCAGGTGAAAGACATGGATTCTTTGAAGAATACATGAGTTGCGCGTTGTTCGTCTACACACATTAAGGGCACCCCATGCATTGGTGTGACACGTTACCAAAAATTCTATTCATTCTCTTGCTCATCTGGTCATAGAGATAGACCGTGCTTTCGATCACTTTAACTGGAAAGCACTTGATCAAGAAATTCTGAAATTACGAAAAGCACCTGATGAGTCCCTTGATTAGTTTTACACATGCTTTTGTAATCTTGCATATCGATTCCCTGAAGATGAAATTGACTAGGAATTTATTTATGGAAGATTTGAGTATCTTCTTCACATATCCGAACCTTGCTCAGCACACTTTGGTGATGGAGCTATGCAATCACAGGCAGGCACATTCATTGTCACAAGTGACTGTTTGCCTTCACCTCATCAAATAGCTCCACCACCACAAATTGATGTGGGAGATCATGCACATGCCTTTGTTGAACTGTCACACTCTCCCACCCCACCTGCTCTTGAAATTTGCACAGACTTAGATTGCAAGCATGTTGGTTGTCACGTGGACTCTTTCCCTCGACCTCCGTCCTTGCATTCTATTGATCTTTTGGATTGTATTGTCTTGTGTTCTCCCGTTTTGGACTCCTCACCTATTGTGAATGAGGATCAAGTTGTCAATGGAGTTAGTATTATGCACCCAACCTGCACCATCATTCATGATGAGTGTGTGTAGGAATATAAAGAAGAACCCATGGTGAAGGATGACTCCCTTCCAGCCTCCCCTCATCCGCTTCATCCTAACATCCCTTATGATTCTTCCATTGTTGATTTCCCCGGTGAAAACCCATTTCCGGATGTTTATACTTTCGATAATTCACAAGACACCTCAGCTATCAGTCTATCATTACAGTGCGGAGAGGACAAATCTTCCTCAGATCACAATGTTGATGCAACCATTGTTAATCTGTCCAAGACACTGGTCTACCATGATCTATCTGTCAACGAAGTTGAAACCCCACAGACTATCGAGGCACTTCAGCTCAAGCTGATGGTTATGTCAGGCCCTCGCTGTCCTGAGGTTGGTTTCACTTCTGGTAAGGAAATTGTTGAAACACTCAAGACTCCTCATCACTCTCTGCTTTGCATTGAATATCAACCAAACACCCAGATTTCACTTCCTCCACTCAAGCTACACGATCCCATCTCTCATAAGTTGGAGGAATCTTACACATCAAGCACACATGCACAAAAAAGTGGCCAACCTTTCTCACATTTTCCTGCACGTCACAATTAAGAGAATGCACACACTCAAAATTTGCATGCAGTGTAGCACAACACCGTGGCAACTCCACAGATTGAATCTCATGCGCGTTCACTCATCTCTGTTATATGGTCGCTCATAAACTCGGAGTGTGTTTCTCTTCATTGTTATATCTTTCATGTTTGCTAGTTCACATAGCTGTCTTGTTCGTGAACCATGCCTTCACCAACATGAGTCAACCAATGTGCCAGTGGCTGCATTGGAAGTATCACCTCACATGAGATGGCCCATGCATTGTTAGCTTAGGAGTAGGAGTAGTGTTTGTTTTTTCGCTTGTATTTGTTTTCTGGTTTGCATGATTGTTTGCTTGCTGACTTGGTTGCTTTGCTTGCTTCTTGTTGTTTTCAAATTGTTTTCTTTGCTTACTATTTTTGTTTAAGTTGTTTTGTATGCTTGGTATATTACTATTTTTGTTTCTGGAAATAAGTGTTGCCAACTACTACATTCTAGATTTTGAATAGAGTATGTGGTTGAAATTTGAGGAAAACTCGTGACACTGCAGCACTTGGCCAGTCTTGTGCCCACCTTCTCTGTGCTTGGTTGTCACCTTCAGCTTACGAAGTCCTAATGGAAAATATGAACCATCTTCAAGGGAAGTTTTGGTCCAACCGTGAACCTATGCCCACACTGGGAAGCCCCATGCCTATACTCAACCTTCTGCTCACAAGCTCATCCAACTAGTAGAAAAGGAGAAGGGGAAAATCTAAACGAGCAAACCTATGTCAGAGGTCTTACATGCTTCTCTAAAGGAATAACCTCTTCTACTCTCAATAAGTTGAGATCCCTCTTCCACCCCAAAATAAATAAGTGCCTATGCATAGTCCTCTTGAAAAATACAAAGTTGAAAGAAGAGAAAGGCTTCCTACGTAGAGAGGTGAAGCATGCAACTCCAATGGGGTACTGACTAGGATTGTTGGTAGTGGAGCAATGTCTGTGTTCCTGCGTGACCCCATTGGGGTACTTTGCAGACCTGCTGGTAGCGAAGCAACACCAAAGATGAAAACTTATACTCTAAATATCTTCAACTTGCGAGCTAAATTACCCTTCCCGGATTTGAAACACTAAGATCTAAGCTGAAATTTTGATTGTGTTTGACTGAGTTGGCAAAGGGTGAACCATGTATGTCCATGGGGTAAGTTGGGAAGCTGAAGTAATCTGCACATCGATTCAATACTCCCTGAAATACCAAGGCCCTGTGATAGCAATGAACTGAAACAGAGAAGCTGGAGTTCTACCAGTGTGTTGACAAGTGTTTTAGCGGCTACAACCACCCTCCAAAATTTTGGCCTGCGCCAATTTCAAAGCCTCCCTTGAGAGTTTCACTTGATGACTACACACATGCGAGTTCACTCTGTGAGCTTGTGTGAGTCCTCGCATCCGCCTTTCTTGTTCATTTCATTCCAGTTTCTACATGCTAGTGTCTAAGTCATGCTTGTGACCATGTTCTAGTTATGCTCAAAGTCTTCGCTTCGCATGTGCTTGTTGTGTTCACTATGAAAGCATATGTCACACTCACACATAGAGTCACGTTCACTGTCGCGCAAGCATCGTCTCGATCAATGAACGGTCAATCAAGAGTGTTGCACTTGTCACTTGCACCATCGGTCAGTCATGTTGAACATGTGTGTCTGGATGGTTTGATTCGTTTCATCGTCGAGTCGAGTGTGTGTGCGTTTCCATGATCACCTATGCATCTTTCAATCGTTCACACACTTAGTCATTTTTGTTGAAGTCCTGATGACCAGACTCCCCTCTGATAGCCGGACCATCACCCCGCCATCAACTCGATCGATTGTCAACCAAGACAACGCAAAAGCACAAAACTAGTATTTTCAAGTTGTGCTACCCGCAAGCAGTTCAATCAAATTCCATGTTGACCACTCGAACAGCGGACTCGACAATCACCCCGAGACTGACACCCTTCAAAAATTACGCAGAGGCCACTGAACTCACTTACTCAACTGACTATGGAAATTGCTTAGACAGGTCAGACAGAAAACAAGTACCTGTCCCTGTCTCCTTCAGAAAATTGCCCTATTTTCCCAGTCAGTCATCCAGATAGTCAACTGGCTGCTCATCCAAGAAATTGCGTAGTTTTCATGAGCAGGCCTTCTGTTGTCCATCAGTCCGCTCAACTTAGAAATTGTGCAGAGATGATCAGCAGGCTAGCTTCCCAGCTTCAGTGCCATTTCCTCGCCAACAGCTCCTAGTAGAAGACTGCGAGTTCCCTCCAAGAATTGCATAGTTTCTGCTACGAGTGACTGAGCAACCAACTGTCGGTTCCCTCTGGGAATTGCATAATTTTGGCTGCCAGTGACCCCAGTAGCCAACTAGTAGTTCCCTCTGGGAATTGCGTAGTTTTGGCTGTCAATGACCCCAACAGCCAACTGTCAGTTCCCTATGGGAATTGCGCAGTTTTGGCTGCCAGTCTCCCGGGCAATTCCTCCCAAAAACTGTGCAATTTTTGCTTGTTGACACTTCATGCAACCCGACTCGTTCTTCTGGAAAATTTCACAAATCTAGCTGTCCATCCCCCACTGCCCGTTTGTTCTGAGAAATGTGCAAAGAATACCTGCCTTGCCTTCCTTTAGCCTAGGTTGTCCCTCCAAAAATTTGTGCAGTTTTGCCTCTGAGTCGAGCCAGACCTCGCAGGCAATCACTGTTGACTCAAATTGCCATATCCATCACTCAATGACTCTTGAGCAGTTTTCGTCAGCAATACCCAGAGCCGTCATCCTGCTTCACAACCTTGTTACCTTTCTCAGTCACCTGCATCCAAAATCATCATGTGCCATGGTAGACTAGGAGGTTTTGGATTTGATGTCATCTCATCATGAGTGACTGCAGGTATAGGTACAACGACAAACATGGCAAGACAATGAATGGGGTGAATGAAGGGAGCACATGCAGAAGGACAGGTTCACCAATGAACGAATGAATGAAGCATGTGAAGCAGATGAACGCGATGAACATGCACCTTCGTGAATAGATGAGCCTGTCAAGCTTTCCAACATGCAAGCAACGAACAACATGCTAAATCTTCATCAAGCAAACCAAAGACCATCAAAGACTTTGTGCACTTCACCATGTGGAGGTGAAGTTATGATACACCATGAAGACATCCATCACACAACAACACTATAGCTCGACATGCACTCCAGCAGCAGCACGAATGTACTAGCATTGTCATGTCAAGTCATGTCGAGTCATGTTGCCCACATGTCCATTATGGGCTATGTTGTCAATCAATGTGATGTAACATGGAAGTCCAAGGGGCCCACTTGTTGAACAAAGAGTCATGTAAGTCGAAAATTCATGGAAGCCAAACGGTCATGAGGGTAGTCAAATAGCCATAAGGGTCAGTTTCACCCTTGGCTATAAATACCCCCTCATTTGTACATGCAAAGGAATTTTCACCTTAGCTCCTCCCACATAGCCAAGAGAGTTTGTAATTTTTTCTTTGAGGAGTAAGTAGTGGCCCCAACACCCCACACTCAGGGTTAGTGATGTATGGTGTAACGATTTGTCTTGGAACTTTCGCTTAATTCAAAAGCCGGCTAACAGGCAAACACATTTTCACACATGTATTGTATATGTTGTAATACTAATATTTAACACTTGTAATGCATGTTGCTTTAACTTGTGTTCTACATTTGAAATATTTCATTTGTTGCAATGCATAATGTATTATGGAAATGTGTTATATATGTTGTTAACGTTGGGTCGCCCATGTAGATTTCTCTCCCAGACATCAAACAGACCTTTCACATGAAGTTTGATGTAACAACCATTGTGTTTGGACTGATCCATTGAGTGTTGTACGTGTTATATTACCTTGTATGTTGTGACTGTTGCATCCGTGTGACCTACTCCTCTAGAATATGTGCATGTCTTGTTGTGTTGTGTGTTCCTAGCAGAGTTGGGACTTCTCCCAATCAACCTGGAACTCACTCTCACCCTTTCCCTCGACAGTGAAAGAACCATTGACACAAGTGACACTTACACTCACCAGGCACGTGAACCTCACTTATCGAAGACAAAGCAAACCACTCTCCTATGCTGACAAGCAAGAGTTGAGGCAGATCTTTAAGATAATGGCAACTGGGCCATCGTATCAGATGAGACTCCTACACCAAACGATGTGAGGTCTAGTTGGGACTTCATACCGGGGAGATCCCCTGATGTTGGCGGGTCAAGCACCGTCAATAAGGGGCATTTGTTACACAGTATTTTGTCACACCTCTTGCACTTCCCTGTGACATACCCGGAAGTGCTCGAAACATGGCCATAATGCAGTGTACCCATTCATATATGTAATTTAGATCCTCCCTAAGACATTGATTGGAAAATTCCTCAAGCTTCCCCCGAAGGAAATAGCTCTTAAACCCTAATTTGAGGATCATTACTCTTATGAGGCCCAAAACCGCAATGATCACATGTGCACTATACTTGACCCACGATGGCATCACTCTATTTACTTGTATACCCACGATGATCCCAAAAAGGAAATTTTCCCAAAGCTTCATGATATAGAAGCTTCTAGAGTGGTGAGCTAGAGGTTGTTTGACATAGATGAGATCGAATTCTCCAAACTTTTCCTCTTGGCCTTATCGTTATGAGCTACCTCATTGAGATAAGGGCCCAATCCTCTCTTTTGAGAGATCCTAACTCCCTTTCCCAACCTATATATTCATCCTCTCCCATTCCCAAATGGTTGGTCAGGTTAGAGGCTGGGTTGGTCTATGTCTATTTGCACCCTTATGCTAAGATTTTGCCTAGAGGCTATTAATTTGAATTGGAGAAGGAGTGATTGGAGAGTTCTTGGCTTGGAATTGGATTACCACTCAAGGAGAGCCTATAAACATCAAGGCTTTGGTTGTAAGCTTCCCTTTATTTTCTAATGATATATAACTGTTGGTTCATCTTCCCAAAATGTATATGTTCATGTATCATTTAGCTTGACATTCCTTGATCAGATAAGTAGGTTGCTATTGGATTTTCTATTTGTTTTGGCATGCCTTGTTGTGCATTGATCACTTGTGAAGGTGCATAAACACTAAGAGATGTGGGAACATGCCCATGACACAAGCGGTTTGGGGTCCTCAACAAAGGAAATTGGAATAGCATCAAAACGAGGTAGGTCATCTCCTTTGTTCTTCTTTTCAATTGTAATCTAGGAAGATGTCTAGTTGATTGTCACTTCAGTTGCTAGACCCACTCATTGGGCTAGCGGGATCATCTCTGTCCCTCGAGAAGATTAACCTTGTCAACACTGATACAATTAAATTGCTTGCTTTTATCCACTGGGGCTTCCAATAGCAAGTGCATATAGGTTTGATGTGAACTCGACAATAGAGGAGAAAAATAGTGATAAGATTTGAAGTAGCAAATTGACAAATGTAGAGTGTGTTCCAAAAGTCTTTGATTTCGGACAAATAGACAAACACATTGAACATAAAGTTATTGGCTTAAACTATTAATTAATAATTGGAAGCATTAGTTGGTGAATACTTTTGTCATAAATCATGGATGCAGAAGACCATTTCTGTTTATAAAAATTGCTATCTTTGCTTTTGTATATTGTGAGTATTGATATCTGATATACACATAAACCAAAGTTTTCATTGTGGAAACTTTAATAAGCGAAAACAACTAACTAACTAATTAATATGTAATTTCATGGGGAAAGGAGGTATGCGTAAGAAATGTGTGAAGGAAATGTGTACGGAGATACAAAATATGTCAAAAGAGATTTTTTGTTGCTTGCTTGGCATTGGAAATGTAACTAAGTTTAGTCTTCATAATTATCATTTCACTTGTATCAATATGTATTTCATGTAAAAGAAAAAAAATATTATTTTTATTAGTCAAAGCATGTTCTTCATGCTTGTAGGGTTATTTGAGTCAAAAGAAAATTTTATTATGAGTCATTAACTCAAAGTCCCATTTGGAATCTCTGAAAGAAAAGAAAAGAAACTTATTCTTGCATCAATGTGTATTCACAAGACCAAGTCAAGCCCCCAGATGGACAATTCCTCCAACCCATAAGTTGTTTCTCTTCATATGGTCAAACAAGTATATATTGGCACATGTGCTACACATTTTGGTAATCACTTTGATTTTGTGTGAAAGCAAGAGAGAAAATACCAATGAAGTAAAAGGAAGGAGAAGAAGATATAAGGAGAAAATAAGTGAACTTGTTTTCCCTAATTCTATCACACGTGAATTACCTACGTTTTTTCAGAAGATGTTATAGAGACGAGATTTCAGGGGCCAAATTTTCATGGGATGACTAGAATTCAAAAACTTGACCATCTTTGACTTTGTTGACTTTGACTTGATGTAGGAGACTTGGAGGAGGGCTGACTTGGGTTCATTGTGAAAATATTGGTATTGGTCTTATGTCTTGGATATCTCATTTTGATCTGATTCTATAAGAATATGATTGTTTAGGTTTTCCCCCTTGTGTAGTTTTTTCCTAGCTTGGAACCTACATCTTTGTGTAATTTGTCTCTTGTGATCTTCATGTTTTGGTAATTATTTGATGAAGAAAAACATAATAAAGATATAATAAGCCAATAAATATTCACAATCAATTATCATGTAAGAGAAATCAACCCTTATCTTCTAGCCTATTCGTTTCTCAACTCTCTGTGTAGCAAGTTGGAACTCGTTGTGACAGTTAACTTTGTACCAAAGTCTTCAAAATCGTGTGTCACATTATTCGTAAATAAAATTTGGTTCAACCTTTTTTTGTACTTTAATATAAAATAAAATGAATTGACATCGACAAAGTGGTGGGGAGCAGCTTAGCCACCAAGTCGATTCATGGTAGAGGTAACTAAGCAAGTATGTTCATAATATTTATTTGTGATTGTCCTTGTATAATTTTCTGTTTACAGTTATTATTGACAGTTTCTAAGCTAATTGTCATAATCACAAATGATTCATAATTATTCTATATTATAAATTTATGTTTCTTATGACATGTATAATCTAAAAGCAAGAGAAAAATGTAGAGTAAATGGACATGATGGTTTTGGAATTTCGAGCCTTTTTTATCATTACTTCTCGTAAACATTGGCTTTGATATCTTCAATTTCTATCTATTAAGAATGTCATATGTAATAATTTTCACACAAGAAATAGTAAAATTTGGTGACTGTGACTCGAGAGGAGAATTGCAAAGTTAAACAATACTGAGAGTGAAAATGGGTAGGAGAGAAAGGAAATAAGTTATTTGCACTCATATGATTAACTAATTTGTTCATATAGATGAGAACTTTCACTATTAGTCTACCTATTAGTGGTCTGTGAAACTATCAATGGAAAAGAAAAGAAGCAATGACATTTACAGTAGCATATTGACAAATGTTGTAATGAATAAGTGATTGAAATTATTTGAAGCAAATAGTTTCCTGAGCTCAAAACTGTGCAGGGTCAACATTATTCAACAATTCATTTCCTCAACTTCTCAGGTTCTTTCCCATCTTTCTCTTCTAAATTTTTCTTTCTTTACGCGGTCATCTAAGGATTTCTATTGGATTTTCCTCACTCGATGAACACAGGAACTACAATGAATGTCCCAAAATCCATTCTCTATTTGCTTTCTTACTGATACAAAACAAATTGTATATTTGACTATGCTAATCTAATTTTCAATCAATTAGTTTTATAGTTAGTCAATTTGTCCAGTAATAAAAGATTCATTATGATGCCATGTCTTTGACAACTTACCCTATTAACCTAAATTGAATACGAACAAAGAACCAATGCAATTTTCATATCTCATAATGTCCAAGAAAATAGTTTGTTTAAATATTTGTCTAATTCAAAATGTGTTTGCATGGTAGATCATTTACAAGAGTTATAGAGAACCAAAAATCAAGAACTAATAATGGATACTAAAAAAATTGCTCAAAAAACTAGCATTAATAGGGAAGAAATATACAAGCAAAGAGGCATAAATCCTACACAACAATCTGCATCTTCCACACTCGATACTAGTGCAGCTTCATCCTCCATTCAAAGAAAGAGAAAACCTACTGCCACTGGAAAATTGGTTCATGGTGAGATATTAGCTGGTGGAGATGGAGAAGATCCTCTTCAGAGATTCACTCCAAACAAAGTGCATATGGTTCAAATAGACAAATCCAAAAGTCCCACAAAAATAGAAAGTATTGAACAAGATATAGGCGTGGAAAATAAAAATGGTGTACCACTTGATTGGGTTAGCTCATGTTTAGCAAAGAATCAGAAAATAATGGAGCAAATTGCACAAGAGGTCATTATTTTCGATGAATGTCGTGTCACATTGAAAATGTAAAATATGACAAGGGCAACAAAAAATTGAGAATTGAAAAAGTAAAAGTTCATAATAAAAATGTTATTTATCAAGAACAAATGGATATTGATGTGTTTGGTGTTGGAGCCAAGTGGCTTATGGTATTCCATTAATCTATTGTTCAAGAAATTGCACAATTTATTGATGAACATGAAGTAGAGAAACTAAGAATAAAAAATGAAAACAAAATAATATATATATATATATATATATATATATATAGATATATAGATATATATTACATTCTAAATATGGGTCCATTTTTAATGACTCCACTAGAAATACAGACACCACAATTGCCATTTTTTGCTCCTGCTACACTACATAGATCTAATAAAGTTGTCAATATGCTTATGCAGTGGAATCGTATATCATTAATAACATATTCCAAAGATTGAAAATTATTTATCATTCATTACTAAGAATTTTTCGATTTATCGTGTTTACAATAAGAAATTAAGACATTTGTGGATTTGGTTAATAGTAATCTTAAGCTAGACAAGCAATTTGTTGACAATGATTTACTTACTTTTAGTTAGAGGCTTGAATTACTCTCTGATATAGAGAAATAAAACAAAGGACTTCCATATGTTAATCGAATAAAGCAAGTGGAAGGTGGATGGTCTAAGAAATTAGTACACTACAGGTTATCATTTCTAAATGTGATAGCATAAACACTAGAAGAGGTGATGTCTTTATGAAGGCGGTAAAGATTATACAAGACCTAAAAAAATCCATGCACCATACACAATTATGAGTTAATTTCAAGAGACATGTTGTTATGCAACCAACTCACAAAATAGAATAAGAGATAGATTAACGACTTCAAAATTAGCCTCTTTGAGGGGGAAACCTCCTTTACATTACATAAATGAACAATTCTTAGATGATTGAAATGACAAAACCTTCTTCCTATATATAGGAGTCTAAGGGTTCACAATATAATCAGAGTCGACATAACAATAATATTTTAAGGGAACAATAATAACAATAGTGGGCTTCTATGGGGCACAATAATAACAATGTGGGGACAACATGGGAACAACAATAACAATAAGGGCTATAATGACAATAATAATGGGGGAATGCACTAGTATTATGGGGACCTAACATGCCCCTCTCCTTCAAAAAGGTGTTGTCCTCAACGCTTGAGGAGTTTTGGATTCTTTTGTAGAAAATTTTCATCCTTCCATGTGGAATCTTCAACGGATAAGTTTTTAAAAATCTTGAGTGCCCTCCTAACAAAGAGGTGTGCAATTCTAGAAGAATATTTTGTTTGGTTTGGCAATTCTTACAGAGGTATAAGTGATCTTTGTACCATAACAAATCATTTTTCCATCTAAATGTGTCATATGTACTGGGATCTTGTTGCAACTTTTGAATGAGTACCCACACTTATTCGTCATTCTTACATTCATCCCTTACTTCATTTATCCAATCTGGCTGGATAATAGAAATGGCACAAAGCAATGCTTCCACATCCTCATCCTTTCTTGAGAGTGCATCTGCAACAACATTTTTCTTCCCTTTTTTGTAGATGATTTCAAAGTCATAGCCCAACATCTTTGTGACCCATTTTTGTTGATCTTCTGAAGATAATCATTGTTCTAAAAAGTATTTAAGACTATCAAGATCTGTTTTTACCTTGAAGTATCTTCCCATTAGGTAAGGTCGCCATTTCTTAAGTGTATGTAGTATTTCCAACATTTCCTTCTGTTAACAGTGCTGGACCCACCAACATGTCAAGGGGATCTCCCTGGTAAGAAGTCCCAATTAGACCTTAGACCGTTTGGTGTAGGAGTCCGAACAGTGGGTCGTAAGGTAATGCCTTGATCGCGATGTCGCACAGAGGCAAGTAAGATAACTTTGTCAGTGGCAAGGGTGTGACCGCTATAGTGAGTCAAGGAAGGTGAATGAGAGGTTCTAACAGAAGTGGGTTGCGATGAGTGCGCCCCTTGACAACCTGTATCAGTACTCAGCTGGGAAGGGAACACACAAGCACAGATGCATCACAAGTTAGAAATCATATCAGTCGACAATCCAAAGTGATGGTTAAACCAACAGCACATCTGCAACAACATTCATATAATTGCATACGAAGCAGTTCATACACAAATATGTAAGTTAAACAACATACACCATTAAAGCAATCGGAGCAGTCCAAATACAATAACAACATATGCATGAAAATTTTTTGGCTCTTATTATATAAAGAAGTGTAAGCTCCAATCATACAATACATCCATGTAAACCTGTTAGCCCTAACAGTGAAACGTTACAGCCACATCTGCCTGCTCCTCTAAAGAGATGAACTAGCTCCGTGTAATGGAGAAGCCAAGGCACGTTACAATACTGTCCAAGCCCTTTCCAAGATAGTCTTATTAGAAGCTTCGCTGACCAAAAGCATGTACAATGAGTTATGAGGGACTATTTATAGCGAAGGGTGGGGTGGCCCTTGAAATTCCCCTTTGTGACTGTTCAAATACCATCATGACTCTTCACCTACTCTATGACTATTACATTCACTATTGGCACTTGACTTACACTTGACATGACTCAACATTACAATGCACATGTACCCATGTGAACATAATGGCTTGAGCAAGCCAAGCTAGACATCACTCTGACTTAGACAACTATAGAAGTCCAACTGCTCAACATCTTCATGTTGTTCAACAGTAACATATTGATGCTAAGCTCTATAGTCTCTGATAGTGTCTATGTGTTCTGCGGTCCATCTGAAACCTGACCTTCGCCTACATAGCATCCGAGTACACTACTTGGGCTCCTCTATCCAACTCATTTGATAGCATGCACATCATTGTATTCAATGTGGTCAGACCAGCAACATACTTGTGCATGATGTCTGCACTGATAGGCAAGTCTAGGTTGGTGGCGATGCACATTAACTTATGAATCAAGCTCTAGTCGGACCTACTTCTTGTTCTTCGCCTGGGCGAGAGTCCCAAGTGATGGGATCGCATGTTTGCACATCAAAACATCCATGCTCTTGAATACTCGTGCATGAGAAGCCTGTATGCTAGTGATGAGCTGCGGGAGGTCCTCATAATTCCAGATTTGACTCCGAACACATGCTTTCAACTTGACTGCATTTTCCCTCATCATCTTTGGCAAGTGAAGTGGGGATCCCTTGTACTTCATCGTCCATGTTTACATGTCATCAACAACAGCATGTATTTTCGTCAAGATGCGTGCTCTCCTAGCACGTCACCCCTACCATCTGTTGGGATGGACGACCGCCTTCTGCACGGTACCAAACTTGGAGTACAATGCTCACATAACTATGTCAAGGGAAAATACTTCATATAGTATTTCCTTCTTTAATTCATCTTGAGCGGAAATTGTCACCAAGTCTCCTCCTTGCTTGGCCACCTGTAGTTCCTTCGCAATTCATTCATTCTCAGCTATAAGAAAATGGACACTTGAGCTAGTGGCTTTGGCATACACTCTGTTTGCATCAACCAAAGTAGCTGGATGCTTGTGCACATCAGTAACGATCACTTGTTCTTCAACTTGTGCAGGGGATGTTTGATCCTTCGAAGTTGACAATTTGTGAGACTGCACAACTCTATGTTGGGATTCATCAAATGAGATGTTGTGCATCTCTTCTTCCGATTGATCACCAAGGATCTTAGTGCCTCCTTGGTCATCTGAGACTTTCTCTTCTTCTAGATGCATTGAAGTGGGTGAGTCGACCTCTTTGTGGTGAGGCATGAGGTCGGTGTCCTATTCCAACTCCTGTTGCTCCATGTCTGCATCCAACTGTTGAAGTGCATGTTCTATCTCATGAGCAAAGTCTTTCCCCTACGATGGTTCACTCTGTTCGCCTGATGCCAACTTTTCAGATGAATTGACTACTTGTATGGGCACTGCTTCATCTATTTGCACGTGATGCACCCCCTGTTGTATCTGTTGTCGTTGTGCTTCCCTCTCATGTTTGCGCAGCTCTTGTTCCTTTTTTAGTTTCTCTCTCAACTCATGCAAATCCTTCTCTACTTCTTCCATTCTCTTCCTATCCTTTTGCCTTCGCGCGATTCGCTTGTCGCACTACTACCTCTTTGCCTATATAGCTATAGATGTTTTCTCTACAAGTGGATTTGCTCGAAACTTGTAGCTTTTCTCCCCCTCCATGCATTTGACAATATTCCTCTTCCCTTTGTCGCGCACTGGTATGCTCAGGTCTGCTACCACTATTTTTATTTATGCTACTATTGGTGCTCTCTGTGATGCTACTTCACACCGCTTCGCTAACCACTCCACATTGAATCCAATTGGTTCATTGGGTCTGGATAAATTGTAGAAATATCTCCATGGGTCCTCCTCGGCCCAATGAAACACCCCGTAGATCTAGTTGAATTGAACTCTCGTGCAATGATCCTTCATAATGCAATGTGGGTCATATGGATTGTAGCTTTGGAGGTTGAATGGGTATTTCTTCATCTATTCTACTTCGACATCCACTTGATTAATACTCTGGATCTCATATAACCCAATTCGCAATGGAAGAGTGTGCCAAGGTGCCTTCTTCTTCCATTACAGTCTAGTTGTCAATCCTACTAAGTTGTGATAGGATACTTCCTACATGACAAGTATGTCCAAGGAAAACTTTTGCAAAAAATGTGGAGGCTTCTCCGCACTAAACATTCGGATGAAAGTGTCATACAGTGAAGCATACAAATCTGCAATACCTATGAATGCCTCCATTGCTTCCTTTGACATGCAGGATGAATCTTGTTCAAATATCATTTCGTACAAAGGGACGACAAAATGATCAGACAGCTGGGTGATTACTCCTTTGAAGCTGCATTCGGACAACAACTTGAAATATGTGTTCACAGCAGTCTCCGTTGGTGACCATGCCCACTCCAAGCCTGGGAATTCATGATGGGCATAAACTGCATCTAGGATGTAGGCGGACATGTAAATCTATGCATGCATACCTCCGGGTGACTGTAGATCCTTCATGACTTGATCCTTCAGTTGATGAGCCAGTATGCCGGACTAGTTACATAGTTTCCTTCTCTAGCCACTTGGTCCAGTGCAACCACCCAACTCTGTGGGAAGGTTTTCGTGATTTCTTGGCCATATAGTTGATAAGAAAATATGATCAATTATTGGTACGCCTTCCTCAGTATCTTTGTATTATAGACTTGGTTGGGTGTCATCCTAAAACAAGTTGGCTCCTTTACCCAATACTTCAGAATGTCTCAGGAGTTAGCACTGTTGTTGGCCAAGCTGAATGGAATCTCCATGAAAGTCACGGGCTTTGACATATGATACATCTCATCATAATCATGTTCCCAGAAGGTCACAAGCTTCGTCCCA
Source organism: Pinus tabuliformis (assembly GCA_031772625.1). Taxonomy (NCBI): domain Eukaryota; kingdom Viridiplantae; phylum Streptophyta; class Pinopsida; order Pinales; family Pinaceae; genus Pinus; species Pinus tabuliformis. Next base: position 322,714,462 of record CM062808.1, on the reverse strand, counting down.
CTGACACTGCTCAAGGTCATCGTCTCGGGATCAGTGTGAGAGATGATCCAGTGTATCATGTTCGCGCATGGGAACATGGTATATTTGCATGCAATCTAGTATAAGTCAAACTTGTGAATGTTCGCATACACCTGACGGTCTTCGAGGTGTTCCCAAAAATGCCTGCAAATGTTTCATTTACTTCTTGCCACTTCAATTTGATGTCCTTGTCTAGATACAACTTTGTGTCTTCATAGATCGACAGACTAGAGGACACTTGCTCAATTGTTGCTCTAGCTGCATTTCCATGAGTGTCTTGAGATCATGTTCTCTTAGAAGCCATTGAGATAGATGAACACCTGAAATATCTGGAGATAAGAAACATGCGGGGCAAGAAATTTGTCAATGAAAACAAAGAAAATTTTAGGGAATGACGCAGCACATACCTGGGAAACTGACGAGAAAAATTGCACAATTCCTTCTGGGAGGTTGGGTGACTGGCTGCTAGAACTGCACAAAAGGCAGTCTGGGTTGTCTTGGAGGTAGGATTGGCTGCTGGATCTGTGCAATGTGCAATCCAACCTGGCTGCTGGCTACTGGGATTGTGCAATGCGCAATTCCAACTAGGAAGGATTGCAGGCCCAGGGATAGATTTGTGCAATTTCCTGTGCCAGCAGTCACTGTCCTCCAGAAATACACAAAACAATCTTGTAGGCTAGTGCTAGGAAAAAATACACATTTCTAGAGAGGAAGGTAGAGCCTTCCTTCCTGGATTGTGCAAAGCAGTCTTAGTGAGGCAGAGTTCGGGCCAAGGTTGGCCCAAGTCACCGACGGGCAACTGAAAGCAAATAAGACAGTGAATGCATGGCGACAATAAGTGAAAGAAGAAGTGAATGACAATTCATGAAAAACATGAATGAAAGATGTAGCAAACACATCAACTTGCATGTGGGTGAAGCTTTTCGCCGGTTGGGCAAACGTTCATGCAAAACAGTTTCATGCATGTGACAGCAATGAGATAGCAACAAAAACTGAAATAAAGCTAAGAAAAGCTAGTATACATGTAAACGACAGTAAGCATTCAAATAAATCAAGCCAACAACCCTCATACAAGTGAATAGACAAAAAGCGACAGAAATGTTGAAAAAGACAAGTTGAGCCCACTTACCCATGAATAGTTGAGTTGGATGCGTCGAAGAGTCCTTGATCTATTGTGGGATATCAAAGATCCAATATAATGTGAAAGAATGAGTTTTGATGCATCGAATAAATAAGTTTGGGCTCATGATGGGCATGCCATAAACTAGGAAAAAGCAACACTTGGAGGGAAACTTCTAAAACAACTTTGCATGTAACCCCCGACTACTAAAAATATCTCCCTGAATCATGGGATGCATTTTGCATGTTTCCTTTTGCTATTCCAGGAAGAAACAGTCATGCATGCATGCAAGTCAAGTTTCCTCGGTCTCGGGTGGAACTGGTCAACCAGACTACTCATGCATGCAGCTGCTCAACTGCTTGAGAAAAATGTGCATTTCTGGCTGGGAGGTGGGCTGACTACCCAGGGGGATTGCATAAATTTCTGGGCACAACAGTTGATTGCTACCCAGATTTGTGCAAATTCTGGGCTGAGCAGCCCTACTGGGGAAATTTGTGCAAATCCTGCTAGGAGTGTTGACTTGCAGGATTGCGCAAACCTAGAGTCCAGCAGGCTGCGAGAGAGGATTGCGCAATTTTTGGAGGGAAGGCTAGTTTCCCTCCAGCAATGTGCAATTTTCAAGGGGAAGGTACTCAGCCTGCGGCTGGACCAAGTCTAGGTGAACAACCCCTGAGGGGAATGGATCAAACTGTGATCGACGGACTGCCTTTGTGCATGCAAAAAACTAAAACTTGTGTACTTGACGAAGCAAGACAAAGTGTTGTGAAAGGTTGGTAGGGAGGCTCCAAAATGGGCTAATGCAAAATTTTGGAGGGTTGTTGCATCCGCTACAACACTTGGCGACACATTGGTAAAACTCCAGCTCTCTTAATGGACCTTGTTTGTGAAAAGCAAGTCTAACACCTCTGGAAGTATTGCTCAGTTCTCAGCTCATATTGGTTTCACACTACCTTGATTGTAAGATGTAGCATCTGCCAATCTCTTGGTCGATTGACACACATTCCAAGCCAAGGAAACACAGTTGTTTCGATTGGGGTTGAGAAGTATATAGGTGCACAAGCAGTATAGTCATCAAAGTCTTAGTTTCATCTCTAGTGTTGCTCCACTACTAGCAAGCCTCAACAGTACCCCAGTGGAGTCACATAGGAACACAAGCATGGCTCCATGGCCAACGAGCCTGGTCAGTACCCACGGTGGAGTTACTTGCATCACCTCCCTTGCACAGGAAGACTTTCTCTTATTTCGCCTTATTCATTTTAATTTTGAATTTTTTGACTTTTCATTTTTTTCATTTTTCATTTTTTCAACTATGTATAGCACTTATTCATTTCAGAGGTGGAAGAGGGATCTTGGCTTATTGAGAGAATAATAGGTTGTTCCAATAGAGAAGTAGTCTATTGTATCTCTGACGTGCCTGTTAAGGTTTTCCCCCTCACCTTACTCTACTTGACTGAGATGACAAAGGTTAGCCCAAAAACAACCGAATAGAGAAGGTAACACTAGTTAGCGTGCAAGTGTTGTGTTTTCACCGAGGTTCGCTTCGAACAATACGTATTTTCCTTCAACGTATCATGGACTGAAATTAACAATCTCTTCATATAGAGGCAAGATGACAGATAACCAAGTAGTGATAGCTATTCAAGCCCTCTTGTACTTCACTCAACTCGTTTCAAGAGTCATACATGATTTAACCTACGAACAAAACAAACGAACTAAAAAACATCAAAGCAAAGAAAAATTTGAAGAAAAAGTGAAATCAAAGCAAGTAAGAAAACAAGCAAGCAAACAAACAAGCGAACAAAGTGAAGCAAACAAGCATGCAAGAAAACTGACTGAAAGCAAACAATACTCCTACTCCTACAGTAATGGTGCATGGCCCGATCATGTGAAGTGATATTTCCATTGCAACCAACAGTGCATTGGTCAACCCATGTTGGTGAAGGCTTGGTCCGCGAGCAACCCAGTTGTGTGAACTAGAAAACAAGAAATATATAACAATGAAGACAACCACACTTTGTGTCTGATAGTGCCCGCAGGACATAATAGAGTGCAAGTGCATGACAAGCAGTCCATGGACTTATCATGGTGATGTGTGTCACTGCGTGAAAATTTGAAGCAGAAGAACACTCTTGACTAAGACATGCAGGCAAATGAAAGAAACAAGTGAGTGCATGCTGTCAGCCGGTGTTTTCTGACGAATAGACCAGCTTTCTACTTGCACACACACTTCGTGAATCTCCACATCGTTGGCTACTCAGCCTACCGGCTGACAGCATGCACTCACTTGAGAATTTTTGTGATCTCATTGAAGACACTTTCTATTATTTTGATCCAGACCATCTTGACCGAAAACTATTACAACAACGGAAGGCTCCACATGAATCGGTTATTGATTTTTGGCAGCTCTTCCATGACTTGCAGTTTTAAGCTCTGAGGAGCTAGATGAAATTTTCTTATCTTTGGGACCGGTTCGAGTATTGTCTTTAAAAATTTGCCCATCCCAAGAAGAAGCTTGAGATCAAGCCTCACTCAAAATTCTTCATTGATGAAGCTACGCAATCTCATGTGGATGTGTTCACTATCTCAATTGATTATCTGCCTCCCTCTCATTCAACAGCTCCACCACTGCCAAGTGATGTTGAATATCATGCTCACACACCTCTTCATATTTCACATTCTCCAACATCACTTCACTCAATTTTTGCGCAAATTTGGTTGTGATTCCTTCGAGTTCTCATATGCTTTTTGTTCTATGACCTCCATCTTCGGACTTAGGTGTTCTCCAGATGATGCTATCTTGTGTTCGTCCATTCTAAACTCTTCACTTGTTGTGAACGAGGACCATTGACAGAGTTGGTGTTGCACAACCAACATGTGCTTTCAGTCATGAAGAGTATGAGTGGGAGTTTGAGCATCAACACTTGGCAAAGGATGATTCCCTTCCATCTGAGCCCCCTCCGTTATTTCCTAAAATCTTTGGTGAACCTGCCATCCATGATTTTGCATGTGTGTCTTCATCCATGAATGCACCCATTGTTGACCACTCACATGACTCGCAGGATGTTGGCCCATCATTCGACAATGGAAAGGATAAGCTATTCATTGAAAGGATAAGCTATTCATGCTGTCAGCCGGTAGGCTGAATAGCCAACGATGTGGAGATTCACGAAGTGTGTGTGCAAGTAGAAAGCTGGTCTATTCGTCAGAAAACCCATCTTCCTCATGAAGCATGGAAAGAAAGGAATGTAATTACGAAGGCTAGGCCACTTCGCCTTCACCATCATCCATGAAAGTGGACAACAGATTGAAAAACTCCGCCATGAGGGAGACATCTTCATGATTCGAAAAACATCGCGGGGGAAGAAAAGTACAAGACTCCATGAAAGGTATGCAAAGGTTCAAAACTCGATGAGAGGGCACAACTTGTCATCTAGCCCTCCTTCTAACGCTAGAAATGTTGACGGTGTTGGACCCGCCAACATGTCAAGGGGATCTCCCTGATAAGAAGTCCCAATTAGATCTCAGATCGTTTGGTGTAAGAGTCCCAACAGTGGTTCGTAAGGTAATGCCTTGACCATGATGTCACATAGAGGCAAGTAAGATAACTCTGTCAGTAGCAAGGGTGTGATCATTGTAGTGAGTCAAGGAAGGTGAATGAGAGGTTCTAACACAAGTGGGTTGGGATGAGTGCACCCCTTGAAAACTTATATCAGTACTCAGTTGGGAATGGAACACACGAGTGAAGATGCATCACAAGCTGGAAAGAAGATCAGTCGAAAATCCAAAGTGATGGTTAAACCAATAGCACATCTGCAACAAGATTCATATAATTGCATACAAAGCAGTTCATACACAAATACGTAAGTTAAACAACATACACCATTAAAGCAGCCGGAGCAGTCCAACTACAATAACAATATATGCATGAAAATGTGTTGGCTCTTATTATATAAAAAAGTGTAAGTTCCAATCATACAATACATCCATGTAAACTTGCTAGGCCCAATAGAGAAACGTTACAACCACATCCTTTTGCTCCTCCAAAGAGATGAACTAGATCTGTGCAGTGGAGAAGCCAAGGAGCGTTACAATATTGTCCAAGCTCTTTCCAAGATAGTCTTATTAGAAGCCTGGCTAACCAAAATCCTGTACAATGATTTATGAGGGACTATTTATAGAAAATGGTGGGGTGGCCCTTGACATTCCCCTTTGTGACTGTTCAACTACCCTCATGACTCTTCACCTACTCTATGACTGTTACATTCACTATTGACACTTGACTTACACTTGACATGATTCAACATTACAATGCACATGTACCCATCTGACACAATGGCTTGAGCAAGCAAAAGTAGACATCACTCTGACTTAGACAACTATAGAAGTCTAATCGGTCAACATCCTCATGTTGATCAACAGTAACATATTGATGCCAAGCTTCGTAGTCTCTAATAGTGTCCGTGTGTTCCACGGTGACATCCAGTTGAAACTTGACCTTCGCCTCCATATCATCCGGGTACACTTCTCGGGATCCTCTATCCAACTCATTTGATAGCATGAACATCATTGTCTTCAATGTGGCTGGACTAGCAACATACTTATGCATGATGTCTACACTGATAGGCAAGTCTAGGATTGTGGCGATGCGCATCAAGTCGTCAAAGGATGAGTCAAGCTCTAGTTGGACCTATTTCTTGGTCTTCACCTGGGTGAGAGTCCCAAGTGATGGGATCACATGTGTGTGCACCACAACATCCATGCTCTTGAATACTTGTGCATGAGAAGCTTGTATGCTAGTGATGAGTTGCGGGAGGTCCTCATAGTTCTGGATCTGACTCTAGATACGTGCTTTCAGCTCAACAACATTTGGCCTCATCATATTTGGAAAGTGAAGTGGGGATCCCTTGTACTTTATCATCCATGTTTTCATGTCATCAACAGCAACATGTATGTTCGTCAAGATGCATGCTCTCCTAGCACATCGTTGCTTCCATCTGTTGAGATGGATGACCGCCTTGTGCACGGTACCAAACTTGGAGTACAATGCTCGCATAACTGTGTCAAGGGACAATACTTCATCTAGTATTGCCTTCTTCAATTTAGCTCGGGCGGACATTGTCACCAAGTCTCCTCCTTGCTTGGCCACCTATAGTTCCTTCGCCATTCACTCATTCTCAGCTATAAGAAAATGAACACTTGAGCTAGTGGCTTTGGCATACACTCTGGTTGCATCAGCCAAAGTAGTTGGATGCTTGCGCACATCAGTAATGATCACTCATTCTTCAACTTGCGCAGGGGATGTTTGATCCTCCAGAGTTGACACTTTGCGAGACTGCACAACTCTATGTTGGGATTCATCAAACAAGATGTTGTGCATCTCTTCTTCTGGCTGATCACCAAGGATCTCAGTGCCTCCTTGGTCATCCGAGACTTGCTCTTCTTCTAGATGCATTGAAGCAGGTGAGTTGACCTATTTATGGTGAGGCCCACTCTTCTTCTTCCGCGGCAGTCTAGCTTTCAATCCTACCGAAATGTGATAGGCTACTTCCTACATGACAAGTACGTCCAAGGAAAACTTTGGCAAAACAAGCAAAGGCTTCTCCGTGTAGGTTTTAACCCCGTACAGAAATTACCTGCATACGAATTCTAAAACACATAAAATAAACAATGCGAGAGCATAACACATAAAACACATATACACAGAGATTTTCCCCTGGATCCCAAAACAGGGACTACTAGCTTGATTTTTCATTATGTTCCTTTCAATGTTATAATACATATTTATACATGCTGAAGCATCCAATACCATGGACCGAAAACCATCGCGTCCAAAAAACATGTGTGAAAATCATGCACAAAACCATAGGTGGGTCCGCCCAACCTAACATAGGTTCCAAAACCAAAAATTTTCGGGGCACTGCCCCGGACCCCATAAAGTGGGGTTACCTGCACCCCTCAAACCCCCAGTTAACTACGTGGGCTAGTCATGGAAAGAATATAACACAACCTAACACTCCACACTGAACATTTGGATGAAAGTGCCAGACAGTGAGGCATACCAATCTGCAATACCTATCAATGCCTCCATTGCTTCCTTTGATATGTAGGGTGGATCTTGTTCAAATATCATTTTGTAAAAAGGGACAACAAAATGATCGGACAGTCGGGTGATTACTCCTTTGAAGCTGCATTCGGACAACAACTTGAAATATGTGTTCACAGTAGTCTATGTCGGTGACCATACCCACTCCAAGCCCAGGAACTCATGTCGGGCACAGACTGCATCTAGGATGTAGGAAGACATGTAAATGTTTGCATGCATACTTACAGGTGACTGTAGAGCCTTTGTGACTTGCTCCTTCAGTTGATGAGCCAATATTTCGGACCAATTACATGGTTTTCCTTCTCTAGCCACTTGGTCCAGTGCAACCACCCAACTCTGTGGGAAGGTTTCCGTGCTTGCTTGGCCACATAGTCGACAAGCAAATATGATCAAGTATTGGTACGCCTTCCTCAGTATCTTTGTCTTATAGACCTGGTTGGGTGTCATCCTGAAACAAGCTGGCTCCTTTACCCAATCCTTCAAAATGTCTCTAGAGTTAGCACTATTGTTGGGCAAGCTGAATGGAGTCTCCATGACAGTCACGGGCTTTGACATCTGATACATCTCATCATAATCCTATTCCTAGAAGGTTGCAAGCTTCATCCCACTAACACTGCTCAAGGTCATTGTCTCGGGATCAGTGTGAGAGACGATCTAGTGTATCATGTCTGCACATGGGAACACAAGATATCTGCATGAAATCTAGTATAAGCCGAACTTGTGAATGTTCATGTACACGTAACAGTCTTCGAGGTGTTCCCCAAAAGTGCCTGCAAATGTTTCATTGACTTCTTGTCACTTCAGTTTGATGTCCTTGTCTAGATACAACTTTGTGTCTTCATAGATTGGTAGACTAAATGACACTTGCTTAACTACTGCTCCAGCTACATTTCCATTAGTGTCCTGAGATCCTGTTCACTTTGAAGCCATTGAGATAGATGAACACCTGAAATATCTGGAGACAAGAAACATGAAGGGCAAGAAATATGTCAGGGAAAATAAAGCAAATTCTGGGGAATGACACATCACTTACCTAGGAAACTGATGAGCAAGATTGTGCAATTTCTTCTGGGAGGTTGGGTGACTCGCTTGTAGAACTTCCCAAAAGGCAATCTTGCCTATCTAGGAGGTTGGGTGACTTGCTTGTAGAACTGCCCAAAAGGCAATCTTGGCTATCTAGGAGGTTGAAAACGCTATTGGATCTACACAATGCGCAATACAGGCTGGTTGATGGTTGTTGGGATTACGCAATGTGTAATTCCAGCTGGGAAGGACTGTATGCCTAGGGATATATTTACACAATTTCCTGGGCTAGCAGTCACTATCCTCCAGAAATGTGCAAAACAGTCTTGGAGGCTAGTGCTAGGCAAAAATGCACATTTCTGGAGAGGAAGGCAGAGCCTTCCTTCCTTGATTGTGCAAAGCAGTCTCTATGAGGCAGAGTCCGGGCCAAGGTTGGCTTGGTCTCGCCGATGGGAAACTGAAAGAAAATAAGACAATGAATGCATGGTGACACTACGTGAAAGCAGAAGTGACTGACAGTGCATGCAAAACATGAATGAAAGATACAGCAAACAAATCAACATGCATGTGGGTGAAGCAGTTCGCTGGTTGGGCAAACATTCGTGCAAAACAGTTTCATGCATGCGATACTAGTGAGATAGCATGGACAACTGAAACAAAGCTAAGAAAAGCTAGTATACATGTAAACGACAGTAAGCATTCAAAGAAATCAAGCAAACAACACTCATACAAGCGAATAAAAAACGACAGAAATGTTGAAAAAGACAAGTTGAGGCCACTTACCTGTGAATAGCTGAGCTGGATGTGTTGAAGAGTCCTAGATGTGTTGTGGGATGTCAAAGCTCCATGATCAATGTGAAAGAATGAGCTCTGATGCATCGAATAAATAAGTTTGGGCTCATGACGCGCATGCCACAAATTTAGGGAAAAGTGACATTTGGAGGGAAACTTCTAAAACAACTTTGCATGTAACCCCCGACTGCTAAAAATAGCTCCCTGAATCATGGGATTCCTTTTGCATGTTTCCTTTTTCTATTCTAGGAAGAACCAGTCATGCGTGCATGGAAGTCAAGTTTCCTTGGTCCTGGTTGGAACTGGTCAACCAAACTACTCATGCATGCAGCTACTCAATTGCTTGAGAAAAATGTGCATTTCTAGCTAGTACTTGGGTTGGCTGCCCAGGAGGATTGTGCCATTTCTTGGCAGAGCAACTAACTACTGCCAATATTTGCACAAAGTCTAGGCTGAGCAACCCTACAGGGAAAATTTGTGCAAATCCTGTTGGGAGTGTTGATTGGCAGGATTGTGTAATTCTGGAGCCCAGTAGGCTACCAGAGAGGTTTGCATAATTTCTGGATGGAAGGTCGGTTTCCCTCCAGAAATGTGCAATTTTCTAGGGGAAGCTGCTCAGCCTGCAGTTGGACCAAGTCCAAGTGAACAACCTGTGAGGGGAATGGATCAAACTGTGATCGACAGGCTACCTTTGTGCATGAAAAACACTAAATCTTGTGTACTTGATGAAGCAAGACAAAGTGTTGTGAAAGTTTGGCAAGGGGGCTCCAAAACGGGCTAAGGAAAAATTTCGAAGGGTTGTTGTAGCCGCTACAACACCTTCTCATAAATAGCTTTGTGTAAATACTTTCCTTTGATTGGACGACTTCCAAAGCAATGGGTCTTCCTTCTTGCATTAAAACAACACCAATTCCATTTCCTGAGGCATCACATTCCACAATAAACATTTTTGTGAAGTATGTTGTAGCTAATACCAATGTTTGGAACATTACCTCTTTAAGATGTTCAAAGGCCATTGTTGTTTCTGGAGTCCAAGAAAAAACATATTTCTTCATTAATTTTGTTATTCGCCCATAATTCTTAACAAATTTTCGATAATACCCTGTCAACCCGAGAAATTCTCACAGATGCCTTATGGATGTGGGAATTTTCCATTCCTTAATGGCTTTAATTTTGTTAGGGTCTACCTTAATACCTTCATGAGATACAATATGAGCCATATATTCCACCTCTTGTACTCCAAAGAAACATTTGGAGGTTTTTGCATATAATTGTTTCTCCTCCAATAGTGTGAGCACCTTATCAACATGTTGAACATGATCCTTCCAAGACTTGTTGTAGATTAGTATATCATCAAAAAATACTAAAACAAATTTTCTAAGGAAGGGTTTGAAAATGGAATTCATCAAAACTTGAAATGTAGAAAGTGCATTAGTAAGGCCAAAAGGCATGAACAATAAATCATAATGATCCTCATGAGTTCTAAACATTGTTTTCGGAATGTCTTGAGTCTTCATTCTGATTTGATGATATCCTGAACGAAGATCCAAATTGGTGAAGTAAATTGCTCCATGTAATTCATCCAATAATTCGTCAATGACTGGAATAGGAAATTTATATTTAATAGTGAGGTTGTTGAGCTCCCTACAATTCGGACACATGCACCATGATCCATCCTTCTTGTGCACCAATACTACTAGAGTGAAGAAAGAAATTTGACTAGGTTGAATTATACCAACCATTAGCATTTCTGCTACCATACGTTCAATTTCTCTCTTTTCGGCATAGGGATATTTGTAAGGCCTGATGTTTGGAGGAACACTTCCTGGAATCAAATGAATAGCATGGTCATGATCATGAATAGGTGGGAGGCCTTTGGGAGTCTCAAATACCTTGGAATGATTATCCAAGACTTTTTGGAGATTTGGAGAAATAGATGATTTCGATGTGGGAATATCTAGTGAACATAATTGTGCAATTATGCCCTGTTGTTCTTCATTTAGAAGATTTTTCATGTCGTTAGAGTTGATTATCTTTCTTGGTTTCCCTATGATACTCCTTAATTCAAATTCCTTTCCTTCCCAAAAAAAATTCAGGAAAAGTTCTTGAAATTTAAAAGTTATTGTACCTAAATATTGTAGCCATTGGAATCCTAGTACAACATTAGCACCACCCATTGGAATGGAAAGCATTGGACTATTCAATACATATTCTCCCATGGATAACTTGATATTATGTCACTTTCTAAAGAAATTTATGGCTCCTCCATTTGCAATCATCACTTGACACTCTGGTGTTTGATATAGGAACCAATTCAATTCCTTGGCTATCTTACAATGAATAAAATTATGGGTATTACCCGAATCAATCAACAGTATTACCTTTTTCTTCTTGATATGTCCTTCTATCTTGAGAGTTTGAGGAGTGGTAATTCCCGCCAATGCATTACAAGATATTGTCGGATTCATTTATTCTTTCTCTAGGTTTGGTTCCTGGTGTATATCCTCTTTTTTTGACATTTCTTGTTCCTTTTCTTCCTCCTTTTCACAAATAATTTCTTCTCAACACATTTATGACCTTTAGTGTATTTGTTATCACAACTATAACAAAGCCCTTTTTTTCTTTTTTCTTCCAATTGTTGCGGTGTCAACCTTGTAGGTTGTGGAAGGCTAGTGGCAACAACACTTCCATCTTTATAGTTGTGAGTGGTAGGCTTCCTTATTTCCATAATTTTTCTTCCAATTTTTCTTTCCAACCTGAATTCCTTTTCCAGTGAATCAGGTTCCCAAAGGCAAACCTCATGTTGGATGTTATCCTTTAAAGTCCCTATGAACACATCAATCCTATGCTCCTTCGGAATATCATTTACCCTTATATTCAATTTTTGGAAGTCCTCAATGTGCTCCACCATTGAACCCTTTTGTTTGAGATTTATCAATTGACTAAAGAAGGTGTTGCTCTTTGTATCCTCATAATGTGCTATCATTTCCTCCGTAAAAATTGACCAAGTGACAATTGTCTTATGAGAGAAAAGCCATTGATACCATACAAACTAATTAGGTTCCAAGTATAAAATTGCAATGTGTACCTTTTGTGTGTTTTGCACATTATGGATATCTAAATATTGCTCCATCCATAGTATCCATTTTACAGGAGCCTTTCCATCAAACTTCCTCATATCGATCTTTGGAACATGGTGGGTCTTCGATCCAATGTTAGAGACTATGAAATCATGATTAACATTTCTTTTATTCTCATCATGAGTTTCATCTAATACCTTTTCACCATTAGGAAGCATTTATTGTAGCAACCTTGTCAAACCTGTTGAGAATGCAACAAGATGATGGAGCTTAGTGGAAAGAAGTCGCCTTCACTAAGTGGGCCCGCAGGCTATTTTTGGCGCAAAGTCTATTTTTAGGCTATGTCTATTTTTAGACATATGGATCATGGTCTATGAGTTGCAGGATGTTATTTTTGAATGATTGGTCATGTTGGTAAAAATATATGGAATTCTATTTTTAGAAATATGGGTGGTTTCTATTTTTAGACTGCCAGGCTAAAAATAGAACAGTCGAATATTATTAGCTCATAATAATATTTGGACTATAAACATTATCTTATCCTCTTGGAGCACTTCAGTTTGAGCTACAGATATGGAACATGCAACTGTCAGAAGGAAATATGCTTTTCTTGTGGGTCAATTGAGCTATTGCATGCAGGACTTCAGTTAGAACTCATGTGGTTGAGTTTGGTGGAGTTGATTGTGGAGTTGATGGAGTTGTGTTCAGTTTGACTTGGTTAAACTAGTTGTATTTAGTCTAACTACAGAATACACTAGTGATGAGTGATGTGAATTAATTGTTAAATTAATTCACTAATTATTAACTCATAAAGCAACTAAAGAATACATCAGTTAACTCAATGCATGGACAGTTCAGTGGAGACAGGTGTTAGAGGTTGAGCTTGCTATCAGTTGTGACTATAGTTGTGCATGAGATCTTGCACAATCAATGGGATTGAGTAATGCCAATGAGAATTGTGTGGTTCAGCCAAGGAATACGAGTTTGCTTCAACCATTCATCATTATTCTCATGCAGGATTGCACAGTGGAGGCAGGCAAAGTAGTGGAAGAGATTTAAACCTGTGATTGATTCAGATCTGAGCTATTTTTGTGTGTAACAGGTGGAGATAGTATTGAGTACTTGTGAGGAGTATTGTACTATGTATTGTTACATGTTCTCAATCATTATAATATACAGATAGTTTGGGGTTTTCAGTTGTATGGTTTCCCCGGGTTACATATTGTGTTAATGTGCGCATGTGATTGATGTTTCATTGTTTTTAACGCGGCTAAATTGATGATCAACGTAGAGGAGGTTATGTATTGTGCATGTATTCCGCAATAGTGTATAATCGGGATAATCTCTATGAATAAGTGTCAAATTATTCAAAATTTCTACAAAACCTTCCTTGAAACCTTCCCTGTCTGCTTTTAAACCATTCTTAAAATCTTCCATATTATCTTTCATGTCATCCATATTAGATTTCATGCCATTCTTCAATCCTTCCATGTTTGATTTCAAGTTATTCTTCAAACCATCCATCTTAGCATCCATTTCATTTTTTTTTACTCTTTGTGAGAGCAAAAATTGTTGCACTTGTTCTCGTAATTTTGATATATCATGTTGCATTACTTCTTTTTCTTCATGCATCATAGTAGAACTTTCTAGTTTCTTATTAGGTATTTCTATTTTATTTATTTGGGGCATAAATTAATAATTATTATGCTTCACTATTCCCTTTGAATCACTTCAAATTATTTTTTCAGACAAAACTTATGCAAATTTCAAAAAAATACACACCTTTTATTTCTCTTTGTAGGAGATTGATATTGAATGTGTTGTATCTTTGTAATTGTGAATATTAAAGCTCTAAAATTTCTTCTTGTGATAGCCCTCTGAGTACTATTTCCAACCCCACAATTTTGATCGATATTGGATTCTCCAAGAAAGAGTTGTGCCCAATCTCCCACAATGGCCTAATTAGAGACTAGTTGAGTAGAGCGAACTTGTATGAAGTGCCACGTGTCACCATTTTGACCTTCGGACTTGAAAACGATACCCAACAAACTAGATTCCGTCATTTTTCTGTCACGTTTTACAAAATTCGAATCTAATGCTCAGAGATAAACTTATGATGATTTTCCCAAGGTTTCATGTTTGCAATGGAATTCAGGATCCTGCAAAAACCCTAACTTCCTTGGATCATATCTCCTAAAATATAGCAATACAAGATGTGAAATTTGGGCACAACATTCATCAAGGTTTCTTCTAAAATGGGATTTGTTTTCAAATTTTGAAGATTCGTAGAAATAACGTTATAGCGCAAATTCCATGATGACTTGTTGAAAGCAACGGAACCCTAGAATCCAAAGCTCTGATACCAAATGTTATGCAACCGGCTCACAAAATAGAATAAGAGATAGATCAACGACTTCAAAATTAGCCTCTTCGAGGGGGAAACCTCATTTAAATTACATAAATGAACAAATATTGGATGATTCAAATGACATAGCCTCCTTTCTATATATAGGAGTCTACAGGTTCATAATATAATCAAAGCCGACATAACAATAATATTGTAAGGGCACAACAATAACAATAGTGGGATTCTATGATGCACAATAAGAACAATATGGGAACAACATGGGCACAACAATAACAATAAGGGCTACAATGACAATAATAATGGGGGAATACACTAGTATTATAGGGACCTAACACATGCTAAACCCTAAATTGGGCAAGCTAAAATAATCAAAGGCAACAAAGTTTGATGACATAATTGATTTTACTGCAAAATAATTTACAAAATGGCTAATTACTTTTGTTAGAATCAACGACGAGAACTTTTTCTTGGTTGCACAATTTCAAGAAGAGGCTATAAAATTTGAAAAGAAGATATTCAATAAAAATGTTAAAATGGAGATTACAATTGCTCCTAACAAAGATTTCATTAAAACTACAGTGGATTTTTTTTTGAATAAATCATGAAGAAAATAGACCTCTAACAGATACACAGTCATGGTGAACACTTTTACATGTTGTAAGTGTTCTCCAATCCTTCAACATTCGATTTTTTGTTTATTAGTATTATATAATTAAGCTTTGTCGGTTATTTTACCATGAATTTAGCTAATTCATGTATAAAAATCCTTTTTTTTTGTTAGAGATGACTTTTTCGTATTATGGTTAACGGGAGCCCAATCCCAATTCTCATTAGGAAAATTGCATTTAAGTTTACAATTTTGTATCATAATTTTCAATTCTCTTTGCTACAGTTGTAACTCTGTTCAACAATTTTGTTTTTATGACTATGTTTTGAATATGACCTTGTATATATATGAATTATAGCTATGGTGATTGGAATTTGAATATGGGTACAATTGTTCTTATTATAAATGTATTGCTTACTCTTCAATGCTTCTCAAGCACAAATCTTAATCTGTACCAATTTTTTGATAATGTCTTGTAAAAAATATGCTTTGAGATTTTGTAGTATATCTAATGTTGTGTTATTGATTAAAAAAAAATGATCATTTGACAACAGTTTTGGATCTCAGGCATACATCTATGAATAATACAATGCTAACACGATGTCTTTAGTATTTCATTGTGTGGAATACGGAAGTTCATAGGAAGATTTCATTATGCTTCCTCCGCACTCCCGCATTCTGCACAATCAAATCTCCCTCCCTGGTACATGATGCTAATTTGAAATATCATAAAAAAGGAAAATGGAGAAAAATAGTACAAGAGAGAAACATTTTACATGGTATTGAAGGAGTTAACGAAGAGCGATAGCCATAGGCATTATTGTTGAGTATTTTTCTAATCCTGATTGTTTGAGCGTATTTAGTGTTTTCAATTGTTTCAATTAAGACAATGATAAACCATGATAACTTTGTTAATAGGTGTGTCTCTATTCGATTTATTCTCATTTGATTATTACTACATTATATAGCTTTGTGTTTTTCTTGCTATATTTTTTATGTACTCTGCAATATGTAATGTTGTATAGGGGAAGGCATACACAAATGTATATATACATACGAAACATTACGAAACAATATTTATGTTCCCTGCCCCGCACAACCATTTTTCCGCACAAAAAATACACTTCACTTAATATTGCATAAAATTGCGAATAAAAGCACCATTTTTCCATTTTGAAAAGAAATAGCAAATGTAAATTTTTCAATAGCCTTGCATCAATGTCTCATGAACATTTCTCCATGAGTACTTCCTCCTTTAAAATACTTTCCACTCCACAACTTGCCCCATCTCCTTCGAATTTATTATTAGTATTAATTAATTATGCATATGCATATTAATTAATTATGTTTCCAAAAATTTGAAAAAATTCTTGCCACTCTAGAACTTTCCCCGTCTCCTTCGAATTTTCTATATCCAACCACTTTGTATGTATAAAAAAAAATAGACAATTGTATTAAGGATCCATATAATCTTTAAGCACTCCGCAAAATGTATTAACATTATTTGTTCTGCACCTCCACACAATAATATAAGTCATAAATTATCTAATTTAAAACGTGATATTCTCTGAGCACTTCCTCTTGCTAAGTAAATTTCTCCTACATTGTTAAATTATTCTTATGCGGAATGTAGAGGAATAAAGTTTAACTTGATATAATCCCTACTTCCACACTTCTTTCACACCCTTTCTCCACACAACAAAATAATAGTAGTTAGTTCCCCCTCCCCCTGTTTACATAAGGGACCTGCAACCCCGTTAGTTTTGGCATCTTTGCACAAAGCAAGCAGTGTCAAGTATAACATTGTCATAGCACTCAGCAACAAAATAATATCATAATTTCTTTTTGGATTTTAGAAATATTAACATTATGGAATGAATGAGAGACCAATTACTTGATATAGTGACATCTTCAGGGTTGAAATACTAGCTATATTTCATAACCAATACAAAATATCAAGAAACACCACAACAAGGAGAAACAAACAGACTTTCATCCGCAATGTTTCGGTCCTCCCTTTGCACATGTTTGTCTTGCACACAAATAAATATTATTAATTAATTAATAATGTGGGGTGGTGTTGCAGAGGGAACTTTATTTAGTAAACATGAAATTATTTAAACTTTAAGCAGAAACTTAGTACCCAATATTAAATGAAGTGCCTTTTTTATGTATGTGAGAAAGGAGTGTTGTGCGGGAGAACGAGTGTACGGAGCAAGGAACATAAACTTTAACTCATAAAATGATAGAAACTTTCATCCGGAATGTTGCGGTCCTCCACATAAATTTCTTGTTGGAAAATTTCTTCCGCACACTACTTCTGCCATATTCAATTAAGTGTACTTTTAATGTAGGTCTTTAAGAAAAAAAAATATGTGTAAGAAAGGAGTATTCTGTGCAAGAATAAGTGTACAGAGAAAGGGAAAAAAAATTCAAATACTATTAACTAAATACTTATTATCGAATACTCAATTAAGTGTTTTTTAAATGCGGGTAAGGAATAAGTGTTGTACAAGAGAACAGGTGTGTGGAGAAAGGAACAAAAACTCTTTCCACCCAATGTTTCATATCTCCATAAGCTTCAGTGCAAGAGATTCTTTTACTATGTGGAATTCACATATTTAGAGGAAGCTTTCATTGTGCCAAAGTGGAAAAATATTTTGTTATGCACAATGTTGATAAGATTTGATTGTGCACAAATAGCTCAATAAACCTTTTATTGTATGGAGAATTCATTATGGAAATAATATATAATTTACTTCGTATTTACTTCATATGAATCTCGAGACTCTACACAAGGAATATTGTAATTTTTAGGACTTAGTATGCCTTGATATATGCTTAATACGTGATGAGCCTTAGTATTGCAACAAGAACGCTGCAACTGACTCCCAAGGCTACCAACTTTAATTATCAACCTGGGGTTCGTATAAACTTAAAAGGTATCGGCTATATGTGCAACATACAATGTGCCATTCCTTTAATGCCATGATGTAATGGAGTGAATGTAATAAAATCAGATCCTAAACTAATTATAGAAAATGAAATGCTCAAAATGGAAACCTTAACCTATTGCAAGAAAGAAAATACAAGGAAAGAAACCTATTCTAATTGCATAAAGTAAATATCATGAAGTAAATTTCAATAATTACATTTCAAATATTTTAGGTCCATTAATAGAGCTCATTGGATGTGGCAATCATAAGTGTATTATCCATTTCATAGATCTGTCCAGTAGCCCAAATCGTTGAAATGTTTTGCATGGGTAAAGAGGCAAGTCCTAAGTGGTCTTTAGTCTTCCCTAATCATTGATTTAGAGCCTAGGGGTCTTGATTCAATCCTAAGGGACAATAACCAAGCTTCTTGAGTGAATCTAGGCAAGTATATACATGTTGGAAGGCTGCTACAGGAGATCCTATAGTTACTACAGGAAACTGCAGATTTACTACAGGAAACTATAATTCACTGAATGACCAAGAAAATCAAATCCAAATTGGATGGTACAAATTTTTTTATTGACTATGATGTCTTAGGTCTCCACTCCAAGTGGAATCACTCAAAAAGACATATGTTAACCCATGCTAAAAAATAGCAGAAAATTACTAGTATAAAATCTAAAAATTCGAGAACTAGTGAGCTAGTAAATCTATCAAATGCCTAACTTAATCAAGTGAAAATGAAATGGGGAAATTTTTGTTATTAACTAGAATTTTTTTGTGACATAATTCAAGTGGAATAAAATCGATTGAATCTCGTTAGCATTTTCTAAAGAATAGCATAAATTTATTGTTATTTTCCACAAAGGACTTCCCAAAATCTAGATTCGGGAATAAGAAAACTAATCCAAGTAGTTCAATGATTACTATGACATTCCAAAGTCGTTCCAATGATGAAATGATGTTTGTGATCCTACAAAATAACTTATGTCAACCATTTAACCCAATCCTACAACAAGAAATCATTAATACTAAATGCAGAAATAGAAAAAAGACAAGAACAAGAGATGCATGTGAATAAGAAGTGAAAGGAAGAAAAGTAAACTATAGAAAAGGGATCTAAGTCTCCTGGGATGGCCAATCCAAAGGAAAACTAGATTTTTATGAAGGAGACTAATATTTAGAAGCTGAACATGACATCAATTTTCATTATTTCCATCAATACAATTACATCCCTATGAGAAATGACAGTGGATCTGCAAAAATACGAGTTATCTCCACAAGAAGGATAAGAAAAATCAACCCCTAGAGGAAAATTCGACTTGTTACTTATACAAAATTATTAGGAAACATCCCCCATGAAAGGATGAAGCTTTCCCCACCAAATCCCTTAAATGGCAGGGAACACATTCCTAGATTCTCTCAATCATTGGAGCTCCAGAATCTGTGCCATAATTCCATAATATATTTTTGATTTTTGATTTAATATTGATCCTCCTGTAGTAGGGAGTAAGTCCCTAGATTATCTCCTCCAAATCTCCATAATCTGCCCAATATTCTCATAATATTCCACAAAAATAAATAATATTAGGCACAAATATACAATTATCTGTAAACCTTCCTAATGAACATACTAAAGTTAAAAATACAATATCTAATGCAAAAAGAGAGGTTTATTGTGCTAAAGGATGGTCAGATGGGCCTTAATTTATGTCTAATTTGGAGGCCCATCAATATGAATTTCTAAACCCTCCACAATAATTGAACTTGCACCTCTGCATACATTCCCCTCTGCACAAATAAACTGATATATAATATTACTTTGTATTTTCTTAATATGAATTTTCGAACTCAGCACAATGTATGAATCTGCACCTCCTCAATTCAAACAATGTATCAAAAATTCTAAGACATATTGTTGACTGGCCACATCTACGGAATGTGGAGTTGCAAAGAAAATTGTGCATACTCATCTTTCGTTGTACATAGTGCAGAAGTGTGAACACGAGAATAACAACGTAAAGAATTCTCGAGTAACAATATAATTCATATGCCACATTTTGCGCACTATATGGAGGTTTGAATAATGAAAAAACATGTACCCCATATTGTCTTAATCAATTAATTAGCAGTAAGCCAATTTAGCATGCGAAATTGAGACATGGACAAGAATGGATAATTTTGTGAGTAGCCATTTCGTTAGTGAGTGCTTTGACGTTGCTATGCCTGAGATAATGTGGATAATATTTCATTGTGTGGGAGTAGCTCAATAAATCCTTCATTTTTTTTTACAACGAATGTTATTGTGAGTATGAAATCTATGTGAGCGAGGGAGTTTGTTAAATAATGACTATATTGAGTTAAGCATTCTACCTCTGCACTCCACGAAAAGTTAATTTAGTATGCAAAGTTGAGGCATCAACAAAAAGGCTAATTTTGTGATATGTGGAGGAAGCGGAAAGGGTGTGTGGAGAAACTGTGTCTGGAGAACAGGTATGTGTGGAGGTGGAGTCAAAATTTTTATTGTGCACAAAAAAAAAAGAAGCAAAAGGGCATCTTTGCCCAGGTTTAGTTAATTGTATATCAAATGTATTATTTGTTTTCTTGAATCAATTTCAATTCAATGCTCATGACTAGGAAAAAAGAGACTGACTCTATGGCATTATTGATTGAAGATATCATTAAAAATATAACATGGGGCATTTTTCATGGTGTTGTCTTAGTTACATATCGAACTTTTTTGGAAAAAGAAAATAAGGTAAAAGAAAAAAAAACCGTGCAAATTTGATGGATAAGAAAGTTGAAATGACAATAACGTTGCTTGTGCCAACACGGTTTATTGAACAACATGAATAAACCTCTCATTGTATGGATAATAAATTCATTATGGAACTGACATGTAATATTTCTCAATATTTGCTTCATATGAATCTTGAGACTTTGCACAATGTATCAACGCGCACAAAGAATATTATAATTTTATGGGCTTAGTATTCCTCAGTATATGCTTAATATGAATTTTCGAACTCCGCATAATGGATGAACCTACACCTCTGCATACATTCCCCTCCACATAAATAAACTAATATATAATATTGCTTAGTATTTTCTTAGTATGATTTCGTGGTAAAAAATACAGAGATGCAAACGCTTAAATAATGACAAATTTCCAAAATGTGGACACGAGAAAATGTAGACCATGCAGAAAGAAGCATGGACTTAATCCGCAACTCCACACTTTAAACAATGTATCAAAAAATCCCAGAGATTTTGTTGACTGGGCACATGTGTGGAATGTGGAAGTGAGGAGAAAATTATGCAGAGTCATCTTCCATTGCGCGCAATGTAGAATGAAGAATGCAAAAGTGTGAATGCACAAGAACAATAGATAGTTGCATATGCTACATTTTATGCGTAGTGCAAAGGTGATAATAATAAAAAACCATGTACCCCATATTTCTTTAATCATTTAATTAGCATTAAATGCAAAGAATATGTTGCATTGCAATTATTATCCTTATCTTTTTTGCTTTGTGATTTTTTTTTAATCAAAAATGAGTATTATTATTGTAAGTTTGCACTTGATCACAACAAATACCTGAGAGAATACATTCCATTGTTCATAATTGATACATATTCAAAAGCCCAGAAACCCATTACAGATCCCATTACAAAACCTTTACAATCCAGGACTTGGATCAATTCTTGATCAAAGAAACAGAGAAACCATATGACTCCTACATTAATAAAAACTAAAAAGATATGTTAACATCTAGTCTTCTTTAGAGGTAGAATTGTTCAAATCAAACTTCCTCTTCTTAGGAAGCACTTGTATTGAAGTATTGACTGAATTGTCTTCAATCTTCAGCTTGAGGTCCTCAAAAAGAGCCCAGAATGCATCCATTTCATCCTACATCTTTGAAATATGTTGTTGAAGGGCCATGAGTTTTTCCGACTGCTTTATATGGATATTGTATAATTGGCAATGCTCGACCTACAAAACATAATCAACAGTCTTCAAGTCCTCATGAGTTTGCATGCAGTGAGAAAAGGTACTAGAAATGGAAGAAGTCTTAGAACTTGAGTTGTTGTTCATCGCTCTTTGAACCCAAAGACCTAGAGAGTAGGTTGTAATAATAAACTAGAGCCAAAAAAAGGGAAGGGGATGTAGTACTGAGGACAAAAGGGAATAGCAAGGAATAACAAGATTCTATACAAGAGATGCATCGTTATCAGTAAGAACCAACCTTTCGGGATAGATACTAGAAACCCCAACGAACATGCATCATGAAAAGACCATAAGGTCAAGCCTAGACCAAACCTAGAGAGAAGTAAACCCAAAATATCGACCCAAATGATAAGGGTTTGGCTAAGTTCTCTCCCAATTAGGAAAGTGAGGATAAACAATCATATGCCCACTATAGTAGCCAAGAGCAAGACCAGAACAAAAATATATCTCATTGGAAACAAGAAATTCGGGAGGGACGACAGTGATAGGAGCAAGACACCAGAAAAAGAGAGAAAGAGAGGGGTTAAGTGTTACTAGGAAATATTGGGAACCGACAAGTCCACAATGCCAAATTTCCTATGAACAGAAGTGCCCAACCCACCATAGAGCATTGAATTCAAATGATAGTAGAATATTGAGGGGGGGAAGCCCTTAACAAAGTTTCCTGAGAGACAAGCATCGGGGAGCCACAATGGATATTGAAACGAACATACCACTATCAGGTCACAGGGGTGGCAGAACAAACCAAGGAACCAATAAAGGCATGGGAATAATACTTGGATTGTAGAAAACTTTATCCTCGAATCCTTCACTCAGCCACACGCTTCTGGACCTGAAACTATTAATTTTCCATGTACTTCGACCAAGGAACCTCATCATTAACCAAGATGGAGAACGAAACGATAATCTATGGAGGGTGGAGTAGATATAATACACATGCAATCCTGGAGGGATATGAAATGCATGGCGGCTCACATCAAGGAGCGACATGAAAACCAGACGTGGGGAATGCCACCAATGCAGAGATTTTTAGGGGAGGCGATAGAAAAGGAAGGGCACAGTGGGACAAAGATTCTTATTAAGAGTCATCTAACCTTAGGGAATAGGGAAGGAACCATGAAAATCATTAATAACAATATTGGTGTCATCCGAGGAACAAGCTTTATTTTCTTGCAAGTCAGCTTCTGTGTTGTGAATTCTAAGGATATGTAAGAAATTTTTTGTATGGGAGGAGTCTAGCAAAATTTTGATTCTTTGAATAACTTGAGCCAAAAAGTTGTCTTTTGGACTTCCTTTGTTGATGAGATATTGAATTAAAATTAAAGAGTCTCCTAGGATGACAATGTCAGTGATAACTTTGTCCTTAGCTATGCAAAGTCTTTGAAAGAGGCCATATATCTTAGCCTGATTGTTTTTTTTCCTTCCTAACCCCATACATACTTAATTTTAGTAATTCTATTGGCATTAATGATAATCCCTCCCCCTCCTATCACCACTTTTTGCTTTGTAATTTAATACAACTTTATAACAATATTTAAATATATGTAAAAAAGGGCAATCTCTATGCATAATATAGTAGAGTGCGTAGATGTCATTGAATCTAGATATAACAGTATCTATGCACTATATTATGATGTTTGCGACTATATTGCATGCATAGAGCTTGCTATAAAATTGAAAGAATCTCTTTTAAATAAAAATAAAAACATAGAAAATTTGTTATCAGAGTATGAGAGTTTTTATATTTTTTAAACAAGGCCACATAGATAGCGTTCCTTGTGGCTTGGTTTGATTAATGAACTTTGAAATTAACAAAATAAATGTTTTTTCTATACCTAGGTAGCTATTATGGCAAGTCTGAAATAATGGCCAGCATTTGCATAATACTAAGGCAAAGATAAAGGATAATAAACCTAGCTAATCCCACCTAAACCTGATTCTATATGTACCTTTCTATTTATGTACCATTCATCATTTTTGCAGATTTGAAATGGGATCCTTCATCGCACAATAGTCATTGGTTAAGTTAAATATCTGAGGGCGTTCATTGTTGTCCATGTTCGATTGAATACACACAAGTTAAAGAGGGATATCAATTTTGAGTAATACAAATATATAATGTAAATATTTTTTTCAAAAATGTATAGTGTTAACATATTATTCAAATACTATATCAAAAAATACATATGATCATAACGTTAATTTTAATATAATAGTTATAATTGTTGTTTTTGAAGTTTAAATAAAGTCAATTAAAAGATAATTTAAATGTAAATATGCACCTTGTTTGGATGTAATCTAATGTAATATTACATTAGAGTATGTATTACTTTTTTAAAGGTTTTTTTTTTCAATAATAAACAATAACATTTATTTATATTGATGGTCAAATGATAAGAAATTAAAGGTCAAGATTAGCCTTCATTCATCATCAATGTCATCAAAAAAAAATTAATGGTAAGAGCATTCAATTATTTCTCTCATGCAAGTTGATAATGTTGCGATGGAGATGATTCGATAGTTATATGGCTTCTGAATAACACTGGAACACCTGCATTCAGAAAACCTAAAGCAGAAGATGGTAGCAATGTGATTAGCAAGGAAGCAAGCAAGAACAAGGGGCAGAATCACGAACCAAGAAAGGAGCCAAGAAAAGTACCTTCATCAAGAAAATCCTTTGCAACCTTATTAAGAGATGTCAAGTGCCATGGAGGATGGCGATGGCAATGAGGGCACCTGATGAGGGTTTCAGTGAAATAGCCTGGTAATTCACTTTTACTACAACCCCACCCTCGATGGTACCATCTGTGCTGGTGACTGTTCTCATTACCCGTCACCCTACCTACTCTCTTGCATAGACTGTTTCAATTGTGCTACAGCCTTGCTGCCATGGTTATCTTCCCCCTCCACCGACAAGGGTTTACCTTCCGCTTTCCTGTTCTGCCACTTTTTCCCCCGATCACCAGCGACGGGCTCCCCAAGGACTCTGCAAGCAGCCGGCATAGGAATATTGTGATGGTTATGGACGAGCTCGTGGACTATTCGGAGGACCCTTTCGAGGGAATCCCCATCCGGTCCCATCCCCAGAAAATTCCCGCAGGCGGTTACCCTTTTGACAGTGTGTTCTCGGATGCCGTAGCCTCTCTACCCTCGATATCGGGTCCTTCGAACTCGGTGGCCACACTCCTGGAAGCCACCCCCTCACTGCTAGACCTCACTTCTCAGCTGCTTTCACCATATACCCTAACTTTCGTGTACCACTCTTTGGATCCTGGCTTGGAAAATCTCTTGGCGGGCATCGCACCCTTTCCATCCTCTGCTGGCTCCCGTGTCACTTCAGTCGCTCATTCCAGTGAGCCCGTGACTTCCACTCCGGAACGGAAACATGTGCTTCCCTCCACAACCCCCCCAGCTGGTAATTTCACAGGGATCTTGCCCATTTCTGGAGTTTTCTCCATGGAGCCTCCTCAGGACCCTCCTAATTTTGGGGCTCATCCTCCTCTGAGTGAACCTCTACAGCCCACAGATGAAGACAGGCCACGTTCGACTAAAAGATAGCGATGCCTGAAACCCAAAGCTTCTGAGGCTTTTCTGAGGCTGGGGGAGGACATTCATTTGAGTGATACTATGGAGATTGTTGACAGGGTCTTGGTTGGAAGAGTTAGGGGGAGGAACTACAGTGCAGCTAGGCTGAAGTAGTGGACATCAGAGGTTTGGGGACAACATCTTGATAATCCTTCTTTCATCCAGACTTTTGTTAAGGGATGGTTTTCCCTCCATTTCGCAAGGGCCAAACACACAAATTGGGTCCTCTCTACAGTTTGGCACATAGAACAGGCTTCGGTGCTCCTGCACAGATGGACACCCCTATTTGACCCAGAATGTGAGAAGCTAAATGTTGGTCCCCTATGGGTCCGTCTCCCAGGGCTACCTTTACAATTTTGGTCTAAAGATGTTTTTAGGAGACTTGGGAATGTCCTAGGCTCATACCTGGATCATGACAAATCCTACCTTACGACAAGTATGATGGCCTATGCAAGGGTATTCGTACATTTGGATACCAATGATGGCTTGCGGGAATACATCACAATTCAGTGGAGAAAATTTTCTCGGAGACAAACATTGGATTATGAAGGGGTACCTTTCAGGTGTAGATGTTGTCACAAGCTTGGGCATCTGTTTAAGGATTGCACACTTAGTAATAAGGCAAGATCAGGAAAGAGGCAGGGGCAATCCCATCTAAGTCAGCATAGGAATAGGAGGAACAACCTCCCATAAGAGACCCAGGTATACAAGCAGATCTGATGGATGCAGGAAAGACACCCTCCAAAGAGGTCCCGAAGAAACGTGGCAGACCACCTCTTCAGCCACCCTCTCCTCCACTCATAAGGGCCAGAGCGGCTATCAAGGCAAGATCATCATCGGGCAAGAATTCATCCTCCTCTTACCCCTCTCATACATCTTCTATTGCCAATGGCTTGGCATTTCCTCCAATTGGCATCGAACATGAGATTACTAGAGTATCTCCTCCCCCCCCCCCCCCACCTTATCCTGTCCCTCTTGCCCCCCCTCAGCCATGTTCTCCATCACCCCCCTTCTATCTCGGAGTCCCTTCCACTATATTCCCCTGTTCTTGAAGATGGGCCTCCCTCCTTGAGATACCAGACCAGGTCTAAGGACAAAAAATAGCAGGATGACCACATTGGTCTTGACCTGGTACTCTCCCCTACTCCCCCTAAACTCCCTCGAGGATGCCCCTCTTCCCTCTCCAAAGCACAGAGTATGGTTGGAGACGAAATCACTTCTAATAGGCAATCTACCATCCTAAGGGCTCTTAGAGCACGAGGCCCATTACCTGAGCCCCCCTCATGAATATTGTATCATTCAATTGCAGAGGGCTAGCTAGGCCCGATAAAAAAAAGCTCTTAGAAGACTGCTATCTGCCTCTCCTATTGATGTTATTTTCCTCCAGGAAACCCTTAGCTTTGTTGAAGCTATCTCTTTATTATTGCAATCGATGCTCCCAGGCTGGTCCTTTATTGTCCTTGATGCAAGTGGTCATTCGGGAGGCATTACCCTAGGGTTCAACTTGCACACTATCAATCTCTGCAACTGCTGGGGGGGGGCGGGTTATCTTGGGGCAGACTTGTTCTCGGCTGACCTAGGGATGGAGATACGGGCTATTAATGTCTATGGGTCGTGCCAACATAGGCCTGAATTTTGGGACCGCCTACTTAACTCTGAACTCTGTCAAAAGGATTTTCTAATCATGGGAGGGGATTTAAACTTCTCCATAGGACATGCAAAATCATGGGGACAGAGAGCACAAATTGATCCCCTTTCAGTCTATTTTGAGAATATACTGGGAGCCCACAATCTGATGGAGATCCCCATCACAAAGATGCAACCCACATGGCAGAACAATAGAACAGGGGAAGACAGTCTAGCTCGTAGACTCAATAGATTTCTTATTAAGGAAGGCCTTCTCAATCAGGGTCTAATTCACATGCAATGGGTGCAATCAAGGGGCATCTCCGATCACCTGCCTATCTATATGGAAATCAGCGGGGTTAGGGGAAACCTATGGGTCCCTTCAAGTTCTGTGCCTCATGGCTAAAGGACCCTTCCTACGTTTGTATGGTCACAGATTTCTGGAAGGCGCACCCCACCACTACAACAAGTCACATTGCGGAAGGGTTTGCTCAAAACCTTAACGAGTTGAAGAGGCTAAAACAGAAATTGCGAACTTTGAGAATAAATTGGGAGGGGTGTACAGCTCCACTAAACACAAGGATACAAGCTCATCTCTATATGTCGCTAGAGGGAAAATCTTAAAGGATTGTGAAGAATCATGGAGGCTGAGAAGTAGAGCGATCTCGATGCTTGAGGGAGATGATAACACTAAGTTTTATCATAAATTCGCAAATGGGAGGAAGGCAATCAACACCATCTAGTAGCTTCCGAATGAACAGGGACACCCTGTAAACACCTTCCCCTAGCTAGCAACATTGGCATCCTCTCACTTCAAGCAAATATACAGAGCACCCCCCATAGTGAATCTTGCCGAAATAATACAAGTGGCACAGGTATTCCCACGTTTTTTGGATCAGGAGGAAGGAAGGGAACTAACTAAGGAAGTCACTTTAGGAGAGCTGGAAGCCACCCTCAAATGGTTTAAGAAAGATAAGAGTCCTGGGGCAGACAGTTGGACAGTGGAATTCTACTTAGAATTTTTTGAGATTCTGGGCTCAGACCTCCTCAAGGTAGTGGAAGACTCTAGAGCTAATGGCAAGATGTATGAACCCTTCAATGCTACTTTCATTGCTCTCATCACCAAGATTGATAATCCAAACTCCTTCGACGACTACAAATTGATATCTCGTTGTAACTGCATCTATAAGATCATGGCTAAAATCATTTCTAACTGCTTAAGGCCCATTATATCCACCCACATCTCATAGGAGAAATTTTCCTTTCTTCAAGACCGACAAATCCACGAAGTGGTGGGAACAGCCCAAGAAGTTATGCACTCATTGCATTACAAGAAAATCAAAGGTATGATCCTCAAGGTCGACCTCTCTAAGGAATTTGACAGAGTTTGTTGGTTGTATATTAGAATGCTTTTAACCCACCTTGGGTTCCCATTTGTCTTCATTAAATGGATTATGGGTTGTATCACTAACACTCCATTCAGTGTTTTGGTTAATGGCGCGGCCTCTCCTTTCTTTCATTCTGAAAGAGGTCTTCGACAGGGCTGTCCACTCTCACCACTTCTATTCCTCCTAATAGTGGAGGGGCTCAGTAGACTCATCAAAGCAGAGGCCAGAAGGGGCAAAATGTAGGGTATAAAAGTCACAGAATATTGCATCTTAAAACACATTTTATTCGTGGATGATGTCTTAATTTTCCTCAATGGAGGTATAGGGGACTTGACCATCATAAAGAACATTTTCTCCCTATTTCAAGTGGCTACAGGCATGATGGTCAATTGCAGTAAATCCACCTTGACAACAGCTGGATGCACCCAACATGAGATCCACTTTGCCCTACAAAGATTTCAGTTCACTCTGTTGAAACTTGAGGATGGTTTAAGATACCTTGGATATAAGTTGAAGCCTCTGGGATACAAAATAGCAGATTGGACATGGCTTATAGCGAAGATGGAGAAAAGACTCAATATCTGGTACTACAAATATCTATCCAAGGTAGGTAGACTTATCCTCATCAAGACCGTTCTAGAGGCTACACCAGTCTGTTGGATGTCCTTGGCATGGATCCCCAGAGGTATACTCTCAGGGATATAGGCACTTTGTTGCAAATTCCTTTGGAAGAGAAATCAAAAAGGAATAATCTATGCTTGGATCAAATGGGATGCACTCAACCTTCCAAATAAATGGGGTGGATGGGGCATCAAGAAATTGGAAGACTTTTCCTCAGCCCTGGCAGCAAAACTTGGATGGAAACTTATATCTTCTAATAGCTTATGGACCAAGGTGGTGGTCTCCAAATACATTTCCCCTCTCAATGTGATGGATTGGTTAAGGCAGCCACACAGATACTCCTCTGGGATGTCGATTATATGGAAGGTTGTTCTTAAATCCTTGGACATCATCAGAGCTGGCATCACATGGAAAATCCAATCCGGTTCGGCTGTTAGGATAGGACAGGACCCCTGGATCGGTTGTGGGGATGCCCACAGACTACCTATTGAGATCAGAAATCATCTCAGTACAATGAATATCACTCATATCAATCACATAGGAGATTCTGAGCACTCCACCCTTTTCCAGCAAGCTTGGAAATCAGCCCACAACTTAAATATTCCTCAGCAGTGGGCGCAGATCTAGAAGGACTACATTGGGGCTCTCACTGCCGCCCACATCCAATTAGGGGATGGCGAAGACGAGATCATCTAGGCACTATCGAAATTTGGGTCTTACACACCCAAGGAGGGCTACCTGGTATTAGCTGATGCTCGAAGACCACAAGTCATTGAACATTGGTGGAGGCACTTGTGGAAGCTCAAAGCACCCCCAAGGTGCAGACTCCTCATGTGGACCATCCTCAACAATAAAATCCCCATGGGGGACAACCTCCTCAAGCGCACCCAAAATGGTCCATTTTGGTGTTGTCTTTGCAAGAGCAGCGATGAATCTGTCTCACATCTATTCATAGATTGCACAACTGCTCATGAACTCTGGCAGACAATTACTACAGCAGTCTCTACACAGATCAGGTGGCAGGGCTCTAATCCTGTGGAGGCCTGGACAAACTGGTGGACAAGGGTTGTCCCGCCTAAACTTCGCAACCTTCTGCTTCTCATCAGCTGGGCCATTTGGATTGCATGCAACAGACTCATATTCCTGAATGCATCCCCTCACTGGCCTTCAATTGTTGCCTGGATCTTGTCTGATTATACTCTTATCTCGGAAGATGATAATCCCCCGCGGCCTCACACTCTTATACCTGAATCCATTAACCACTCGCTTCCTTGGGCTTTCTTTGATGGTTCCGCGCAAGAGTGGAGGTGTGGGGAGGGAGCCATCCTATATCTCTCTGACCTCCATCTTTTCAATATACAAATGGGCCTAGGAGGAGGCTTGAACAACTTTGCTGAACTATCCACTGCTAAATTCCTTATTCAATTTGCATTGGAAAAATGTATAGCATTGCAACTGTTTGGGGATTCACAAGTTGTATGTGGCTGGCTTAACAAAAAAACAAGATGCTATATTTACACATTGAGACATATCCTGGATGAGGCTCTTTGAATTTCTTCACATTTTGATTTTTTCATATGCCATCACATTTTCAGGGAAAGGAACGCAGTTGCCGATCGATTATCCAAAGAGGTTGTGAACACGCCTTCCGACACTTGGATGATCCAGGAACAGAGGGAAGGGGCCCATTATCAGTATTATCATAGGCCCTTCATGGACATAGCTGCTTAGTAGGCTCATTGGGAGCCTGGATACAGGGTTTTTTTCATGCTTTTACAGTCTCCATCTGTAAATATACATATGTTTATTTTCTTTTATCTTAGAACTCTATTGCAGTTTACTCGAGCATATATTTTTATTGAAAAAACAATCTGGAAAATATTTTTTTGAAACTGGGCCTCCCTGCGTGGACTCAAGGCACCAAATTTTGAACTGATACAAGTGAACAATATTCATTTTTGACAGGCCATGCCTCACTTATAGCATATGCATCATGCATATACAACATGTAATTTTCTTACATAATGAAAATTACGATTTTTCCAAGGGGAAAAAAATCTTGCGATGGAGAGATAAAAATAGCGAAATTACCGGGCCTTCATAAGATATCAAAGTTCAAAAAATTGGTCCACACACGGAGCTTGAATCCACCCGCATTTGGATAGATCTAGAGAGACAGAAAGTCAATAAAAATGATGCAAACAAATATTTAATTATTTGGAATTTTTGAAAATTTAATAATAATAATAATAAATGCATAAAATCTAAATTTTGCAGGATGGAAAAAATATATTCCATCGAACTGAAATCCCAATCATGATTTCATCTCACGTGCTCTCAGCAAAGTTGAAACTAATGCTTTCACTACAACGTCCTTTCAATTTAATTTTCGATGTCATTGGCCCAGTTTCGCGTGCTCTCAGCAAAGTTGAAAAGAATGCTTTCGCATCTCCAGTGATAACCAACGCTTCAATGAATTATATCACTACATTGGAAATGTTAATATGCTCTCCATGTTGTAACACTCTCCATAATATATATTTGGATATTAACGGATTAATAGTATCTAACTTTCTCTTCTTTACATCGCATTGCCATTAGAATGAAACCATCATTAAATGAATGTCGCCCCATTAACTATTGAACATTAACCATTGGCCAATACATTATGAATGCTGGATATGCACCATTAAAAACGTTATTAAAAGAATGCATTGTAAACAAAGTTGCCCTCATATGTTATAAAGAATGTGTTAACGCCAAAGAAGTATTAATGCTACCCTCATACTCTATCCCTAAAGGAGTATTAAACATTGAAAGAGAATTAACATTGCATTAAAAACTTTGCAGGAGTATTAATGATGCATTAAAGATGATGTTGCATATATTTCATCAAATTGAAATCCCGACCATGATCTCATCTTGCGTGCTCTCAGCAAAGTTGAAACTAATGATTTCACTACAACGTCTTTTCAATTTAATTTTTGATGCCATTGGACGTGTTCTAAGAGCATAACGTACATGTGACAAGAGCATGGCATACCATCTGGCTGCCCAAATAATGATTGCCTAATAAAACTCTAATTCTTTGAGCCAATCAAAATAAAAAAATAAAAAATAAATAAAAATAAATTAATTAATTAATTAAATAAAATTATTTAACTTCCTTAATGTCTACTTTATAGAATTTTAGTTTAATTTTTTGTCAACTGAAAATAATATTAGATCAACGCATTTTTGAATGTGTAATACCCTGCAGCTACAGGGATAATAACCATTTTTTAAATTTGTGCCATTTTCTTACTAGTAAGCTCAACATTTTTAGTGATTTAATATAAAGCTTTCTTTTCACATGGAAAAAAATATAGAAATGATTTCAATTGAGGTTTAGTAATGCAAGTTCCTTCAATTAGAATTATTGGTAATTTATGTGTAGGCTAACTTTCACAAGAATCCATTAGGATTTTAATTCGAGCAACAAAAGATATCACCCACTATATTACGATATCATAATGATTTTTAGTGCAATTATTATAATATTTATTACTTTTAAAAAACATTTTTTTTGATGGGTGGGTGTTAAATATAAGTAAATAACATTACTAATATAAATTTTATGATATTTACAATGTTATTTATATTTTCTTAAAAAAATTATATTTATAATTAATATAATAATAATTAAATTTTAAAGTTATAATTAAGTTAAATATTTTTATATATCGATTTAATTATTTAAGTTTATAGAAATATATATATTCTACTCATTTATGGATTTCAGATTTTTTAAGAAAGATACATATTTTTAATCATTAAACTTATTCAAAATTATTATATAATTTGATAATTTATTATAACAAAATTATTTAAAATATAGCCTATTATAATAAGCTCAATATGGAAAAAATGTATTTTCATGTTATATAAACATGTTCACTGGTCAAATAAAACTTTAAATAATAATAATAACTTATTTAAAATAAAAATAAAAATAAAAAATTATGACAAACTAATGTTTATAAATATTGTTATTATAATTAAGGTAAAATTGAGGTCATAGAGCCAATTTATCATTAGTAGTATTTAGGCTCCAGGTTTTGACGACCCATATTTTTGTGGCTTATATATATAACCAACCGAGATTCATCTTTAACTCTCGATCTATTAAGTGTCCAAATAAATCAAATCTTTCAAGATGTAAATCTCCTTTTCTAAATACAAAATTTAAAAAAATATTTATATCTCTAAATATTTAATTCTTAATAAATCTAAAATTAAAATTAATCTAAACTAATTTTATTAATAAACATTTTTATTATTATATTAAATTAAATATAATATATATAAAAAATAATTTATTTAAAATTTTAAAATGTACTATCTAGGTACCTCTAAATATAGTAAGTTAGGTATCATGCTAAATCTACTAATATTTTACGTTTTTCCTGACCTAGAGGATGCTCTAGCCGCGTGACCTAGCTCTTCTGAGCTCTTGCATTGCGCATGCCCGTAGTTGCATACTTACTACCCTCCAATCTGCCATGGCCCGAGAGGGGGGCTCGGAGCCCCTCCCCCTTCCTCCAGAAGTTCGTGAATTTCAGAAAATGGTGGTTGCATGCTGCAAATGGCCCCCAACAGCACAGCAACAGAAATTCGTAAAAAAAAAGGACAACATACCCTCGGTGGCCCTCCCTGAGGAAGAAACTTGTTGATCTGCTCTGAACCTAGTGGACAAAGGACTCATAGGGCAGTTCACAGGCCTCTGGCCCTCGCCCAAATCGGTAGAAGATTGGATTAAGAGAAACTGGTCCCCATTGATCAAGGAAGGTATCAAATCTTACTTTGTTGGCAAAGGCTACTTCGTGTTCGTGTTTGAATCTGCTAAGGATCGGAGTCTCATATTCAAGAATAGGCCTTATTTCATGGGGCCACAAGGTTTATATCTAAACAAATGGTCATGGGATTTCGACCCGACACAAGATGTGCCCACTATCATCCCAGTATGGGTGCGACTTCCCCACCTACCCCTACATTGTTGGACCCAGAAATCGCTCCAAATCATTGGAAACTCCCTTGGAAAATATATCAACTAGGCTGTGAGGAAAGATCAGTACTCCTGTGCTTGAATATGTGTGGAAGTAGACCTTGAAGAAGGATTACCAAAAGCAATAAAACTCACAGTAGTTGGATGGTCTCACATCCAAGAACTGGATTATGAGCAACTACCCTTCAAATGTAGACACTGCCATGGCTATGGGCATTTTGTGAGATACTGCAAGAAAAAGGCTGAAGAACAGAGTGATAAGTCGAAGGGAGAACAGTGGACCACAGTCCAGAAAGCTGGTCATGCAAAAGCACAAGGGAAAGGGCCTACAAAGGAGAACAACATTGAAGATCAAGGAAATGAAAAGAGGAACCCCCATGCCCCGGATGAGAATCCAAACCCTAATGGAAGCCCCCCTCCAGATCCTCCTGAAGCAGATCTGATTACCCTAGCACAGAATGACATCCCTCAAACAAACAAAGAAGGAGGAGGAACTGCCTCTCCTGGTGTCTCTCAGGGTAGCCCCTCCATTCCCTTGTATGTAGATATAACAAAGAAAAAAGTGGCAGAACCCTCTGACTCCTCTGAGGATGAGATCTATGAGAGACCCTCGAAGAGGGCGGGCAAGAAACCTCACAAAGTAGTGAGGGAAGAAGAAGCAGAACGTCTAAAGATGCAAGGCAGCCAATCCACAATAGAAATGTCTATTGGGAGAAATACAAGAGCAAGACCTTCCAAGGGAGGCCTCTCAAACCCCTCGCCAGGTAAATAATGCGTATAGTCTCTTGGAATTGCAGAGGTCTGGGGACCCAACCAAAAATCGAAGCCGTCAAAGATCTGATGAAAATAGAACCCACAGATATCCTCTTGCTCCAAGAGACCAAAATCGAAGGGCAAGCCCTCATGGAAATCAGCAAGTCAAAATGGAAAAAGAATGCAGGCAAAGCAGTCAGCTCGAGGGGATCTTTAGGAGGAGTTGTGACACTCTGGACTAACGACCACTTCCATCTGCTTAACTCGCATGAGACCCAGCACTGGATCTACATTGAGCTCAAGCACCTTGAAAGTAAGTTAACTATAGCCCTATTCAATCTCTATGTCCCTGTCTTTTATGCTGAAAAAAGAGAATGTTGGAATTCTCTCTCCGACTTTTTAGACCTTCATTCCCCCAACAACATCATTCTGGCCGGAGACCTCAACATTTTTATGAAGCCAAAATAAAAAAGGGAGGGAAACAATATCAGAGACCAACTACTACCCTTGGTCGAAGAACTCATGCAGCAGAGGGACCTTTTAGATTTTGCACCTATAAAAGGCACATACACTTGGACCAATAATCGAACTGGGACTGATCACATTTCTGCCTGATTGGATAGATTTCTAATTCAAAGCTCCTTGCTGTTGGAAAATATTCTTATCTCCACAAAAATCCTCCGCAAACTCACCTCGGACCACAAGCAAATTCAACTCCTTATGGCTCCTGAGGAAGATGTGGACCCAATGCCCTTTAAATTCAGCCCTCTTTGGATTGAAAAAGAAGGTTTTCTTGACACTGTTCAATCAACCTGGGATATTCCCATCAATGGATCTCCCAGCTATGTGTGGGAACAAAAATTAAAAGCCACAAAAAAACTTTAAAAGAGTGGCTAAGGAATCCATCTAAAAACCCTACTCAACAGAGAAATGAAGTTGTTCACTCATTGGAAACTCTGCAAATGGGAATAGAAGACCTTCACATCACTCCAGAAATTCTAAATAAAGAGGCTGCACTCCAAAGCAACATCCACTGCTCTTTCAAACAGGAAGAATAGTATTGGAGGCTCAAATCTCGTAGCCTATGGCTCAAGGCCGGAGACTGAAACACTTTGTTCTTCCACCGACAGTAGAAAGCCCGATTATCTCGCAACCATATTACTGAGATAAATAATGAAGAAAGATAGACTGCAAAAAGTTTGACCAAATTAAATCAACAACTGAAAATCATTTCAAAAACCTCTAGGGTCCTGGGAATGAAGGTAGCAAAGAGGATATTGAAGACTTTCTCTCTAATATCCCTCACCTCATCAATTAAGAGGACAATCAAGCTCTTCTAAAACCACTATCTGAAGAAGAAATTATCAAAGTAATATGGGCAATGGAATCAGATAAGGCCCCTGGGCTAGATGGCTTCTCTATACACTTTTACAAAGTCTGTTGGAACATCATCAAAACAAACCTGTTGAAAATGATACAAGGTTTCTTCAGTAAAGCCAAGGTTGGGGGAGGCGTCAATTCAACCTTCCTAACCTTAATTCCAAAAGAGGTCAATCCAGAAACTTTTAGCAGATTTAGGCCCATTTCACTTTGTAACGCTTCCTATAAAATCTTGGCCAAAATCCTTGCAAACAGAGTCAAAGCCCGCCTTTAAAAATTAATATCCAACTCTCAAGGGGGATTTGTTAAAAGTAGACACATCTTGGATAATGTCATTCAAGTCCAGGAAGCTGTCCACTCCAGTAAACTGAGAAAAGAGAAGGGGATTTTGATCAAGCTCGACATGGCCAACGCCTTCAACAGGGTCAACCACTCCTTCCTCTTCCAAGTCCTCCAATCCTTCGGCTTCCCTGCTCAGTTCATCAATCTCATCAAAGCCTGTATTGATAATCCTTGGATTGCCCCTCTAGTCAATGGCCGACCAACATCCTTCTTCCAAGCTCAGCGTGGATTGAGGCAAGGTTGCCCGTTATCTCCTTTCTTGTATATTCTAATGGTGGACTCCCTCAGCAGGAAGCTTACTGCAGAAATGAATTCTGGTGACCTCCCCGGAATTCGCACTTCCAATGCCCAAAAGCCTATAAACCACGCCCTCTTTGCAGATGACTCCCTCCTTCTTGGTGGTGCCTCTATGAGAATAGCTAAATCTTTCGACTTTGTCCTAAAAAGCTATTGCAGAGCCTCAGGAGCTATGATAAATGATAGAAAGAGCTCAATCTATGGATGGAACGTGGATCAAGGAAATCTGAACAGTATAGCCCAGA
This sequence comes from Pinus tabuliformis, assembly GCA_031772625.1. Lineage (NCBI taxonomy): Eukaryota > Viridiplantae > Streptophyta > Pinopsida > Pinales > Pinaceae > Pinus > Pinus tabuliformis. Next base: position 322,677,125 of record CM062808.1, on the reverse strand, counting down.
TCCTTGGATTCGAGGGCTACGCCAATTAGGACAGCATCAAATATCTTGGCCTACCACTCACCTCTAGGGTTAATCTCGGAACTTTGTGGCAAGGTATTATCAACAAGATCAAATCCAAGATTGCCTCTTGGGGAGGGTTCTGGCTCGCAAACGGAGGAAAAACAATCTTAATAAAATCTATGCTTTCTGCCCTTCCTATCTACCAAACCTCTTTTCTTCTTGCTCCTAAACACATCATGGAGCAAATCTCCTGCCTTCTGCGAAACTTTCTTTGGCAAGGAGGCAAAGGCAATCAAAGAAAAATGCACTTGGAAAACTGGGATCTAGTAAAACGCCCAATAGCGGATGGAGGACTCCAGATAAGAGACCCTACAATCTCCAATCTCGCCCTCGGCTGCAAGCTTCTCTGAAAAATCTATTCCGACCCTGCTCATCGAGTCAATGATACGCTCAGGAAAAAATATGCATAGGGGGTCTCTCTCAGGCATCTATCTATTGACAACACCTCCCCTGGAACGTTAACCTAGAATTTATGCAGAAACAACATCAGTCGCTTTAAGTCTCACCTCTATTGTATTCTAGGCAATGGAAAAAAAAATTACTTGTGGGAAGATTGTATAATGAATAGCGCAACCCTTAAATCCCATGATGAAATTCGTGACCTCCGATGTTGGCTTCTAGATGCAGGGTATCGCAAGCTATTTGACATAACAGAGTGGGATCGCAAAGGGAATTGGCGAGATTGGAGCTTCCCAATCGTACCGAAGCATCTCCTTCCATAGCTGGCAGCGCTGAAATCGCTCCTCTCCAACGTTGTGCCCATCCATCGTGACAGTCCAGATAGCTGGGGCTGGGGAGACACCGGCACTTATACCACTACAGCAGGTTATATCGCTCTGCAGCCAAAAAAAGATAAAATACATTCTCCCAGCATTTTTTTTTTCTAGATCCTCATGCATAAAAAACAATTGACAGATGACAATCTGCTAAAAAGAAACATTGATGGACCTCATTGATGCATCATGTGTAGAAATGCTGGAGAGATAGCCCCTCATCTGTTCCTAGACTACGTTTTTGCCAAGGAAGTCTATAAAATAACACTTCTTGATCTGCAAGTTAATCTACCCCAGCAATGCACCGTGGCTGATCTTTACTCCACATGGTTCCAAAATTATCCTCATCCCATTCCCAACAACTCTCCGTGGTATCACATTTGGCTTTCAATCCCTAAATTTGTGTGTTGGAAAATCTGGCTCGCCCGGAACGACTTGACATTCAATAATACTCCTTGCTTCCCTGCAAAAATAGCCACTAAAGCTAAAGCTCTTCTCCTAGAATCTATTCTTCAGCATTCACAAAAATCATATTATTCTCTCCTCCCTTTTGAAAAGAGTTGGTTGAATCATCTTAGCCCTCTCCCCAACGGCAAATCTCTGACCCTCCCCCTTCCCAACCCTCACTGGAGATTAAGAGATCTAGAAGCCAACTTCCAACTTTGGTGGAGGAATCAACTCAAAACTACAATTTTCTTCGACGAAGCCTCCAAGGGAAACCTTGGGGCAATGAGCGCTGGTGGAGTTATCTACTAGCCAGACAACACTAGAAAAGATTGCTTCGGCTGGGGGCTTGGTCATCGTACAAATAACTAGGCAGAACTTCTTAGCCTCACAAAAGCCTGCCAAATTGTTTGGGAAAGAGGCATCAAAGATTGTCAAGCATTTGGAGACTCAGAAATCCTCATCAAGAAGATCAATATGCAGGACCAGTTCAACAACACCACACTCAACAAGTCTCTGAAAAGGCTAATGACCATACTGAAGGACTTTGAATCCTTTCAAATTTTCCACATTCTCAGAAGCTCAAATAGTGAAGCGGATATAATGGCAAACAAAGGCTGCCTTCTTGCATCGGGCGAACTCAACATCAATGACAATAGTATTATTCAAGCAAGTGTTCCTTAACCTGAGAAACAGAGTTCATCAAGATGTATTAAGATGTAAGATATTGCAGTGTAACAAGGTTGATTAGGCTCCGGCCCAACCAAATCATAAATAAAACATACCTGTTTCAATTAAAATATATATATATATATATATATAGAGAGAGAGAGAGAGAGAGAGAGAGAGTAAGTTAAAACTATTCATACATTATATAATGCATTAAAATAATAATCCTAAAATAAGTAAAAATATACTATTGAAAAATCCATGCAACTTGCTCTGCACGAAGATTATGAGATGGGCACACTTTTGTTGTCTTAACTACCAAGTCAGATTTTGGTTGGCTTAAGATGATTGTTAATGATATAAGGTCGGAATATATATAATTTATTAGGAATTGGGATATATATATATATAATTTGTTAAGAAATGAGAGTTATATATATATATATATATATATATATATATATATATATATATATATATATAAAATCTGTTAAGAAATGAGAGGCGTACTATCTGTATGCTAATAAAATAATTAATATTAAATAAAAATAAATATTAAATTTGATAATATGAGTTTTCATAATATTTATGTTATTTTTTAATATAGATTATATGTAAGGGTTTGAAATTTTTATTTCTAGTGAATATTTTTCTTAATTTATTGAAAAAGGAAAATATTATTTTACAAATGTCTTTAAGGTAAATAATTATTCGTCCATCTCAAATTTATAAATCTCTTTAATCTCTACAATTCTAAATTGCAAAGTCAACCTTATCATCCCCCAAATCTCATCTCTCTTCCCTACATCCAAGGAACCACATTCCAAATCTCCAAAATCCTAGCTAGAAAGAATATCGAAACCATATTTAATCCCTACAAAACACTTAAACATCTTTTCAAAACTGTTATAGACAAATTTGACATTATGCTTGGCCCTGGTGTTTACCAAATTTTGGGTTCCTATGGTAAAACCTACATTTTGCAAATTGGAAAATCTTTCAAATCCCACCTTAAAGAATAGATTGTTAACACTTGTCGTAACCATATCTCCAAATGAACTATCATAGAACAATCTCATAAATCTAAACATGTTATCTATTTTGTCCAAACCAAAATCTCCATATGTATCATTCGAGAAGTCGTTGAAATAAAAAACATCGTAATAATTTCAATTGTGAAGATGGCTATAAACTTAGCCACTCCTATAAACCTATTATTCATTCCCTCAATCAATAAAATAAGCCTCTCATTATCTCCTTGTGTTTATTTGTTTTTGGATTTTCTCATTACTTCTCTTCAATCACATATTATCTTCACTTCTTCCCCTCCCCCCTTTCTTTTTTAAAATCATTTATAACTTGTCAATATTTAATTTATTTATCTTCAATACCACACTATATTTACTTATCCAATAGTTATTTATCAAGTTTATATTATTTTTAATAATATTTTCAATTCCTAAATTTACATAATTTATTATCATTGATGTTCCCTAAATTTATTCTCATTAATGTTCCCTAATCTCATGAAGGGTTTTTCATTTTATTTCCAATTATGTGTATTTTTACAATAAATTTGTTTATCTATATTATAATCATACTTATCCCATAATTTTAGGATGAGCTTTTTTTTTAAACAAAATTGAGTATAGATTATATTAACTTTGTGCATGGTCATTAGAAATACTTAGGAAATTTTACATTTGGACTTTCCTCTTTCTTGTCCCTATATCTAATATTGTTTGTTATCACCCTTGAAAGGCTACATATTGCCTCAAAATTCAATACATTTCTAGAGATATACAATCTAAAAAATTTGCCCAGCAAAAAATGAATACATACTTCAGTTGAGGTGATTCATTACCTCCAATGGAGGTCTATTGAGATCTGCACCATATTCTATTGGGCTCTGATTCATATTGTCATAATCACTTAGTCTAGTACTCATCATTTGAACCTAATCTTGCAATTCTACTATCTATCGGTGAAGTGCCTCTGTTTCATCCCCCTGTCTAGCAATATTTTCTATCAAGACTTGGACCTTCTCCATCTCTTTCACAATTCAACGCCATATTTTCCTTGAGATTCAAATTCATCATGATAAAATCAAGTTGAAATACATACAATTTCTTCATTAACTAGACAACCTTTCCCTTGCAACTGCAACTAGTATATCAGACGTAGTTGTTGGTTCCCACAATGCCTTCCTGGCCTTTCCACATGGTGAATTTTCCATTCTCACTACTCATCAATTTCAACAAATTCTTCCCCCTCAAAGGTGAATTTGTCCAACTCAGTCATTCATTCTCAATGTTTTCCCCCCACAAGTCCTGACATGCCCAATTATCTCTCTCCTAGGATTGTGTCATATGGGCAGTGATGCTCGATCGAGAAACATATATCCCATCCAAACTAGCTTTGCAACTAGTGCCCTTACGTGGTTGCAACAATGAAACCTGCAAAATTGGACCCAAATTTGTTTCATTGGAGATTGAAGTTGTCAAACAATGCCCCCCATAAGTTCCTTTGTCCTATCAAGGAGTTAGTTTCCTCTGAGACTAGCACAGATGGATGAATGCTAAATTTGCAGGCACACCTTTCCCAAATTGCTTACTAGAGCTTCCCTGCCAAAACTCAGTCCAAACACAGACGTGAGGTACCAGCCACCAATTGGAAATAGACTAGAGACCAAGCAATTCACATCCACCCACCATAGTCAACGGTTTCTTAATGCCCTATAAGTCATAGGCTATGAACAAAAATCAACTAGAAAGGTAAAAGCCATCGACAAAGGAGGAGGCACCATAGCCTGGGATTTGCAGTTACACCAGGGAACTTTCCATATCCATCTTTGTCTATGATGTCTTTACAAATAGAATGTAAAATTCGAGGGCCATCCTGGACAACAATGGTGCTTCATCCATAGGTTATATGTCTTTCCATTCATCCCACATGCTTCCAGCCTTACCTCAACATAAATCCTCATAATTTCCATACCTCTAAGTGCAATCAATAGTGAAGGTGGAAGTTTTTTGCCAAGAATGTAATGTGGTAGTTGAGTTGAGCCTTATCCTTGTGGTGATTTATGGATTATGTAATTTGTATACAACAAACTTACATGGGGTGCCACGACATTCGTCGATCCCCCTACCCATTTTTTATTATAATTCCTTGCACAAATTATGAACTTATATGCATGGGTCTTGGAGTAATGTATTATAATTTTTACGAAGGCCATGATACCTTCCATAGTTAATGGTTGATTCCTTGAGATTAGCATAGGTTCCCCCATCCCAAATCCCATTTATTTCTAATTTCCCCGCCTGGAGTTGACACGCTTAGTTTGAACACTTATCAACCTCATCATTTTGGCTTCTTAGAATATGGAATAATTTTTTTTGAAGAATTTCTTCCAACAACCCCTTGATTCTCTTTAGAAGATTCCCTAAGTTCTTATCTATTGGCAAGGTCCCTTTGCATAGGCATTGAATGGTGATGAGTGCGTCCCTCAAGATGTTGATATTTGTCACTTCTGTAGATTTGACCAATATTAGGCTTTGCAACAGACAATAGACCATGCATTTCTGTTTGGTTTTTATTCATTTTTCCCAATGCCCATGCATATCTCTTGACAAAATTTCCTTCGAGGCTATACAAAACCCCTCCCCTTTCTACCACCTCATGAACCTTTTTTCTTTATTAATATTTATTAAGATGATATTTTCAAATTTCAAATTTATATCAACTATAATAATTTTATAATTGTTTCCTAATTTTATTTTTATTTATTTAATTAGTGAATGTGTTTTTATCAATTCTTCTTTCTTGATAAATACATCTATTAACATTTATCTTTCAATGCAGTCCTAAAAATATTTATTTTTTTATTTTTCACAATAACTATTCAAATTTCTTTATATTTTTATTTATAATGGCTATTAAAATTTATTTATATATTTTTATTTACAATAACCATTAAAATTTATTGTTCTTAGATTATGAGAACACAATATTTATATGTCATCTCTGCTTCAAACTGGACATCTACAAACCACATGTCCTTTGGCAAAGAAAGATCCCAGGAGGAAAAAGAAACCTATCAAAAAACCTAAGGGATGGCAATTCCCAACACCATAACCCGACGAAGAAGAGAAAGATGAGGACTTGGGACCCCCATCACTAAGGAAATCCCAAATACACACACATCTTCAACGACCAAAGAATTGAACCAGGATGGAATAGTGGTATCAATTTCGCAAAATCCAAGAGTAGAAAGACACTTAGGCCAAGAAATGTCGAATGAGAAAGAGATAGGGGGATTCAAACATCCTTTTACATCTGGGAGTCACTCCTAGACTCAGATAAGGAACAAAATAAATTAAATTATCCATTACTCGCCCATCGCTTGTCATCTATCCACCTGTAATTTTGTGCCCCGAAAAACCAGTGTACATCCAAAGAGCTATTCCGCGCATCTTATCAGAGAGTCAAAAGTGCAATGTTCCAAAATTACCATAACTTGCATCTTGCTATCAGAACCCCATATATACACATGATACTTGTAAATCGTACTCCCGCAATTTGAACACAAAGCTTGCTTATATTTTTTTCAGTAAGAAAAAAAGTTGTATTATATTCATAGATATTTTGGAATGTACAACATTTGGCAGATAGTTGGAGTCATCAAAATAGCTCATGAAGAAGGATCATGAGAATGAAAACTATAAGAACCCGAGCATAGACATGCAAAATAGTGGAATGATATGGATCCATATCAGAACAAGATATGACTTATTCTGTCTCTGGACATATCAAAATATATAAAGATCTGCTGAATAATAGCATCGGAAATAGAAGAGGATGATAGAAAATAGAAGAAACATAGAAGACAACAGGTTCATGCTACGTACCATATATGAGAAGAGAAGGAATAAAAAATATAGAAGAAACAGGTTCATACAATGTACCAGATATGAGAAGAGAATAAATTATGCTATGTACCAGGGAGACGGAATTCCTGGATGTTGTGCCGAATTTCTCCAACAGTGATGGAAACCTGCCATAATTCGTTTGGAGAGGAAAGACCTTCTTTGGACAGCGCATCTGCCTCCTTGTTGAATGACCTTCCAATGTGATGAATTGAGTAATCCTTGTGAGAATTCCATATAGATGCAATTCTTTCCAGCCACCCCAAAAGATTGATATTTTGAATGATATGAGCAGATCTCACATGATCTATGATCACCTTGGAATCACCAAAAATGTGCAGTCCTTGAATGTTTAGGAAGTCACAAAAACTCAGGAGACCAGCCAAGGCCATTGCCTCCGCTTTGTTATTCGATCCCTTCCCGCCATTCCATGAGATTTTAATATGTTGGTCCACATGAGGAATTATGTAAACCCCACAAGCACAGATTCCATTCAAGGATGCCCCGTCAAAATAAGCACGAGGAAGAACAAAAAGGTCCATCGAGCTCCCAGCTTGTTTCTTGACATTTTTTTGATTTTGAGGGGGCCTACTGATGGGAAGGTGAGATAAGATAGAATCGATAACAAGTGTAAAACATACCTCTCTTTCTTGAAACAGTGCCTTATTTCTCCATTTCCATATGGACGAGATAGAGATCAACAGGATAGGCCTCCAATCAGGTCTCACTTTGCTCCACCAATGAAAAGCCTCTCTTAATGATGAGAAAGTAATCCTATTTAGCCCAAATTTATTAGCAAGTGATTTCTATATCTTTATAGCAAGAGGACAGACCAGAAAAATATGATAGTTGGATTCTTCATTCACTTTGCAAATAGGACAGATTACTGGCCCACACCAATTTCTTTTTTGTAAATTATCCCACATCATATTCTTGTTGTTAAAAACTAGCCAGGAAAATAAAATAATCTTGGTAGGGCAGTTTGTTTTCTAGAAAACAATGGGGAAAATGTTGTCAAGGGAAGTTGGATTCTCCATCTGAAGCATGATATAGATGTGTTTTACATAAACAGCTGACCTCCCCTTTGATCCATTCCATATAAGATGATCTTCCTCCGATGTTTTAAAGATACCCCTGCTTTGCATATACGATATGACCTTATCCCATTGAGAAGACTGTGCACCATATAGTCCAATCATTTCAGCTAACTTCCATATAGGAATAGAGCCCACCCATTTCTATGACCTGATCCCAATAAAAAAAACCCCATATGCTGAAGATAGAAAAGCAGTTGTTGAGGAATATTATAATCCAAAGCCTCACCCACCAATGGATCAAGGCCAATTAGGATATTTTTGCCCGATTGGAAGTTCCATGCCAAGTTTTTTAGAAAATAATACCCAATTTTATGAAAACTACGCCATATGGCAGAACCATTAGGAGGACCAAAAGTACCCTGTGTAAACCAAAATGAAATGTCTTTGTTATCTAATTATTTAGCCTTGATAATATTGCTCCAAATACTGATCCCAAAAACTACCTTCAACAATGATTTGCAAAGAAGTGCAATACTGAATAAGTTTAAATACAGAATACCTCATCCCCCGAGAGCTTTAGGCCGAGATAGATTCGCTAGCTTTGACAAATGGAATTTTCTATGATGCCTGTTTTCTCCCCAAATGAAATTAGTAGTACTCCGGTTCAATTTATGAATAATCTTAGCAGGGATATAGAATAGATGTGCCCAATAGACCAATAACTGAACCAAAACCGTTTGAGTTAAAATAAATCTTCCTACTAGAGAGAGACTTTTAATTCCCAGCCCACAATCCTCTTGATGAATCTTTCGTGAATCCATGACCAATCTGCTGAGGTGTAACTGACTGGCTTGAGATAGAAGCCAAGGTATTTCAGGCCCTCTTGAAGGGGAGACACCTGGATATTAAAGAGATTGGAAAGATATGCAGCCATCTCGGAATTGATATCCCTCATATAAAAGCATGATTTGTCCTCGTTTATACAAAGCCCCGTGGCTTTCTGAAATTTCCCCAAAATTGAATATAGATAGTCCCATGAGGCACGAGACAACATAGCATCCATTATGATGTCATCAACGAATAGATTGTGTGAGAAGGTAATATTTCTACTGATAACCATCGGTTTGCATGCCTTATCTCTAATGGCCCTCTTAATGTGGAGACTGAGTGAATCCATTACTAAAATGAAAAGTAGCGGGAACAAAGAACATCCCTGCCGCAAACCCTTGGCTGCTGGGAAGAAGGATGAAGGAATATCATTTACAAGAACAACATAATTCACATCAATTACGCAAGCCATAATCCAATTCAAACAGTTGAAATTAAGGCCAATTTTGATGAGTAGGCATCTGAGGAAACCCCAATCTATGCAATCATATGCTTTCTTGAGATCAATTTTTAAAAAAGCAGCCTCCACCTTCCTTATGTGCATTGAGTGGAGACTTTCCTGTGTAATCGCAACAGCCTCTAAAATATTTATGTCCTTAAGGAAGCCATGTTGATCAGGAGTTATGTATACTGAGAGCATATTCCTCATCCTAACTGCAATAATTTTGGAAATTAACTTATAAATGGTATTACAGAGAGAGATGAGTCTGAAATCCCTGAAAGAAAGGGAGGGCTTCTTTTTTGGAATTAAGGCAATATAAGTAGATGATATAGAATGGGGAATAGAACCCTTTGTCCTAGATTCTTCCACCATATTCAAAAGATCAGATTTCAGAATATCAAAAAAATGGATGAAAAAATCAATGGTCCATCCATCCAGCCCCGAGCTCTTGTCTTTTTGAAATGATTTCATGATGGACAAGAGTTCTGACTCTGAAACCGGGGCAAAGAGGAGATCATTCTGCTCCTCATCAAACATAATGGGATAAGGTTCAATGCCCCAAATGATATCAGGAAATTCACATCCCCCATTGCTGCTGTAAGCCTTCTGAAAATATTTTACAGCCTCTCTGGATATGTCTGCCTGAGAAAACACCGAGGCTCCCAACTCATCTTGAATCTCCCAAATGGAATTTAATTCTCGCCTCTTATTCGCAAAACGATGAAATTTTTTTGTATTCTTATCCCCTTCTTTGAGCCAAATGGCTCTGCTCTTGAGCCTCCTCAATAGCCAGCAAGTTCTGTTTTTTCTCTCGAGGTCCCTGATCTTAGCCCTCGTATCAGGAGAAACATTATTTGAAATAAGTTGCTCAGATAATTCTCCCAATTCTTCGCTTATCTTCTTTAATTCTTCTGTTGGAAATCACCCTACCCCGCTGCCAACATTTAACACAAGATCTTAAGCCCAATAAACGATCCAAAAAAGATTCTGACTGCCAGGATGAATCGTTAAGGGAATGAGATTACCAATAATCCTTAATGATCGTGTTAAACTTCTCATCCTCCAGCCAGACCCTATTAAATTTGAATGGGTAACCCCATCTATGACCCGCCAGATTCCATTTAATTGAAATGGGACGATGATCAAAGATGAAACTAGGAATGTTTATAACTGAGGGGTTTCCATAGGGATGTGGCAACTTGGAAAAAAAAACAGTAGACTTTAGCTATTTGAAACTTATTTGAAGTCAACAAAATTTAAGGATGAGATCTTGGAAACTCAGTTTTGTTTTTTTTAAACATTTATATAAATTAATGTTAAAATATTAATATTAATTTTATAATTTAATTATTATTGATATTAAAATTTACATTTAATTTTCATGTTTTTATTTATTTTAAATATATTTAGTAAATTTTAATTAAAATATATTTATATATTTTCTAAAATTGGTAACTTCTTATAGGATATTAATTTTGTTTTGTTTTCTATTTAAATAATAATAATAATACAAATTAATATTTAATTTGAATATTTTTATTTATTTTGAACATATTCTTAAATTTTAAAGTTTAGAAAATATTTTTAAAAGTATTTTTTTCTTTCTATATTGATGTGAGAGATATGTTGATCTAGGCCCATTGTGCTAATAAGCTTCACTGCCATTTTTGGCTCACTTAGCTAAAACAACCAACTTCCTCGAGAGACCTGAATCAACAAAAGATTAAGTTGAAAGTTTTAAGTAAATTGAACATGCCAATTGCAATATGTTACGCAAAGCACTAAAGACAACAAACTTCTTTTGCAACAAAAGATGAACATTTAGATAAAGAGGTCCTCTTATTCGATGAATAAAAAGTTATACTTACCAACAACTTGTGGGTCAATGCAGACCTTGTTAATGGTGTGCTTGGAAAAGTCGTTTTAATCTTTTATGCACCCGACTCAAAGCATCCAACATTGTCGTATTTTGTGGTGGTTGACTTCCACCAATACAAAGGGAAACAACGGGACAATTCACATCCAACATATATACCCATTTCCCCCATTACAAGAGGTTCACATTAGTAGTCTCCCCTTTAAATGTCATGGGCTTTAACAATACATAAATCACAGGGCATGACATTAGACAAAGCAACTATAGACATTGGCACCAAAGAATGACAGGGATTAATATTTACTGCCGTATTAAGAGTAATATTGTTGTTGGACCAACGATTCAAACCAACATTTCTATTCTCATGCTTCTCACATATGCAAGACAAACCATATCTCAAGCGTACACTTCTCACGTCAAAATCCCCACAAGAAAATATACTCTAATCAATCATATGCTATGTCCTCTAAATTTACCAATGGTAGACATTACTTTCTACTTTACTAACTTTTACATACTATTACTTATTATTACATTTAACAACATATTGTTCTATTACTTTTTAGGAAAAAAAGATTTCATCTTTTCTTATTTTGTTTAAAAAAAAAAGTAATACTCTTAACATACATTTCCACTAACAATTATTATATCTCTATTTGTTTATGACCAACAGATATACGAGGTACATGTGCCCATTATATGAATATTATCGAGAAATTCAACAAGAGGAACTTAATTGACAAGATTTACAATCTAAGATCATGCCACCACAATCTCTACCTCTTTATCGTCTACGACTAACTATTATCTTGCTAATATTCCTGCGAAAAAATATCCATGTCCATGAAAGAGACACACAGGAAAATAAGAGCTGAGTGGAAAGAACGCCATTCACATCTTGACATCACAATAAATATTAATTGGTGTTGTCAATGCCATGCATCATTTTATATATATGATTAGTTCTTCACTATCAACTACATATGTATATAGCTCATCTTATATATATGACATCACATACTTTTAGAGAACCTTCAGTTTCACGTTGATCATGTTTTAGATTGAATATAATGTTATATTGTTTATAGTTGAATGCATTGTAAGATAGTCTTCAGTTATAGGCTTTGCTTCGCCATAAAATAAGTCTGTTTTCTCGTACCTTGTACACATTATACATATTTTTTGAATTTTTGGGGTCATCATTCTTGTTCATGTGCTCAAAATTGTTAATGTATTTTGTTGTTATACAAAATCAAATAAAGAAAATGGTTTTCAAAATAGAGATAATAATCGTCACACAATTCAACACTATTCTACCTGTATACAGTTATTCACGCCAGCCATTTCTATTCAAATTTTTTGACTTTATCTATAATTTGCAGTGAATTGTTTTTTAAAAATGGTAATTTTTATAATGCGTTGTATTCCAAGAATAAGAGGTCCCTATTTTGGAGAATAAGAATAGCACTAATTTGGATGGTTATTGGTTGGGTTTCTGATCTATAAATTTACTTTTACAATTAGGGTTAAAACATAGTTCACATATGAATATTAATACATGGCCCAAAGAGATATAGTCTCTTGGACTACAATCATCACAAGTTATCGTCCACATGGCCATGGTAAAGATGCCCTTGTAGTGTTTTCCCAAATCCAAGAAATGAGTATAAATCCAAATAGTATTACATTCACCTGTGTCATGTCTACTTGCAGTCATGCATGCCTGTGGTGAAGTAAAATTCTAAGTGCGGACACAAACAATTCCTCTAGCCCGATAGCGGGTCTAGCCACAAACAAGACATTCTATGGAAGATTTCCTTAGGTTAGAACCAATTAAGAGGGCCTACCTCTTAGTATGCTTATCCCATTTGGTGATGACCTTGATTTCTCGTTCCAACTATCTCTCGTTCCTTCTTCGAGCACCTGAAACAAGTAAACACCAACAAACAACAACCATGATAATAGACAAATTGTATTCAACCTACTTAATAAGTCAAGAAACATTAATCCATAAACATGTGAGATGACATATTATGTATGAAATTAATCGATAGTTCCATATATATTAAATCAAGAAGATATCACAACTGTTTTCTTTACGTTGTTGTTCTCCTCCAACAAATCTGGGTTCCCACACACTTCCATTAACATTCCATGATGGCCTCAACAATGGTAGTTTTAAGGCTCTTCCCTTTAGTCTTCAAACTAAACCAAATTCACACTTCTCCTCACACACAACTAGAGAGATACAACTGTGAATAACTTGTTGATTACTCCACAATCAAAACTTCAACGAGAGCCTATTTTGAACTAAAAGCTAACGCTAGCTTGTGATTGGGAAAAGTGGAGGTTTATATAGCATGGATGGAAGGGAGATGGTTCCTCTTCTCATGGGAGAAGGTCTTATCTCTTGAGGTAGTTCCATCCTAATAGGGGAAAGGAGCCCAAACTGACCTCCTCGACTCCATTCGACCTAACCATTTACCAGACTTCCGTTACGAAGCTTCTAGAGCTGGAAGCTTCGGCTCCTTATTTAAAAAACTTTCCAAAAGAGGATCAACATGACTGGAACAAGGCTCAGTCGCTTCGGTCGGCGCTAGGGACACTTATAATCCCTGTATATTGGCACAAGGAGGACATGGGCCATCAGCGTCGGTCTTGTAAACTGGGAAGAACAAAAGATTTTTGGGAAATGATGCAAAAGGGAATTGTTATGCTCATGAAGAGGGACACAATGGGAGTTTTTTCATGAAGGGGAAGCATGTGGGGTTCACTGTAGAGGTCCTCCAAGATCATGGAATGGGGAGTACAGGGCCAGCGACAAAATGTTGTGTAACAGATTCCCCCTAAAGCATGAAGGTCAAACTAGAGTGAGGGATGAAATGCTTTATGAACCAGTGTGGGGAACCGGAGTTTGTCTTCAGAAAAACTGCAAGCAAGTACGTATACATATACATAACTGAAAACTCTGTTAAATGATACATGAATCGTGGTATGGATGCAGCCATCCAGAGAATGATCATGCAAATGGATCCAGGCATGGGTGTAGCCATCGGATAAAGAGGATCATATCGAAACCAAGGTATGGTCACAACCATCCAATAATGAGAAGGATCACATATGATAACTCACGGTATGGTCGCAGCCACCCATCTGAAAGATACATGTATATCAACATAATCATGTCACACTGCCTTGCAACTTGGACTTGTGTAAGCTGAGCCCAAGCTCTTGCGCTCCAACACGACCCGATCAAAGTCGAAATTTGAACATGTGAATAGATGTGTTGACGTCGAACATGCTATAAAATCGCTTGATTACTAGCCGATGATGTAAATTGTTAACAAGCACGAGAGAAACCACCGATAATGAAAATGGTCCTCAAGGTACTATCAGCACAATTCATGGAATGTGAATAAAGGAACTGAAGTCGAACATCCGTGAAATCACCCGATCAAAAGACGATGATGTGAACTTGTCATCGAGTGTGTTATGAGGAATTTTGCATCTACGAATAAATACTAATTCCCTAGGTAGGTATTTATACCTAGAACAACAAATTTAAAGTCGCTCCTTCTTGAAATTAACTCTCTCAAAAAGTACCTGCAAGCATAAACAGAAGACAGAGAACCAATCAAAGCAAGAGATCTATCGACTATAAGTAAATGGAATCATATACATTCACACATATAAACATCATATATCAAGATGAGCATATGGAAAAAGGTGTAAACAACTTTATTAAGTAGAAGGAAGAATTACAACCACGAAGTCTGATCCATTGTCACTCTTCCAGCTTGGGTTCCAACCAACATCACATCAATAGCACAGCACTAACAACACTTGCTTATACTCTGAATTCTCACACCAACAGTATCTCCTTACAAATTCTCAAATTCCAGCCCCTGATCACTTAGATGAGTGCTCAATTTATAGGCAAATGGAGAAGGATTGCTCATAAATAAGGGTATTGAATGGCCTTCCAAACTTAGAGTTAGTTTCCATGAAGGAAGGGATGAGAGGATAGGAGGTTACTTAACTCATTCCCTATCCATATTCGAGCTCATAGGAGATGATAAGTGTGGGAATATTCTAGATGGCTCCAGAAGATAAGAATATTCCCAAAACACTATGTGAATTTCCCTCAATCTCGCACAGTGCAGGTCAAAGTGGGCCTAGGTGCTCTGCAGAGCACCCTAACATGGGCCTACCTACACTGAAGCACACTTACCCCTATCCAAGGCTGCTCTGGTCCCTCAAGGAGGAAATTCTGGAGGACTTTAGGCCAAGAAACTCTCAAGGAAGGAGGCATTCAAAATGGTGACTTGTCTAGGGTATGTAGCAACTGAATTAGGGTTTGATGAGCCCTAATGGTACTGATTTGAATGATGGGATTGATGTGCCCAAATGGATCTATAACAGCTACCCCCTAAAGCATGAAGTCAAAAATAATGATGTTGATTGATATGCTTTAAGATGTGATGAGGAGGTTCCGAAGTGGTTGGTGACCTGCATCAATTACAATACATCATATCATCATATTTTGATTTTTTTCTCATGAATTGCTAAGGGAAGGCATACCCATGCTCAGCATATAAACTTCCATTACAAGTACATAGATAGTTGTCTACAGATATTATAGAAAATCTGTATAGGTTAACCCGATAATGCAATATAAATCAAAGCAGAATACTATAACCTACTTCTACTATCAATTTGCGGAAGCTTAAAGATCAAGCCGAACAATATAACCAGAAGAAGAAGAATCAAGGACACAATACACATGAAAATACTTTGGGGAAAGGCTCAACTAAAAATCCCACACAATTGTATTATCATACATGTTGGAAATACATAGGAATTATACAAAGCCTTAGCTCTCACAGCTAGCCAGCTCTCAGTAAAATCCTCACAGATGCTCACAGGAAATCTTGGCTTCTCTCACAGATGCCCTTGATGAAGATCTGTCCCTGGTATTCCGCCTGATCTCCTCCTGCACAAGATCTGACCAAAGTCTCTCCCATCTTGGCAATTTCTCCCGACCATTGACAGAGTCCTGAGAGGAATGCCAACTCTTCGAAAGACCAAGGAGAGCCAAGCTCACCAAGTCCTCATCATCGACAGTCACCCCCACACTTCCCAACTCATCCCTGCACTGGGTGAACTTCGTGAGATACTCGGGCATACTGTCTCCATTCTCACACTTAATGTTTCTGAGTTTATCCTTGAGCACCAACTTCCTCTGGTCGCTCTTGCTTTGGAATAGATCTATCAACGCTTTCCACATCAAGCATGGAGAAGCCTCCATGCAGGCTGGATACAATGTGATCCTTCACGTCCTCCAACTGAATCCTTCGACACTTTGTTGTCTTCTTTTGCCAAGCCACAACTTCAGCAACATCAGTAGGTTTTGGGACTTCAGCATCTATGAAATCCTTCAACCCATTCTCATCTAACACCGCCTCTATCATGTCTTTCCATGCAATATAATTCGAGCTGCCCTCAAGAGCATACTCCAATCGCAATCCGTTGAAAGACATTTCAACTTTGACACCAAGAAAACACTGCTGCAAATTCGAATTCCACCAACTCAAAACTCAACTGCTTGTGATCTAAAATTCGTGAAAACAAAGTATTTCTCGTACAGAGATTGACTGTATGGGATTTTACCGGATATCTCACCTTCCAAAGGAAGGATGAATCCAGAGGCTACCTGGCCCGATTACAGACTCTGCCTGAAGAAATAAAATGTAAACACTTTCTGAATAATAGATTTGATGATCAACTCTACTCTGATACCATATAGAAATTTTGAATAATTTGACACTTATTCACAAAGATTATCCTGATTATACACTATTGCGGAATACATGCATAATACATAACCTCCTCTACGTTGATCATCAATTTAACAGCATTAAAAACAATGAAACATCAATCGCATGCGCACATTAACACAGTATGTAACCCAGGGAAAGCATACAGCTGAAAACCCCACACTATATGTATATTATAATGATTGAGAACATGTAACAATACATAGTACAAAACTCCTCACAAGTACTCAGTACTATCTCCACCTGTTACACACAAACTAGCTCAGATATGATGCAATCACAGGTTCAAATCTCTTCCACTGCTTGCCTGCCTCCACTGCGCAATCTTGCATGAGAATAATGATGAATGGCTGAACCAAACTCATATGTCCTTGGCTGAACCACGCAGTCATCATTGGCATTACTCAATCCCATTGATTGTGCAAGATCTCATGCACAACTATAGTCACAACTGATAGCAATCTCAACCTCTAACACCTGTCTCCACTAAACTATCCATGCACTGAGTTAACTGATGTATTCTTTAGTTGCTTTATGAGTTAATAATTAGTGAATTAATTAACAATTAATTCACATCACTCATCACTAGTGTATTCTGCAGTTAGACTAAATACAACTAGTTCAACTAAGTCAAACTGAACACAACTCCATCAACTCCTCAATCAACTCCACCAAACTCAATCAATTGAGTTCTAACTGAAGTCCATCATGCAATAGCTCAACTGACCCATAAGAAAAGTGTATTTCCTTCTGACAGCTACATGTGCCACATTTGTAGCTCAAACTGAAGTGCTCCAAGAGGATAAGATAATGTTTATAGTCCAAATATTATTAAGAGCTAATAATATTCGACTGTTCTATTTTTAGCCTGGCAGTCTAAAAATAGATTCCGCCCATATGTATAAAAATAGAAGTCCATCTATTTTTACCAACATGACCAATCATCCACAAATAGCATCCTGCAACTCATAGACCATGATCCATATGTCTAAAAATAGACTTTGCGCCAAAAATAGCCTGTGGGCCCACTTAGTGAAGGCGACGCCTTTCCACTAAGCTTCATCATCTTGTTGCATTTTCAACACTCCCTCTCAACAAGATATGGATTATCTGCAACCCCTATCCTGCAACTCTGGAATGTTCTGCATGCAACACATTTTCCCGGTCCACTTGCTCCAACAACACTTGGAACAAAAACACTCCCAACTGACCACTCTGCTAGGCTAGGAACATACTCTGATGCTGAAGCTCTACCTGCTACTGACAAGTGCTCCCTCTCTGACATCTATGCTACTGCAACATCTCCATGCATCTCACACCATTGCACACCTCTTTGTGCCACCTAGCACTATGCAAAACACTTGTGCCTCTCGCATTGCTGCAGCCTGCTAGCTATGCGCTGTCCTGGGATTCCCTACACTGTCGCTCTCTCTGCCGCTCCATCCGCATCTATCTCTACCTAATCAGTTAGTTCCTGCTACTCCACATCGGGGCTCCCGTAGCAAGGTCTCATCCAAGAGGTTGGGTACCTCAAGGATCCTGCCCCTCCTCCTTGGGACGATCACTCTATATCACCCCACCTCCTACCTGGAGGTATGGCTGCATGTGATCCCCCATCCCACCCGGCTCGAAGTTTCCCCCTACTGGAGGTCTCTGCATGAGTAGATGTCTCTACTTGATCTCCTCTCAGCTTCCCTTGTTGTGGCTACTCCACAACCTCCTGAAGCTGCTGCACCAATCGCGGCTCCTCCACAATCGTCTGAGACTTCTTCTGGCTTTGCATGTTGAGAGGTAATATACACTCCCTCTCAACCACTAAGTCTCCATCAATTGCCTCGTTGCTCAAGGCTTTGCATGCATCTTGAACCTCAAGAGCATACAGGTTCTTGACCCGTGAACCAATCTACTTCACCTGTCTAGTGATGATGTGTCTAAGGAAAACATTTCCCTTACTAAAGACTACATCATAGCCTCTATCTTCCAGCATCACGATCGACACCAAGTTTCTCTCCAGTCCTAGTACATACTTGACATCGGTCAAGGTAAGGCGAGCTCCATGCTCCCTCTTAAAAATAACGTGCCTACACCTGAGACACTATACTTCTCATCATTACCCATCGCTACGAGTATCTGGAGATCTTTCTCCTCCAAAGTACTGAACAAACTCTTGTCACCGGTCATGTGGCAAGAAGCTCCACTATCAAGAAACCAACCACTTCCCACCATGGATGAAACCATGCATGCGAAGAGTGTGAAATCCAACTCAAACTGTGAAGCAAGTGCCTCACCTTCATATCCTTCCCCGGATCCCTTCTTGGATTTCCTCCATGGACAATTTACAGCATAATGGCCCACCTCATGACAACGAAAGCATCGCACTTTCGATTTGTCCACCTTCTTCCCATCATTGGAAGAACTGGATCGGAAAGAGAACCCTTCTCCTTCCCCTTCTTTGCTTTGGTAGCCAAAGCGCAATTTCTTTATCAGATGCCCTTGATGAAGATCTGTCCCTGGTATTCTGCCTGATCTCCTCCGGCACAAGATCTGACCAAAGTCTCTCCCATCCTCGCAATTTCTCCCGACCATTGACAGGGTCCTGATAGGAATGCCAACTCTTCGAAAGACCAAGGAGAGCCAAGCTCATCAAGTCCTCATCATCGACAGTCACCCCCACACTTCCCAGCTCATCCCTGCACTAGGTGAACTTTGTGAGATACTCGGGCATACTGTCTCCATTCTCACACTTAATGTTTCTGAGTTTATCCTTGAGTGCCAACTTCCTCTGGGCGCTCTTGCTTTGGAATAGATCTGTCAATGCTTTCCACATCAAGTATGGAGAAGCCTTTCCATGCAGGCTGGATACAATGTGATCCTTCACGCCCTCCAACAGAATCCTTCGACACTTTGTTGTCTTCTTTTGCCAAGCCACAGCTTCAGCAGCATCAGTAGGTTTTGGGACTTCAGCATCTATGAAATCCTTCAACCCATTCTCATCTAACACTGCCTCCATCCTGTCTTTCCATGCAATATAATTCAAGCTGCCCTCAAGAGCATACTCCAATCGCAATCCATTGAAAGACATTTCAACTTTGAAACCAAGAAAACACTGCTGCAAATTCGAATTCCACCAGCTGAAAACTCAAACACTTCTGATCTAAAATTCGTGAGAACAAAGTATTTCTCGTACAGAGATTGACTGTATGGGCTTTTACCGGATAGCTCACCTTCCAAAGGAAGGATGAATCCAGAGGCTACCTGGCCCGGTTACAGACTCTGCCTAAAGAAATAAAATGTAAACACTTTCTGAATAATAGATCTGATGATCAACTCTGCTCTGATACCATATAGAAATTTTGAATAATTTGACACTTATTCACAGAGATTATCCCGATTATACACTATTGAGGAATACATGCATAATACATAACCTCCTCTACGTTGATCATCAATTTAGCAGCATTAAAAACAATGAAACATTAATCGCATGCGCACATTAACACAGTATGTAATCCAGGGGAAGCATACAACTAAAAACCCCACACTATCTGTATATTATGATGATTAAGAACATGTAACAATACATAGTACAATACTCCTCACAAGTACTCAGTACTATCTCCACTTGTTACACACAAACTAGCTCAGATATGATGCAATCACAGGTTCAAATCTCTTCCACTGCTTGCCTGCCTCCACTGCGTAATCCTGCATGAGAATAATGATGAATGGCTGAACCAAACTCGTATTTCCTTGGCTGAACCATGCAATCCTCATTGGCATTACTCAATCCCATTGATTGTGCAAGATCTCATGCACAACTATAGTCACAACTGATAGCAATCTCAACCTCTAACAACTGTCTCCATTGAACTGTCCATGCACTGAGTTAATTGATGTATTCTTTAGTTGCTTTATGAGTTAATAATTAGTGAATTAATTAACAATTAATTCACATCACTCATCACTAGTGTATTCTGCAGTTAGACTAAATACAACTAGTTCAACTAAGTCAAACTGAACACAACTCCATCAACTCCTCAATCAACTCCACCAAACTCAATCACTTGAGTTCTAACTGAAGTCCATCATGCAATAGCTCAACTGACCCATAAGAAAAGCGTATTTCCTTCTGACAGCTGCATGTGCCACATCTGTAGCTCAAACTGAAGTGCTCCAAGAGGATAAGATAATGTTTATAGTCCAAATATTATTAAGAGCTAATAATATTCGACTGTTCTATTTTTAGCTTGGCAGTCTAAAAATAGACTCCGCCCATATGTCTAAAAATAGAAGTCCATATATTTTTACCAACATGACCAATCATCCACAAATAGCATCCTGCAACTCATAGACCATGATCCATATGTCTAAAAATATAATTTGCGCCAAAAATAGCCTGTGAGCCCACTTAGTGAAGGCGACTCCTTTCCACTAAGCTCCATCATCTTGTTGCATTTTCAACAAAAACAAGAATTTACCATGTTATTTTCACCGTTTGATATTTACCATTCAGTTTATGCTATGACCCTGTTTTTTACCTCAATCTTCATCAGCTGATTGCGAGAGATTTTAGGGATCATTTCTCGTTCCGTTTGGACCAGGTAGGAGATCTACTCCTCCTCTTTATTTTCATCTCATTATTTTACTACTTCATGCAAGTTTTTAGGGTTTTTAGGGCCCTTGGGGTTTGAATTTTTCACCCTGGGACTAGCACAAGCTTGCATGTCAAAAATTGTGCTGGGGAGCACCCAGATAGAAGAGATTTTGCATTGCAGTGTAATGTCTTCTTGCCTGGGCTGCGCTGAGCGAGTTTCACAAACTTCTTTCACCAAATTGACCTAAAATTTCTCCAGGTTTTTGCATGAAAAGGATCCTAACTAAGCTTATGGTTTGATTTCAGGCTTTCATTGGATCATAATGTTTATTGCTTGGCGAGAAAGAGAGCATGAAGAACAAGACATGGTTTCCCTAAATGATCTCGGTACAGTTGAGGCCCTCAGAAATTGTGGGTTGCTCAAATACTTCAGGTTGTCTGAAATGAGGCAACGATCCAAACTATTGCAATTCTTAGTTCATGCATGGGATCCGAAAAATCAGTCCTTTCACATAAGAGACAAATTTGTCCCTATTGTGATCGATGATGTTTAATTTCTTACAGGGTTGTCGAGACGTGGTGCCCCCATATCTCTTTCAGGTTCTACCCATGGAGGGGAGACAATGAGGGACTATGTTCGACAATTCTGTTAGCCAAGCACACAGCGTAGCAAACAAGGAAAGATAATCATCAAAGATATCCGTGATTTTCCTTTAAGAACAATCCTTTTCACCATCGCAAAGTTGGCAGGCAATGTGACACTTCATCTAGTGAACAGATCATATGTGCAATATGCTCTTGAGTGTCTTGAGCCAACTTTATTCAACTGGTGTGAGGCAGTACTTTCTTCACTGAAAGAGAAATTGACAAAGGTAAAGAGTGGTAAGACAAAGAACTTTAGCTATGGATCACTCTTAATTGCTTTTACCTTAGAAATAATTCCATTGATGCAACCCCAACATGTAACACTGGGTGTAGCTGGTCCTAGAGATCCACAGATGCAGCGGTGGGTCGAATTGATGGCTAGACATGTTGGTCAGTCATCGATTACATTTTCCACTGCATTCTTCAGTTGGCTTGATCGACAACACATTGTCATCGAGGAGCATCCATACTCAGGGATGGACTTTCGTGGAGATCCAGAGTTGAGTCTACCAATGGGCGCTCAATGGGGTGCTATAGGTAAATTGTTTTTGACCAAAATGTTTTTTTATTTTTATTTTTAAGTTTCTACATGTTTTTGTGTTTTGATTTTCCAAGACTAAACTAAAATCGTTCTCATGCATGCAAATGTAGGTATTGTTCGACCTATGAGGCACCGACAGGAGGCAGGTGAGCCAGCGCGGAGTAATGTTGGGAGAGAAGTTCTCCAGGATTTGGATTTGGCTGAGACACTGGCAGAGTTGCAGGATCATGTGGAGGGATTAACCCTTGGTATTTTGGATGTTCGGATTGAGGAGTTACCTATGAGGCTGCAACACCATACTATTGGTGTTCCAAGCCGTTGGATGTGACTCTTGCGCATGATAGCTCAGGCTATGACCTATTATCATGAGCATCACTAGGTCTACTTAGGATGTTTTTTGCATGCATTTTGAGTTTTTAGGTCAGATGACCAAACATGTCTTGGACACAAATTTTGTAAAAAAAAAATTAAAACATCTATCTATTTTTACTTTCAGAGTTTATATATATATGGTTATGTGCAATCCTATTCAACTAATGATGTGAATTGAAAATTTACTTTTACATGTGTCGCAAATGTCTATTTAACACATAGTTTGCTAATGAGTTGGTTAATGTGTTAAAGTTTCTGGAAATATGTTGATATTGAATGTACTCAAAATGTCTTTCCAAAATATGAACTCTAAGGAACATACGAAGAATTGTTGGGTTTCAAACGGTATAAACATTTGTTAGTTGTAGTACGATGAGTTGTGAGTCCAGCCTAATGATGATTCGACGAATGCCAAGTGAAATGGCATCAGAGAGAAGTTCGATCAACGTGCTATACTCAATGATATTGTTCGTCGATCGACCGATACAAATCCCTTGAAAACTCACCAACTCACCACTCGGAGCGAAAATGGCCCATGATGTAGAGGATAGGTTCTGTGTACTACGACTAGAACCATCGGCGTAACCAACAAATGGTTCCAAAAGTTAGGACATCTGCAACAAATGCAAAGAGGATTACTTAACCACATAAAAACTCTAAAATACACACTGACACACACACATGCAATTAAAGCATATATATAGTGATTTTTACTACACTCAATTAAGCATAGTAACGTTTGAGGTAAAACCCATTTCAGGGCTGCGACAATGGAATTCCATCATAATCCACCAACTCGTAGGCACCTTTTGCCAAAACATGCTTGACAATATAAGGACCCATCCAAAGCAGTTCAAATTTTCCTGCTCCTAGTTTATCAGCTTCCTGATCATAAAGCAAGACCAGGTCTCCTTCCGAGAAAATGCGAGGCTTGACATTTCTGTCATATTGCACCTTGATTCATTTCTTATGCGCTTCGTTAGCCAATGCGGCTTCACGACAGGTTTCATCCAGATGGATAAGTTCCAAGAAATGCGCTTCTTCTTTAGAAGTGTCAGGTAATAGGTCAATCGCAAGTTTGAGAGATGAAATTTCACATTGTATTGGCAAGATTTCCTACAGACCATACACCAATTGAAAGGGTGTGAATCCAGTTTTATTTCTCACCGAGGTTAAATTTTCCCACAAGGCAGAGTATAGGATTAAATGCTAGTAAATTTTATGAACCCCTATCATTCTTTGAAGCATTCGCTTCAGGACTTTGTTGATGGCCTCAACTTGTCCATTCGCTTGCGGATAATAAGGAGTAAAACTATCATGTGAAAGTCCTAACTTGGCATTTAACTCATCCATCATGTGGTTGTGAAAATGCGACCCATGATCTGTAACTATATTTTGTCCTACACCAAACCGGGCAACCACGTGGTTGAAAAAGGAAAAGAGAAGTCATCTCGCCGCTGTTGTTTAAAGTTGGCATCGCCTCAGCCCATTTTTTGAAATAGTCAATGGCGACTATAATGTACCCATGCCCCCCGGCCGAGGTGGGGTTACATGTCATGAAGTCAATGTCCCATTTGGCGAATGGTCCAAACAGTGTTGACACCAAAACTTCAATTTTAGGCTTAGAGGTAGATAACATAAGCACTTGGGAAGTGGAAGCATGGTCTATAGCAACCATATTTGTCTCCGGCTTTGGAAAAGGATCAGTCAATACCACAGATGTATTAGAAGTCTTCAGAAGCTTTGAGACTTCAGAGTGGTGAGGAAAATCTTGCGTAAAATGCTCATCGTTACAGATCAAACACGGGTAACGAGGTTTCCTAGCCGAAGGAGAGGAATCAGATGATTTCTCTTGAGGGGAGTTATTTTGTTTCTTCTTTTTTCCCCTTCTTCTTACTTCCTGGTTTCTTTTCATTCTTGCCCTTGTCAAATGACACAACATTGATTTCAAAAGTAAGAGTGTTATCAGGTGCATTTGTAGTTTGATTGGAAATGGAAAATGTTTGACCAGATGGTCTACCTGCCGTTTGTGTGCTCGAAGAACCAATCACATCGTCACTAGCATGAGAGTCCTAACTCGATGGTGGAGGAGGAACAATGAAAGTTGGTCGGGATGCATTCGGTATCTTGTCGTAGAGCGTGCCAGACTGTGTATAAATCAAGTCCAAATATTGGGCACGAGAAATTACTTTCTCTTTAGTGAAAACTCCACCTTTCGCCACATCCTCAGTGATAGATGGTAGCAAAGATTTTATAAACCACTCAGCCAAGAGCTGATCAGGAACATAAGTTTTAACCATTTGACAACAATGACGCCACTCATGAATATGATTAGAGATATGAGTAGCAGTAGTCTGTTTATCGTAACAACTACTTGAATTTATCATCCATTAGATATTTATCTGTTCTGGTCGGTGGATTCTTCTCTTAATCTATCATTCATTTTCTGTCCTGATGATGGATCCCCTTTAGGGTTCGAAACATCGACATAATGAACATATTATTGTGGATAATCCGGAGCATACTTTTCCAAGTTAGCGACAACTGCTATGTTTTATGACACCGGAACACATTTCTAGCCTAGAACCTCTAAATTTTTGCGTTATATGACAATGCTCCATTAGGTTAATTGATGTTAATTTTAAGTTGATATTGATTGAGAATTTGCCTTTCAAGGTTCACCACGTGATGTATTTCAATTTCTAGAATGAAACTAATATGATAAGCATCCTTTTCATTCAATTTTGACAATGAAAACCTTAGCTAGTAGGGATAGAGCAATCAGATTCTTGTAATCAAAGAACAAAGAACACATCTAATGCAATTTCCCTAAACTATTCCTATGAGCACACACAAACTCTTTTAATGCACAATGCAAGTTTTTCTTTTCAATTCCCTTAATGTTGTGATGAACAAAAGGAAACTAATGCACATACAATCAATCAATCTTTTTGCAAGAACGAAGACTTTATGACAGTTCCATTTCGAAAGAAAAGAAGACTTTTATGACACTTTCTTTTGAACAAAGATTAATCGACTATAAACTAACTTTGACAATGAATTGATAGTGATAAAGAAATCATTTAAGAAACACTAAATAATCAAGGACAAAGTAGGGCTAGAAAAGGAAACACAAATTGATTTCAGAGACACAAGAATCATTGACCTTTCAGCAAGCAGAAATAGAAGGAAATTTGGCAAAAAATCAACTCAAAGGAGGGATTTTTGTCCTAAGGAGGATCAGCGCAGCCTTGAATGGGAGACAGTGTGCTTCAGAGCACTATCCTCAAGCCAAGGGTGCTCTGCAGTGCTCTGTCTCTAGACCAAGCCTGCATTGGTGCTAGAGAGGCCATCCTAGGGGCTTACAAGCACAATTTTCACCAAAAAAACACTTCAAAAGGCTAAAAGAAGATCAATGGAAGCAAGTAAGGTCTACTAGAGTGGACTAGGATGAAGGTAAACTACTTGGAACAATGATCGCTCCCCAGCGGAGTCGCCAATTTGTTATGAGGAATTTTGTATCTATGAATAAATACTAATTCCCGAGGTAGGTAGCTATACCTAGAACAATAGATTTAAAGCGCTTATCCTTTCTCTATAGATGATAAATAAGACAAAGGGAATCAAAGGACCTACTTGTTCTTTCTCTTTCCTTTTGTCTCTTTTGTATGACTCCCGTCGCTCCTTCTTGAACTTAACTCGCTCAAAAAGTACCTGCAAGCATAAACCGAAGACAAAGAACCAATCGAAGCAAGAGAGAAATCGACTATAAGTAAATGGAATTAGATACATTCACACATATAAACATCATATATCGAGATAAGCATATGGAAAAAGGTGTAAACAACTTTATTAAGTAGAAGGAAGAATTATAACCATGAAGTCTAATCCATTGTCACTCTTCCATCTTGGGTTCCAACCAACATCACATCAATATCACAACACTCCAGCGGCATAACAACACTTGCTTATACTCTCAATTCTCACACCAACAATATCTCCTTACAAATTCTCAAAGTCCAGCCCCTGATCACTTAGATGAGTGCTCAATTTATAAGAAAATGGAGGAGTTTTGGTCATAAATGAGGGCATTGAATGGCCTTCCAAACTTAGAGTTAGTTTCCATGGAGGAAGGGATGAGAGGATAGGAGGTTACTTAACTCATTCCCTATCCAATTTTGAGCGCATAGGAGATGATAAGTGTGGGAATCTTCTAGATGGCTCCAGAAGATAAGAATATTCCCAAACCCCTATGTGAATTTAGCTCAATCTCGCCCAACGCAGGTCAAAGTGGGCCTAGGTTCTCTGCAAAGAACCCTGACATGGGAATACCTGCACTGAAGCACACTTACCCCTGTCCAAGGCTGCGTTGGTCCCTCAAGGAGGCCATTCTGGAGGGCTTCAGGCCAAGAAACTCTCAAGGAAGGAGGAATTCAAAATGGTGACTTGTCTAGGTCATGTAGCAACTGAATTAGGGTTTGATGAGCTCTAATGGTACTGATCTGAATGATGGGATTGATGTGCCCCAATGGATCTATAACAAAGTGCGAAGAACTTTCCATTAGGGCATGCAAGCTCTAAGGTACTGGAAGGGAGTCTCTCGGTCAACTTCCTGGATAATGAGCTAAAGTCGATAGGAAGTGACCGTGTCGAAGGAGGGCCATAATGTATCCCACATCATCGACATGAGACAAAGGGATGTAAAATAATTTTGGATGATACAGAGAATCAGGGTAATTGTAACTACAAAAGGACAACTCTTGAACATATCGGCAACACGATTGGAAGTTTGGTAGCTTTTGGATCCATAGGATCGATGGTCATGATGACGTGGCAGAGATCAAATGGAAGGCAAAAATAAACAACCCAACCCAGGAAGGTCAACGATGAAAAGGAGGATATCCCAACCCGACACGAAGCAGAAAGTGTCATGTTCAAGAGTGAGCTGCCGACACAACTAATTGAATTTCCAAATTTTCCCCCACCATTTTTGGCAGGTACCCCAATTATTTTTTAATCACAAGCTTGAAGGGGATAGCATATGCTTGCACTGTAAGTCCATCCTTCGGATGAATCTGACCTAGTAAGTTTAATGATCCCTAGGAAGGAGAAGCTCATGTTCTTCATGGTGACGAATCTGATGCCGTTGTATGTTTTAACGAGTCCGAAAAAGGTGCAACTCAATATCTTTTTCATATTTAGAGATTTTGAAAAACACATAGAAAAGAAAACTCCACATAGTCCCTTTTCGTACATTTGTGTCTCTCGAGCCCGAAAAGGTAGAAAACGATATTTGAGAGAATCGCTTGACCATTTCAGTCAATGAGTACCTTTTTCGTAAATAGTGCATCCGAGCCTGAAAAAGAGGTAAATGTATACTGGGTGCATGAAATTTCACATCTGTTAACGAGTTCGAAATGACAAGAGCTCGGAAATCTTTTTGTGTTTAAAGGATCAGAAAAGAGCTTGAAAGCGGACCCCCCATTTTATTCTCTTTTACGAGTCAAAAGGGAAAATACTCAGCAATCTTTTCATTTGAGTTTTACGAGTCGAGAAAAGAGCTAAAACGTGACTCGGCACCATCATCGAACATTTGTCACCTATTGTTGCGCAAAAAAGGTAAAAGACATTATCCAATTCTTGAGGCAAAAATAGGTCAAAAACACTTTAAAACCCTAATATTTCATGAAAAATTTGAATAAAAGGAGGGAAAAGTAAATATTTTTTACCATTTACCATTTTACCTTGTGGTGAAAAAAATTTACCCACTTTTGCCCTAATTTTTCCGGAGCAGTTTGTAGGAGATCCAGGAGGTCATTCGTCGAGCTTCCAATTGCAGGTAAGAGCCAAGTACCTAAGCTTCATTTCTATACTATTTGTTCCTGTTGTTATCCATTTTTTTTTTTTTTCTGAGGGAGGTTTTGGCAAAAAAAAATCACCCTCAATCAGCGCAACTTCCGGGCACAGAATCGCGCCGACCGAGGGTTGCTAAAACGACCAAACGCGTCGTCGGTGCAATTGTTTTTAAAACAGGCGTGTCAGCACTGTGAACAAAGAAAAAACCATTTTTTCTCTTAAATCCACCATTTGAATCCAAATTTTAGTTGCCAAAATGATTATTGACTTGAATGCATGGTTTTGCAGGAAAGAATTGTCAAAAATGGTAGACTGGAAAGAACATGAGCATGAAGACGTGGACACCCAGGTAATGAATGATCCAAACTGCTTGGATTCCTTGAGGATCTGTGGGCTCCTCAAGTTCTTTCTCACACCATGGATGCGGGCTCAACCTAAGTTGCTTCGATACCTGATTAGTCTCTCAACATAAATCGAGAAATATTTATCATTGGTGACCAGGAGCTAGAGTTGGAAGCTTCATACATCTATTTCATCACAGGGTTGTCCTGGAGATGGGAACCAGTCAACCTATATGGGTCACGGTCGATTGGGGCAAGCATATCCATGCTACTTGCTGAACATTGCCCAGAAGCCCTCAAATCCAAGAGTGGCAAGATTGAGATTGCCACCGTGCAATATCTTACACTGAGAATGCTACTATTTACTATCAACAGAGTGGTTGGGTCCCAAGCAGAGCATGAAACTAACAAGTCAAAATTTCTATATGCTATCGGCTGTCAAAAGTTAAGGCAAGGAATCTGAAGCAATTTTACTTTGGATCTATGCTAGCGACCTTCTTCCTGGAGCGGGTTTTGTTGTTCTAGTACCAGCTGACTAAGGTAGATTTGCCAATGCCATGAGACCCACGGATGCTCCGCTGGAGTCGTTTGATGCCTAGGATCACAGGAGCCAGCATATATCCTACAAGCCTGCCTTATTATCATGGCTACGACAACAGCTGATCATAGTGGAGGATTGGCCATATAATGATACCGACTTCCGCGGAGATAAGAATATGCCGCTTCCAGATGGGGAGGATTTCTACGATGAAGGTGAAAAATCAATTTTGAATTTTTTTATTTTTCAATTGTTTTATATATATGTGTGTTTATAACATTTTGTTTTATCAATGTAGATGTTGGACCAGAGCGTCTTGCTGGGATGTCCCTGATAGCCAGGTGCGTCACTCTCAAGTTTGGTGTCGCTCCTTATCAGGAAGGAAGCAACAATGAGAAGGAGATCGCAAGGAACCTTGAGGGGTTGACTCGTGGTATACTAGAGTATGCCTAGGTGGGAGACATCCCACGCCAGTACTAGAGGCATACGCTGGGGGTATCAGATCGGATCTACTGATTGTTGACTCGTGTATCACGAGCAGTTTCATGTTACCATGATCACCATGCTGATTAACTCCTAGGTCCAACATTTACATTTTTTAGGCCTGCGTGCCCTGGATATATGAGGCCTGTGAGCCGCCGATGTTATTTGAACACACATATCTTTTTTGGGGTTTTTATGTATCAAAAATTATCGCCATATATATATATATATATATATATATATATATATATATATATGTTGTATTTTCTTGCTTACTATGGTACAAATGATTTGTTTTAGTTTTTCACATGTTTCATAAATGTTTATCCAACACATAATTAGCTAATGCATCTGTCAATGTATTCATGTGTCTAGGAATATGATGATATGTAATATAATCAAAATTTCTTTCCAGTAGACGAATACGTAGATACATTCTCAATATCTTAGGGTTTCTGACGGAATATTGCCCGTTGAGTTGAAGGACAACAAGCTGTGAATCCAGGTTGACAACCAATTCCCGAATGTCAAGAGCAATGGCTTCTGACAACAATTCGATAACTGCACTGTATTCAGCAATGCTATTAGTTGTATATCCTAAACAAATACCTTGAAGATCAATCAACTCACCATGAGAGTGATAAATGGCCCATGCTGCAGAAGATAGATTCCAGGTACTACAGTAAGCACCATCAGCGAAACCGATGTGAGGAGTCACAGACATTTGCAAAGAAGGAAAAACATAGTAAACAGGAAATTTGTTTGGAAACTAACACACCAAAACACACTGCACAAAAATGAATGACACACTAATGTACACAAGTAACCATGCAAGATGACCTAAGCATAGTACTTTTTGAGAGAGTCTATGCTCGAATTCGAGTAATTAAGAAACACAGATGAACATCAAAGTTTTACCGTGGACATGATGAGTAAGCATCGACTCGGCCAAATAATAGAGTAGAACTCATATAAGGCTTTGCCCCCATGCCTCCTGGACTAGGGAGGTTTACGAGTCAGATGACAACCCCATTGCAAGAATGGAAAATCAGTAAAAACATGGGGAGGGAGAAAAAACCTAAATCCATGAGGGGATAAAGGTGCCCTCAGTTGAAAGATCTTAACAATGGCAGGTGAAACTAACATGTCAATAGGAAGCGGAGAAGAGAACTTCTCAAGACACATAGACATGACCACCGAGCTAAGCAGGAACGAGGAACGATGCTGAGTATCATCCCAAGGTGATTCCTCCAGAGACATTACTTCCATGATACTCTTGTCAGCAAGGAAAGTCTCGGCTAAGGGATCAGGAGATTCTGAAGCACCAAGCCACGGGGATTGAGAATACGTATCGAGAGATGTCCTCAAAACAGGAAAATCAAAGGATATAGAACTTGAGGCTGAAACAATTTCCACATAATTGACTTTGGCAGGACTAAGTGGCATAACCTCGCCCCAAGTATCAACAAGATCCGATGAAGGTATGACCCAAGGATCATATTTGACCGAGATCATGTTGACAGAGGCAACATGAGGAGGTGGGAGTGGAAAAATTCCCATCAAGGCAGAATATTTAAAAAGTCTTGCCCCCACACTCTCATAAGGAGCACAGGTGTGCTTGACATACAAAACATTTCCATCTGAGGAGGAAGAAGCAAAGAAAGACAGTTGGTCGAATGTGACGATCTTCCCTTGATGGGGAAACAAATCACGCGGAACAGGGAGGAGGCTACAACATGCATGGCATGGGTCCAACTCCGTTCGAGTAGAAGATTATAATTGAGATTAGTGTCAACAATCTCCACCTCGACCTATACTGTCTCTCCCTCCAAAGTAATGGCAAGGTTGGGTAAGACACCGAATGGTTGCGAATCACACTCGTCGAAAGCTTCCAAAGTGTTAGGAGATTGGTTCAATGTAGGAGAACCAATTGCCTTCCAGCAAGTGACTGACATGATGCAGGTGGAAGCACCTTCATTGATGATGGTCCTATGAATGGTTTTCTCTTTGATGATTACGTGAATGAGAAAGGCAATCTGATGAGGCAGTCGCAGAACGTGGTTCTCTAGATCAAAACATATCAAATTGGAATCTGTAGGATCAATACCTCCAACAGCTGACAGTAATGATTTTCACTGAGATGGACAACTTTGGAATACCTCGAGAGCAGACATAGTTGACGACGCTTGAGCCAGATCCTCAAAAATATTATATTGTTGAGCACTCGAGCATTGGAATTGTATGAGGATTTCCTTAACACACTTCGAGAAGGTGGCCAAATGGCGGAATTAGGGTTAGGGCGCTCGATGTGAAGAGGGCTAGAACTTGGGGTAGAAGAAGAAGGGGTGGCCTCTTTCTCTTTCCCGGCTGTCGAAGTAGGAGTTTGATAGTATTTTGATCTAGCAGCCACGTTAATAGGCATACTCATCATGAACACTTGTGACCCTGAGGAAGCAGATGATTGAGGCTGGTCTACCATTTGAGTCTGCTAAGGCGGAAACGCTCTTTTAGGACAGCTAGGGTACCTTTGAGAAAATGACTAACTTCAGGCCGTCGGGGACAATCCTTAGTATAGTGATCCTCCTCACAAATGAGGCATGGATACTTAGGCTTCCATTATGAAGAATCACCAGCAGATGACTTAGGAGGACCTTGTTTTGGGGCATCATATTTACCCTTGCCTTTGCCTTTATTCTTATCTTTCAAGGATTTGTCCTCTGTGGTATATTGAATAGTGTGGACCTCTGAGGTTTTACCAGGGCTTGGTGGATTTTGGGAGGGATTATTGGAAGCAGTGTTTGAGACCGACTTCTGTTTGGAAGACGATTTCGTAGGGGTCTGGGACACTGAACCAACTACTCTATCAACAGGAGATGTAGCCTGTGACTTCGGCGTCATTGGAGCGGATGATGGTTGTGGAGCATCAGGTAATAACTCATACAAAGTGCCAGACTGAGAATAAACGAGGTCTAAGTACTAGGCACAAGCAATGGCTTGCTCTTCAGTAACACATCCACCCATAGCTATATAGCGAGCAATTGGAGCGACGAATGACTTGGTAAACCATTCGGTTAGCAACTGATCAGAAATCTCGAATTTGATCAGGGGACATCTACGTCTCCATTCATGGATGTGATCTGAGATGTGCATCATAATATCTTGCTTGAGCGACGTAAGAAAATAGGTGCTAGTTTTATAGCGAACCAGAAACTGGAAATGCGTGAGGAAAGCCATGATTAAAGAGTTGAAGTCATGGTAAGTACTTCGAGGGAGCTCAATGTACCACTTGGCTGCAACACTTGTAAGGGTTTGTTGGAAAATATGGAGACGAACAAAATCATCAACGTAGGAATTTGAAGAGCACCAGAGGTGATATGTCATCACATGAGCTTGAGGATCTTCTTTTTCTTTCCCATCGAACTTCGAACAATCACTCGGGATCTTGGATGGAACTGAAGGCCAATATGGCAAATGAAGAATTGGATCATTCGTGAGTCGAGACACATCTGGCAACTCTATTGTAGCCAAGAACGACAATTGAGTATTGAAAGGCGTTGGAGGTCAATAAGCGAGTCCAACCGGAGGAGCCCATCACTGCTGGTAAGGATTGTGTCCCCATAGTGGAGGGTTTTGGCCATATGGCATTTTATTTTTCCCCCACTGTAGGTTACCTTGTCTGTAGGGAGGATTTTGACCTTGAACACCTTGGAACTGCCTGGCCATAGGTTGTTGATAAGCAACATACAGGTTAAAAGGTTGTTGAGCCTGTTGACCTTGGACATATGGATATTGCAACTGTTTTCCCTGAACATATAGGTTTTGAACCAGATGCCCCTGAACAAGAGGATTTTGGACTTGCTATCCTTGGACATAAGGATTTTGTGCTTGTTGTCCTTGGACATAGGGATTTTGGGCCAGCTGCCCTTAAACAAAAGGATTTGGAACCTGTTGCCCTTGGACATTAGGATTTTGGGCCTATTGCTATAGGACTTGACCTTGACCTTGTCCTTGCAAGGGTTGATCTTGTTGATATGTATAAGGGTTGTTGTTGCCCGGGTTGGTTTTGCTACTGCGAGGGTTGACCTTTCGCTGCAAAGCCTGTCCCTACGATTGCAGAGGTTGGCCTTACGAAGACATAGGCTGGCAGGTTTGTGGAGCATACTGCATCTATGGCTACATGGTTTGATGCAACTATTGCAAGGGTTTCCCCTGTGGTTGTTGCAGTTTTCCTTGTTGCAGCATCATCTGCCTTGCTGCTGCGTGGACGACCCTTGCTGCAACAAAGGTTGCCCTTGTTGTTGCAGAGGTTTTCCTTGCTGCTGCAAGGGTACTTGAATAGTTCCCAGATTAAGACCTTGGAAATTTCTGAACTATATCTGGCCATAGCCACCAGGAAAAGTGGACAACCAGGCTGAACATACTGTCCAGGCTGAAGGATGTAAGGCGGATTGACCATTCCTTGGGAACCATATGGAACATAAGGAGCTTGGTACTGAACCTGAGCCTCATAAGGCTGCTGATACTAGAAATTTCTTGACCCAGACGGACCAATGGGATTTTGGACCTGTTGGTACTAGACATTGCTCGATCTAGCAGGACCAACAAGGTTTTGAATAGCACCAGAAGAAGGCTGGTTCATACCAACCATGTGAGCCTATGAGCTACTCACATTGGTTGTGCCTGACACCATAGAAACACTCAAATTCTGCTCCCCGGGCGGTGGCACAACTTGTCCACTTACTGGAGGGGTCGAAGAGCTGACAGCAACATGCCTCGAGACCATCGACTGAACCGGACAGGTGATTTAGACAAACAAGACAAGAGGGTTCGGAATGGTGGGTTGCACCGAGACTGAGGTAATTGAAGAAATCATCATCTGTTGGGAGGTCGGGTTCTGAATGAACGGACTTGTGGTAGGCATAGCGCTAGACGCCCAAACAGGGTTGTGATAAAGTGATGAGGCACTAGGTGTACCTGAGACCAACTGTGCTAAAGTCACATAATTAGGTGGAAAATCCCGATACACACTGATGGGAATGCTCCCCATGTAGGGGAAACCT
The DNA here is from genome assembly GCA_031772625.1 of Pinus tabuliformis. Taxonomy (NCBI): domain Eukaryota; kingdom Viridiplantae; phylum Streptophyta; class Pinopsida; order Pinales; family Pinaceae; genus Pinus; species Pinus tabuliformis. The sequence continues at coordinate 322,641,741 of CM062808.1, read as the reverse complement.
TCAGGAGGAAATTGATGTTCTTCCTCTTCGACAATGTGTGGAGTAGAAACTTTTGATTGATCCGGAGAGGTAACTGGAGCGTCACCTTCGAGTTCCATAGCTGGGAACAAGCGACGACGAATGATCGAAGATGTACAAGGGGATAATTCCAAAGGAACACCCGGATAATCGTACAGACTATACAGACGCTGCGGTGATATCACAACAGGGTTGAATAAAGGATTCAGAGGATATATAACTAGTCCAAGCCGACCTTCAGTAGTTGTCAAACTATCAAGAGTCTAGACGAGATTGTCTGGAGATTCCGAGCCAATATCAGAAGGTGACCCAGTGTCTGAAGTAGGTGGAGGACGAGATGACAAAGGTTGAATACTCAAAACGATTTCGAGTTCAACACCTTGGTCCGCGAGTGACTCTGGTAATTCAAGAAAAGGCTCCTCAGACAATCTTTCAAACAGAGGAGAGGAAGAGGAACTAGGTGAACCAGATGGTTTAGCCACGATGACCTTGTCTTAGTTAATAGGAAAAGAGAGATAAATTTCAAGGCTTTAAAATGTACTTTAAGGAAAACTCATGATTTTGTCTAGAAAAGACTAACAGGATGTTATAAGATCGTGGGAAACAATTTTTTAAGACGCATAAATAAACTGGTGCTCTTTCATGTTTTAAGAGTTGAGAAAGAAGCAAAGATGACTCTATCACTTTTGATTGGAAACAAGCTCGAAAGGACAAGTGCTTGAATGATATTTTAAGTTTAATGAGTCAAAAAGATCAAATGACTACTCTAGATGATCTAGGTAAAAAGGATTACCAGGCAACCGTGAACTGCAGAATACCTCCTGGCGAACCGAGAAGTATGGGCAGGCAATCTCCCCAAATGCTGTGTTTGGTGTATCACGTTTGCAAGGTGGCAGACTCAGCTTCCTATGGATAAAGGATTATAGCCTAGAGGGGTATCCCTTTATATACTCGATGGTACAGGGAGCACAAGTCTGTACTAGCGTTGTCTAGTGTTGAAGCTAACGACAAATGCTAGGTTTAAATACGTCGGAACACATCTCTAGCCTAGACCTTCTAGATGTGATTGTTAGGTTTCAAATGCACCTTAGGTTAATTGAGTTCATTTTAAAGTTTATCTTGAATTATGTCTCGGTTTTCAGGCCTTAGCGATGTGACTCGAAAAGTCCTAAATGCAGCTAAATGAGACAAGACCCTTTCAATTCGATGAATTGTCTACACTAGAGAGGGTAGAAAACACAATCAAATGAAAACAACCAAGCAACCGAAAGAAAAATGATTTTTCACTACTTCACTTTTCGAAAAAATAAACTAATGAAAAATTCATTCCAATTCCTAGTTTCCTAATAAGTACACTCCAAATAGTCCTTTCAAAAGTAAAGAGAATTATTTTTTCTTTTCAAATGCGAATGCAATCCTAGTCTTCAATGATGCTTACTAATGTAACATATTGACACAACAAACTAGAATTATGTACTTTTCATGAAATGACAAAATGAATTTCTCATAAAACACTTCAATGAAAAAGTTTTGAGACAATCGATTCTCAAGCAAATGAAAAACACAAAAAGAGAATCTCTTTCAAACTAATGACGCAATGACTCTACCAAAAACAAGACAAACAATGTGATCTATGTTGGAAAAGAGACATTTAGACAAGCAAACAAAACTTTTCAAACTTGTGTAATGGAGACCAAAGCAATAAGAGGACTATAAACAAAATGCAAGGAGTAAATGCACCAACAACTTGACTCACTGAGTTCACAATCAGTTGAATGGATGACAACCTAGATGCCCTAGGGCCACAAACCATCCAACGACCCAAGAAATCAAGCAAACAAAAGGGAAATCAACAAGAAAATAAACCAAGCGAAATGCAGCTTTCCAGTCAAGGAGAACACAGTGTAAACGAGCCACAAGGCAGAAATCAGGAGAGCAAGACACATTGGACAAGATCTCGGGTGAGCTCTAATCTTCACTTACAGGCATCGACTTGACTACCTAACTGACAATAAGCGCCAGAAGGGGGTCGGCGCGACTGTTTCTGAGCATATCGCGCTGGTCGGCGTGACTGTTTCTGAGCATATCGCGCTGATCGGCGCGACTATCAGTGAAATAAGCGCGCTGAGCGAGGATGCAAAGAAAAAATAAAGTTTTCAAAATTTGAGACCAGACTTGCTACTGTGAATTTAAGACCTAGGGAAACAAACAAAGCAAAGCAGATAGAACTAAAGGGAAATGGCAAAACTAGAAAAGTTCACACAAAACCATGAAATTCCAAGCAAACAAACAGAAGGATTGGTTCCCCAGTATGGTTGCCAATTTGTGGTGAAGTAAAATTCTAAGTGTGGACACAAACAATTCCTCTAGCCCAATAGCGGGTCTAGCCACAAACAAGACATTCTATGGAAGATTTCCTTAGGTTATAACCAATTAAGAGGGCCTACCTCTTAGTACGCTTATCCCGTTTGGTGATGACCTTGCTTGCTCACTCCAACTATCTCCTGTTTCCTTCTTCGAGCACTTGAAACAAGTAAACAACAGCAAACAACAACCGTGATAATAGACAAATTGTATTCAACCTACTTAACAAGTCAAGAAACATTAAGCCATAAACATGTGAGATGACATATTATGTAGGAAATAAATCGATAGTTGCATATATATTAAATCAAGAAGAGATTACAACCATTGTCTTGACGTTGTTGTTCTCCTCTGACAAATCCGGGTTCCCACACACTTCCGTTAGCATTCCATGATGGCCTCAACAATGGTAGTTTTAAGGCTCTTCCCTTTAGTCTTCACACTAAACCAAATTCACACTTATCCCTCACACACAACTAGAGAGCTACAACTATGAATAACTTGTTGATTGCTCTACAATCAAAACTTCAACCAGAGCCTATTTTGAACAAAAAGCTAACACTAGCTTTTGCTTAGGAAAAGTGGAGGTTTATATAGCATGGATGGAAGGGAGATGGTTCCTCTTCTGATGGGAGAAGGTCTTATCTCTTGATTTAGTTCTATCCTAATAGGGGAAAGGAACCCAAACTGACCCCCTCGACTCCATCCGACCTAACCATTTACCAGACTTCTGTTACGAAGCTTCTAGAGCTGGAAGCTTCGGCTCCTTATTTAAAAAACTTCCCAAAAGAGGATTGGTGCGACTGGAACAAGGCTCATTCGCTCCGGTCAGTGCTAGGGACAGTTATCATCCCTGCATATCAGCGCGAGGAGGACATGGACCATCAGTGTCGGTCTTGTAAACTGGGAAGATCAGAATATTTTTGGGAAATGATGCAAAAGGGAATTGTTATTCTCATGAAGAGGGACACAATGGGAGTTTCTTCATGAATGGGAAGCATGTCGGTTTCACTGTATAGGTCCTCCAGGATCATGGAACAAGGATTACAAGGACAATGACAAAATGTTGTGTAACAATGCCTAGTGGATGAAGGTAATTTTAGGGGAGGGGATTAGCATTTGCCCAGGGAAAATTATTACATGGTTTCTTCACAATGTCTGCATAATTGGTTACATATGCTAATTTCGTGGTTCTGAAAGTGCTACAAACATTTGTCTAAGCATGTAGCTATCTTTTATATTCTTCATTGGAACCATCTGATGTGTGGGACAACAACTTATTTGGATCCAAATCTTGTAAAAAGGATATGTTGGGTAGTTTCTCGATTAACCTTCTCTATATGTGGCTCCACATTCCCATTTTACTACACACTACTCCACCTAAATCATTATGATTCTTTGATGTGTACAAACTTCTTAAAAACTTCCCGAATTCCATTGAATTATGCATACTATGCATGTATATACTACCAAACTCTTGTTATATTAGAGCCCCCCCCTTCACAAATAAATTTTGTGTCATATGTTCATCATACTTGTTCGCTTGAGATTGTAGGAGCCTTATTTTGTTTGTGTGAGGTTGCATCTGAGTACATGTATGGTTGGCATACTGACCATATGGTTGGATGAATCTAGGAACCTTGATGAAGTTGTTGAAGGTCTATAATTGCTTAAACAACTGTATGTTTTTCCTCAATCCCAAAAATTATACACCCTACAAGTTTTTCAATTATATGAACAACATTTCAGGACTCACATTTACAATTATGAGATATTATTGGCAATGTGTAAGTTCAAGTCAGACAATCATAAAAATATTAAATAAGAAAGCAGTTTCTAAAAAAATGGTTATTAAATTAAATCAATTTTATGAACTTACCAGTTGGAGGCATCTCCCAAAATTTATTCTCTTGTGAATCAAGTATACAAATTGCCCCATGGTAAGATCTACTGTCACCAAATATCAAGCCCAATACTACAAAATTGTAACAACCTTGGAATGCATGGGATGTTAATTGGCATGTTATTTATGAAAATAATGGAAATTAGGAGAAAAGGAAGGTGAAAGGTCACAGGTTGCATATGAGGAGGAAAATGAAGGAAAATAATGGAAAATTGAATAAAATAGAGGCCTCATTAATAAAAAGGCTTTTGAGGATCAATTGGCACCTTTTTGTCAGTTCATTTTATGAGCTCTCTCTCTCACTCTTGGACACTTAGATTTTTCTTGGAGAACTCTAGCATTAGATAAAGGAAAGCAAAGGAAGGTCCAAGAAGGAAAAGGAAAGAAAAGATCAAGAAAGGAAGAGCAACATCTAGTAGCTACAGTGGGATTATTTGCAGGTATCAATTTGCATGTGTGATTTCCTTGCTAGATTTGGCATGCATGGTACATGAATATGTGTATGTGGTTCTCTTGTTGTCATTGGCATGGGTTTTGCCACGTGTAACAATGTTCTTTAGCCTTGCCTTGCCATTTCTAGATAGCCATAGTGTGATAGGTTCTCCAGTATTTGGTTGATTTTGATTTCTAGATGGTGTCGAAACTGAGGGAGGTGGTCTCTGAAAGAAAGAACACAAGCCCTAGGTATCCCTGGACCGGTGAAGGTGGGATTACAGTAAAGCTAGCTTTTGTGTGCCTCGGCAGGCCTAGGAATCCTTGACTGGTGAATGGCGGGATATACGGTAAATCCTAGAGGCATGTGTCCTCGATCAAGCCTAGGCATCCTCGACCGATGAATGATAGGATATACGGTAAAGCTTGGAGGGTGGAGTCTTGATTAGACCTAGAAATCCTCGAACGTTGTATGGGTGGATATATGGTAAAGCCTAGAGACCAGGAGATAGGAAAATTCCTCATGGTGTAGGTGGAGAAATCCGGTGGCATCCATGCTTGTTTAGGTCTTATTGAACCGATGGGGATTGTGGTAAAGCCTACAAAAACTTGGTTTGGTTTTGCTTTAAGTCCCACATTCATGTTTGGAATATGGCACGAGAGTGATTGGTTGAAACAAATATTTGGTTCAACCAATCTATGGTCGGGTGGTTCGTGGAAGTCCAAAACCTGGTTGGATTTTGCATTAATTAATAAGAGCTCTTTCTCCTTGGTATTTCATGTGTAAATGTACTGGTTTACATGTGGATTTGATGGTTGATATATCCATGTTATATCTATTGGTTATGAGTATGTTTTATGACAGACTTGATGTATGTCTCTCATCATGTTTTGATTTTCAAATGAATGTACAATGGATATATGACCTAATAGATATTAATGCAGCTATTGTTTTATGGCAACAATTCTTATTTACAAATCTCAAATAAGTATGAGGCCCCTATGCTCAGATATTTTGTTATAACCTATAGATTGCATATTTGTGACATGTTTGAAGAAATGTCTGTCATGGCTAGTGGGGGTTTGGTCAAGTCCTTACTCAAGTGTTTGCATTAGTACCTTTGATTCAATGTCATTACTCATTCCTGAAATTTTCATGAAGTTCTGGGTAGTCGCCTGAGTTCTCAGCCTGAAAAAGTGGCACAAAATTTGGATTCATTGGCTCAAAACTAATTGGAAAAGTTTACAGTCACTAGCATGCCTTGTCGTGGGAGTGATTGGAAGGATTTGATCGCATGCATGCCTTGTCATAGGAGTGACTGGAAGGATTTTATCGCATGCATGCCTTGTCATAGGAGTGACTAAGGCTCTAGGACAATAAAAATATAATTTGTTTCATGGGTTAAGCACCTAGAAGGGTTGGTTACCTCTTGAAGGGTCTGTAGCTCCAGGGGAAGGTCGGTTTGGTTGTGTTTTGTCGGTTCCACTTTCTTAACTATACTTGGGGAGTTGAATCACATCAAAATAGACTCTCGTCACATGTTTACCCTAGTGGACCGGTTAGCTTGGGTAAATGTGGGAGGAGGGCGTTACAAAGTGGTATCATAGCATGGTTCACCCCTTGGACTGGATGGGCGGTGAACTGGTAATGCATTCATGTCGGTTTCATATATGTGTTCTCTATGCTTGTGGTCTATGTACTTGTTTTTGTATGCATGGTGGTTGTCATGTGTAGTGGTGTCGCCATGTGAAAGTGGATGGTGTGATGTTGGATGTGGTTGTCATGAGTGTATGTCGGTTATGAATTGGTTATGCATGTCAGTGCTTATATATTTTTATGCATACATTGATATGGTTGTAGTTGTCATGCATGATGTCATGGTATGTGTTTGGCATGATCAGGCATTGATAACCGGATAGTGGTTAAATTGATGTTATATGCTAATGTGATTATGATTATACATGTATTGTGCTAACCTAATTGATTTTGCAGATGAGATATCCTCCCCCGAACTACACTGAGGTATGTTGATTATGTTTTGGTTTGGTTTTAGCTGACATGGTGTACTTGCAGGAAAGAGATCAAAGATGACTGTCAATATGGTAGACTATAGTTCACAAGATTCTCCCTAATGTTATGCAACCAATTCATAGAAAAGATAGACCAAAGACTTAAAAATTATCCTTTTCGAGGGGGAAACCTCCTTTACATTACATAAATGAACAATTCTTGGATGATACAAATGATAAGACCTCCTTTGTATATATATGAGTCTAAGGGGTCACAATATAATCAGATCTTGCATAGCAATAATAATGTAAGGGCACAACAATAACAATAGTGGGCTTCTATGGGGCACAACAATAATAATAAGGGAGCTACACTAACAATAACAATAAAGGGGCTACACTAGTATTATAGGGACCTAACATGCCCCTCTCCTTCAAAAAAGTGTTTTCCTCAATGTTTGAGTAGTTCTAGATGCTTCTATATAAAATTATCATCCTCCCATGTGGAATCTTCACCGGGTAAGTTCTTCCACTTAATGAGATACTCTGAAATTGATCGCTTCCATAGCTGTCAAGTTCTTGTTTCCATGACTCATTTAAGCTCAAATATGATTTGCCCTTCTTTGTCAAGTTATGGAAATACTGTTTGAACAGGAAGCTTGTCATTGATGACCTTATTTAAGCATGAAACATGGAAAACTAGGTGTACTCGGGAAGATGCATGCAACTCCAATTTGTATGGCATAGTACCAATCATTTGCAACACCTTGTAAGGACCGTAGTACTTGGGTGATAATTTATTATCCTTTTTAGTTTTCTTGATAGGGATTTGTTTGTATGGTTGCAGTTGTAAGAATACCTAGCCACCTACATCAAAACTTCTTTCACTGCGATGCTGATATGCCTGTTTTTTCATTCGATTATGCGCTAGAGTGAGGTTAACTTTTAAGAGTTGGAGAACTTGTTGTTGATACTCGATGTGATCTTCCACTTCTTGAACCCTAGAATTTTTTTCGTAAAGATGATGTGATGGATGGTGGATGATATCGCTAAAGTGCCATAAATGGGGTCATTTTTGCTACAGTATGGAAGGAAGTGTTATACCACCATTCAGTTAGAGGTAACCACTTGACGCATTGTGTTTGTTTATCAGATACAAAGCAACGAAGATATCCTTCCAAACATTTGTTCACTATCTCAGTTTTCATGTCAGATTGACAATGATAAGATGAGTTATGGCTAATTGAGTACGAAGACAAGAAAATAATTTTGTCCAAAAATTTCTAGTGAAAATGGGATCTCTATCACTTACTATAATGTTTGGGTTCCATGAATCTTTTGAATTGTTTCCATAAATGCAGTAGCAACTATATTGGATTTAAAAGGATGAGATAATGCACAAAAGTGTGCATACTTGGTAAGTCTATCAACTATCACCATGATGACACTCTTTCCTTTAGACTTGGGTAAACCTATGATAAAATCCATTGAGACCTCCTCCCAACGCTGACTTGGAATGGCTAAAGGTTGTAACAGACTCGGGGTCTTAATTATCTCAATTTTATTTTGTTGGAAAACCAAACATTCTGCCACAAACTTTTGAATATCAGATTTAAGGCCATCCCAAAAAAATTCCTTCTTAACCCTATGGTAAGTTTTTAAAAATCTTGATTTCCCTCCTAAGGGAGAGGTGTGCAATTCCAAAAGAATATTTTATTTGAGTTGGGAATTCTTACAAAGATATAAGCGATCTTTGTACCATAATGAATCATTTTTCCAACTAAATGTATCAGATGTATTGGGATCTTGCTGCAACTTTTGAATGAGTGTCCACACCTCTTCATCATTCTTCCATTCATCCCTTGCTTTGGTTATCCACTCAGGTTGGATAATAGAAATGGCACAAAGCAATGCTTCCACATCCTCATCCTTTCTTGAGATTGCATCTGCAACAATATTTTTATTCCCTTTTTAGTAGATGATTTCAAAGTCATAATTCAACATCTTTGTCACCCATTTTTGCTTCTCTTATGAAGATAATATTTGTTACAAAAAGTATTTAAGACTATCATGACCTGTTTTTAATTTGAAGAGTCTTCCCATTAGGTAAGGTAGCCATTGTTTTAGTGCATTTATTATTACCAACATTTCCGTCTCATAAATAGGTAAACACTTTCGTTTGATTGGACTACTTTCAAAAGCAATGGGTCTTCCTTTTGCATTAAAACAACACCAATTACATTTCCTAAGGCATCACATTCAACAATAAAGGTTTTTGTGAATTATGGCGTAGCTAATACATGTGCTTGGCACATTTCCTCTTTAAGATGTTCAAAGGCCTTAGGGTCTTCTAGGGTCAAAGAAAATGCATCTTTCTTCAGTAATGATGTTAGAGGTTTCTCTATTGTCCCATAATCCTTAACAAACTTGCGATAATACCCTATCAACCCAAGAAATCCTCGAAGATTCTGGTTGTGGGAATTTTCCATTCCTTAATGGGTTTAATTTTGTTAGGGTATACATTAACACCCTCATGAGATATAATATGACCCAAATATTCCACCTCTTGTACTCCAAAGAAACATTTGGATGTTTTTGCATATAATTGTTTCTCCTCCAATAGTTTGAGAACCTTGTCAACATGTTGAACATGATCCTTCCAAGACTTATTGTAGATTAGTATATCATCAAAACACACTAACACAAATTTTCTAAGGAAGGGCTTGAAAATGGAATTCATCAAACCTTGAAATTTGGAAGGTGCATTAGTAAGGCCAAAAGGAATGACCAAAAATTTATAATGACCCTCATGAGTTCTAAATGTTGTTTTCGAAATGTCTTTAGTATTCATTATAATTTTATGATATCCTGAACGAAGATCCATCTTGGTGAAGTAAATTGCTCCATGTAATTCATCCAACAATTCATCAATGACAAGAATGGGAAATTTATCTTTAATAGTGAGCTTGTTGAGCTCCTTGTAATCCAAACACATATGCCCTGATCCATCCTTCTTGTGAACCAATACTACTGGAGGAGAGAAAGAACTTTGACTAGGTTGAATTATACCCGCCTCTAACATTGCCAAAACCATACATTCAATTTCACTCTTTTAGGCATAAAGATATCTGTAAGACCTGATGTTTGGAGGAACACTGCATAGAATCAAATGAATAGCATGATCATGATCATGAATATGTGGTAGGCATTTGGTAGTCTCAAACACCTTGGAATGATTGTCCAATAATTTTTGGAAATCTAGAGAAATAGATTATTTCAATGTTTGAACCTCTAGTGAGCATAATTTTGAAATTACGCCCTATTTTTCTTTCTTCAAAATCTTTGTCATGCCATTAGAGATGATTATATTTCCTAGTTTCCCTGTTATACCCCTTAATTCATCTTCCCTTACTTCCCAAAAAAAATTCAAAAAAATTTCTTGAAAATTGAAAGCTATCGCCCCCAAAGATTGTAACCATTGGACTCCTAGTACAACATCACCACCAGCCATTGGAATGGAAAACATGGGATTATTCAATAAATATTTCCCCATGGTTAGCTTGATATTATGGCACTTTCCCGAGCAATTTATAGTTCCTCCATTTGCAACCATCACTTGACACTCTGGTGTTGGATATAGGAAGGAATTCAATTCCTTGGCTTTCTTACAATGAATAAAATTATGGGTACTACCTGAATCAATCAACATTATTACCTTTTTCTTCTTGATATATCCTTCTATATTGAGAGTTTGAGGAGTGGTAATTCCTGCCAATGAATTACAATATATGGTCGGATTCATTTCTTCTTTTTATGGGGTTGGTTCTTGTGTATATCCTCCTCTTTTGATGTTTTAATGTTCCTTTTCTTCCTCCTCTTCACAATCTATGCAGAATAATTTATTCTCGGCACACTTATGACCTTTAGTGTATTTTCTACCACAAATGTACCAAATCCCTTTTTCTCTTTTTTCCTCCAATTGTTGTGGTGTTAACCTTGTAGGTTGTGGAAGACTAGGAGAAACAAAACTTCCATCTTTATATTTGTGATTAGTATAATTCCTTGTTGCCATAATTTTTCTTTCAACTTTTCTTGCCACCCCGAATGCCTTCTCCAATGAATTAGGTTCCCAAAGGAAAAGCTCATGCTAGATTTTATCTTTTAAAGTCCCAATGAAGACATCAATCGTTTGCCCCTCTGGAATATATGTTACCCTAATATTCAATTTTTGGAAGTCTTCAATGTGCCTCGCCATTAAACCATTTTATTTGAGATTTATAAATTGGCTAACGAAGGTTTTTCTCTTTGTTCCTCTGTAAAAATTTACCAGGTAATAAGTGGTTTACGAGAACAAATCCATATATACCATACAAACTGATTGTGTTCTAAATATAAAGATGATATACATACCTTTTGTAAGGGTTACACATCCTGTAGAACAAAATATTGATCCATCTATAGTATCCATGTTACCATACCCTTGCCATCAAACTTCCTCATATCTATTGTTGGAATGTGGTGGTTCTTAAACCCCACATTTGAGTCTCTAAAATCATAATTCATATTCCTTTTGTCCTCATCATGATTTTCATGGATTACCTTGTCACCACCGGGAAGCCTTTCTTGCAACAACCTTGTCAACCCTTCCAACTTTAGATTCATCACATCCATTTCTACTTTAAAAACCTCCATGTTTCCTTTTATACCATCCATGTCCCATTTTAAGCCATTGATGCCCCCTTTTAGTTCATCTTTGGTTGCTCTTTGTGAGAGCGAAATTTATTGCACTTGGTCCCATAATTTTGATATATCATGTTGCAATTCTTCCTCTTCATGTGTCATAGTAGAGATTTCTGAGGGCTTAATGGATGTAGAATTCTTTTATTTGGGAGGAATTTTAGAACCAAATACTGATATCTATGCTTCAATATTCCTTCTAAATCACTTCAAACTGATTTTTGAAACATATGTTATACAAAATTAAAAAATACACACCTTTTTATTGCTTTTTAGGAGCTCAATATTGCAGCCATTGTATCTCTGTAATTTTGGATCTCCAAGGTCTCAAATTAAGTTTTGTGGTAGCCCTCTAAGTCTTATTTCCAACCCCACAAGTCAGACCAAGATTGGATTATTCAAGGAAGGGTTATGCCCAATCTCCCACGATGACCTAATTATCAACTAGTTCAGTAGAGCGAACTTGTACGGAGTGCCATGTGTCAATGTTTCGACCTTCGACCCTAAAAATGATACAAGAAAAACTACAGTCCGTGAAATTTTAGCCACATTTTCCAAAATTCAAATCCGATCCTCATAGAGAAATTTATGACGATTTTTCTTAGGTCACTTGTTTGAGATTTAATTCTATATCCTGCAAAAATCCTAACTTCCTCATATCATATCTCTGAAATTACAACGAACCAAGATCTGTGATTTGTACATGACATTCACCACGATTTTCTGTCCACGTGGTCGAAATTTCAACTTCTAAAACCTCGTAGAAAACAAGTTATAGAAAAAATTCCCAGATGTCCTGTTTGAAGAAGCGAAACCCTAGAATCCAAAGCTCTAAAACCAAATGTTACGTAACCAATTAAAAAAAAAAAGATAGATAAACGACTTAAAAAATATCCTCTTCGAGGGGGAGACCTCCTTTACATTACATAAATGAACAATTCTTGGATGATATAAATGACAAGACCTCCTTTGTATATATAGGAGTGCATGGGGTCAAAATATAATCAGAGCCTACATAACAAAAATAATGTAGGGGCACAACAATGAAAATCGTGTGCTTCTATGGGGCACAATAATAACAATAAGGGGTCTACACTAAAGATAATAATAAGGGAGCTACACTAGTATAATAGGCATCTAACAGAGTGACTGAAAGGCTTTGGTTGTGTGCATGCCTCGTCATGGGAGCAACTAAGGGTCTAGGATAGTAAAAAGATAAGTTGTCTCAGGGGTTAAGCACATGGAAGGGTTGGTTACCTCCTGAAGGGTCTGTAGCTCATAGCGAAGGTCAGTTTGGTTGTGTTTTATCGATTCCACTTCCCTAACTATACTTGAGGAGTTGAATCACATCATATTAGCCTCTCGTCACATGTTTACGCCAATGGACTAGTTAGCTTGAATAAATGTGGGAGGAGGGCATTACAGAGTGGTATTAAAGCATGGTTCACCCCTTGGACTGGATGGGTGGCGCGTTGGTCATGCATTCATGTCAGTTGCATATATGTGTTCTCTATGAATGTGACCTATGCACTTGTTCTGTATGCATGATGGTGGTCATTGTTGTAGTGGTGTCTCCATTTGAAAGTGGTGGTGTGTTGTTGGATGTGGTTTTCATGAGTATATGTCAGTTACACATTGGTTATGCATGTCAGTGGTTATATATTTTTATGCATACATTGATATGGTTGTACTTGTCATGCATGAGGTCATGGTATGTGGTTGGTATGATCAGGGATTGATAACTGGATAGTGATTAAACTAATGTGATTATTATTATACTTGTATCGTGCTAATATGGTTGATACTGCAAATGAGACATCCTCCTCTAAAATATAATGAGGTATGTTGATTATGCTATGTTTTGGTTTACGCTGACATGGTGTACTTGCAGGAAGGAGATCAAAGATGACTAGCAAGATGGTAGAATACATTTCACAAGATTCTCCCTACGGGTTGGATGAGCAACATGGTGGTGGAAATTATTCTGACTTAACAGACACATTGAGAAGTTTAAATGCAGAAATAGGAAGTTTCAAGGTAGATAATGACATAATCATGCAGACACATGAGAAACAAGCAGAAGTTAATGCAGTAATCCTTCAAAATTTGTTAGAATTATAGAGACAGGGACCACTTTGGATCAACCATGGTCAAGAGGATAAGAAAAATGGGGCATATGGTAGTAGATCTCATGGTGGTAACATGTCGGATAGAGATGACATGATCAGAGATGGCAGGCTCTTGGATACTCTAGATAGGAGAGGTGATGGACACATGTTCTATTCTAGTTTTGGTTCTGGTCAACGCTATGATCATCATCATTATCATCCTTAAAAGAGGTGTGACATGGGATATTTTACATATGAGTTCAAGAAAGCAAGGCAACCTACCTTTGATGGATATTTGAAGAAGTCGGAGGATGCAAAGGCATGGCTACTTGGGATGAAGAAGTTCTTTGACCTGCATGATTACACTGAGAATATGAAGGCTAGGATAACTATATTTAGCCTCAAAGGGAAAGCAGACATTTGGTGGGAAGATGTTAAGCGAGTTAGAGACATTAGGATAGAGGATTTGAGTTGGTACGAATTCAAGAGACTTTTTAGGAAGAATTACTTGTCAGAGCGGTACCATGATAACAAAACCAAATAATTCTATGAGCTAAAGATGAGAATGATGACAAATGAGGAGTAGGAGTACATGATTAAGTTCTTATGGTTATTGAGGTATGTACCATATCTTAAGGATGAGAAGGAAAAAGTTTAGAGATTTTTCAATGGATTTCCATTAACATTTAGATATCAGATTGAGTATGATGAGCCTCAGTCGCTTGAGCAATTTATTGGGAAATTGAAGCATTATTATGAGTAGTCAAAGTGCAAGATAGAATCTCAGAAAGGTTGGAAAGGGAAATACAAATCTAAAGGTAAATGGCAGCCAAAAAGAACAAGGCCTCGGGATGCAGGTGAGAAAGAAAATGTTGCACCTTATAAGAATTTTAATGGGTCACAACATGGAGGGCAGCAGAATAAAGGTGATGGTATGGGACGGTTGTAGTGTTGGACATGTGGTAAGGAGAATCTTAAGAGGGATTATCCACAAAATCATGGTGGTAGGCCTCAGATTTACAGTGCACAGGAAGTGCAGACAATTGGGGATGTTGAGCAAAGCATTCCATAGATTTATGCAGCATCGGATAACAAGCATTCATATCACCAGGAAACTGTTATCGAGATGGAAAATAAGCTTTGTCATCAAACTGTTTCCATTTTGATTGACCCTAAATCCTGGTGGATAAGTGTGGTTTGAATAAATAAGTACATGCAAAATCATGGTTAGCGCAGTTGGCTACAGGTACAAAGAAGAGAGTGTATCATTGGGTAAGAGCTTGTGGATTCGAGTTAAATGGTATGCCTACCTTAGCACATTTGAATGTATTGTTGTTGGGATCATATAGTATGATTTTGGGTATGGACTGGTTGTATCTTCTTAGAACTAAGGTGGATTGTTATGACAAAGCTATTGAGTGTTTGGATGACAATGGAGAACAAGGGATCTTGCTGGGTAAGAAGAAGACAACAGAAGTTAGAATGGTGACAACTATGCAGGCAAATCACAGTCGCAAAAAAGGGTGTGTGTTATTTGCAGTGCATATTTCTAGTGATAAAGGTAAGGATGTTGAGGATGTAGAGGTATTAAGCAAGTACCTGATCTTACAATAGTTTCAGGATGTATTTCCAGCAGAGATTTTAGAGTTGCCACCTCACAGAGAAGTGGACTTTTCCATTGAGTTGGTACTAGGGGAAGCACCAACATTAAAGGCACTATACAGGATGAGCACACCAGAGTTAGTAGAGTTGAAGTTACAGTTGAAGGAAATTATTGACAAGGGATACATTAGGCCAAGTGTATCACCTTGGGGTGCACCGGTGTTGTTTATGAAGAAGAAGGATGGTACTCTTAGGTTGTGCATTGATTACATGCAGTTGAACAAGGTGACCATCAAGAACAGGTATCCGTTGTCGAGGATTGATGACTTGTTCGATCAGTTGAATGGAGAAGTAGTGTTCTCAAAGATTGATTTGAGATTAGGATACCATCAAGTATGCATCAAGGAAGAGGACATATATAAGAATGCTTTTAGGAAAGGGTATGAGCATCATGAGTTTGTTGTAGTTCCATTTGATTTGACTAATGCTCCAACTACTTTTATGTGCTTGATGAATAGTGTATTACATCCTTATCTGGACAAGTTTTTTTATTGTATTCATTGATGACATATTAATATATTATAAAAATTAGGAAGAGCATATCGATGAATTAGCAACAATGTTGATATTACTGAGAGAGCATTAGTTGTATTCCAAGCTTAGTAAATGCAGTTTCTTTCAGACATAGGTAAATTACTTGGGACATGTTATTTTGAAGGAAAGCATAAAAGTGGATCCAGAGAAGATAAGGGCTATCATGGAATGGGAAGCTCCTATAAATGTGGATGAGGTAATATCACTTATGGGTCTAGCAGGGTATTATAGGAGGTTCATCGTGAAATTTTCTCGCATTAGATATCTTATTACATCACTGTAGAGGCAAGGTAAGAAATTTAAATGGACAAAGGAATGTGTAGCTAGTTTTGAGAAATTGAAGCAATTGTTGAAAAATGCTCCAACGTTAAAGATTGCAGATCCAGACAAAGAATTTTTGGTGTGCACAGATGCTTGCAAGAGAGGACTTGGTGGAGCCCTTGTGCAGGAAAGACAAGTAGCGTGATATGAGTCACAAAAATTGAATGAGAATGAGCATAATTATTCGACACTTGATCATGAGTTGGCAACGATCATCCATGCATTGAAGATGTGGCGGAACTATATTCTTGGTAGGAGGTTTGTATTGATGAGCGATCACAATGGATTGAGGTATATATTTGACCAACCGAATATGAATTCTATGCAAGCTAGATGGTTGGCCACGATTAATAAGTTTGACTTTGAGATAAGGTACATCAAGGGTAAGGAGAACATGGTTGCAGATGCTCTTAACAAGAGAGTACATGTGAATCAAATAGAAGCTATGAGTTCTTATGGGATAGTCTTACAGGATCATATTTGATAGGCTGGACAACAAGATAACAGGTACATGGAGCTTATGCAGAGGTTACAAGAGGGTACAAGTGATTAGGATGTGGACTATCGTCTTACAACAACTGGTTTGGTAAGATTTAGGGATAGGATATATGTGTTGAATGATAGTGATCTCAAGAAGACTATCTTGCGAGAGTTTCATGCAAAACCGTATTTAGGTCACCCAGGATACTAGAAGACATTGACAACAGTGAACAAGTTTTATCATTGGCCGAATTTGAAGGAGGAAGTGACAGACTTTGTGGCTATATTTTTGGACTGTCAACAAGTGAAAGTCGAATGTAAGAATCCAAGTGGACTACTATAATCGATTTCGATTCCAGAGTGGAAGTGGGAGGTCATTTCCATGGATTTCATCACAGGTTTGCCGAGAAAATCTAGACAACATGATTCCATAATGGTTGTGATAGAGAGGTTGACAAAGGTACCGCACTTGATTCCAGTAAAATCTACGTATTCAGCTAGTGATGTGGCACATTTATTCATCAAAGATGTAGTGAGGTTGCATGGTGTTCCAAGAAAGGTTGTGTCAGACAAGGATGCTAAGTTCACTTCCAAGTGTTGAAAGGAGATGTTTGTAGGTTTGGGGACAGAGTTGGCCTTCATCACAACTTATCATCCACAAATAGATGGACAAACAGAGAGGGTCAACAGGATATTTCACACATGTTGAGGATGTATGTGATGCATCAACAAAGTAGATGGGAGGAGTACCTTCCATTGGTTGAGTTTGCTTATAAATGGGTATCAGGAGTCACTAAGGATGAGTTTCTTTGAGGAAATATATGGGCGTAGTTGTAATACTCCCGTCAGTTGGAGTGATCTAGTGAACAAGGTATTGGTAGGACCAGACATGCTGGAAGATATGGAACAAGAAGTGCAAGTTATCAAGAACGATATGAAGGCAACACAAGACAGGAAGAAAAGTTATACATATCATAACAGGTTTTTTAAGGAGTTTCAGGTTGGGGAACATGTGTATTAGTGCATCAAACTGAAGAAGAGCTCCTTAGGGATTGGACCAGTAGTCTATCGACTTGCACTGCCTCCGAAAGTGAAATTCCATGATGTTTTCCATGTGTCCTTAATTTAGGAAGTATGTTAAATATGTTGATCGTGTGCTTCACTGGTCTGTATTGCACATGGAGCCAGATGGAGAATTCCAGGCGAAACCTCGGTGTATATTGCAGAGAAAGATGCTCATGTTCCAGAACCGAGCAATCAAGTAGGTTAAAGTGCAATGGAAGTACTTTGGGTCAAATGAAGCTGCAGAGGAGATGGCAGATCAGATGCGGGCTATGTATCCTTCTCTATTAGCTGGTTGAGTGAATGTTTTTGGTATATGTTTTGGTGTGATGTTTTGGTATATGTACATATGTATATGGATCTAAACACTGCCATGAGCTGTGTTATAAGGCTACAATAAGTGGTATGGGTGTCATGTTGTTAAGGTTGTTATGTGTCATGTTGGTTTGCTTCTCAGTAGGTAGATCATTATAAATATTGCATCGAGCTAAGTTATAAAGCTCCATGGGAAGTATGTTTTGCTTCTCAACAGTCTTGTTGGTTGTAGGTTTCATTGAACACCAAGGACGATGTTCCCCCTAGGGGAGGGTTCTGTAACAACCATGGTCAAAATTTCATGTAATAAAGTTAATAAGGGAAAAATAATAACTAAGGTCATGGGACACATATTCCAAGAAGAATGTTGGGAAAAACATCCTTGTGTGGGTGTTCATTTGGTTTATTATGGCTAAGGAAAATGGCAAAGGAAATGACAAAGGCTTTGCGAAGGCATGAGGCATTAATTGACATGTTATTTATGAAAATAATGGAAATTAGGAGAAAAGGAAGGTGAAAGGTGACAGGTTGCATGTGAGGAGGAAAATGAAGGACAATAATGGAAATTTGAAGAAAGTAGAGGCCTCATTAATAAAAAGGATTATGAGGATCAGTTGGTAAATTTTTGTCAGTTCAATTTTGGAGCTCTCTCTATTATCTCTTTCTCACACTCTAGGACACTTAGATTTTTCTTAGAGAACTCTAGCATTGGATCAAGGAGAGAAAATGAAGGACCAAGAAGGCAAATGAAATAAAATATCAAGCAAGGAAGAGCAACATCTAGCAACTACAATGAGATAATTTGCAGGTATCAATTTTCATGTGTGATTTACTACTAGATTTGGCATGCATGCTACATGGATGTGTGTTATCTTGCTTTCATTGGCATGGGTTTTGCCAGGTGTGACAGTTTTCTTCAACCTTATCTTTCCATCTCTGGATAGCCATGGCGTGATGGGTTCTCTGGTATTTGGTTGATTTGGATTGTCAAATGGATTCGAAACTAAGTGAGGTGCTCTCTGAAAGAAAGAACACAAGGCCTAGGAATCCCTGGACTAGAGAAGGTGGGATTACGGTAAAGCCATATTTTATGTGCCTTGGTGGGCATAGGAATCCTTGACTAGTGAATGGTGGGATATATGGTAAATCCTAGAGGTATGTGCCCTCAATCAGGCCTAGGAATCCTTGACTGGTGAATGGAAAGATATATGGTAAATCCTAGAGGGTGGAGTCTTGATTAGATGTAGGAATCATCGACTTTTGTATGGCGAGATATACGATAAAGCCTAGATACTAGGAGATAAGAAAATTCCTCATGGTGTAGGTGGAGAAATTTGGTGGCATCCATGCTTGTTTAGGGCCTAGTGATCCGGTGGGGATTGCGGTAAAGCCTAAGGAAACCTGGTTTGGTTTGGTTTTGAGTCCCACATTCATGCTTGGAATATGGCACGGGGTGATTAGTTGAAAGAAAGATTTGGTTCAATCAATCTATGGTTGGGTGGTTCATGGAAGTCCCAAACCTGGTTGGCTTATGCATTCATTAATAAGAGCTCTTTCTCCTTAGTATTTCATGTGTAAATGTACTGGCTTATATGTGGATTTTATGGTTGTTGTATCCTTGTTATTTATGCTAGTTACATGCTAGTTATGAGCATGTTTTATGACAGACTTGATGTATGGCTCTCATCATGTTTTGATTTGCAAATGAATGTACAATGAATATATGACCTAATAGATGATAATGCATCTATTTTGATATGGCAACAATGCTTCTTTACGAATCTTAGATAAGTATGAGACCCTTATGCTCAGATATGTTGTTATGACCTATAGATTGCATATTTGTGACATGTTTGACAATTCCTGTCATGGATAGTGGGGGTTCGGTCAAGTCCTTACTCAAGTGTTTTCATTAGTGCCTTTGTTTCAATGTGATTTATCATTCCTGAAAGTTTCATGAAGTTCTGGGCAGTGGCCTAAGTCCTCGCCTTGAAAAATTGGCACAGAATCTGTGGTCGCTGGCTCAGAATAGCCTGGAAAATTCCACAGTCCCTGGCATTCTTTGTTGTGAGCATGTTTGGAAGGATTTTGTCGCATGCATGCTTTTTCATTGGAGCAACTGAGGCTCTAAGACAATAAAAAGATACGTTGTCTTAGTGGTTAGGCACCTGGAAGGGTTGGTTACCTCCTGAAGGGTCTATAGCTCTTGGGGAAGGTCAGTTTGGTTGTGTTTTTTCGGTTCCACTTCCCTGACTATACTTGGAGAGTTGAATCACACCATAGTATCCTCTCATCACATGATACAGAAATACAATTGTGAAAATATTAATTTCAATCTCAAGGAGATGAGTCCAGTATGGATGGTTGGTGCTTTGGAGTTTTAACTACTCAAATGCAAGAAAATGCCCAAAAGGTCCAAACTTTTGTTCTACATCATTGATGCGTTAATTGTCATACACTAGAATATTGTAGAGGAGTGACGACAGACGAGTATTCAATGTAGTAGACAAAATCAATGGTAGATCCCTATGTGTATGCAATACTCTTGCAGATTGCCTAGTTTTAAACTCTGTTAAGGAAGAAGCTAACCCTTACTTTTGCTGCAATTTTTCTCTAGGTCTCAATGCCATTTTCTTAGTTTTCAGTGCATTACTATATTGTAGGGGGATTTCAAGCAACACCTAATTATTAGCAGCTTTCTAATAGATCCTATACTCAGGAGATTTTTTTTCTCCTTCTTGTAGATCTTCCTCTAGATTTGGTAATGCGTTATTGGTTCTCTTCCAAAGTTGAAGCACTTTTCTCTTCTCATCAAGAAGGGTATGCTGGTGGACATAAATGATTTCCATAGCCTCCTCTTTATCTTCCATGTCTGCCCAACATGCCCTACCCTTTTTGAAGGGGGAAGGGAAAGAGTTTAGTGTTGTTTTCCTTCGCCCTGCATGATTTCCTAATTTTGGGGGTGAGATCAGCCACATTAGATCTATGAGGGTGTAGGGTGATGCCTTGACTAGGGATGATGGAGCCTACTGAACTACACTCACTGCTAGAGTTTCTTGGCTGATTAGACGGTGGTATTTTTTTGCCTCATCCTGCCAGAATGTGTTTCCTCTGAGGCTTTTTTGGTTTTTCGGTTCTCTTAATAAAACATTTTATTTATCAAATCCTTTATGGCATGCTCCTAGTTGGTTTATGTATGTATATTCAACTTATGGTCCAACAACAACTCCAAACACACGTCTTTTAATTCTACTATCCTCAACCATGGGATTCTGGTCTTGAGATGTATACTGCAAGAAATGAACATGTGAAAGGATTGCTTACATTCTTTTATATATTATTGTTATTTATTTGCATGTATATTTGTAACATGATAACAATTTAAAATACATAATTGTTTTCCTTTCATGAAAGTTCTAATGCTTCATCTTTGCTTCCTATTTTGTTAGATTTGTTGTCCCATTGCAGTGGATGGACTCTCTTTGTTTTCCCTATTTGTGTTATGCTCGTTTACTTTCTTTTGCAAGGTTAACATTTTGTTTACAACTTTTCGTTCACCGTGAATGAATGGGTTGAATGAATATATTTGATTGGTTATTTGGGTATTTTAATATGTAACATGTAAAGGTGCACTAATGAGTTAAAGAGACTTCAGTGTTGAATGAATTGGCTCATAAATTATTAAACTTTACTTGGATAGGATAGTATACTTAATTGGCTATAAGTTAATATATTTAATTGGTGATTTCATGTGTTAATATGCATACATTTGTATAATACACAACCCATGCTCATGTTAAGACAATGTATGTTTATGTTTATAAAGCTTATGACTTTTAGGTGAAGGGACAAAAACCTTTGATTGAAAGAGGCTCTTTAAATTGTACATTTTGTAGACTCGAAAAATTCTTTGTTATATTTTTTTCTTTTAAATACCTTTACGGTTATAATATGGTATATTTTTAGGTTTTATTTTGAGTGTTAGTTATTAATTGGTTAACATGTTTACTAAACACAAATTTATCCTAATCAAATCTTATTTGAACAATTCTATAGACTTAAGCTATGAGTCAATTACAAGTGAGACTTATCATGTTTACAAAACACAAATTTGTTTGAGTCAAATCTTATTTGAACAATTCCATAGACTTTAGTTGTAATCGTTTGCTAGATAAGTTACAAGTCAGTTGCTAATTTAACCTATTTTTGTGTCATTTTAGAGCTTTCACTACCTACAATTTCCTTAGGTTCTCTGTGTTTACCCAATCCAATCCTAATTTCCCTACAAAAATCTACTCAACAAATAAGTTTTGATTAATTTTCACTTCACCTTTCCTCCTTTACAAAATTATTATTATGTTGTTAATGATGTGAAACTGTGTCATATGATATGATGATACTCAATAAATATGAGAGATGTTATAATGTTTAAATCTTCTTAAACAATGAAAAAAGTGCTCCATTACCATAGCAACAACTCTTTCCATTTCTTATTGCTTATATCAAGATTTTGAATCTCTTTCCACGATCATGTTTGAGCAACCTTAAGTAAAAACAATTTTTCAACAATGTGATCCATTAATAAATTATTTAGACACCTTCTTAATCCTTCAAAAAAGTTATTGAATATTTTTCTATCTAGACTTTCGATGACATCATCAACTCCTACCTTCCTGAATTTAGAAGCTCTATTAATCTACATGTAGATCTAAAAATTGTCCTAAAAATCAGATATAATAGTGCATATTAAAAAAACATAATAACACAAAAGTTCTGGAAAACAATTCCACATTCTATTATGAGAGAGAGGTCATCAAGGCCCCTTCTTATTAACTTAATTACAAATAGTTTTGTTTTGGAAACATCATTGCTTTCCTTTTTATGTTTCCCAACTAATGTTCATGAAAAAGGTAAATACATATTTTAGAAACATCAAATAAATTTATTAGATGTTTATTTCCTCAATATGAGTTGCCTTAGCCTTTCTTGGTTATCACATTCTTCCTTGTTTAGAGTTGTCAACGTCCCTTGCTTCCACCACCACTTCCATTTCTGCTACTTATGTCCCATCACTTGTTTTTTTTTTTTTTTTTTCAATTAGGAGAGGAGGAAGTAGTAGGGGAAGAATAATTGAAGGACTTGGAAGGAGAGAGACTGTGAATTGAGTCTGTTGAGGGCTTGCAAAGGATGGATAATCAATATATCCTTTCACCTAATTGGAATTGAAATCAAAATTGTAAAATGCGGAGAAATAGTATTTGCAAAGCTTAAGTTATCGGGCCTAGCATGAGGGACATCCATATTTTATGGAGTATAATGTTTGTTGTGGTGTTTTGTATTAGAAAATCAACTTACCTGGAATAAGGTTAATAATATATTTATTAGCAACATTATCTCTATGTTATAAATCCATTACAAAATCATATTTACTAGAAATAAAATATAAATAAATTAAAGTTGAGGATAAAATTAACATTTACTTAATATTTACTTGGAAACAAGATTAAAATTCAAACTCTAAAATTGAAAGTAATTGAAAATTGAACATGACTCTTGATTCTAGGCTCCATGGCATTAGATACAATCAAAAACTTAAATTTAAAAATATTAAAAAAACACTAAAAAAAAATTTAAATTTAATATACCAATTGTTATTTTCTTAATTACTGGAACCTAAATACAACTTCTTTAACTTAAAAATCCTATTGACATCCCCTGTTACCTTTTCGAACAATGGCTAGTTATAAAATTTTATTGCTAGATTGTTCCATAGATATTGAAATGGTAATTTGAATGGCTGGCCCACAACATACAGTTGTTGCTGCACGCATAGACCTCCATAGCATTTAGATTGTTCCATAGATATTGAAATGGTAATTTGAATTGCTGGCCCACAACATACAGTTGTTGCTGCACGCATAGACCTCAATAGCATTCATGCGAGATATTGAAATGGTAATTTGAATTGCTGGCCCACAACATACAGTTGTTGCTGCACGCATAGACCTCACGACCCTTCTCCAAGTGAAATCCATGTGCCTCTTGTGCTTGGAACCCTCAATGGCAGGGATTTAATTTGTGGAAACTAAGGTCTAAGATTGAATTGTTTAAAACCTGGCCGATTTACCTAGTCCTCCAACCTCCTTCGACCTTCATTTGCATTTTGGGTTTCAGAGGTTTTGGCTCATTGGGTGTATGAGCTGTCGATTAGGAGTTTGTGGCTATCTTCCTTCTATTAGACTTGTACATTTCTAACAGGGAGCCCCTGAACTTCTAGAGCTAGCTTTGTGTTGCTCGGGTATTTCTTTTAAAGTTACACTTCTAAATTGCTAACAAGGAACCCCTGAACTTCTAGCCCTAGCTTCGTGTTGCTCAGGTATTTATTTCAAAGTTTATTTGAGGTATTTAATTTGTCCTATTCATTTTCTTCCTGCTTTGATGTTCATAAAATTGCTATCGTATGCAGGTTTCATGGCAATAGGTTTTCAAATTGCAGACTTACTATAAGGGGCAGGGTTTTTCTTGAGCGAGGATCTTCAAAGTCGAACTTAGGATTTTACAGTTTTTCTCTTGTACTGCAAAGGTAAACTCTTTCCCCTTTGTTTCATCGCTTTATGACTTTTAGAACTTTATTTAGCTTATTGATAAACCCGTGGTCATTTCCAGGTGGATACCACTCAGGTTACTTTCGTGTATGGTCTCTGCGAATTCTCTGATGAATAAATTTATTAGCTCTCTTCTTTTTAATTCCAAACGCTGGATTTTAATTATTCGTATTACCCTTTCTATGAAGAATGTACTCAAAACATTCACGTTGGAAAACAGAGAAATTCTCTCTCTGCCGTTAACGTCAATCACTATAGCTGCAAAGGTTTTTAAGCTTTTAAAGCTTTTAATTTCAATTCCATTGTCCTCATCATCTTTATTTATTACGCCGTAAGGCATTTGCATTTCCCTTTCGGGGATGTTTCCTGGAGGTATGCGAGCTAGGGCTTCATGAGACAGAGTCGGTCTGTTTACAAGTTCGGGTGTCCGGTCTTTGGCCTTGTTTTGTCTCAGGTCGGCTAGGTATGTGTTAATATATGATTTTATGTGTATTTTCGTGCCGCTCGTTTAGACGTTCTTCGCCACTTTCCAGTTATTTTAGCTGAAATCCAGAGAGTTCCAGTTTTTGTTGCAAGATCTGTTTTTTTCTTTCTTTGAAAACAGTGTCTGTGTATTCAGTGATGTTTTGGATTCAGGTAATTATCGTTTCAGACAATCAGATAAAATTCCATTTATTTACTCGAACTCGGTTTTTGTGACAATGTTCTTTAACTCTTTCCCTGTAGAAAGTTCAGTTTTTTCAATCATTAATTCTTCTGTATCTGTTTCTCATCTCTGTTAGAAATCTGGTGTCTTTTCATTCTTTCAGTAGCTTACATCTGCACAGTTTCGTCAGTGTCTGTACTTACATAACTATAAATTTGAGTTGGCCGTTGCCTGTTCTGTAACGCCCTTTTTTTCATTGTGAATATAAAATTTTCTTTAGGGCAATATTCAGATTTCTGGTAGGACTTTGATTTTACTTGGTTTGAATTTCATGTGCTATTTATTATTCTAACTTTTGGTCAGTATTAATTGTATAGTGAGGGTTTGTTATATTCTCACGCTTTTGCGCATACTTGGTTTGTGATATGTGTACTTCTCAAACGTTTCAGTTCTATGAAGAATTTGGCTCAGGAATATTTTTGAAATTTGCCATCTCTATGTTCAACGTGCTTTCTTTACAGGTCTAAGGGTTCTTTTGAACTAATTGAGATAGTAATGTTCGTTTCATTGTGAGGACCATGTATTACAAAACGTAATGTCGGTGATGTACATTTATTAAGCTCCATGGTGTGGTTTGCCTCTCACAATTTTAATCTGTTTGATGGACAGTAGGTTCTAGGCTTTGAAGATCTATTGAGGAGTGGTATTTGCAGTCTCTGCTCTAGCCAGGGAACGAAGGACTATTCAATCGGCGTGGGTGTTTAGAGGGAAAAAAAAAGTTATGGCTGAACTGGAGCATTTGCTGCTAGAAGCAGCTGGTCGAACATCTACCAATGATGGAAAGCAAAACCGAAATCCTGCGAAAGGGAGACTGGAAGATTCTGATTCAGATGATGGCAGTGACTCGAAATACATTGATGACGATGATTCAGATGATGCTGGGACAGCAAATAGGAAGGCTTCTGGGTCAAGAATGCCCCTGAAAAAGAGATTTGATTCTGGTGACAAGGATGATGATGACAGGGGTCGCCATGATGATTCCGATAGCGAATTATCCATAGGAAGTGATTTATACAAAGATGATGAAGATAGGGAGCAGCTTGGGAAAATG
The DNA here is from genome assembly GCA_031772625.1 of Pinus tabuliformis. Taxonomy (NCBI): domain Eukaryota; kingdom Viridiplantae; phylum Streptophyta; class Pinopsida; order Pinales; family Pinaceae; genus Pinus; species Pinus tabuliformis. The sequence continues at coordinate 322,615,433 of CM062808.1, read as the reverse complement.
TCTGAACTGGACCGGGAGTTGATTTTGGCAGAACGAGCAGAAGCAAGGGATAATTATTTAATGCGTAAAAGGGCTCGCCAAAACGAGATTAGAAATCAACAACGGAAAGAAACAGGACCTCCATCTTCACGGATGCGCTCTTCTGTGAAATCGACAAGGTCTGTAAAAGAAAATGCTTTGAGTGAATTGGTAGCAAGGCGGCAGAAAGCACAGGATTCTGACATTCAGCGTAAGCGGAGAGATAATACTGGTTCATCTAAGGGGCGGGATTCGTCACCTAGTAGAAGAAAATCTCATGCGAGTCCGAGCCTTAGTTTGTCATCCTCTAGTGAAGGAGAAGGAAGTGGAAGCAGTGGCGAAGAATCAGATAGTGATGGTGATGGTCCCGGATCTGCTGACACTCCCAGCTTTGAAGATATTAGAAGCATAACAATAAGGAGATCAAAACTTGCCAAGTGGTTTATGGAACCATTCTTTGAGAATATCATTGTGGGCTGCTTTGTAAGAATTGGGATAGGAATGTCCAGGTCAGGACAGAGTACTTACCGTCTTTGCATGGTAAAAAATGTTGATGCGACAGACCCTGATAAACAATACAAGTTTGAGAACCGCACCACATACAAGTATTTGAATTGTTTCTGGGGTAGCGAGAGCAGTGCAGCAAGATGGCAGATGGCCAGGGTGTCTGATTCACCTCCACTTGAGAAAGAGTTTTCAGATTGGGAACGGGAAGTAGAACGCAGTGGTGGTCGGATGATTAGTCGAGCAGAAGTTGAGGAAAAAATAAATGCGCTAAAAAAGATAAATCAATTTGTGTATTCTGCAGAAACTGTAAAACAAATGTTGCAGGAAAAGAAGTTGGCTTCCAAAAGGCCATCGAATGTGGCTGCTGAAAAGGACAGGGTTAGAAGAGAGATGGAGCTGGCGGAGAGCAGGCATGATTATTCAGAAGTTGAGAGAATTAAAGTGAGATTGAAGGAACTAGAAGTCCTTTCTCTTCAGAGCAAAAGCAAGGATGCAAAAGCCTTGATGCTAGCAGAAATGAATAAGAAAAACAAGGCTGAAAATTTCAAGAACGCTTCTGAGATCAAACCTCTAAACCTTAATCTTAAAGCAGGTGAAGCAGGGTATGATCCTTTCACTCGGCGTTGGACTCAATCTCAAAATTATTATGATACAAAGGCGAAGGTTGCTGAAGACAACACTGATGCGAACAAAGAGGCAGATGCAGCCAAAGTAGAGGAAGCCATAGCAATAGAAACTGCTGAGGATGATGGAAAGCTTGTCGACACTGATGCTCCTGTATCAGAAGATGCAAAGGTGTATTCTTTGCATGATTTTGAACTTCAAGTTTCACTTGCTGGACTGCAGAAGTATGGGGGTGCTCAAGGGGCCCCTTTAGCTTTTATGGCTAGAAAGCAGAAGATTGAGTCAACTTGTGGAGTGCAAGTTCCTAGCAATGATGGAAGGAGGCATAGTCTGACATTAACTGTGAATGATTACAAGCGTAGAAGAGGCCTGCTGTGAAAATAAATAATGATATTTTCTCTGCTTGTTGGTTTCCCCATTTAATTTTTATATGAAAGATTCGGAAATTTCCTTTTGGGATTGCCAGAAACATATGCAGAAAAGCCTTAAAGTGAACATTTTTGTAAATTGTTTCAAATTCTATATGTAGTGTGCCATTATAGGCACTTTAAAACACAACTGCAATAACCTAGTCAACCAAGGATTGTCTTTTAACAGTAGCAACATCATGGATTGTTGTCAGGCATGAAATCAACAATGTGTTAGAAATATAGGCTGTATTTTCTTAACATCTAAAGTTCAAGGGTGTTTTTTGTCTCAACCATTCTGTTAAAAAATGGTATATAATGTTCCAAAAGGATTCCTTTCCTCTAAGTAACGCTATTCCACTGCAAGTTATCATGAAGTTGGTGAAACATGGCATTTTATGTTGTTTGAGATTGATGTTGAGTGATGCCTTTTTCTAAATTATTGTTGAAATATGTAGTGTTTTTCAGATTCAGGTAATAAATGCTATGTTTTATTAATTTCTGTTGTTGTAGTATAGTTTGCTTAAATGCTTTTAGAGTTGTGGTTGTTTTGTTGTGCTTAGTTGTTTATTCTTGCTTTCGATTGATTGCAATTCTATCTAATAAGCAACTATCTTTTACATGGTAAAAAAGTTTGGCTGAATAGAGGAAAACATTCGAAAATCTGGAAGAACTTTGGTACAGCCAAATAATTCGGTTCAGTTGGGATTCGTATAGTCAATCTGTTGTTTGTCCAAAACTGAACCAAACCAAATCCAATTTTAACCCAAAAAAATCATCTTCCCAAGAAACCCTAAAGAATTCTTAAGAAAATGCATTTTAACTTTCAAGCCACCAATGAATATGTTATTTGCCCATTTCTTCTCCCTGTCCCGCCAATGCCTGTCACTACTCCCTCGTTTAGGAGCTAGCCATGGGCAATGCCTGTCACTACTCCCTCGTTTAGGAGCTAGCCATGGGAGATTTCAGGAGACTATGCTGCTGCTGATGCCTAGAGAGGTTTGTCTATTCTGTTCATGTGTGAAGTCTCGAGGAGACTGCATTTGTAGTTGGGACACTGTTGCCTGCACCTTAAAGGCCTGCTTAGACCTTCATAAACAAAGTTACACTCAAATGAAGCATGCCAACCGAGCCAACATACTAAATAAGTAGCTTCCACTAGGTATTTAGTCATATATTCTCTGTTTGCTATGTGCTTATTTAATTTTTATTTTTCAACTTGAAAGGGTGTACCTAATGTCTGTGCATATCCTTCTTACTTCCAGAACACCTAGAACAGGTTACATGACCTGCATTATCAAAAGTAGAATCACAACACACGCAAACAAATACATACGCCCACCAAGCACAAGAAAATAGTGTGATGGCTATCAACTTTTTTAAATCAAACTTGTAATAATCTCAATAATAAATCTAATGTTCTTTAGAGAAGACCTGCTACTCTAGTTTTTGCTGGGTTTCGTACAGTTTATAGTGTATGATAAGGAAATACATTTCTTGAAGGGATTGCATCAGAAGGCTCAACGGACCTTTGAGCATTTTTGTAGGGGTTTATGTTATCCAATCATTAAAATTTTTGATAAAATTAGTCTGGACTATCCACATACCTATTTTTTTCAATAAATTTGAAGAAGTGCATGTTTTTGCTTTAATAATATGTATACTCCTGAATTTTCTGAACTGTAGTTTTGTGGGCCAATTGTTTTCTGTATTGTATGGTATCCACATTTGAATTCAGATTCTATCTTGATAACTATCATTTCTTAGTATGTTTTTATGAATATATTGCATTGTAAGTGTTCTTTCTCTTCTTACATTGGACAAGAGAATACGGCTGTCTTTGACAATGTGAAGTTGTTGAAGATGCAAAAATTCCCTTGCTTTACATGAGCCAACTTGACCTTCAATAGAAACGTTGCTGAACACAATGAGAAGTTTCATGTTTCTTTAGAGAGCATCCCGAAAGGCTTGTGTAATTCCTGCATTGTTTTGGTTGATGCCTTGCTGAGGAATCATTGAGACTCATCATGGTTTTGTGGTCCAATCAGAACCTATTCAATACTCACCTTCATTGACTATATTAGTCAGACACAAACCATGTCAAAACTCTCAAGCCAGTAGGGCTCGGGCACAATGTTAGTTCCTCAATACGGGGATCAAAGTCTGTCATCAACATTACAATTGTCTTCATGCATCCTTTTTCTAAATGAATCTATATTACATGCGCTTGAAGAACTAGCTTTGAAGTCTCTATTCTCCGGCAATGTTCAGGTCTAAGTTCATGTAGGCAATTCTATGTTGAAATTATACTTGCATACTGGAATCTTATATTGGTGGAAGACCGTTACTCAAATGTCTGCCAAAAAGAGCACCCATTCTGACACACCACCTATGCAGAGGAAGAAGCCTCACAAGTGTTTGGGCTCCTTTTCTCTATCATGGCTGGGGAAGTAGCCAAGAGTAAATATCTCTGCAGGCATGAAGTCCAATAAAAATAATGTATAAGACATATTTGACAACCAACAATTGCATCTAAAATGCAAAATATGTTCCCGGCCTTTCAGAAAATGTGGAGTCCAGCAGAATGTGAGGCCAGCACTATCATCGAAATTCAAACCAGATATGAATCTTTCAGTCTTACGGTATTATGGGACAATAACATCACTGATATATGAACTATATATCAAGCTTTCAATCCTAAAATATAAGTGCTGGATGCTTCACTGCAAAGCCTAGAAGCCTTCTTTCAAATGTAACAACTGGATGATGCACAGAAGTTGATGCTAATAGAAGTCCGTATGGAGCGACCAACCCTTAACATGGTGGTGGGCTCTTGTACGAGAAGCCTTCTTTCAAATATAACAACTGAATGATGCACAAAAGTTGATGCTAAAAGAAGTCAGTATGGAGCGACCAACCCTTAACATGGCGGTGGGCTCTTGTACGAGACTTAGTCAACTCAAATTCACCTCCTACACAAACTTTGATATGCTTCAAGCAAGAAATGCAAGATAGGTTATACCTGAAGGGGAAAGCAGAGGAAATCATGAAGCAATGGATTCACGTAAGGCAAGTACCTGGTCAAAGGCATCAAACAATATTTTTGATGGCTTCAAGTCCATGGTGATGAACTTGGAAGTTCCTCGACTCACTTCTCAGAGGACTCTCAACCAAAATATCCAAAGAAAAATGGACCTGCTTAGTATAAATGCTTTGGAGAATGCTTTACAAGTAGCTCTCGAGTTTGAGGCCAAAGCTTCAGAAGAAAATGTACTAAGCCTCCACCAACTAAAGCAAGGTTCTCGAAGCCTTATCTTTTAGAACTGTCTCTATTAGTAACTCAGAGCAGCTTTTAAATCAGGGAAATGACAAAGGTAAGAAAAAGTATAGTAGTTATCATAAATATGCATGCATGATAACTACAGGGTATTGCTCAAAAATCTTGAATAACATAGAACCAGTGTTATTGGAACCAGACCAAAACTGGTGAAATCAGCCGGTTCGATCTTTTTGACACCCAAACGGGTCTGGTTCGAGGTCTGGAACCGGAAATGGCCAGTTTGGTATTGCACTGGCTGGTTAGGTACCAAACTGGCCAATTCTGCACAATTTGATTAAAGATGTTCCAAACGTAATTATTTTTTAGAAAAAAACAAGAATTTTTTATGGCTATCAACTTTTTAAAATCAAACTTGTAACAATCTCAATAATAAATCTAATGTTCTTTAGAGAAGACCTGCTACTCTAGTTTTTGCTGGGTTTCGTACAGTTTATAGTGTATGATAAAAAAATACATTTCTTGAAGGGATTGCATCAGAAGGCTCAACGGACCTTTGAGCATTTTTTAAGGGGTTTATCTTATCCAATCATTAAATTTTTTGATAAAATTAGTCTGGACTATCCACATACCTATTTTTTTTCAATAAATTTGAAGAAGTGCATGTTTTTGCTTTAATAATATGTATACTCCTGAATTTTCTGAACTGTAGTTTTGTGGGCAAATTGTTTTCTAGTTTTGTGGGCCAATTGTTTTCTGTATTGTATGGTATCCACATTTGAATTCAGATTCTATCCTGATAACTATCATTTCTTAGTATGTTTTTATGAATATATTGCATTGTAAGTGTTCTTTCTCTTCTTACATTGAAGAAGAGAATACGGCTGTCTTTGACAATGTGAAGTTGTTGAAGATGCAAAAATTCCCTTGCTTTACATGAGCCAACTTGACCTTCAATAGAAACGTTGCTGAACACAATGAGAAGTTTCATGTTTCTTTAGAGAGCATCCCGAAAGGCTTCTGTAATTCCTGCATTGTTTTGGTTGATGCCTTGCTGAGGAATCATTGAGACTCATCATGGTTTTGTGGTCCAATCAGAACCTGTTCAATACTCACCTTCATTGACTATATTAGTCAGACACAAACCCTGTCAAAACTCTCAAGCCAGTAGGGCTCGGGCACAATGTTAGTTCCTCAATACGGTGATCAAAGTCTGTCATCAACATTACAATTGTCTTCACGCATCCTTTTTCTAAATGAATCTATATTACATGCGCTTGAAGAACTAGCTTTGAAGTCTCTATTCTCCGGCAATGTTCAGGTCTAAGTTCATGTAGGCAATTCTATGTTGAAATTATACTTGCATACTGGAATCTTATATTGGCAGCAGACTGTTACTCAAATGTCTGCCAAAAAGAGCACCCATTCTGACACACCACCTATGCAAAGGAAGAAGCCTCACAAGTGTTTGGGCTCCTTTTCTCTATCATGGCTGGGGAAGTAGCCAAGAGTAAATATCTCTGCAGGCATGAAGTCCAATAAAAATAATGTATAAGACATATTTGACAACCAACAATTGCATCTAAAATGCAAAATATGTTCCCGGCCTTTCAGAAAATGTGGAGTCTAGCAGAATGTGAGGCCAGCACTATCATCGAAATTCAAACCAGATATGAATCTTTCAGTCTTACGGTATTATGGGACAATAAAATCACTGATATATGAACTATATATCAAGTTTTCAATCCTAAAATATAAGTGCTGGATGCTTCACTGCAAACTGATATATGAACTATATATCAAGCTTTCAATCCTAAAATATAAGTGCTGGATGCTTCACTGCAAAGCCTAGAAGCCTTCTTTCAAATGTAAGAACTGGAGGATGCACAGAAGTTGATGCTAATAGAAGTCCGTATGGAGTGACCAACCCTTAACATGGTGGTGGGCTCTTGTACGAGAAGCCTTATTTCAAATATAACAACTGAATGATGCACAAAAATTGATGCTAAAAGAAGTTAGTATGGAGTGACCAACCCTTAACATGGCGGTGGGCTCTTGTACGAGTCTTAGTCAACTCAAATTCACCTCCTACACAAACTTTGATATGCTTCAAGCAAGAAATGCAAGATAGGTTATACCTGAAGGGGAAAGCAGAGGAAATCATGAAGCAATGGATTCACGTAAGGCAAGTACCTGGTCAAAGGCATCAAACAATATTTTTGATGGCTTCAAGTCCATGGTGATGAACTTGGAAGTTCCTCGACTCACTTCTCAGAGAACTCTCAACCAAAATATCCAAAGAAAAATGGACCTGCTTAGTATAAATGCTTTGGAGAATGCTTTACAAGTAGCTCTCGAGTTTGAGGCCAAAGCTTCAGAAGAAAATGTACTAAGCCTCCACCAACTAAAGCAAGGTTCTCGAAGCCTTATCTTTTAGAACTGTCTCTATTAGTAACTCAGAGCAGCCTTTAAATCAGGGAAATGACAAAGGTAAGAAAAAGTATAGTAGTTATCATAAATATGCATGCATGATAACTACAGGGTATTGCTCAAAAATCTTGAATAACATAGAACCAGTGTTATTGGAACCAGACCGGAACTGGTGAAATCAGCCGGTTTGATCTTTTTGACACCCAAACGGGTCTGGTTCGAGGTCTGGAACCGGAAATGGCCAGTTTGGTATTGCACTGGCTGGTTAGGTACCAAACTGGCCAATTCTGCACAATTTGATTAAAGATGTTCCAAACGTAATTATTTTTTAGAAAAAAACAAGAATTTTTGAGTGGGGTAGCCTAATATTCAAGCCTATGGCTTTAGTATTGCTTATGCAATTCATAACATTACCATGAAATGACTTTGGATGTTTGAGAGTAGTTCTGACCTCATTGAATTTCATATGGAGAAAGTAAAATTTTAGATCTCACTCAAAATTTAGTAGACTTGACAACCTTTTTCAGGATTTCAAGATTGTGGGGATTGCCACATTTCCGTTGGATTTTGTTATGTATGAGGGTATGAACTAGTAATTAATCAAGAACACTAAGCTCTCTATGTACCTTAATGTTAGTGACATTGGTTGATGAACTCTTCTCTCAGAACCCTACTAAAAATGTACCCATCACTGAAACAAAATCTTGACTTGAGATGCTACTTTTTTTTCTATCTTATTTTAATGCTTAGAGGGTGATATTGATGATGGAGATCCTAATATAGACAATGATTTTGATTATATGTGGGTATTTGTTGTAACATGATTTTTTTTTTTTTTGATGCTAACGGTCATTTGGACCCTGTCTCTTGATGTTTTTTCGGTTTAGAGATGGATTGTACTACCCTGTTTGTTGATGTTTTTTCGGTTTAGAGATGGATTGTACTTGATGCTATTTTTGTTATTTGCTTCTATAGGACCTAGATAATGCAAGGGCCACACAATTTCCACTGAAGCATCCACTTGGGTTAGCCTCTATGTTTTGGATGATTACACAATAGATAAAATTGGCCAGCACTTATCAAAAATTCCATCCAGCCAGATAGTCGATGCTCAATCCTACTTTATATTTTTTAAGCACAACCAATAACTCCACGAGGATAACATGATCCCTATTTAGCAAATACACTGGCTGCCCGCTCAAATGGCTGGTACCTATAATCATAACCCTGTATGGATAAAAACTGATGACTACGAGTTACGTTGGCTCTATACATTGATGACAGTTTCTTTAGCTTTGCCAACAATCATTGTACTCTAGACTAAATGGACACTGGAATTTCCATTATCCAGAAGATGGAATCTTACCCAAGGCATTCATAAAAGTTGTTGCCAGCCCACAACTGGTTGAAAATAATCTCCATCATCATAACAAACTTTATGCCCATAATATGCACAAATGGTAACACATGATACATCTCCCAAACCAACGGAGTCCAACTAAAGTCTAATCCGAGATCCTCCATTATCAACACTTTATACATAAAAAAAACTTGTCTGTAATCGGCCTCTCTTTGCACTTTTTGGGGCAATTGCTAGTTATATTAAGTTACTTGAAAAATCGGTCTCCTACAATGTATTTTAGGTATCAGAGGAGGGAAACAATTATTTCCATTGATTGAGGAATCATTTAGGCAATTTCAGTCTTGTAGAAAAGATTTGTGTTGGTTCAGCCTGGGCATTTCTTTTGCAACATAAGGTGCAAATGCTAGTTTATTTATTTTTTCTCAGTTTTTTTTTTTTTAATTTAGAACCCTCACATGTAGAAGAGAGGGAATTCATTCCTACTAACATTAACCACTTCTTGTTGGCAGAAGCAGAACAACGCGGTAACTCTTCCTTTATCAGGTAATAAGTGGTATCAGGCTTTGCAGGTGTGAATTGTAAAGTGTTCACTGGCATTCTGGAGGTTTCCACTAGTCGCGAAGATTGACTCAGTCTTTTCTTTGGCCTACAGACCAGCCTTCTCCCAAAATTCTTCTTTTCTCTTTAGTTACAAGGGAACATGATGTATATGTTCAACTAGGGTATCCAACCCAATATTGAGTTTCTTAATTTTGTCTTGTTGGATACAAAAATATGGTCATGGCTTGGATTTTCATAAACACATTTCAGCCCTGGCCGTGGATGTAATATATTGTATTAGTCTTTTGGATTGATGCACCGTATAAGCATCCAATGTTTTCGTCTAAGTCCTTTTCGAGTATATGAAAATCGTTGATGTAAAGTATGGTTGGACTCATGTATAAATTTCTTTCCTAAATTAAAGACTGGTTATCATGTCGATTTTGAATTTACTTTATGACTGGCCTCCTATTTTGTGGTTCTACTTTCTACATATTCTTTGCCTTTTCTTTGGGAATTGTATGAGTCATATAGATTATAATGCTGGCATACCCAATTGTCCTGTGAATACAAGCAATTTATATTATCAGATTTTTTTTTTCCTATTCTGAGTTGACCCTTTTCATAACAGTAGGTTACTGTGTAGCTCCTTTCATTTTTTAGAAATCCCTTATTGGGGAAAGGAAGTATGTTTGTAATTTAAAGCATTTAAGAGTCGTGTAAGCCTTTTCAACGCATTTTAGAGTTGTGTAAGCCTTTCAAGGTTTCTTTCCCTTTATGATCAAATGGATTGGTAGTACATCCAATATATAAACCTATTACTGTTATGAAGCATCTCTTATTCAGAACTTATTGTTTTTGTTGTTTGTTCGAATTCATTCAGTAAATATTCCCCAAAGGGCTGCACCAAGTCCGAGGGATATCTATTCTGCCAAATTGACCTGATATTTGTACCTGGGCTCAGGCAGAGCACAACAAGAATGGAACAGTGGACAACTTAAACCTTTTTCAATTTCACGAGTGAACCAACCCTGAAGTTGAAAAACATATGACCCTTTTACTTTGTGTTGTTGTTTCCTTTTTTGGGGGATTTGGGAAATATTGTTGGGGGACAAAAATCAACCTTGGACTGTTAGTGAGTGAACTCATTTTAGTGCTCTAGATTTTTTTTCCTGGGCTTGCAGCCCTTCATAATGAACCTCAGTGGAAATCTGTATTTCAGGGGAGCCAATTTTGGGCCCTGTAGCCACTAGTTTTTAATTTGGTGACTGCATTCTTTTTAGAAAACATACTTGTGTAAATTTCATAGAGTTTGATTTGCAGGGAAATAGACAAAATTTGTATTGTCCAAACATCTTCATCCTAGTGTTTGAATACAACTCGTCAAACCGCTAACAATTTTAAGGTGCAACAAAAATCAAATCACTCCAGGTTCTTTAGCGAGCCTAACATATCGGTTTTCTTTCATTACATGTATTTCCATGATTTGGCAGACATTTATGTTTCATTGATTGTGATTTGTTAATTGTTTTTTGATTGTGATTTGTTAATTGTTTTGGATGTGGATTAGGATTAAGTCGCATTTCGTGGAAATGCAATGGTATTCTGGATTGCATTTCAAATATTTGTTTGGTGCGGCTTAGTTTGATATTGAATTCGTGTATCTTTGGATATCAAAATATGGAACTATCTCATGTTAGGTTTGTATTATAAACAATGACTAGAAGACTTTAGTCTCCTCTTTTTTATGCATGTCATGACAAGGTGCCAGTTGGTATTGTGTTGTGATCCATGGCTCATATAATGTGATAACCAGGGGTTTCTTTAGCATATAAATGTGTGGTTGACACATAAAAGGCTTGCTATTTTGTTTTGACTATTTTAATTGTCCTCTGGAAGGAACTTGCAAAAGAAGAATGGAGATCAATATGAGAAGACCAACTCTACAATTTAAAGCAAAGATATAATTTTAGAGATGCGGATCAAGCGTCATTTTAGGGTGCCAAGATGCGCCAGCAGAACCGAACCGTTCTACTTCCATTTGATCAATTTGCTAGCTTTCTAGATGTACTTATCATACAACAGACAAAGTGAAGAGAGGTTTTAGGGTGCCAAGATGCGCCAGCAGAACCGTTCTACTTCCATTTGATCAATTTGCTAGCTTTCTAGATGTACTTATCATACAACAGACAAAGTGAAGAGAGGCTCTATAACCAAGAAAAGCAGCATCAGCTTCAGACCTTTTATGTTGTTTCTCGTCCTATTTATACTTACCCTATTGCACTATATGCTTGTAGATATGCAAGTTAATAACTAAGAATACTTTGAAACTAATTTCAAAAGTACGATTTTAGTGAATGTTATGTACTGAATCTTATTCTGTCCATTTTATTTAGAGATATCTTAGGCTAAGGATGTGTTGACACTTTAGCCTTTATGTGAACGCTTATCATCCAAAGATCATATTGTAGCTACACTTTCTTGTATCATAAATATGTGGTTTCACTAAGATTAATAATTTTCATAGTGTAAAAATGACAATGTCTTTGCGACTTTATAACTTGAATTTTAGCAATTACCTTTGCTGATTTGATATGTCAAGCCTTAGGACATCCAAACCAACTCTCATATTTAGTTACAACTTTACAATTTTATTTGGAATCTAAATGAATGTAATGTCAACTAAAGCAGGAGGCTTACAAAACTGTACCAAAGTTTATTGGTTGCTTCCTTAAAGACTATATGTTATATAAGAATCACAAATTGACAGAATGAGCTCAACTAGACCAGGAGGCTTCCAGTACTGCAATGAGATTTTATGTTTGCGTCCTTTTAGAGAATATATGTCCTACAAGCATCACAAATTGATAGAAAGAAATTTTGGAAATGGAGTTGAATTAGACATGCGGGCTACATTGACTCTGATATAATGGACTTCTTGTGTACTAGTGTTTAGATATGATTTGATGTGCTACTAGTGTAATAGTGATTATTCCTTCTCATTGTAAGTGATTATACCAACAATTTTTTTATTAACTCGCCAACAAGTGTGGCCTCCCCCTGTATGGGAATATTACAATGAAATGTTGTTGACTATTACCATTGAAAACAAACCATGGCTATATCATCAATTATTCTTAGTACATACATATTTTTCATGTAATTTTTCCTAGCACACCATAGAATTTTTGTACATGTTGAAGGTGGATGCTTATTTCAAATTGGGGAACTTGGCTTAAAATTACAAATTCTAAACTTAAATTCCTATTTCAATGACTTGGCTACACATCTAATTTGTTGAACTTCAACCTTGGGAAATAAGATGGACGTTGACTCTTTTTGCTATGTCGTTTGTTTCTTTTTTTTCTAAATGATGATGTGCCCAATCACATACTAGCACTTACAATAATATATTCATCTAAATTGGTCACGTTTGCTTAATATTTTGTCCAATGTCTCCGCCGTGATAACTTTTTAATTTTGTACTATACAAAAGATAAAAGTTATAGATTGCATTATTTGCACTTACAATAACATATTCATCTAAATTGGTCATGTTTGCTTAATATTTTGTCCACTGTCTGGGCTGTGATAGCTTTTTAAATTTTGTACTAGACAAAAGTTAAAAGTTATAGATTACATTATTGTTTAATCACATACAAGCTAACTACTCTTATATATATATATATATATAGACAAAAGATAAAAGTTATAGATTGCATTATTGTCCAATTGCATACAAGCTAACTACTCTTTCCTATATATATATATATATATATATATAACATGTTTACTCATTTATAATGTATTATTATTGTATTTATGAATGTTATCTAGTTATGTTATTTTCTTATAGGGTTAGTCTATCTAGGTTTGGTTTATTTTGTTAATGGAGTTTTTGTACATTATAATAACCCACTTTCCTCCCAATCGCTATCCCAATCGCAAAATAATAGCATGCATAGACTATTATAACCTTGATTCACACAATGTAAATTGTGGGGAAGATATTTACATGCATATAGACCTATAATAATGTTTGGTATTCTATTTTCCTTTTAGTTAAATTTACCAACGTAAGCTTTCCTTATTTACTAATTAGGATTAACCATGATATTATGTCTTTCCCTTAACCAGAGAATTATAATTAGGGGCTATTGTAAGAATATTTCATTCATGGACTTAAATGAGGTTAACATATTACTATTGCTCAATAAAACAAAAGTCGCCATAATATAATCTTTGTTCTTTTGAACTGTACCATACTTTTTAGATTAACTCATATTCTATCAAAGGTAATCAGACTGTAACATTAGATAACATTTATGTAAATCTTCCAATAATAATTTGAAGAGGCCTATCTAAGATATAAATATTCTGAGTTCACTTGTTCGTATATTATCTATTATCATTTCAAATATTCTGAGTTCACCTATTCTTATATTATCTATTATCATTTCATAAGAACCCACAAGCTTTATTATTTTACTGTTAGGATTTAGATCTTAGCCAAAATTCCTATTTTATTGTACACTTTTGTATAGTTCAAACGTAATATTTGATATCTCCAACACAAGTAATTTCTACTATCTAGACCCCCTAAAATCTAATTCTCAGATCCAATTCTTAAATATATATATTTGATCTCAATTAACCTCTCTACCAATACTATTAATTCTTTTGTTCATGTACACAGGAGCTTAGGAACAGAAGACAATAACCTATGTGATAACAGTTAGAGTAAGTGTGCAGACTGTAACACACTTTTCTTCTAGAGGTGAAGAAAATCCAACCAAGCAAAGAGGGGAGGGTGATGCAACAAAATTACAAGGAGCAAGAGGTTAAAGAGAGCCTAGCAAAGGACACACTTTTCTTTTAGAGGTGAAGAAAATCCAACCAAGAAAAGAGGGGAGGGTGATGCAACAAAATTCACAAGGAGCGGGAGGTTAAGGAGAGCCTAGCAAAGGATGGCACTCTAGTGTAATATTCCTAAATATTTATTTCTAATCTTAAAAAAATATAAGACATCATTGTAGATTTTGACTCTGGATAATTAATTATAGCCCTTTTTTCTAATCTCTTGTTTTCCAATTTTATCTTGTTTTCTTCTAGTTTTGGTTTATGCATGCACTTATACAGGGTTTTATTTTGCCAAATCTTCATAGGTTTTTACTTTAATCTAGTTATATTTAACCTAGGTGGCAGGTAATTAGGTAGTCCCTACTATATATCTTGTTATATTTTCCTCGTGAATCTACTTGGTAAATGAGAGGGAAAATACTTCAATATGTTTTTAATTTGGATCATCATTAGGCAATCACTTAATTTTGAATGTGTGTGTGTGTGTTGTGTTTTAGATTTTGGCATTACTAGATGTGAATGATTGCAATATGCTATAATAAAATCATATTGTTGTTGGTTTAGCCTTTTATGTTGTTATTAGTGATGTAAGAGCGCTTATTTTAGAAAAGGGAGGTGTTAAGTTTGACCAAGTAAGTTGTATGAATCTTTAAGTAGATTTGAAATTATTAGGGACTTCTAAAAGTCACTTTTAACTCATAAAAGATAAATCTAAATATACATATTAGGGTTGTTCTAATTAAGAAGATGAGATATATGGAAATAGCTCAAAAAGGTATAATGATTTAGACCAAGGGGCTAAGGATCTCACCTAAACCACTCTCATACATCTTAGACCTAAATAAAGAGCTACTCAAGGAAGGCTAACCAACACATACAAACTATCTCAAAAAGTGGGAGAACTAATGTTATCCATGGGCATTGTGTATGAAAGTGCCTTAGAAACTTTACAAAGGGATACATGTATGGTGAGAAGCACTTATATGAAATCCATACACTAGATATAATAAGATTTTTCATATGTTAAAAAAATTAATATCCACCTTTCATAATAAAAAAATTTATACACCACCATGCTAATAAAACTTTCCAGATTAAAAAGCTAGAAACAATCCCACCCAACTCTGCGATTTGTGAATTTTAAACGTGGCATATATATATATATATATGAGAGCATCCATTAATTCACCGGAGTTGTTTATTTGAGGTGCAATCCTCTTCCATATTCGTCGTCGCTTGGATTTGACTTTGACATTGGCCATACACAGCGACGAAGACAATGCTATTACTATTTATTGTTACCAACACAAAACAGGGGAATAAATCAATCAGGTATGTTTATTTTGTTGACCTCCCTCTCTCTTGTCTATGTTGTTTTTTTAATTTGGTCAAATATCTCATTGTTTCAAATAATTACATGTTGTTAGATCTAAGACTTTTGTGATTCATATTGTAGATAAATGTCTTTCAAAATAATCACATCATTAGGATTTGGTTGACGTTTCGAACCAACCAATGTGGTTCATCCTCAGGACAAGGTGAAAGAAATCGTACAATATTCACGAATAAATAGTAAGGATGCATCATTGCCCAAGGTTAGCCATTGAAAACTAGTCGTTGGAGATTAGTCAAACAAGTAAATATAATATTATATTTACTTGTTTGACTAATCTCCAACGGCTAGTTTTTTATGGCTATTTTTCGACGACTAACCTTAGGCAATGATGCATCCATACTATTTATTCCTGAAGATTGTATGATTTCTTTCACCTTGTCCTGAGGATGAACCACGTTGGTTGGTTCGAAACATCGACCAAATGCTAATGATGTGATTATTCTGAAGACATTGATTACATGTTGTTATGAATCCTCGTTGTCACCATTTTGTTTCCAGTTATATCGCTTTATTGCAGTGGTAGGTTGTTTCTATACTGAACAATAAAATTTCTTATATGGGAATTAATTGTCGTATGTTAGAGCCTGTGATATATTTTAAGTAATATATAAAAATATAAAAATAAAGCGGAAAAAATATTTTTATTATAAATTTTAAGTAATAAGAATCCTTAAAATAAGTTATAAAGGTGATGAATAAAAAATAAAATAAAAATTAATAACGAAAAAGGGAAACAACAAATAAATAGAAAAGAGAACAAAGAGGAAACAACAAACCCCAGGGGAATCAAAAGAGACCCATTTTCAAGGAAATTAAAACATTTAATAACTCTAGGGAATACAATTAAAACTAATCAAGAAATCCATAAAATCAAAGAAATTAAAAAAGGAAAAAAGGGGGCCAAGAGGAAAGGGTAGGGATCCAACCACTGCTAATAATGAACCTAATATGTTACAATAAGATTACGCGTTGTACACACTTTTGTTGACTTAACCAACCTTTGAAGTTCAACTACCCAAAACGTGGTCTGATTTTAGTTCGTTTATGATGATTCTTGATAAGATAATAGCGCAAAAGTCCAAAATATAGTTTTTATTAAATGCACATTACATAATAAAAATTATATATATCTTTACATAATAATATATATATATATATATATATATATATATATATATATCGTATGCATAGTATAGGCGAAGTTTAATTTATAAACGAAATGACCATAACATTTTTTTAAATCGAGTTTAAGTTGTTTAACTTGAAGAATTCGAGTGCCCCATGGGTTTTAAAGGGTGGATCTATTTATGCATTCAAAAATTCATTTTAAATAGCAAAAAATCACAATCATGTTTGAAATAGTATTGTCAAATTCTGGTGAAAAAGACTATTCAATCTATAAGTTAGACTATGTCCATGATATATATATATATATATATATATATATATATATATATATATATATATATATATTGATGTAGGAGCATCCAACTCAATATATTCTAGTAGAAATAGGGGGTCTTGTATTTCAAAGAAGTTGGTTTCCTAAGTATTGGATTTATGTAAGTATTTAATGTTTTGAGTGATTTTAATCAGAGTAGGAATTAATTGAATATTGTGAGGCTTTATTGTAAATGTTCCCAAATATAGGATAACATGAGAGATTTAGGATAGTTGAGAGATTGAGGGATTGAGAATTGATTGCAAATCCTAGATTAGGAGTCAGTTCATGATTTTGTGGATTTGAAAGAATCCTTAGGGATGAGAAAGAGATTTTAGGAATGAGGTTGAGGAGTTCGTGGATCTAAACTAGAAATTGGTTTAGAATCCCTTTGTATAAATATAAGCCAAAAAGGCATGAACATGGGTTAGAAATCGAGATAGAGAGAGAAATTAGTTATTTAGTTATTGTTTGTAGGCCTACGGGCAAATGATGGATCAAAGGCCATTAAATTAGAAGATCAGGCCGAGTAGATGCAGAGAGTCTCATTTTGTAACTATGTATTGATTTATATATATACAAAGATTTAATCCCAGATTGAATAAGTGGTAGTATCGAATTGTGGAAGATGAGAGAATTATATTATTATGCATAATATATATATGTGCAGGTGAGGTGTAGCGATTACACAAAGGAAGACATGACGAGGAGGATCATAATGTACTGTTAAATCCATTAGCATGATCAAAGCCAAAGCTCAGGAGGGAGTGCGCGGTTAATAATACTGAGAGACCAAACCTTTGAAGGAAGCGGAACTCACAGAAACGTTGAAGAAACAACGTAATCACAAGAAAACATAATAGTGGAGAGTGAAGAATTGATACTCAGTAGTCGTCGGATCTTGAAGATCGACGACCCATAGTAAATCACAAGATTGAATCAACGGAGTGAGTTAGAGGGAATCACATCCCATATTCCACAGGGTGGAATGCGATTGCGACATGCGATCTATAGCCGGACCCAAAATCTATGAAATGTAACCCATAAATTCCTTGAGTCTATAAAGTTATATCGGGTCGGAACCTTTAAGTGGCAGGGTTAATACCATGGTTCGGCGATGGCGAGCATGCGATTAATCGTTGATCGTCGGATCGCGATCCTGATCGATGGTCACGATTAAATCGGCCATCACATATTGGCACTGGCGAATATTGGAGTGGTGCAGTGGAAAGATTTGGAGAGCCAGACATGACGAAGTTATAGTTACGGGTATATATTATTCAAGGTCCATGTATATGTTTCACGCAGAGTTTAGCGTAATTCCTTTGTATTTGAGTCAAAACGTTGCCGAGTCGTGGAAGGCGTAGAACATATATTAATGTTTCTAAAAGTCAAACATCAGAGTTGGAGGGGTGATGGTATATAAGTAATGTAACCATGGAGTTTCGATAGCTGATAGCGATAAAGGTGGTCCTTGTTGAATGTGCCAAGACTATACCCAAGCGGAGGAAGTTATGACTTGCATGATTTTCCTTTGGAAATAGTTTAAAGTGGAAATATGTGTCGATAGAGTATTTATGTGGGGATCATATATTAAACAAGGTATAACAAGGGAAAGGTTATATATGCAGGTTTAAAGGCTTAACTAAGATTTAGAAAGGTTTTACCAATCCCGATAGAAAGGGGTGAGGAAGGCTGTAATAAAAGGGTTGAACGAATGTTATGAAGGGTTCTAATGTCCCCATAGAGGGTTTAAAGCGGGGTGATTGAGTTCTGAAACAATGGAACTATAAAAAGGGGCCTTAACCATCTTTATGTTCGAATTTTTGACCTGATGGGTCATACAAATTCCTGGGTAATGGATTTATGTACGAATGTGCACACTGTGGGTATGCGCAGGGGAAAACCTGTGTCATTTTGGTATCAGAGAAGAACTACAATCAGAGCTAAATCATAAATGAACAATTTAGTATCAAGCAGAAGAAAGCAAGTATGTGTGGAAGTTACTGAAAGAATTCATAACAGAGATATTTGGAAAAGATGTGCATGAAGGCAAGGGAGATCATATTCTAATCTGACGGACAAGCAACTAGAGTACAACTGGGAGAATGGAGAAGAACAGTTAAGTTCTTAGAGGTAGGTAAGATATACAGAGACAGGGAGAGTCTACAACGATGTTTGGAGAATGAAGATTCACCCGGATGTGAAGAGTGGATAGAGAAATCATGCAGGTATTGTTTTATTTAATTCTAATTTGAGTTGCTGACAAAGGAATAGATTGAAGATTGATGGTTGTAGCTAATGAGTATCTCAGCAAGAGGAGATCAAGCCTTAAGAAGCAGTAATGAAAGAAACTGTTAATGATTATGAGTGGAAGAAAACTCAGCAAAGGAGGAATTGTTGTTGATAGTTAAGCTTTACCAAGATAAAGCCGGAGGATTGGAAGAAAGAGTCTGATTCTAAATCTGATTGACAGTTGTTGAATATTCAGAGTTTGTGCAATGGAAGCATAAATATTTGCTGAAACAGATTTGCAGGAATGGTGAGATTCTGAAGGTAGTTGAAGGTATGCAGTTTTGTCTAATGATTAGCAGATATGGAATGAATGAAATTTTATAGTAAGATTACAGTAGTTAAACTGTAAGAGGGATGTTTGTAAGTTTTTGAAGTAACAGAGTTTGAAGAACAATTGAAAGCTAGTGGAAAGGACAGTCCATTCAAAAGTGCAAGCGAATGGAAGGACAAGATCAAACAGAGATCTTGAAGGTAATATGATATGATTTTATTCTAATTAGATTTAAGATTAGAAGATTGTATTCTTTTCATTGAAGCAGAATTATTATTGCAACACCCAAAAGGAAATTCCACAGATGATGTGGGTAGAATTGCCAAGAGATAAAGGAAGCTAGTGAAAATTTCTAAGTGAAAACATAGATGTTGCAGATCCTTGAGGAATTCCAACAGAGATAGGATAAAGAGGATAGTTGTGTTCTTAGAAGATGCAGATGATTTGAAGCCTAAAAGGAGCAAAGAGAAGTGCTAAAGGAGGTTCCAGAGATAGAGAACCAATTGCTTGCAATAAGACTGAGTGAGGAGAGCTTGGTGAGGTAAGTGGCACTAGGACAGGACTTGCTATTGAAGAGGCTTTAGTGGAACTCATAGTAAAGTGAGTGAGGAACTCATAGAGATGGAGAGGATGATGACTAGTGATAGTCATAACAGGGGTTCTGAAAGAGACCACAGTAGAGGACAAAAGGAAAAGGATGCCAAGGCAAATGGCATACAGAGACAATTAAGCAAAGAGGAATATGACCGGGAGAAGGCTAAGATGGCAGTTCAACTTGAAGTGTTAATGGAGATGTTGCAAAGAAATGAAGCAGACTAGAAGCATGGTTGTGTCATGAGAAAAAAGGTGAAGTGGCAGAGGCTACAAGAGAAGAGGAATCAACAAGTGAATATGCAGTTGATGAAGGAACTAAGGGAACTTGAATAGGTTATAGATGCCAAACAGAGGATAGAGAAGCTCGAAAGAGTTGAGCTACAACAAAAGGAAGATGCTGAAGAAGATGTTGAAGTTTCGATATGTAAACCAGGAAGTGGACCATTACTTTTTGAAAGTGATGAAGAGCTAGAGGAGTTGAATAATATGAATGATTCGAAGTAGCCGGAAGATTTGATGACTGAAGCATCAAATAAGACTGTAAGGTCTTTTGATTTTCAAACTAATGATTTGTGTATGATTGCAGGTTTTGAAGAAGATAGACAGTCTTTTAAAGCTGTTAAAGATGTGAAAGAGTACCTTCCAGAAGATGAAAGTTTTGAAGCAGAATATGACAAAGAGGCTGGGAAATAATTAGTTCACTACAATGGACAAATACTGGAAGACATCATTGAAATAGATGGTGAGAAGGGGAGACTAGCTGACAGTCTCAAGAGTTCTTTGAGTTTGGATCAGCATACTGATATGCTAACAGAAGAAGAGAAATCAACGCAACATAATAAAGTGTTGCTAAAGGGAAAAGAGGTACAGAGACCTTATATTTTTTATTATAGTGATTGTCTTATAATTGAAGATGTTGTTGTAGAAGCTAGAACATATTTGGCATAGGTGGATAGCCAAATGGAAGAAGAAGAGGAAGAACATCTATTGAAGGATGTCAAGAAAGACTTAGCAGAGGAAGAAGGACCATGTGATAATGAGACAATAACAAATGAGGAAATGGAAGATTATGTAAAAGTTCCAAAGTTCACTTCAAGTAAAATCATTGAGTTATATAGAGAATTAGACTTTCAAAGGAGAAAGTTGGAAGAGCAGAGGATGAATGTCCAGGATAGATTGCTAAAGAAGGATGACAAAGAAGTTGTCATAAATAATAATCAAGAAGAAGTTGACAGAGGCAGAAACCAGAAGCAGGAAATTGTTCTAAAAGACAATGTAGTAGCAGCAGAAAAGGTGCAAAACAGTAGTAGAGAAGAAGGTAAAAGGGAAAAGGAAACAATCAGATTAAGTGAACAACCAACAAGGAGAAGAGTTCAACAATCAAGATATGGAAACAATCAACAGACAGAGGATATACTAGATAGAAAGACTGAGTTGATAGGAAGATTAATGATGAAAGTATCTCAAAGAAATACAACAACAAGAAAGAAGAGGAGTAAGAACAAGAAGAAGATAGTAGCAGATTATGAGAGTAGAGAAAGTGGAGCATTACAGCATAAATTATGGAGACCTGGAGAACAATTGACAAGCAAGGACAGATTACAAAATAAATTTTGGGATCTAGGAGGAAACAATTATCCAGACTTATGACTAGGTTGTCATAAATTTTCTTACATGGGGAGTCTGATGCAGGAGTATCCAACTCAATATTATCATTGTATTCTAGTAGAAATAGGGGGTCTTGTATTTCAAGGAAGTTGGTTTCCTAAGTATTGGATTTATGCAATTATTTAATATTTTGAATGATTTTAATGAGAGTGGGAATTAATTGAATATTGTGAGGCTTTATTGTAAATGTTCCCAAATATAGGAGAACATGAGAGATTTAGGATAGTTGAGAGATTGAAGGATTGAGAATTGATTGTAAATCCTAGATTAGGAGTCAGTTCATGATTTTGTGGATTTGAGAGAATCCTTAGGGATGAGAAAGAGATTTTAGAAATGAGGTTGAGGAGTTCATGGATCTAAACCAGAAATTGGTTTAGAATCCCTTTGTATAAATATAAGCCAAAAAAGCATGAACAGGGGTTAGAAATCGAGACAAAGAGAGAGATTAGATATTTAGTTATTGTTTGTAAGCCTATAGGCAGATGATGGATCAGAGGCCATTAAATTAGAAGATCAGTCCGAGTAGACACAGAGAGTCTGATTTTGTAACTATGTATTGATTTATATATATGTAGAGAGATTTAATCCCAGATTGAATAAATGGTAGTATCAAATTGTGGAAGATGAGAGAATTATATTATTCTGTATAATATATATATGTGCAAGCGAAGTGTAGCGATTACATAGAGGAAGACATGACGAGGAGGATCATAATGGATTGTTAAATCCATTAGAATGATCGAAGCCAAAGCTTAGGAGGGAGTGCGCGGTTAATAATACTGAGAGACCAAACCTTTGAAGGAAGCGGAACCCACAGAAATGCTGAAGAAACAACATAATCACAAGAAAATAGAATAGCGGAGAGTGAAGAATTGATACTCAGTAGTCGTCGGATCTTGAAGATCAACGACCCAGAGTAAATTGCAAGATTGAATCAGCGAAGTGAGTTAGTCAGGATCGCATCGCATATTCCGCAGGGTGGAATGCGATTGTGACATGCGATCTATAGCCGGACCCGAAATCTATGAAATGTAACCCATAAAGTCCTTGGGTCCGTAAAGTTATATCGGGTCAGAACCTTTAAGTGGCAGGGTTAATACGATGGTTCGGAGATGGCGAGCATGCGATTAATCGTCGACCGTCGGATTGCGATCCTGATCGATAGTCACGATTAAATCGACCATCGCATATCGGCGCTGGCAGATATTGGAGTGGCGCAGTGGAAAGATTTGGAGAGCCGAACCCGACGAAGTTATAGTTACGGGTATATATTATTTGAGGTCCGTGTATATGTTTCATGTAGATTTTAGCATAATTCCTTTGTTTTTGAGTCAAAATGTTGCCAAGTCGTGGAAGGCGTAGAACATATATTAATGTTTCCGACAGTCAAACATCGGAGTCAAAGGGGTGATGGTATATAAGTAATGTAACCATGGAGTTTCGATAGCCGATAGCGATAAAGGTGGTCCTCATTGAATGTGCCAAGATTGTACCCAAGCGGGGGAAGGTATGATTTGCGTGATTTTCCTTTGGAAATAGTTTAAAGCAGAAATATGTGCCGATAGAGTATTTATGCGAGGATCATATATTAACCAAGGTATAGCAAGGGAAAGGTTATATATGCAGGTTTAAAGGCTTAACTAAGATTTAGAAAGGTTTTAACAACCCCGATAGAAATGAGTGAGGAAGGTTGTTATAAAAGGGTTGAACGAATGTTATGAAGGGTTCTAATGTCCCGATAGAGGGTTTAAAGCGGGGTGATTGAGTTCCGAAACAATGGAACTGTAAAAAGGGGCCTTAACCATCTTTATG
The DNA here is from genome assembly GCA_031772625.1 of Pinus tabuliformis. NCBI lineage: Eukaryota > Viridiplantae > Streptophyta > Pinopsida > Pinales > Pinaceae > Pinus > Pinus tabuliformis. The sequence goes on along the minus strand of CM062808.1, from coordinate 322,591,930 downwards.
TTCGAAGTTTTGACCCGATGGGTCATATAAATTCCTGGGTAATGGATTTATGCACGAATGTGCACACTGTGGGTATGCGCAGGGGAAACCCTGCGTCATTTTGGTATCAGAGCAGAACTGCAATCAGAGCTGAATCATAAATGAAACATTTAATATCAAGCAGAAGAAAGCAAGTATATGTGGAAGTTACTGAAAGAATTCATAACAGAGATATTTGGAAAAGATGTGCATGAAGGCAAGGGAGATCATATTCTAATTTGACAAACAAGCAACCAGAGTACAACTAGGAGAATGGAGAAGGACAGTTAAGTTCTTAGAGGCAGGTAAGGCAGAATTAAGCAAAGATTTTAGAGACGGGAGAGTCTACAACGATGTTTGGAGAATGGAGATTCACTTAGATGTGAAGAGTGGATGGAGAAATCGTGCAGGTATTGTTTTATTTAATTCTGATTTGATTTGCTGACAAAGGAATAGATTGAAGATTGATGGTTGTAGCTAATGAGTATCTCATCAAAAGGAGATCAAGCCTTAAGAAGCAGTAATGAAAGAAACTATTAATGATTCTCAGTGGAAGAAAAATCAGCAAATGAGGAATTGTTGTTGATAGTTAATCTTTACCAAGATAAAGCCGGAGGATTGGAAGAAAGAGTCAGATTCTAAATCTGATTGATAGTAGTTGAATATTCAGAGTTTGTGCAGTGGAAGCATAAATATTTGCTGAAACATATTTACAAGAATGGTGAGATTCTGAAGGTAGTTGAAGGTATGCAGTTTTGTCTAATGATTAGCAGATATGGAATGAATGAAATTTTATAGTAAGATTACAGTAGTTAAACTGTGAGAGGGATGTTTGTAAGTTTTTGAACTAACAAAGTCTGAAGAACAGCTGAAAGCTAGTGGAAAGGACAGTCCATTCAAAAGTACAAGAAAATGGAAGGACAAGATCAAATAGAGATCTTAAAGATAAGATAATATGGCTTTATTCTAATTTGATTGAAGATTAGAAGATTGTAGTCTTTGCATTGAAGCAGAAGTATTATTGCGACTCCCAAAAGGAAATTCCACAGAGGATGTGGGTAGAATTGCCAAGAGATAAAGGAAGCTGGTGAAAGTTTCTAAGTGAAAACAGAGATGTGGAAGAACCTTGAGGAATTCCAACAGAGATTGGATAAAGAGGACAGTTGTGTTCTCAGAAGATGCAGATGAGTTGAAGCCTAGAAGGTGCAAACAGAAGTGCCCAAAGGAGGTTCTAGAGATAGAGAACCAATTGCTTGCCAAAAGACTGAGTGAGGAGAGCTTGGTGAGGTAAGTGGCAACAGGACAAGACTTGCTGTTGAAGAGGCTTTAGTGCAACTCATAGTAAAGTGAGTGAGGAACTCATAGAGATGGAGAGGATGATGACTAGTGACAATCATAATAGGGGTTTTGAAAGAGACCACAACAGAGGACAAAAGGAGAAGGATGCCAAGGCAAATGGCATACAGAGACAGTTAAGCAAAGAGGAATATGACAGGGAGAAGGATGAGATAGCAGTTCAACTTGAAGTGTTAATGGAGATGTTGCAAAGAAATGAAGCAGACCAGAAGCATGGTTGTGTCATGAGAAAGAAGGTGAAGTGGAAGAGGCTACAAGAGAAGAGGAATCAATAGGTGAATATGCAGTTGATGAAGGAACTAAGGGAACTTGAATAGGTTATAGATGCCAAACAAAGGATAGAGAAGCTCGAAAGAGTTGAGCTACAACAAAAGGAAGATGCTGAAGAAGATGTTGAAGTTTCGATATGCAAACCAGAAAGTGGACCATTACTTTTTGAAAGTGATGAAGAGCTAGAAGAGTTGAATCATATGAATGATTCGAAGCAGCTGGAAGACTTGATGACTGAAGCATAAAATAAGACCGTAAGGTCTTGTGATTTTGAAGCTAATGACTTGTGTATGATTGCAGGTTTAGAAGAAGATAGACAGTCTTTTAAAGCTGTCAAAGATGTGAAAGAGTACCTTCCAGAAGATAAAAGTTTTGAAGCAGAATATGACAAAGAGCCTGGGAAAGAATAAGTTCACTATAGTGACAAATGCTGGAAGAAATCATTGAAATAGATGATGAGAAGGGGAGACTGGCTGACAGTCTCAAGAGTTCTTTGAGTTTGGATCAGCATACTGATATGCTAACAGAAGAAGAGAAATCAACGCAACATAATAAAGTGTTGCTAAAGGGAAAAGAGGTACAGAGACCTTATATTTTTTATTATAGTGATTGTCTTATAATTGAAGATGTTGTTGTAGAAGCTAGAACATATTTGGCATAGGTGGATAGCCAAATGGAAGAAGAAGAGGAAGAACATCTATTGAAGGATGTCAAGAAAGACTTAGCAGAGGAAGAAGGACCATGTGATAATGAGACAATAACAAATGAGGAAATGGAAGATTATGTAAAAGTTCCAAAGTTCACTTCAAGTAAAATCATTGAGTTATATAGAGAATTAGACTTTCAAAGGAGAAAGTTGGAAGAGCAGAGGATGAATGTCCAAGATAGATTGCTAAAGAAGGATGACAAAGAAGTTGTCATAAATAATAATCAAGAAGAAGTTGACAGAGGCAGAAACCAGAAGTAGGAAATTGTTCTAAAAGACAATGTGGCAGCAACAGAAAAGGTGCAAAACAAAAGTAGAGAAGAAGGTAAAAAGGAAAAGGAAACAATCATATTAAGTGAAGAACCAGCAAGGAGAAGAGTTCAACAATCAAGAGATGGAAACAATTAGCAGACAGAGGATATACTGGACAGAGAGATTGAGTTGATAAGAAGATTAATGATGAAAGTATCTCAGAGAAAGACAACAACAAGAAAGAAGAAGAGTAACGACAAGAAGAAGACAGTAGCATACTATGAGAGCAGAGCAAGTGGAGCATTACAACATAAAGTATGGAGACTTGGAGAACAGTAACAGATAACAGCAGCAATAGAGCAATTGACAAGCAAGGACAAATTACAAAATAAATTTTGGGAATCAGGAGGAAACAATTATCCAAACTTATGACCAGGTGGTCATAAATTTTCTTACATGGGGAGTCTGATGCAGGAGTATCTAGCTCAATATTATCATTGTATTCTAGTAGAAATAGGGGGTCTTGTATTTCAAGGAAGTTGGTTTCCTAAGTATTGGATTTATGTAATTATTTAATGTTTTGAGTGATTTTAATGAGAGTAGGAATTAATTGAATATTGTGAGGCTTTATTGTAAATGTTCCCGAATATAGGAGAACATGAGAGATTTAGGATAGTTGAGAGATTGAGGGATTGAGAATTGATTGTAAATCCTAGATTGGGAGTTAGTTCATGATTTTGTGGATTTGAGAGAATCCTTAGGGATGAGAAAGAGATTTTAGGAAGGAGGTTGAGGAGTTCATGGATCTAAACCAGAAATTGGTTTAGAATCCCTTTGTATAAATATAAGCCAAAAAGGCATGAACAGGGGTTAGAAATTGAGACAGAGAGAGAGATTAGATATTTATTTATTGTTTGTAAGCCTACGGGCAGATGATGGATCAGAGGCCATTAAATTAGAAGATCAGGCCGAGTAGACATAGAGAGTCTCATTTTGTAACTATGCATTGATTTATATACATGTACAGAGATTTAATCCCAGATTGAATAAGTGTTAGTATCAAATTGTGGAAGATGAGCGAATTATATTATTATGTATAATATATATATGTGTAGGCAAAGTGTAGCGATTACACAGAGGAAGACATGACGAGGAGGATCATAATGGATTGTTAAATCCATTATAATGATCAAAGCCAAAGCTTAGGAGGGAGTGTGTGGTTAATAATACTGAGAGACCAAACCTTTGAAGGAAGCAGAACCCACAGAAACACTGAAGAAACAACGTAATCACAAGAAAACAGAATAGTGGAGAGTGAAGAATTGATACTCAGTAGTCTTTGGATCTTGAAGATCGACGACCCAGAGTAAATCGCAAGATTGAATCGGCGGAGTGAGTCAGTCGGGATCGCATCGCATATTCCACAGGGTGGAATGCGATTGTGACATGCGATCTATAGCTGGACCCGAAATCTATGAAATGTAACCCATAAAGTCCTCGGGTCCATAAAGTTATATCGGGTCGGAACCTTTAAGTGGCAAGGTTAATACCATGGTTCGGCGATGGTGAGCGTGTGATTAATTGTCGATCGTTGGATCGCGATCCTGATCGATGGTCATGATTAAATCGGCCATCGCATATCGGCGCTGGTGATATCGGAGTGGCGCAGTGGAAAGATTTGGAGAGCCAAACCCGACGAAGTTATAGTTACGGGTATATATTATTTTAGGTTCGTGTATATGTTTCACGCAGAGTTTAGCGTAATTCCTTTGTATTTGAGTCAAAACGTTGCTGAGTCGTGGAAGGCGTAGAACATATATTAATGTTTCCGATAGTCAAACATCGAAGTCGGAGGGGTGATGTTATATAAGTAATGTAACCATGGAGTTCCGATAGCCGATAGCGATAAAGGTGGTCCTCGTTGAATGTGCCAAGATCGTACCCAAGCGGAGGAAGGTATGATTTGCGTGATTTTCCTTTGGAAATAGTTTAAAGCGGAACTATGTGCCGATAGAGTATTTATGTGGAGATCATATATTAACCAAGGTATAGCAAGGGAAAGGTTATATATGCGGGTTTAAAGGCTTAACTAAGATTTAGAAGGTTTTAACAGTCCCGATAGAAAGGAGTGAGGAAGGCTATAATAAAAGGGTTGAACGAATGTTATGAAGGGTTCTAATGTCCTGATAGAGGGTTTAAAGCGGGGTGATTGAGTTCCGACACAATGGAACTAGAAAAAGGGGCCTTAACCATCTTTATGTTCGAATTTTTGACCTGATGGGTCATATAAATTCCTGGGTAATGGATTTATGCATGAATGTGCACACTGTGGGTATGCGCAGGGGAGTCATTTTGGTATCAGAGCAGAACTGCAATCAGAGTTGAATCATAAATGAAACATTTAGTATCAAGCAGAAGAAAGCAAGTATGTGTGGAAGTTACTGAAAGAATTCATTACAGAGATATTTGGAAAAGATGTGCATGAAGGCAAGGGAGATCATATTCTAATTTGACAGACAAGCAACCAGAGTACAACTGGGAGAATGGATAAGAACAGTTAAGTTCTTAGAGGCAGGTAAGGCAGAATTAAGTAGAGATTGCAGAGACAGGGAGAGTCTACAACAATGTTTGGAGAATGGAGATTCACTCGGATGTGAAGAGTGGATGGAGAAATCGTGCAGGTATTGTTTTATTTAATTCTGATTTGAGTTGCTGACAAAGGAATAGATTGAAGATTGATTGTTGCAGCTAATGAGTATCTCAGCAAAAGGAGATAAAGCCTTAAGACGCAGCAATGAAAGAAATTGTTAATGATTCTGAGTGGAAGAAAACTCAGCAAAGGAGGAATTGTTGCTGATAGTTAAGCTTTACCAAGATAAAGCCGGAGGATTGGAAGAAAGAGTCAGATTCTAAATCTGATTGACAGTAGTTGAATATTCAGAGTTTGTGCAGTGGAAGCATAAAGATTTGCTGAAACAGATTTACAGGAATGGTGAGATTCTGAAGGTCGTTGAAGGTATGCAGTTTTGTCTAATGATTAGCAGATATGGAATGAATTAAATTTTATAGTAAGATTACAATAGTTAAACTGTAAGAGGGATGTTTGTAAGTTTTTGAAGTAACAGAGTTTGAAGAACAACTGAAAGCTAGTGGAAAGGACAGTCCATTCAAAAGTGCAAGCGAATGGAAGGACAAGATCAGACAGAGATCTTGAAGGTAAGATGATATGGTTTTATTCTAATTGTTTGAAGATTAGAAGATTGTAGTCTTTGCATTGAAGCAGAAGTATTATTGCAACTCCCAAAAGGAAATTCCACAGAGGATGTGGGTAGAATTGCCAAGAGATAAAGAAGTTGGTGAAAGTTTCTAAGTGAAAACAAAGATGTGGCAGAACCTTGAAGAATTCCAACAAAGATTGGATAAAGAGGACAGTTGTGTTCTTAGAAGATGTAGATGAGTTGAAGCCTAGAAGGAGCAAAGAGAAGTGCTCAAAGGAGGTTCCAGAGATAGAGAACCAATTGCTTGCCAAAAGACTGAGTGAGGAGATCTTGGTGAGGTAAGTGGCACTAGGACAGGATTTGTTGTTGAAGAGGCTTTAGTGGAACTCATAGTAAAGTGAGTGAGGAACTCATAGAGATGGAGAGGATGATGACTAGTGACAGTCATAAGAGGGGTTCTGAAAGAGACCACAATAGAGGACAAAAGGAGAAGGATGCCAAGGCAAATGGCATATAGAAACAGTTAAGCAAAGAGGATTATGACAAGGAGAAGGTTGAGATAGCAGTTCAACTTGAAGTGTTAACGGAGATGTTGCAAAGAAATGAAGCAGACCAGAAGCATGGTTGTGTCATGAGAAAGAAGGTGAAGTGGCAGAGGCTACAAGAGAAGAGGAATCAACAGGTGAATATGCAGTTGATGAAGGAACTAAGGGAACTTGAATAGGTTATAGATGCCAAACAGAGGATAGAGAAGCTCAAAAGAGTTGAGCTACAGGAAAAGGAAGATGTTGAAGAAGATGTTGAAGTTTCGATATGCGAACTAGAAAGTGGACCATTACTTTTTGAAAGTGATGAAGAGCTAGAGGAGTTGAATCATATGAATGATTTGAAGCAGCCAGAAGACTTGCTGACTGAAGCATCAAATAATACCGTAAGGTCTTGTGATTTTAAAACTAATGACTTGTGTATGATTGCAGGTTTTGAAGAAGATAGACAGTCTTTTAAAGCTGTCAAAGATGTGAAAGAGTAATTTCCAGAAGATGAATGTTTTGAAGCAGAATATGACAAAGAGGCTGGGAAAGAATCCGTTCACTACAGTGGACAAATGCTGGAAGACATCATTGAAATAGATGATGAGAAGAGGAGACTAGCTGACAGTCTCAAGAGTTCTTTGAGTTTGGATCAGCATACTGATATGCTGACAGGAGAAGAGAAATCAACGCAACATACTGAAGTGTTGCTAAAGGGAAAAGAGGTACAGAGGCCTTATATTTTTTATTATAATGATTGTCTTATAATTGAAGATGTTGTTGCAGAAGCTGGAACATATTTGGCACAGGTGGATAGCCAAATGGAAGAAGAAGAGGAAGAACATCTACTGAAGGATGTCAAGAAAGATTTAGCAGAGGAAGAAGGACCATGTGATAATGAGACAATAACAAATGAGGAAATGGAAGATTATGTAAAATTTCCAAAGTTCACTCCAAGTAAAATCATTGAGTTATATAGAGAAGTAGACTTTCAAAGGAGAAAGCTGGAAGAGCAGAGGAAGAATGTCTAGGATAGATTGCTGAAGAAGGATGACGAAGAAGTTGTCATAAATAATAATCAAGAAGAAGTTGACAGATGCAGAAAACAGAAGCAGGAAATTGTTCTAAAAGACAATGTGGCAGCAGCAGAAAAGGTGCAAAACAACAGTAGAGAAGAAGGTAAAAAGGAAAAGGAAAAAATCAGATTAAGTGAAGAACCAGCAAGGAGAAGAGTTCAACAATCAAGAGATGGAAACAATCAGCAGACAGAGAATATACTGGACAGAGAGATTGAGTTGATAAGAAGATTAATGATGAAAGTATCTCAGAGAAAGACAACAACAAGAAAGAAGAGGAGTATCAAGAAGAAGAAGACAATAGCAGAATATGACAGCAGAGCAAGTGGAGCATTACAACATAAAGTATGGAGACCTGGAGAACAGAAACAAACAATAGCAGCAATAGAGAAAATGACAAGCAAGGACAGATTGCAAAATAAAGTTTGGGATCCAGGAGGAAACACTTATCCAAACTTATGACCAATTGGTCATAAATTTTCTTACATGGGGAGTCTGATCCAGGAGTATCCAGCTGAATATTATCATTATATTCTAGTAGAAATAGGGGATCTTGTATTTCAAGGAAGTTGGTTTCCTAAGTATTGGATTTATGTAATTATTTAATGTTTTGAGTGATTTTAATGAGAGTAGGAATTAATTGAATATTGTGAGGCTTTGTTGGAAATGTTCCCGAATATAGGAGAACATGAGAGATTTAGGATAGTTGAGAGATTGAGAATTGATTGTAAATCCTAGATTAGGAGTCAGTTCATGATTTTTTGGATTTGAGAGAATCCTTAGGGATGAGAAAGAGATTTTAGGAATGAGGTTGAGGAGTTCATGGATCTAAACCAGAAATTGGTTTAGAATCCCTTTGTATAAATATAAGCCAAAAAGGCATGAACAGGGGTTAGAAATCGAGACAGAGAGAGAGATTAGATATTTAGTTATTGTTTGTAAGCCTACGAGTAGATGATGGATGAGAGGCCATTAAATTAGAAGATCAGGCCGAGTAAACACAGAGAGTCTCATTTTGTAACTATGTATTGATTTATATATATGTACAGAGATTTGATCCCAGATTGAATAAGTGGTAGTATCGAAGTGTGGAAGATAAGAGAATTACATTATTCTGTATAATATATATATGTGCAGGCGAAGTGTATCGATTACACAGAGGAAGGCATGCTGAGGAGGATAATAATGGATTGTTAAATCCATTAGAATGATCGAAGCCAAAGCTCAGGAGGGAGTGCGCGGTTAATAATACTGAGAAACCAAACCTTTGAAGGAAGCAGAACCCATAGAAATGTTGAAGAAACAGTGTAATCACAAGAAAACATAATAGTGGAGAGTGAAGAATTGATACTCAGTAGTCGTTGGATCTTGAAGATTGACGACCCAGAGTAAATCGAAAGACTGAATCAGCAGAGTGAGTCAGTCGGGATCGCATCGCATATTCCACAGGGTGGAATGTGATTACGACATGCGATCTATAGCCAGAGCCGAAACCTATGAAATGTAACCCATAAATTCCTTAGGTCTGTAAAGTTATATCGGGTTGGAACCTTTAAGTGGCAGGGTTAATACCATGGTTCAGCGATGGTGAGCATGCGATTAATTGTCGACCATCGGATCGCGATCCTAATTGACGGTCACGATTAAATCGGCCATCGCATATCGGCGCTGGCGGATATCAGAGTGTCGCAGTGGAAAGATTTGGAGAGCCAGACCCGATGAAGTTATAGTTATGTGTATATATTATTTGAGGTCCACGTATATGTTTCACACAGAGTTTAGCGTAATTCCTTTGTATTTGAGTCAAAATGTTGCCGAGTCGTGGAAGGTGTAGAACATATATTAATGTTTCCGACAGTCAAACATTGAAGTCGGAGGGGTGACGGTATATAAGTAATGTAACCATGGAGTTCTAATAGCCGATAGCGATAAAGGTGGTCCTCGTTGAATGTCCAAGACCATACCCAAGCGGAGGAAGGTATGATTTGCGTGATTTTCCTTTGGAAATAGTTTAAAGCGGAAATATGTGCCGATAGAGTATTTATGCGGGGATCATATATTAACCAAGGTATAGCAAGGGAAAGGTTATATATGCGGGTTTATAGGCTTAACTAAGATTTAGAAAGGTTTTAACAGTCCCGATAGAAAGGAGTGAGGAAGGCTGTAATAAAAGGGTTGGATGAATGTTATGAAGGGTTCTAATGTCCCGATATAGGGTTTAAAGCGGGGTGATTGAGTTCCGAAAAAATGGAACTGTAAAAAGGGGCCTTAACCATCTTTATATTCGGAGTTTTGACCTGATGGGTCATATAAATTCCTGGGTAATGGATTTATGCACGAATGTGCACACTGTGGGTATGCGTAGGGGAAACCCTGCGTCATATATATATATATATATATAGATACGAGAATGTGAATTTTTATTGTTATTTATAATGCTTGTATTATTTTTGGAGAAATAAATTATGTGTCAGAATTTGGAATGTCCATTGTGAGTGGACACTCCACCCATAATGAGGGACAATAAAAGTTATAGAATGATATCAAAGGAAAGTGTTAGAGTTTGAATTTATAGAGAAATTAATAACTTATTTTAACTAACATATCAAATTCCCCTTGGTAAACCCCTCTCTAACACCCTCCTAATATGTTCTGACTTCTATTCCTACTACTGTCATAATTCTATCCTACACAAATTTAGACCCTCCAACCATCCAACTCTTGGATAAGGGCTTTAGTTTTTCCGTCTCCCCTCTTTTTGTTTCTACAGAAAATGTTCTTTGTTCTATCAAGTTTATAACTCATTATTGTCGACTACGTGAAATTGAAGAAATTCAACAAGGATGTGTTAGAATTCTTTGTTGTTCTAAACCCCCTAAATTAAATTTTTCCCAAGAAGAATTTAAATCCATTTTTTGTATAAGTGACAACCCCAATATAATTATATTAAAATCTTATAAAGGAAATGCTACAATTCTCATAAATACTTCTCACTATGAATCCTAGGTAACTAACCTTCTCTCAACCTCTTCATATAAACGCCTCCCTGAAACCCTATCAATTCCATTACCACCTTAGTTGATGATACATTCATTGTTCGTCCTCTAACCACCCTTCTCTAACCTCTATCTTCAACCATCTAAGTAACATCTCCCCCCCCACATCCAATTTACTATGGAAATCAAGAAAGATATCTTCCTTCCCTTTCTTGACGTCCTTATTATACATCAACCTAATGGTACCCCAACCCATCAAGTCTATAGAAAAAGACCCCCATCGATATATACCTTCATGCCCAATCACACCATCACCCAAAACAAAAATCTATTGTTCTTAAAGCTTTGATCATTCGTGCGATTTGAATCTCTGCCCCCCAGATCATTGGAAAAGAAAGCCCATCTTACAAAATCCTTTAAGGCAAATATGTAGTCATCATCCCAAATTCATAAATATCTTCAATCCACCCACAAATTCTAAATATACTAAGTTTATCCCTCATCCCCCCAACTCCCATATCTGTTCCCTATGTCCAAGGAACTACATACCAAATCTTCAAGATCTTAGCTACAGGGAATATCAAAACCATATTTAAACTCTACAGAAATTTAAATATCTTTTCAAAACTGTCAAATACAAAGTTTACCCATGTTTGGCCCTAGTGTTTACCATATTCGGTGTTTCTATGGCAATTCCCACTTCGAAAAATTTGGAATATGCTTCAAATCCCACCCCAAAGAACATATTGCCAACATGTGTCATAACCATATCTCCAAATCAACTATCACAAAACACTTTCATAACTCCAACTACCTTATCTGTTTTGATGAAACCAAAATTCTCGCTTCAAAACCTTATTACTTTACCTGTATCATTTGGGAAGCCCTTGAAATTGAAAAGCATCATAATAATTTCAATAATGAAGATGATTATGAACTTAGTCACTCCTAAAAACCTATTATTCACCAACTCAATCAATAAAATAACCCCTCTCATTATGTCCTTTGATTGATTTGCTTCCAAATTTTCTCATTACTTGCATTATCCATTAATCTGCTTTCCTTTGTTTCATCTCTTTTTTTCCTCATTACTTGCTTTATTCATCAATCTCCTTTCCTTTACTCTTTCCTCTCCCCTCTCCCTTTTTGGCTTGTCGTTTCTTTTTTCTTTTCCTCTCTAATTTATCTTACACGCCCATGCTTTGTGGTTTATAAGTCATCATTATTACGATGAGAGACATTGTATGAAAGATATGTTGTAATGCATTTTCCTATTATGTTAAACATTTTGACTCGGTCAAATTACATAAAAAAAATAAATAATAATTACAATTATCAATAAAATATTTGAACTAGGTCAAATTACATAAAAATAAAAACAAACAAATAAATAAAAATATTAATTATCTTTATAATTATAATTATAATTAATTATAATCAATAATTAAACCAACCTAGGTCCATCTTCACTCCAAATCTACCAAGTGCCAAGAGGGATCACATCTCTTGAGGTGCAAAAGTATTTTAGAGTGAAAAGAGATTTGATCCCTCTTGGTGCTTCGTAGATCTAAAGTTAAGCTGGATCTAGGCTCGTTTAACTAATTTCTCTTCAATCACAAGCTATCTTACTCAATTCTCATTTCTCAAGTTTATATTATTAGCACAACCATATAAATTAAGTGGTTGGTAAATGTCGATAGGGATCAATCCATAATAACCATAAAAACACTTATGTGATACATCTCACATTGCTAAAATTAAAAAATCACAATCCTTAACTAAATTCAAACTTTATTATTATTATTATTATTATTGATGATAAAAATAATTAATATGTAGGTTCAACATATATACATTTAAAAAACATGTAACAAGGTTCTTAACTAATCCAGAGTTATGAATGAACGAAATGAAATACATATTTAAAATAGAAAAGATTCTTAACTGATCCAGAGTTATGAATGAACTAAATGAAATACATATTTTAAATAGAAACGAAGAAACAATGAGAAACCTTAAACATCCAAAAACCTAACCGTAGGAAATGAAGGGCCAAAAGCTATGATCCCCAAAGGGATTAGTTTGAACATGAATCATGAAATTTAATAGACATAGTCTAACTTATAGGCAAAATGACCTTTTTTCAAAGCATTTTTTTGGTTAATTTTAATCAAAATATGGTAGAGATTTCTAAACACTTGATTTTAAGTTGTTTAATCTATAGAATTCGAGTGCCCCCGGGTTTTTAAGGTCCTCAATCCATTTATTCATTCAAAAATATATTTTAAACAACAAAAAATCATAATCTTCCTTCAAGATTCTATTGCTAAGGTCCTCAATCTATTTATTCATTCAAAAATATATTTTAAACAAAAAAAAATCATAATCTTGCTTCTTCAGATTCTATTGCTAGATTTAAGTGAAAAAACCATTTCTTTTATGAATTTGACTAGAACCATTTAATATTTATAATTCTTGCGAATTATTCATAAACATAATTTTGTCAAATCATTTATAAACTAAATTTTTGTAACTTAGAAATTATTTAAGTTTCATATTCAAACCAAATTTTTATATATTTATTTACTTTTACAATCAAGGACATGCTTTAGATTCATAATTAGGGTTAAGCATAAGTTTTTCAGAAAGAAAAGCTGAATTGTATTATAATGACTCTGTATAATAGAGCATTCATACAAAATATGAGGACATATGAAATATAATCCATAGGATGAGTCTGAACAGAGCATATAGCCTGGACACAATAGCAGACCTCCCCAACACCAGCTGGGACCAAAAAACAGAGATAGTTGACGACATAAACAGATACAAACATATGCCAGGATAGATCTTGATGACATAAACAAATATAAACATATGCCAGGACAGATCTTAAAGAGATAGGACAAAAGAAAGGCACAGAAGAAGCCAAAAAAGGGAGATCAAAATCCCGGGATACAAAAGTCCTGAATGATATAGGACTCCCTGCCAACAGAAATCTTTAAGGACCATGCACCAGTTTCCATAAGAAGCGCCTCCTTAGATAGGCAATCCGCTCTCAGATTCCAAACTCTGTAGATATGCTGGATTGTAGACCCTTGCAAACATCTCCAAAAAAACATAATTCGATCCATCCACACAGAGAGGTGAGGGCAGTTGACAAAACCTTTACCATTTACATGATCCACCATTGTTTTGGAGTCCCCATATACAGAGATGGCCTTGATGTCAAGAAAGCAACAGAAAGCGAGGAGACCCGCAAGGGCCTTAGCCTTAGCCAGGCTATTTGTACCCAAACCTGCATTCCAAGAGAGATAATATTGAAGATTCTCGTCCATTTGAATGAACACACCTGCTCCACATGAGTTTTGTTGGGATGCGCCGTCGAAAAAGGCCCTCGGGGACCTGAGCGAAGAAGATACCTGCACATTTCTATTGACAGCACTAGATTTTGAAAAGATTTTGGGAATAGAATCATAGATGAGAATTATGCTTTGACAAATATCCTTCAGAGGCTCCTTTGCATCGTTAAAAAGTTTATTATTTCTCCATCTCCAGGCACACCATAAGACAATTAAAATGATCGGTCTCCATGATTCTTTTTGTTGGCTCCACCATATAAAAGCTTCTTGAGAAGAGGCATGAGAAACCAGAGGGAAGCCATAAAGACTTGCCAAAACCTGCCATATCTCCAAGAGAGAGTTGCATTTGAAGAACATGTGAAAATTTGTTTCCTCGGCTGATTCGCACATAAAGCATCTACTCGGCCCATGCCACTGCCTCTTCATCAAATTCTCCCAAGATAAATTTTTATTATAAAACACCAGCCATGAAAAATATATCATTTTGGGAGAGCATCCCGATTTCCAGAAAGCTGTTGGGAAAATGGATGAGAGCGCAGGCTTCAGACTGATCATAACAACATAAATATCCTTTACACACAACTGAGAATTTGCAGATGGCATATTCCATACTAGATAATCTGTGGCCTAGATTGGAAGAACCCACAGTTTCTCAGAGAATTCCAGACAGGGGTCCAAAGGCATTTTATGGACTGTGGCAAGCCAAGGTCATCAGCGGATTTCCAGATAGGAAGCGGGCCATGCCATCCCGCGATCAATTTATCCCATGTGAAAATACCTTTGCAGTGAAGGAAGAGTAAGATCCTTTCAGGAAGAGAAATGCGTTCACGTCCAGACGAAATGGGGTCTACTCCGATAAGAATTCTATTGCCCGACTGAAGACACCATTTCAAATGCTTTAAGAAAAATTTCTCCAGCTTTCGAAAGCTGAGCCATATGGCAGATTCGTATTTTGTTCCAATCCTCCCCAAACGAAACCAATATTCTAGGCCTTTACCTCGCATATATTTCATTTTGATAATTTTGCTCCATGGTCCCTCACCGAAGATGCCCCTCCACAAAGATTTGCATAGGAGCACCTTTCCAAAGGTCCTCGAGTCCAGCAAGCCCCAACCACCTGCAGACTTCAGTCTCGAAATTTTATCCAAAGTAGTGAGGTGATAACTTCCTTTAGTTATGTTGCCGCCCCAAATAAAATTGGCAGAGATCTTATTCATTTTCTGAACAATGCTAGCCGGGAGGAAAAAAATATGGGCCCAGTAAACAACAAGTTGCGAGAGGACTGCTCTAGTTAAGACGATTCTTCCAGCCAGAGATAAACATCTGTATTGCCAAGCGGATATCCTTTTATAAAACCTGTCAATGAGCCATTTCCAATCATCCTTTGAGTAACCCTTTGCCTTCAGTTGAAAACCAAGATATTTGACTCCATCCTTTATAGATCTCAAACCGACTCCAAACAACACCGAAATCCATTCCACTACTTCCATATTGACTTCATTATGATAGAGGATGGATTTGGATTTGTTTATTTGAAGACCGATGGCACGTTGAAATCTATCTAAGATTTCATTTAGGCAAGTCCACGTAACCCTGCATAAGTTGTTTGAGGGATTCCTTACCGTATGTTTTATAGCATGTAATATATTTTCCGGTGGTTTGAAAATCCGGCATTTCGTACCTGTTTGATGCTATACTCTGTGCTCTGTAATTACAATTACGTGGTTTATAACAGAAAAAGATTATGTTCAAATGATGAGATCCCAATAGTCTGGTTCGAATCTTGATGTAGACTGTAAGAGGCCGAAAGTGGCCACAGGAGCTGTGTCCATTGAATCCGCAGTCACATCGAAAAAAATGTTCTATGTTTTCATAAATTCCTTTGATCCGAGTCTTGATTGAGCTGGTCAAAATTCCTCAATCTCTACTGCTGAGAGTATTGGCATAGGATTTAGTGTGTATTTACAGAATTGTGAAACCCACTTTATGATTTATAGAATAGGAGAATTGATAATTAGATCAGTTTCCAACTTATGATACTGGTGTAGTTATACAATTGTCATTATAATCTCTAGGGTCAAAGTGTAAGTTGGGTCTTGCTCTCCCCTCTATCTCTAAATATCTAGGACGATGAAATCTTCAAAGAAATTAATACTAATTTAAGGAAATTTCTAGAAAACAAGTGAGCGAGGTTGGAGTATGCTCTCCTATGTTCAAATATGAGTAGAGGTAAACCTACAAGAAGGCCTCCTTTAGGCTTTAGACAACCTAGATGGATGGATAACTAAACCTATACAAGTAGTTGGAGTATGAACAAGTTCCTTTTAGTTACAATGATTGCCACCAGTATGGCTACTTCAATAAAAACTATTCAAAAATTCAAAAAAATCTCTTTCACTAACGAATAAGAAGAATTTTATAAATTCCCCAAGGCCTTAAAGATAAAAAAAATTTACCCCCAACCCTCTTCCTAGCCAAGAGACAAAGCAAATGCTAGTTTGACTTAAAATTTTCTGCTATGGTGTCAACTCTAGATGGCAATGTTGTCTTGAAATAAAAAAATCCCACCTCTCTGGACAAAGGAGAAAAGATAGAACATTTTATAAATTCCCCAAGGCCTTAAAGATAAAAAAAATTTACCCCCAACCCTCTTCCTAGCCAAGAGACAAAGGTGTCAACTCTAGATGGCAATGTTGTCTTGAAATAAAAAAATCCCACCTCTCTGGACAAAGGAGAAAAGATAGACCTATTCTGCTCAAAAACATTGAGTGGAAGAGTTAAGTGAAAGAGCTTTGCCTTAATGAACTTTTGAACAACATGATATGTGAGAAACTCTCATAAACTAGCATGGATCCATTTTAACCACGGATCTACCAAGTGTTTAGAGGGAGGTGATCTCTTGATATGGAAATCACGTTTTAGAATGAAAAACTTGAAAAAGGGTTTACATGGCAAGAGATTTAATCCCTTTTAGTGCTTGGTAAATTTGTGATTAAGATGGATCAACCCCCTCTCTCTCTCAACAAATGCAAGTTGACTCATCATTGTTCTTCAAGGAAAACCACTTCACATGTAATTAGCAGTTGGTGGTCAATTTCCTTAAGTAGCATAAAGACGAGCTCTTAACCAAGCAAAAGCAATTATATATATATATATATATATATTCATTCTTTAAGTTGTATTTTTGAAAATTTTACTATTGTCTATATTTTATATTAACAATTGAATACTTCTTCCTTTTGAGCATTGGAATGTTTTACTATGGTCATCTTTTATACATATAATTCCAAGAGTAAAAGTGAAATATTTTTACCACATAATTATTATGAATTGTAATATTAACAACTAATTCAAAGAATAAATTAAAAAAAACTATTGTCAACTCCACTTTAAGCATAAAATCATATTACCATCATCAAATCGATATTTAATTATGTCTTTCCATTAACAAAAAATTTGATTCAGCCACTTTCTTGCCGGATCTATCTTCTTCTTTTAGCTTTGATATTGTTATTTACAACTAGCTTTTTTTAGCTTTGTTATTTACAACTAGCTTGTGACAATATCCATGTAGACAGAAAGGGTGAACTCTATCCACCCCGTGGATGCTATTGGAACTTGATCCAACCAACACATTTACGACTCTTTCACAAGGTGGATAGAAGTGGATAGAGTTTGTTGTGAGAAATTGTTAGGTAATATTTTAATAAAGTAGTTTAAATAGGTTACAAATTAGATGGGAAAATAGTGGAAATTCCGGCATGATTTTTATTAAAATTTGGTAAAAATTTTGGAAAATTTGGGTTACAGTGCTGTCAAACTTCAGGATTTTAGGTAGCCAGAGGGTTTTAATGGTGTTCAAACTATTTTCACCATAAAAAACCATTCAAACATTCCTATGATCAGATTTTATGAAAAAATAAAATAACTTTCCAAACAAATTTGTGACCTTGATTTAGAAAACTCTAGAATTTATTATTTTTTTGAAAATATAAATCTTTTTAAATTTGTATTGTTTAATTATATTTATTTTTATTAAAATTTGGTAAAAATTTTGGAAAATTTGGGTTACAGTGCTGTCAAACTTCAGGATTTTAGGTAGCCAAGGAGTTTTTAATGGTGTTCAAACTATTTTCACCATCAGAAAAAACGATTCAAACATTCCTATGATCAGATTTTATGAAAAAATAAAATAAATTTCCAAACAAATTTGTGACCTTGATTCAGAAAACTCTAAAATTTATTATTTTTTTGAAAATATAAATCTTTTTAAATTTGTATTGTTTAATTATATTTTTAATTTCGATTACATTAATTTTAATTTTAATTTTTTAGTTTTTATTGATATATATTCAATATCTCAATTGAATTTAGTCTACTTCAAAATGTTATGATCTTCCTTACCTTGAAATGTTCTAAGTTGACATATTTAAGTTTAGAATAGAATAGAATATTATGTTACACTCTAAAGTGAACTGAGTATATATCATAGATTGACAAGGTAGGAGCTATTTCTCTCGTCTCAGGGTTGAGAGAGACCTTTAAATATTCAATTCATATATAAGATATTTAATATAGATATTATAATGTTTATCATTTTTTATTTTTTAAAATTATTATTTTTTTATTATTTAATAAATATTTATATTAAATATAAATAAATATTATTATTTAATATAAAATATTACAATAATATCTTTTAATAAACTAGTTATATTTAAAATAATTATAATGAAAATTGAATTTAGGTTTTTGTAATTTATATTATGAAAAGTAAGAATTTTGGTAAAAATTACATCATCAGAGTTTACACAACTAGTGTGAACAAAATCTTCAAGTTAAATAAATAGATAGATTTTTTTTTTTTAATATAACCGTTA
The DNA here is from genome assembly GCA_031772625.1 of Pinus tabuliformis. Classification (NCBI taxonomy): domain Eukaryota; kingdom Viridiplantae; phylum Streptophyta; class Pinopsida; order Pinales; family Pinaceae; genus Pinus; species Pinus tabuliformis. The sequence goes on along the minus strand of CM062808.1, from coordinate 322,573,266 downwards.
GATTTGACTAAATAAAATAGTATTATTAATAAACAATATTTTCATATAAAGAAAAATATTAGATTTGACTAAATAAATGATATTTTAATATAAAATTTCCTTAATTCAATATAAATTGTTATATTGAATTAAGGAAATTTTATATTAAAATATTATTTATTTAGTCAAATCTAACGGCTATTTTTTTTTTCATCTATTTGACTTGATGCCAAGATCATGTTCTTGTTATATTGAATTAAGGAAACTTATATTAAAATATTAGTTATTTAGTTATTTAGTCAAATCTAACGATTTTCTTTATATAAAAATATTATTTATTTAGTCAAATATAACCGTTATATTATAATGGCGTAGTCTTTAACGCGACTTTTTGAAAGCCTTTACACCGATTTTTTCCGGTGAAAATCCGGCAGTAATTTATTGAAATCCAAGTTTGATAACTAGTTTTTGCACAATGAAAGCGTCCCAGGGGTTTTTCAGGGTGCTGAATCCGAATATGCAGTTAAAAAACCATTTTAACTGCAACAAATCATGATTTCATCTCAATTTCTTCCGCCGGATTCCGTCACCGGAATCTCAAAAAGTCGCATTATAGACAACTCCTATTATAATGACTAATTACTTTTTATAAAAAAGATATTTACTATATTAAAAATATGTTAAATGTAATTAAATATAGAATATGATTTGTCTATATAAATATAAATATAAATCAATTTATAAACATTAGATCAAAAATCATTTTAATTGGTTAAGTGCCAATAATAATATGTATCTAATGAGCTATTCATATTAAAAAAAAAAACCTAAATTATAATTTATTTTAAATTATTATTATTTTATGGGAAAAAGTTTTTCCGGGTAAATCACATGAAAATACATTTGTGGACGTGCTTCGAACCAACCAGTGTGGTTCATTGTCAGGACAAGTTGAAGAGTCAGATCATGGGTACATATTAAATAGGGAGAAGATCTTCCAGGGGCTAGGTTTGACTAAAGAAATGGATATATTAGGTCAGACTGGACAAACGGCGTTTGACTAAAGAAATGGATATATTAGGTCAGACTGGACAAACGACTATAATTGACCAAAAAACAACTAGATTTGACTATTCAAATTGTTTAACTATTAAAACTAATATTATTATAATATTTATAATGTGTTATTTTAAGTAAAAAGTTAATCAAACTACATTTAGGGAATATTTACCAAATAATAACTATTAGTAATAGAAGGGAATTAATATAGAATAAATAATATTATATTATTATTATAATAACGTTACAATATTAATCTTCTTATTAATGGCTTGTATAACTAATTAATTTTTTTTAATAGTAAAGTTTATGAAATGGGGATAAGTGTTAATAGATCTAGGGATATTAATAATAATTAGAATAATATTAATTCTTGTTATATTATTTGTACTAGATTATTCAGATTAGACATGAAAAGGGGAAATATTTTATAATAATATCAATCATGTATAATTAGTAACAGTATGGATTTAATATTAAAAATAATATTAGTTATTATTGTACTTTTGTTATGATAAAAGTATTATTCTTATTATTGATGGTTAGGGTAACTAATTAATATCAATTTATTAGTAAAGTTATCCAATGGGAACATATATTAATAGATCTAGGGATGTTAGTACATGTAAGGATTGATTATATTAATATAATAGTGTTATAATAATAGTATTATTATTAAAGGTTTGTGTAATTAATTAATATAAATATATTAGAAAGACTAACATCTTGTTATTTAAGATAGTCATGAAAAGGACTATTACTTAAATAAAATAAACCAAGGGAGATTTCCCAAGAGGATTAAAGAATTACGGCTAAATAAAGCAGGATAAGGGATAACAAGGGGAAACATAGAAATCTAGAATAAGTCAACAATAGAGGGAGGGGAAGAAGGGGAAGACACGACTAGGAAGAGAGGGCAGGGATCCAACAACTACTGATCTTCCAGTCGTCATCTCTATTGAGATTGCTTGGCCTTCTTTCAATCTCAATTGCTTCCCTAAATTTTCGGTGATGGAACCGTGCAACCTTAGCAATAACCTTGGCCTCCTCAATACAAACATGATGCTTGGTCTTCTCCGCATGCTCCGCTAGTGCGGAAGACTTGGTTCTCCCATGTTTTAGGTCAGCTGCGTGCTCATTAATCCTTTGATTAATAGAGCGTCCCGTCTCACCAATATAGGGGGTCCCACAGGAACAAGGAATAATATAGACACCCTTCATGTCCTTAGGGTCGATAGGATCCTTCACCGATCAGAGGGATTTACGAATGGTGTTGAGGGGTCTAAAGGTTGAGGGAAAATTATGCTTCTTAAGAATCCGAGAAATCTTATCAGTGGTTCCTTGGACAAAAGATAGATGGACACCTTGAGCTCGTTCTTTAGGTTCTTTTTTAATTACCAAATTTTTGGAGGCTTTAAGGAAAGCCTTCTGACCAAGGTGTCTACTATAACCGTTCTCAACAAAGACATTAAGGAGATGGGATTTCTCTTTATCGAAGCTCTTATCATCAGAAATCCTTAGGGCACGAGTAGCGAGGGTGTTAAGAACGTCCAACTTTTAAGCCGGGAAATGATGGGAACTGGCATGAAGATATTGCTCCGTATGTGTTTTCTTCCGAAACACTTGGTGGGAGAGGGAACCGTCAATATTCTTTGAAATAAGAATATCAAGGAAAGGGAGGCAACCATCGACTTCCTGCTCCATGGTGAACTTAATGGCAGAGGATTGACAGTTGAGATGATTGAAGAAGAGATCTAACTCCTCTTGGCCATGGGACCAGATGACATTAGTGTCATCTACATATATTTTCCACAGCTTGGGTAGGAAACGGGCCGAGGCTAAAGCCTTGGATTCAAAATCTTCCATAAAAAGATGAGCAACAACAGGGGATAGGGGTGAGCCCATGGCAACGCCATGGGTCTATTCAAAGAACTCGCCCTCAAAATAGAAAAAAGTGGAAGTGAGACAGATCTCAACTAACCGAGCGGTATCGGGATTCGTTAGGCGATAGATCACTTCCAAGGCCTCCTTTATAGGGATACAAGTGTAAAGGGAGACTACATCAAAACTAACAAGAATGTCCCTAGATTCAAGCTTTATGTCCTTTAGCTCTTCAACAAAGGATGCAGAGTCTTTGACGAAGGACTCTGTACGGCCAACTAAGGGTTTAAGCTTTAAGGCAAGGAATTTAGCTAGAAGGTAGGTAGGACCACCAATGGTGTTGACAATGGGCCTTAGGGGAGCCCCCTCCTTGTGAATCTTTGGAAGCCCATAGATCCTTGGAGTAATGGGACTGCTCTCAATGAGTTTATGGCACAGGGAACTCACTGAGTTACTGGATTTGATGGCAAGAGCCACAATCCTAGAAATCTTATTTAGAAGGTTCTTGGGAAGCTTTTTATAGCTACCACTACTATAAATATGATCTAACATCTTCTTGCGGTAATCATCTTTATCATGGATGACAACAACCCCTCCTTTGTCAGCCTTCGGAACAACGATATCTTTGTTCTGGTTTAAGGATTTGAGGGCAACGAATTCTTCATTGCTGAGGTTTCTCTAAGGGGGCTTAGCCTTTCTAAGGATGACGACATAATCCGGTCTAATAATATCCTTAATATTATCAGGTAAACCTCTAATCCCGAATTCGACGTCGAAAATAATGTCATCAACCGGGATCTTCTTAGAGGCCAGGGCAAAATATAGACCTTTACCCAAAAGCTTAAAAACAAAAGGGGGAAAGGAGAAACTAGATAAATTGACAACTTTATTATTACGAGAGGGAGAGGCAAGATTAATATTATTACTATTATAATTCATAACATTATTGCTTTTGTCAAATTTACTTATATATTTTAAATTATTACAATTGTTAATAATAGATAATTCACTATTATTATTAATTTTATTGTTATAATTAAAAGATAAATTATTAATATTAGTGTTGTTATTATTACATTAAAATAATAATAATAATAATAATAATAATAATTATTATTATATAATAATAATAATTACTTATTTATTATATAGTAATTGATTTTATTATAATATTATATTAATTTATATATTAGTTATTTATTAATTAATGTATAAATTATTATATTAATTTATTATAATATTAATTATTTATAATAATTAATATCAAAATAAAAATAAAAATAAAATTATATTAAATTAAAAAATTCTAGCCGACCAGTTTGTTCTTCCTTAAATTTCGTCCTCATTAGTATTTATTCTGCCTTATTGCTCTTCTTTTATCATCATTCTTCAACCTTGATGATGGATCCCACTTGGGATTTGAAACGTTGGTATAAAGATGTTCAAACTGTGGATTCTCTGATCACTGATTCAAAATTATTATTATTATTATTATTACATAAGAAACTATGATTATTATGATGACTGCAGAGGTAAAGAATTTTTCCCTCACCGCCATGGCATATCAGGCTTGTTGCAACCGCGACATGAACAACGAATCGATTCAACTTCGGCGAGATAGAGGGCTGGTTGACTGGCTGATCAGGTGAACACGGGAGATGACAGGCTGCTAGATGTGCTTAGATCTAGTGCCTTCCAGTGAAAAACGACATTGGGGTTAGGCGGACCTGCTGCACTCGCTAGAATTGTTGGCATCACGAGATGAAGAAGAGCATAAACATTACGCGAAGGATATGAGGAGCGTAGCACGATACAAACCTCTCAACTGTCCAATAAGGTGAGACTAGATTGATAGGGTTCATAGCCAGATATCAATAAGGTGAGACTAGATTGATAGGGTTCATAGCCAGATATCAATAAGGTGAGACCAGAAATCGATGAAGTCTGGAGTGGAATGAGGTGGCCATAGGAGTTGCTTCTGCTTGCGATTTCACAGAGTTCTCTTGGACCGCTAGCGAGGGAGGAGGAGTTAGAAAAACTGGAAGAGACTGAAGATAACCAAGACTGGAAGGCTGATTTTTGATCAGCTGAAAGTTGACTATGGGAAATACCTTCCACTGATTTGAAAGGGTCAATGAACCCCGCAAATTTCTGAGCCAATTTCTGAAATTTTGAAGCTTGTTTTTGTCTCTTGATATCTTCCAAATGCATGGATTTCAGTGCAAAACATGCATCTATTCTGGGCCAAACAGAGGCGGAAATCAAGTTCAAAAGTTCCAAGTGTAACCTCAGAAGATTATGAGAGAGCAGACTCAGGTCTCGTCTGACCCTATTGATTTCAGATCTTAATAATGCTAAACTGGCTTTAAGGAAAACCCGATGGTTATGAGGAGCGTGGAGGCGATGATTAACATCTTTTAAAAAACGCTAGATCTTATTATTATTATTAAAAGTTTAAGATATGAATTAAAACTATATACATTTAAAGACACATGTAACAATATTCTTAACTATGGAGATTATTAACTTATAAATAATATTTCCTACGATACCATGGGCGGATACCATGATTTACTAATACCACATGCCAAACAACTATAACATGTTTATATGACATTAGTTTTAATTAATCAATTTAATTAAAATGGTAAAAATGACTTAATTAATTTTAAGATAAATCTCAATATTTGATCTATAACTTTTGTGATTATCATAAAAAATATTTTAAGAAGTTAAATACCTACCATCTACCTAATAATTATTAATAATTAAATTAAATTGTTAAAAACCCCATTCCAAAATAAACATACCTATTCATATAATTATATTCCTACATTTATGATAATATTAATTTAAAAATTCAATTTATTTTAATTTTAAATTTATTATTTTTATATTGAAAATTTAAATTCAACCTACATTTATAATAATCATAATTTAAAATTTCAATTCATTTGAATTTTAAATTTATTGTTTCTAAATATATTTTTTGAAATAATTGTGATAAATTCAAAATTAAAATAATTAAAATAAATTTAAAATTTTATATTAAAATTAAAATAAATTTCTAATATATATTAAATAAAAATAAATAAAATTATGTATCATTTTTTTAAAGGGTGATTCATAGATACTCAGTGGCTGGAAAATGCAAGTACCTGAACGAAGGGATATACCCACTGGCTAAACTAGCAAGGCCTCCGAATAAGTGAGGTACTCAGCAACAAGAACTCGACCAACTCAACTCAGCTATCCCTTGAGGCTATAAAATTATATATCATCTTAACACTATAAGTCATTATTTTATTTAATGGCTAAATAAAAGCCTTGACTAATATTAAAAAGAAAATGAACCTATGAAGATAAAACTAAGTTTCATAAGCTACATAGTGAGATCGAGCATTGGTTAATTCTCAAAAGGCTTTGGGATGAAAGAGTCTCTCAACTGTGAAATAGGGTTGAAGATGAAAAGCACTTTGTCTTAGATTGTCCATCTTATACTCAATTTAGATTCTATTTTCAAAATATTGGTCATACTACCAACCTTTTTGATTTTTTACACTAACAAAACTATACTGATCTAGGAAGACATTTCTCACAATTTTTTTGAAAAATAAAATTAATTCTTATTAATTTCTGATCTTTCTAATGTTCAATAAACCATATATATCTTAAAAAACATTAATCATTGTCATATAAATCATTATTTTAGATAAATAAATAAAATTAATTATAATTTATATAAACTACACCTGATATATATTAGAGCAATTTACTGAATATATTCTTTTATAATGATAATGGTATATAAAATTATTGATTTATTTAAAAGAATTATTTTATATTTTGAAAACCTTAGAAAATGTAAAATTACTATAATTCTCACAAGTTAAAGAATAAAGAAAATTTATATTATAATAAATATTTTAAAATAAGAAATAATAAAATTACTATAATTCTCACAAGTTAAAGAATAAAGAAAATTTATATTATAATAAATATTTTAAAATAAGAAATAATAATGTGGTCAATTTTTTTGGAATTAATTTATGAATGATGAACTGTGAAAACCTATAATTTAGAAGCAAGGTATCATCATTGTATATATATAAACTAGAAAGAGTATATGTGTTATATAATTTTGGGCATGGTTTGCACCAAATAACATTAAGCATTACATAGTTAATTGATTAAAATTTTCGAGTTGTTTTCTCCTTTCCCATAAGAATATAAGATGTTCCTAAAGAAAATATATATTGAGAAACAAAAAGAGGGGTTTCGTAAGTGAATATTCTACAAAATTGTCCCAGTAAAACACAAAATTTACAACACATAATGTTATTATATGATACGAAAATCTTTCACGAAAGCTTGTCTGCATGCATGTGTTTCCTAGGGGTTGCCACAAAGTCACTTGAGCCCCCTCATTTTCCATTTTTATATTCTTTTGTATCAACCAATTTAACTAATTTTTATAATAGACTCCATCTGCCATTAAAGAATTACAACAGCCCTGATTTGGCCATTAATCTTTAATTCACCTATCTTCAATTTACACCCATCTTTAGCATAATTTTTGCTTCTCAATTGAAGTCTCTTAGAATATGGAAACATGCTTTAAATTTGGATTTGGATAGGATATCTTCTAGTACTCCTTGGGAGAGAGCCTTTCACTGGATGAGACAATTTCCCATAATCAAAAGTGTGTCCACTCGATGTTTTGTGGCTAACAAAAGTTTCTAGTAGAGACCATATATATGTGCTTTATTATTTGCCATATGACCTATACCCCATGAGTATGTGAACACTATCCCATGAGTATGTGAAAACTTTGCCCATAAAGTACCCCTCTCTCCTGCCACCCCTTATTATTAATATTTTTTTATCATATAAATATTTTGTAAATAATAAGGATATTCAACCTCAAAAATTAATCTTTATTTTTTTTGAACTAACCTTATGGTATAAGAAGTCACTACATAGTAGTATCTAAGGCATCAAAAACATTTGGGGAATAGCATAGTATCTAAGTTATATCACATTAACACTTAACATGTTGAATTCTAAATGTCCCTCCTCTGAGTTTCAAATTTGGATAGCCATATAAAATGAAATCCTTTGAAACCATTAACAAACTTTTTAAATAAAATTCAAAATATTATATTTCTCAAGTCATTCATAATGACTACGTAGAAATGCTCATTTATACTAATTTGATTTCTAATTTAATTCTATTCTAAAAATTAAATTGTTATATATATATATATATAGAAATGAAAATTATATTCTAGTGAACATTATATTTCATTATCATAAATGATGCAGAGATTGTGAAAGTGGTTTAAATACTAATAGTTTTTAAAATTTATTAAATTTAAAAAGTAATATAAATATATCTATTTATATTTAGGTTTTTTATTCCAAGTATGAAATAAAAGTGAAATCAAATATTTTTTTTATTAAATCTAAAACCATAATATAAATATATTTATTTATATTTAGGGTTTCTTTGATTGATGAAATAATTTAGGTTTTTTTTGACCTATCAAATAGGTAAAAGTGAAATCAAATAATTTTTTTATTAAATTTAAAAACATAATATAATGGTGGTGGACATCCACTATTGGACTTAAAAAAAACGAATTATTTAATTTGATTTAAGATTTTATTCCTATGCTCAAAAAGCTTGGAGAGAAGCCTCTTCGGCTCACTATAATTTTGACATCGTAAAAGGCTAGGAAGGTCAGTATTGCAACAAAGATTATGAAACTGAGATCTAATGTAGGTGGTTGTACGCCAGGCACTCTAAGAGGAAGTGATTTTCATCCTCGATGTTCATATTCTCACACAGATGGCAGATTCTTTCCATCCATGGTGTTTTAGGAACTGCCCAACGACCCGTTTCACTATGGAGCTCATGAGAGTTCGTTCTAATCTTGGCTATATTAATTTTCTTCTCTGAGCTAGTTAAAACTGAGAGATACTTTTGATCTTCTAGGGTGGGGTTGATGACCTCCTTATAATATCTTAATTTTCTTTTACCTGCTAAATCTTTCTCACACCACATTTTTTTATGTTATTAATGTTTTGCAATGCAACATTCTCCTCGATCTCCCAATGATTTAACCAGGCCCTAGTGTCTTTATACCAATCTCGTTTGAACCTTATACTAAATGATGCAACCTTATACTAAATGATGCAGAGATTGTGAAAGTGGTTTAAATACTAATATTAATAGTTTTTAAAATTTATTAAATTTAAAAAGTAATATAAATATATCTATTTATATTTAGGTTTTTTTTTCCAAAGTATGAAATAAAAGTGACATAAAATATTTTTTTTTATTAAATTTAAAAACATAATATAAATATATCTATTTATATTTAGGGTTTCTTTGACTTATGAAATAATTTAGGGTTTTTTTACCTATAAAATAATAAAAGTGAAATCAAATATTTTTTTTTATTAAATCTAAAAGGTGGTTGTGGTGGTGGTGGGGGACCAAACTTTGGTTTATAGGACCCAAAGAAATAAATTATTTAGTTTGATTTAAGATTTTATTCCTATGCTCAAAGAGCTTGGAGAGAAGTCTCCTAAGCTCACTATAATTTTTACATCGTAAAAGGCTATGAAGTTTAGTATTGCAACAAAGATTATGAAACTGAGATCTAATGTGGTTGTATGCGGGGCACTCTAAGACGAAGTGATTTTCATCCTCGATATTCAGTTTAGTATTGCAACAAAGATTATGAAACTGAGATCCAATGTGGTTGTATGCGGGGCACTCTAAGAGGAAGTGATTTTCATCCTCGATATTCATATTCTCACACAGATGGCAGATTCTTTCCATCCATGGTGTTTTAGGAATTGCCCAACGACCGGTTTCACTATGGAGCTCATGAGAGTTCATTCTAATGTTGGCTATATTAATTTTCTTCAATATGGAGCTCATGAGAGCTCATTCTAATCTTGGCTATATTAATTTTCTTCTTTGAGCTAGTTAAAACCCAGAGATACTTTCGATCTTCTAGGGTGGGGTTGATGACCTCCTTATAATATCTTAATTTTCTTTTAGCTGCTAAATCTTTCTCACACCACATATTTTAATGTTATTAATGTTTTGCAATGCAACATTCTCGTCAATCTCCCAATAATTTAACGAGGCCCTGGTGTCTTTATACCAATCTCGTTTGAGCCTTAGATGGTTTTGACTGGAATTTAAAACTAGCTTAAAAAATCTATGAAATTTAAATATAAATATATCTATTTATATTTAATTTTTATTTTTTATTTTTTATATACTACCTTTTTCCGAGGAAAAAACGGTAACCTTTTATTAAAGAATTAATGAAAAGTTACACTAGCAGATGCAATGAAGCATTCAGTGATTGCCACGAGGGCTCAAGTGCTTTCGCACCCCACGCAACGTTAGAAAACTAACGTGCACAAAGAAAAGAAAAGAAGAGAGAAGAAAAAAAGAAAAAGGGTTGAAAAAACTGAATTCCGGCTGTGAGTAAAACTCACGCTTCAAGTTTTTATCCCCTTTTTCTTTTCGACCTTGCGCCATTCTTCTTGAGTGGGCTCGGTCGAAGCAATGACTATCTGTGTTGTTTCATTCGGAGGCCCTGTTTCTTTGTCTGAGTCTGAAGTATCTGAATGATGATGCCTTTTGATGCCTCCCATGCTTTGATCCATGCTTATCATCTCTGCCTGATTTTGCTGTGTTTCTGCCTGTTCTGAGTGGGATTGTGAAGCCTTGTTGTCTGCTGTATTTTCCTTCTGGTTTTCTATTTCATCTTCCTCTATGGTGGTATCGTCCTCCTCTGCTTCTGTTTCTTCGTCTTCTGTTACCGAAGGGGCTTTCTTTTCCGTGGCTCTCTTCTTTTTTACATCATCTATGTTCTGCCATCCTTTGGGCTTTCTTTGCTGTGGCTTGCTCTTGTTGAGGCTTTTGCATGCATTGAACATATGACCTGTTTGTTGACATCCCCTGCATCTGAATGCTGTATTCTCATACTCCAAAGGTTGTTTCCACTGAGAATTGTTGAAGTTCAGAAAAATGCTTTCAGGTAATCCTTGGCTAAGGTCTACCTCGACACATATCCTAGCAAAAGTAAAGATTCCTTTTATGTGTCTCTCTGTATCAATCTTTAACATTCTTCCAAGGGTATTCCCTATGGCTGATAAGGTCTTGAAATGCCAAAAATGTAACGGGAGATTATGCAACCTTACCCATACTGGCATCCTTGATACCACCATAGTATTTGCATCAAACTCCGGGAACCATGGGGTGACAAACAATCCCGCACTGCCCCAGAACCATGGTCCTTCATTGAAATTTTTTTCCCTTTCTTCTGCTACGAGGAAGATTACTATGAAAAAACCCTTCGAGCATAGGTGGATATGGCAGTTTTTTGTCCATACCGTGTGAATCCATTGGTACAAAGCATCCGTTCTAGGCTAGAAGCCATTAAATCTGCAAATAACAGCTTTTTTTTGTAGATCTGAGAATATACACTTTACCTCTGGAGTATCCAGCAAGATGGAGGGACTCTCTGGCATTTGATCCACGATATACTGCCCTGGAGGTATATTGGCATCTGTGGGTTCTTTCCCCTTTGGAGATTCTTTCCCTTTGGCTGCATCTCGGTAGTTTCCTGTAGGTTTTGAGGTAGCTCCCTTGGATCCGCCTCTCAATCGGTGACTGAGGATAATAGTTGAGTCCTTTGCAACCTTGTAATGCTGGAGAGTGTGTTGCTCCTGCAAGCATATCCCAGAAAATATTAGGATTTGGAGAGCAGCTGGGATTCCTAGTTTATCCTGGATCTCTTTTTTAAGCTCCAACACACTCATCTGTTCCCAGATCTGCACACAAATGTGCTTGCCTTCTGTTGATCTGATGAAGATTTGTTTCAGATCCGCTGTGTTTGTCTTGATCAGATCCCATTTTTCGGGTTTGTATTCTGGATCTGGCGTGATTTCATTTTGCTTCTGCCTAGATCTGGCCAGATCTGGTAGCTCCACCCTGGATCTACTGTGTTTGTCCCTAACCTGCTGCCTGGAAATGGACAGATCTGATAGTTTCATCCCGGATCTGCAAGGTCCTCTGTTTAAATGCAGCGTCGAGGTGGTTGGAGCCCAGATCTGCGCTACAAAGCGCACAAGAGCCTCCATACGCCGCGAAAACAACTCTCTATTCCCTTCCCATACTTGATCTACGGCTCTACCATTTAAAAACCGCCCTAGGTCAGCAGATCGAATCCACAGCGCATCGAAATGGGGCATGGGAACTGCCAACTGTTTCTTTCCTCCATAGACGTAAATAGCTTTGCCATGCCAAAGAATAGCATTCACGCAAGGGGGCGTATCAAGAAAAGACAGAATAAAAACCTGTTGTTTTGGAGTGACAAACTCCGGGCAAGCGTTTTCTGGTGCCGCCCTGAAGTACTCTACCTGCACCCTGAGAGAGGGAAAGCACACCGGTCGCTTCGAACCATTGATAACCTTCTCCTTAGCAGATCCGACCCAGTACCAAAAGGAAACAACGATTCCAGAGTATCCAGCGGCCAGGCGTCTAGCTGATCCATTGCATGTTAGATCTCTTGAAGCCGCGTCGTCGCAGAAGCTCTCCTCTGAAACCCTAGGACTCTGAAACGCCTCCATCGCTCCAATTCTGATTTTTTATATACTACCTCTAAATTAATAAAAATTAAATCAAATAAACTTTTAAAATAACCCTGATATGCATGAATACCAAAATTAAAATCAACTTATTTTTTTAAATAAGTATGATATGCATCCCATGTCGCAAATATTAATGATTTTAAATAGAAAAAACTATTTATTAAAATAAAATAAAATAAAATAAATATAAATATTCATTTAAATTTAAGTTTTTAATGCTGGGAAAACAGGGTTTAACGTTTCAAAACCAGCCAAGTAGCACTAAAAAAATATTAAAATATTTAACAACATAAAAAGAGTAAAAAGATTTTCATGGAGGTGTGGACTCCTCGATCTATAAATATGTTTCACTGCTTCATTTCTTGTGCGTTATTCTGCAATATTCACCGTCACCATCGCAGCGGCGAAGTCAGATAAAAGAACGCTAACATTACTGTGGCAAGCGGCTACATATAACAGGCAGGTAAGCTTCTGGTCCATCAATCGTCAAACCAGCCGCTGATCCATTCACCGCTTCATTGACATCCATTCACCGCCGTCACCATCGCTTTGGCCAGACGCAGCGGCGAGTCGGAGAAAAGAACGCTAAGATTACTGTGGCCAGCAGGTAAGCTTCTGGTCCATCAATCGTCCACACTTCATATATCTTGTTTTCTATCCTCAAACCAGCCGCTGCTTCGTCGTTGTTTACTCCTCGATTAGTCCGTAACCAGCGGCTGCTTCGTCGTTGTTTACTCACGGCTGGATTAGTCCGTAACCAGCGGCTGCTGCTGTCTGGATTAGTCCGTAACCAGCGGCTGCTGCTGCTTCGTCGTTGTTTACTCCTGGATTAGTCCGAAACCCACTTTATGCCCCCACTTATTACTACCATGTTCACGTATTGTGCTTAGATCCTCATCGTCTGGATCTGAGTATTGACATGAGTTTGTATTTTCTATCCATCTATCGTCGTTGTTCACGTATTGTGCTTAGATCCTCATCGTCTGGATCTAAGGTGCTATGAGTGTTTATGGGCATTTATGATATTTGTATATTCCCCGTTCCTTTTGTTCATAACCGTGGTTTTATCTTTCCAAAGTGTTTTTTCATAAATATACTGGATTTCTAAGGATAGCTTTGTTAATTGAGGGTAAGTGTTAGCTTTCGCTGTCTTGATTTGAAACAAAAGCGAGGATATCCTGGACATCAATGTTTTTTTGTACAGACTTCTATTGGAGATCGCTAATGGTAATACATACTGTTTGGTTGGTGTTGTATGAATTTATGAGTTACAGATCTCCTCTTAACAATGCACATGACATGCTACTCCACATCTTTACATTGCCAAAATTCTATGCAAGATAGTTTGTTTTTTAAAGTTGCGTCAAAGTAACATAAGTGTTTAAGTTATACGTGGGTGAGCTTTTCTCTTTTCTCGTTACCGAACTCCATGCAAGATCTACTTCATACACATTGACTACCTTTAGCTACTAGCCCTCACTAAGGGTTATATATTATTTTGGCAAAATCACCCAAAACTGGTGAAGTACATTGTTGTTCTAGAAAACTATGGTGTTATTATGGGAAAACAAACCCACTTGGTTAAAAGCTCTCCAACTTGCCCTAGCCGAGTGGACATATTGCTGGCTAAACTCTTTTTTATTGATGGTAAACTCATTTTTATTTAAGTGTAGCTTGTAAAGACAACTCTTTTGGTCATGCCCTATTCATTGTACCAAAGTTGGTTTGGCACATGAGACCCCCTTGCATGGACACACCCACCCTACACTCTTGGGTATTGAAACCCTTGAAGAGACACCTGACTTATGCTATTAGGTTTTGATATCATTTTAGGGACCAATGTTATTTGATATCATTTTAGGGACCAATGTTATCCTAATTGGATCGATTTTGTCAAAATTGGTAGGTTGGACCAGTTCTAGGGTTATATTGATCTGGTTGGTTAGGGTTATATTGATCTGGTTGAGGTTCAAAATGGTGATGGCTGGTTTTGTACCAAACCAACTGATTTCATATTGAGTTGGCCATAAATGCCAAAACGAGCTGGTTTTGTACAACCAATGATGGGAACCACTTCAACTCAGTTTTTTGTAAAATCAATTAAATAAAAAGGTGAAACATTAAACCTAAAACTATACCTCCTTCAATGCTATCTTAAAGAGCTCCCCACTTTCCATTTCACTCACACAATTCATCAATTCATTTGAGCAATTTGGAATTTTTGAGTTGAGTTTCTTGGGTTGATTTGGAGAGATGATTGAAGGGTTGATTTGAAGAATTTCTTGGGCTGATTTGAGGAGCTTGATTGAAGGATTGATTTGGAGAGCTGGATGGGTACCTTTAAGGTTAGGGTAATCGAGTTAGAATCCTATTTTTGAATTTAGTCATTTTGAGGCATCTCTGGTATGATTAGATTGTATAGTCTAGTTTCTATACTACAATTCTTAATTAGTACTATGCTTATTTTTGGACTTTAGAGGCCATTTAGAACTTTTTTGTTGATGTATTTTGTTCATATATGAATTGCACTTAATGATGTTTTGGTTTTGGTTGTGTGCATAGATACAGGAGAAACTTTGCATATATACAAGTATATGCAAAGTATAATGGTCCATATTGATATATCTTGTTTACTCCTGGATTAGTCCATCACTTACTATCATGTTCAGGTATTGTGCTTAGATCCTTGTCGTCTGGATCTGAGTATTGACATATGATGGACGTAGCGGCGAAGTTAGTCTAAAGCTCGTGTTTGTATTTTCTGTTGTTGCGATCCATCAATCGTCCATCAAACCAGCCGCTCCTTCGTCATTGTTTTCTACCCTCAAACCAGTCGCTCCTTCATATATCTTGTTTTCTATCCCCAAACCAGCCGCTCCTTCGTCGTTGTTTACTCCGTAACCGATTTTAAACCTCCAGATTTTATTGTTGTTCACGTATTGTGCTTGGATCCTCATCATCTGGATCTAAGGTGCTATGAGTGTTTATTAGAGTATTGACATATGATGGACGCAGGAGCATTTTCTGTGGATTTACAAAATGGTTTAAACTATTTTGTAGTTTATGGGCATTTATGATATTTGTATATTGCCCTTTACTTTTGTTCATAACGGTGGTTTTATCTTTCGAAAGTGTTTTTTCATAAAAATAATGGATTTCTAAGGATAGGTTTGTTAATTGAGTATAAGTGTTTGCGTTCGCTGTCTCGATTTGAAACAAAAGCGAGGATATCCTGAGCGCATCAATATTTTCCGTACAGATTTCCATTGGAGACCGCTAATGGTAATGCTGACTGTTTGGTTGGTGTTGTATGAATTTATTGTAGTATATCATTGTGTTTCTGTTTGGAGGTGCATGGGAGTTACAGATCCCCTCTTAACAATGCACATGACGTGCTACTCCACATCTTTACATTGCCAAAATTTTATGTTAAATGGTTTATTTTTTTGTTGCATCAAAGTAACATAAGTGTCTAAGTTATATCAAGGTGAGCTTTTCTCACTCCATCCAAGATCTACTTCATACATATCCACTACTTTTAGCGGGTGAGCTTTTTTCTCACTCCATGCAAGATCTACTTCAGACATATTCACTACTTTTACCTAGGAGTCATCAATAAGGGTTATATATTTTGTCATATATTTTGTCAAAATCACTCTCTGATATTCACCACTTTTAGCTAGGAGTCATCATTAAGGGTTATCTATTTTGTCAAAATCACTATCGGATCAAAATCACCAAAAACTTGAAACTAGTTTCGAATACTTTGTTGGTTTAGAAAACCATGGTGTTATCATGGGAAAACAAGCCCACTCGGTTTGAACCTTGGTAATTATTATTAAAATCTCTCCAACTTCCCTAGCCCAATGAACATATTGGTGGCTAAACACCTTTTGATTGATTGGAAAGGGGATAAAAAGCCATGCAAGATTTACTCTTTTGGTCATAACCTATTCATTGTACCAAATTTGGCACTTGAGACCCCCTTGCATGGACCCACCCACCTTACACTCTTGGGTACTGAAACTCTTGAGGAGACACCTAACTTATGTTATTAACTTTTGATACCATTCTAGGGACCAATCTTATCATAATTGGGTTGATTTTGTCAAAATTGGTAGGTTGGACCAATTCTAGGGTTATATCAATTTGGTTGAAGGTTCAAAATGGTGATGGTTGGTTTTGTACCAAACCAACTGATTTCATATTGAGCATGCCAAAACCAACTGGTTTTGTACAAACAATGATGGGAACCACTTCAACTCATTTTTTTGTAAAATCAATTAAATAAAAAGGTGAAACATTAAACCTAAACTTATACCCTCTTCAATGCTATCTTAAAGAGCTCCCCACTTTCCATTTCACTCACACAATTCATTTGAGCAATTTGGAATTTTTGAGTTGAGTTTCTTGGGTTGATTTGGAGAGATGATTGAAGGGTTGATTTGAAGAATTTGTTGGGCTGATTTGAGGAGCTTGATTGAAGGATTGATTTGGAGAGTTGGATGAGTACCTTTAAGGCTAGGGGAATCAAGTTAGAATCCTAATTTTTGAATTTAGTCATTTTGAGGCATCTCTGGTATGATTAGATTGTATAGTCTAGTGTCTATGCTACAGTTATTAATTAGTAATATGCTTATTTTTGGACTTTATAAGCCATTTAGAACTTTTTTGTTGATGTATTTTGTTCATAAATGGATTGCACTCAATGTTGTTTTGGTTGTATGCATAGCTACACTAGAAACTTTGCATATATAAATTATATGCAAAGTATAATGGTTTGGATTCACATGGATGTTATGAAAATATTTCTTGTTTTAAAATTTGAATATTTTAGGTAGTTTTTGATTGACTGTTTTTGTAGTTCAATATATATTTATTTGTTTTCTAGCATTTGTTTGGTTCTGGTTTTTGGAGTTGATTGATTTGATAACTAGTCACATAGCTTGGACATCAAACCTAGTTTTCCAATCCACCTACACCCTCAAAGGCCATTAATATACCCTGTCCAAGGATGTACCCAAGCTATCTCCTTGGGTGTTTGATATGGGCACGTGACAACTATTGGATATTCACATACAAGAGAAAAATCCCAAGAGAGAGAATAAGCATGCAAGTAGAAAGGATATTATTGCATTGTACACTCATCTGTATTATCTCAATATGGGAGTACAACATTATAAGAGAGTGATGAAGTTTGACAAAGTTTTTAATAAAATACAATAAAAGGTGAGTAATCACATTTAACAATGAGATAAGAGAATAATAAAGTGTAATGTGTAAAATACAATTAAAATACATAGTCTAACTAACTTTAATACAAACTCAAGGACTAATTAAGTCTTATTAGTTTCAACCTCCTCACAGAACTTGAGCCTCAAATTGAACTTACCAATCCATCTACTATAGAAATTTTCCAAATTGGAGTTTTAGCACAGAACATAAAAGTTCATCTCTTTGACTAAAGGTTTCTCACATCTAATTTTCAGCCTTAGGGAAGTCATGAAATAGAATATAAAACAACGGAAAATACACAATAGTTCATTCTCAAAAAACACAATTTTCTAGGTAATCCAAGGAGAGAAGATACCATACTGTCTAGATAAGTTTCATTCCTCTAGAGAAAATTATCACACATAAAGCATATCTGAAAATTCACTTTGGCAATAGTTATAACAGTGGTAAAACAATAGATATTACAACAACAAAAAACCCCTTAAGTTATTAAATGATGATGTCAAATCATTCAACAAATTGTCCTTTTACTTATGTCAAATCATCAAGACATATATAGTTGTTAATAAAGATACACGAAGAACGTATATGGCTGAAAATCAAATATGGAAATTGCACAAGTTTTAGATAGTTGGAAGCTTCATTAATATGTTTAAGATAAAGGCTCCATAGCCTTCTCTCAATGCTAGCATAAGCCACTAGTGCTCCAAGACCCTAGCTAGGGAAAACAATGAAAATCCGATCTCAACCAAGGAGCTCCACATGCAATAATCACTCCAACAATCCTCCAAGACAATGCATTCTTTACTCTTCTTCTCCACCAAAGCTACCCTACGGTTTTATTAAAATACCCTTATCTCAAACCTCCAAGGGTAAACCCCAAT
The DNA here is from genome assembly GCA_031772625.1 of Pinus tabuliformis. Taxonomy (NCBI): domain Eukaryota; kingdom Viridiplantae; phylum Streptophyta; class Pinopsida; order Pinales; family Pinaceae; genus Pinus; species Pinus tabuliformis. The sequence goes on along the minus strand of CM062808.1, from coordinate 322,554,544 downwards.
GTTCCACCAAGTTTCCATGATACGGGTCACATGAACAAGAAGACGCATATGGGGGATATGTGGAAGCAACACCCCCAAATTTTAGGGAAATTCAGGGGGGATGTGGGGACGTTGGGGCTTTTATAAACATGATTAAAATTAAAATTCAATAAATTATGAAATACAATGATTCATACATCATAAACAATTTAATAGTAGATACTAAATTTTGAAGACTAGAATAGTAAATTGAAATTACTCAAACTCAAAAATAGTAAAAAGTGACGAGTCAAATACTCAATCTAAAGTCAACAATATCTAGAGTCAAGACTCAAAAGTTAAAACTAAAAATGAACAGTGAACCAATGTTATCAGAATTGGACTAGTCATCGAACCAATTGACTGCAAAACTAGGAACTAGAGAAAAACTCGATCAAAAAACTGATCAACCAATAAATACATAAATATTCAAATTTTGAAAAAATAAATGACCATTCATGTGTGTAGGGCCCCTCCATATGACCCCAATATTTTTCTCATTTTTTTTTCAAGGACAGGTATATACATCTTTAAATATAATTGCAAATGCCCATCAAGCCTCTTATAATCCTCTCGTTGATCAATCAATGGCCCAGATTAGATTCTAATCAATGGCTCAAATCGTTTCAACTTGATCCTCATCTTCTTCTAGAAGTTTCACCCCTAGTTTAATTAGACTTAGGCACACATTAAAAATAATTAATTATTTTAATAAAACTGTCTTTGGATGGAATTCCCAAAACGATTTCTAGGTATTCTGAAATACATGTGTCCTAGACTCCCTACAAATTTTGAGGCTTAGTGCACATATGATGCTAACAGAAATCAACAACCAATTGGAGTGGCCATTCATTCTGGCCATGTTGTATGCCCTTGGCTTCGATTGTTTTTTCATCTTGGTCATGGAGACTATTTTGTGACACCTTGGTGTGCGTCAATAATAATGAAGTTAGGACTATATAACTCTACACCAAGTTTGTGCTCTTGTGCTTTGCAATTGCAAGATTGTTAATCCTTTTACCATACAAACTAGTACCTTTAACTTAAAGTCCCAAAGATAGGATACTAGCAATGTGGACATAGGAGGTTGGCCACTATCAACTCGCCAACTCTCCTTTGCACTTTAGGAAAGGGTAAATGGAATCCTAACCAAGGTGGGTTTCCCTATGGTTTACTAAGATTAATGCATATGTAGTATGTAATGGGAGCATGAGAAAGCTTGGTGTCATAAACAAAATGGAAAAATTGATTTAGATAGTTGGGGAGTGGTGGATAAAAGGGAGACTAGTACCTTTAATTGTTTGGGCCACAAAGTCATGTGGGTAATCTTAGAAAGTGGTTCTAAAGGAATATTAAGAGGTATCAAGCAATTGCTTGATATGCACAACTACATATCTAGCTTGGTTGTTTAATCTACAAATGTGACGATGGAGAGGATCCTATAAAAGGTCCACTACTCAAAGCAAATTGCAAATGTGGCCCCTACTGAAGACTATCTACAAACACACCTAATATAGTGATATAGAATGTGTAATGATTTTATCTTGAAGTTGAACGATACAAAAGGGAGATAAGAGGGAGGAAACCATTACCCTAGCACTTTCCATTGTAGCACATGTACTTCTCTATGGCAGGGTGAAGGAGATGGTGTGTGAAATTTCTACTCTATTGTAGCAACTGGAAATTATTCTTCTAATTAATTAAATATTGAGTGCAGTTTATTTGATACGACAAACAACGAATAAAATCACTACTGCAATTTTCATCATAAAACATTGCGAAAAGAAAAATGTTGGAACTAAGAAATATAGAGTGCACACAAAAATTTGACACAATTATTTTTAGACAAATGTCCCTGGAAAATCCCAATGCAAGAAAATTTGTGCAACATATGAGGGTTTTATTATTATGCAGTAGTGAAATAATCTGAGTACAATTTATGGATGCCCAATTGGCTATCCAATCGACAAATATCTAACAAAAATACTAGAGAGAAAATTCTCTCTCCACAAGCAATCTTGGCACTAGATACCTTAGACCGTCCAAACCCTTGTGTAGTCCCTCTGCACAGACCCTGTGCCGCCCCTTGCACGTGTGGCTCTGTTCAGCCTCTAATCAAGCTATCCTACTTGCCTCTGCTGCTGGAAGTGACTCTCCAAACCTCTGGAAAATTTTCCTGGCCTCTGGAAGCTAAATCAACCTTCCTCTCGACTGAATCGAACTGCTCACTGAAGCTACTACACAACTTCACTTTGGAATACTTTTGTCACTTGTTGTTGCCTCTCTGTGGAATATCCTCCAGAATCACTGTCTCTACCCCTCACTGACTCTCCTTCCCCTTTGGCTTGAACTCCTCTTCCCTGCTCAATTGTTGTTGGTGGATAACTTGATCTACCAAGGAAATCGATCTCTCAAGTGTATCTTGCTCCAACCCCATTGACCTCCTCTTATAATCTCTTGTTGGCTCACCAACGACCATGATTAATTCCTCATCAATGGATAAGATCATCACTGAGTAAATCCATGTGAGTTTTTAGAGAAATCTCACCTTTCTCAATTAATTCTTGTTAATTAATCAGTTTTCCTAAGTTAGACTTAGGAAATATTTAATTATTGACTAATTAACTTAATTGAGCAATCTCTATGTATTTTCTCTTGAAATTTTTTTTGGTTCTAGAGTTCTAGTGTTTCTTAGCCTCTTTGGCCAAAGTTGAGACTAGAACACCTGTCTGATGCTATAAAAATTGACACTCATTCTTAGCGAGGAAGGTGTTCTACTATCTCATAACATCCTCCTATACACGTTGTTGATCTTAGACAACTATGTTAACTATCTCATAACATCCTCCTATACACATTGTTGATCTTGGACAACTATGATAACCTGCCACTACCCACCAAGCTACTGTGCAACTCTGATTCATCTGCTACTCTGAGTTGAACCAAGCTGCATCTACGTTGATGCTAACACTGCATTGTACACCCCATACTGTTGCCAACTTTGCATTGCACTGCAACTGATCTCAAACTGTTGTTGCTACTGCAACTAAAAAATAAACTCTAAATCAACTGCGTCTTATGAATTTCCACTATCTCCTTAGAATATAACTGCTACTAGTCTTTGCACTGTCCACTAAGAATGTCTGTGCTGCAACTACTTTGTGCCCCTCAACGTCAAACTGCAACTAGTACTGCAACTACCCCTCAGGAACTCCTATACATGTTGCTAATCTCAGACAACTATGATAACCTGCCACTACCCACCAAGCTTCTACGCAACTCTGATTCATCTGCTACTCTGAGTTGATCCAACCTGCATCTACGTTGTTGCTGACACTGCACTATACACCTTGTACTGTTGCCAACTCTACATTGCACTGCAACTGATCTCAAACTGTTGTTGTTGTTGCAACTACTGCAGCTGAAAAATAAACTCTAAATCAACTGTCTTATGAACTTCAACTATCTCCTTAGAATCTAACTGCTACCAGTCTCTGCACTGTCCACTAAGAATGTCTGCGCTGCAACTGCTTTGCACCCCTCAACGTCAAACTGCAACTAGTACTACAACTGTCCCTCAAGAAATCACTCCGCCATTTGATATTGATCTACTTGCTACTGAATATTGCGAGCCTTTGTAGCAAGGGTATTGATCCATGAGGAAACACCTGTCATATGCTATCCTCCTTGGACCCTGCCCAAAAATTTTGCAACTCTGGTGACTAAAGTTCAATGTCACCCCACTTCTCTTTTGGAGGTATAGCTGCATACAGTGTGAATTCATCCTCCAACCTGGAAGACAAATTGTCGATCTTTTCCGAAGCTGCTGCCTTCTCATGCTTCTCCTTCTTGTCCTTCTTTCTTTTTGGACACTAGGTACTGTAGTGACCAAATTCAACACATTTGAAGCACTTGATCTTTGACAGATAATTTTTCTTCTCTCCTCCCTGTGAGCCTTGTCCCCGAATAGGACCTTTCTTTTCCTTTCCCTTCGATGCAAGGGCTACATTCTCCTCCTCCTTCACACTCTTTGATCCTTTGTTGCTACCACTGAGACTACTCTTGACTACAAAAAGTCTCATCTCCTCCTGTGTGAAATCTACCCACAATCTATCCCAACTTGGTAGTTGATCTCGTCGAGTGATACCTTGGACGAAAGTAGCCCATTCCTCGATGAAACCGATGATAGCTCCAACTACGACAAGCTCATTCCGGACATCCTGAATACTTGTGAGGTAGGGAGTAACTCCTTCCTTCTGCATCTTAGTGGTTCTCAGCTTCTCCTTCAGGAACATCTTTTGATTCTCAGAAGGATTCTGGTAGAGTGATGTGAGAGCATCCCACATTTATTTGGGCGTATTCTTGGCCACTAAGTGTGAGACTTTATGACCTCAAATGCCATCAAGGATAAACCGCTTTGCCTTGGCCATCTCCTTATTGTAATTCTCTAGTTGTTACGACTCTGTGGGTAGGGCTACAACTCTCACTGCATACATCTTCAAACCATTTCATCTAGAAAGAAAGTCATCCTAGCTTTCTAGATACAACAATTTGAGGCTCCATCTAGCCTATCTTGATCTCAAAGTCCTGTTGAGGCCAGTTTTTGCAAAACTCACAACTGGGAAAATACACAGGAATCTCCTCCTTTCCTAATCGGTTACTTGCTCAGATACACACACTCACTCTTGGAATGTGCAGTTTTGTTAGCTGCTGCTGCCCCTTGCAACTAGAAATCAAAGATTTCCTCCATAAAACTGAATCTAGAAACCCTCTAAGAAAAATCTCTCTATGTGTTATTTCTCTTCCTCTCAGCGTTGATTCTGCTTCTGCAATCACTGCTACAAAATTACTGCGCCTAGATCTGCTCAACAAATTATTTGTTCTACTCACCAGAAATGCTTCCCAGCTACACCATTTCCTGTTGGAACTGCTTCTAAACAAATTGCACACTGTCTAGCAATTCAAACTGCCTGGCCAGACCCAGAGGAAATTCGCTCAAACTCCCTCTGAACTGCGAAAGTTCTCCTCTCTGTTTTTGATTTGTCAAATTTGCTCTGATACCATGTGAAATTTCTAATCTATTGTAGAAACTGGAAATTATCCTTCTAACTAATCAAAAATTAAGTACAGTTTATTCACTACGAAAACCCATGGATAAAATCACAACTACAATTTTCACCACAAAATGTTGCAGAAAATAAAAATGTTGGAACTGAGAAACATAGAGCACACAGACAAAAATTGGACACAATTATTTTTGGGAAAATGTCCCTGGAAAAACCCAATGCAATAAAACTGGTACAATAGATGAGGGTTTTATAATTATGCAACAATGAAATAATCTGAGTACAATCTATGGATGCCCAGTTGCCTATCCAATCAACAAATATCTGATAAAAATACTAGAGAGAAAAATTTCTCTCTCCACAAGAAATCCCAACACTGGCTACCTCATGAAAACTATCCATCCAAATGCTTAGGCAATCCCTGTGCTAGCCCTCGCATGTGTGGCTCTATTCATCCTCTGATCAATCTTTCCTACCTGTTTCTGTTGCTGGAAGTGACTGTCTAGACCTCTGGAAAAATTTTCCAGCCTTTGGAAGCTAAATCAAGACTCCTCTTAGTTGAATCAAACTGCTCACTGAAGTTATTGTGCAGCCCTTGTGCAACTTCACTGTGGAATACTTTTGTCACTTGCTAGTGCCTCTTCGGAACTGGAATTTCCCGCAGAATCACTGTCTCTACCCCTCACTAACTCTGCATCCCCTCTGGCTTGAACTCCTCTTCCCTGCTCAATTGCTGCTGCTGGATAACTCAATCTGCCAAGGAAATCGATCTCTCAAGTGTGTCTTCTAACCCCATCGACCTCCTCTTATAATCTCTCTTTGGTTCACCAATAGCCATGATTAAATTCTCATCAATGACTAAGATCATCACTGAGTTGATCCACATGAGTTTCTAGAGAAATCTCGCCTTTCTAAATTAATTCCTGTTAATTAATCACTTTTCCTAAGTTAGACTTAGGAAATATTTAATTATTGACTAATTAACTTAATTGAGCCATCCGTAGGTGTTTTCTCTTGAAACGTTTTTTGGGTTCTGGAGTTCTAGTGTTTCTTAGCCTCTCTAAGGAAAGTCAAGACTGAAACACCTGTCTGATGCTATAAAAATTAATATGGAGGATCGTAATAACAAGATTTCTTAATGCAAGAGTCAAATTGGAAAGGGCTCACCACCACATGCTTATCATTCTCAAGATTATTCCAATGGGTAACAATAAAAGGAGGGCCTAAGGGTGACTCAACTACATTGTCATCATGATCATCATTGAAAAAGCAAGGCATGGTATCATCATACTTTGGGAAAAGCCACATTCCCCTGTCTTCAGGTGGGGAAGTTAACCCCTCCTTCAAACTAGGGCGCTGAGCTTCATCACATACCTCCTTCTCTTGGCTATTATCATCAAATGTACACTGAGGGTTATGTTGATCAAACATGAAGAAATCCTCTCTCTCATTAACATCAAGGGGTTAAGGATCCTTCTCAATCCTCGCTATATAAGGGCTTCCACCGATTTCCAAATATGGACATCAAACTTTTCTTCAACAATTGTGGCATGCTGAACATTGCTTTGAAACATAAAGAAGAGGCTCTTCCACTCGTTAAGATAAAACTCAAGATTTGATGCAAGTGGAGATAACTCATGTTGATTGATGTGGTCATCGTCTCTCGAGGTTTCCATAGAACTCTCTTCTTTTTTACCATCATAGTTGATTCCCCAACCAACAACCCAAAACTCTTTCATAGATTCATCATTTGATATCCTATTCAGGGGACAATAATCTTATTCGTTTGTGACTTCTTGGGGTGACCCCAAATTCCAATCCTCCTTTCGCACATCTAGCTCTAGGATTTCTTTGGGAATGGGGTAACATTGCCGGTGGTTATGTTGTGGATTGCAATGTCTTTCTTGTACAACTTCACAAAAGATGTTAACTACTTAGTTCTTGTAAGCGAGCTCTAGGAGAAGGATGCCTGTAGGATTATCTTCATAGTTGTGTTGCATTTCATTGAGCTCCTTTCCTTGCTCACTACATAGATTCAATAGGGAGGTCATATCTATGCATTCCTCGACTAGATGCCTACAACACTCCTTGCATTCTTTCACATTCTCTTGAAGTATTTGGAGATTTTCAGGATTTAAAACCTCGTCATCATCTTGGTCATCATAAGGAATATCAGGTACCACCCCTTTATCACAAGGATACCTCAAGCTTTCCCTTATGTGGTCCATGAGGGCAACGTCAACTTGTGGATGGCTATGATCCTTGCTAGTCTTTGTAACTTCACTTTCTAAGGAGCCCCTTTCATCAAAATCCTTACCATGCTCCCTTTCAACATCACCCTCAACATCTTCATCAATGATTTCATCTTGATGATCTAGAAAGGACTCTTCCTCTTTATGGCATCGATTTTCAATTTGAAGGGTATCCTCAACAGGTTTTGAATTCAGGGCCTCGTGGCAAAGAAATTTATTGACAAGTACTTCAATAAATGAAATTCTCTTAGGCTTGCAATTATCACGCAACTATGAGTCATTATCCTAAAGGGATATATATATATATATATATATATATATATATATATATATATATATATATATATATATATATATATATGAGAGTATCTTGATGAACCACCTTGGCTTCTAAATATATTGGGTAAATGTTTTGACGTGATTAATTGTAGAGGATGGATCACCATCAAACTTGGGCTCCCTAAAACTGTGCAGAGATCCACATAATTCAGGTACCCAGGGGTGCTAGTGATGTCCAAGGTGGGGATTATCTTATGAAGCATAGACATTCTATTAGCTTACTCATATCAATTTATGCAGGAGTCACCAAGGGGAATTTAGGATGCCTTGAAGGATGCTTGCTCCACCCTACAAACATTTGATTTGAGGTCCAATGAAGAACAAGGGCTTCATTCTTCCAATGGAGTCGCCAAATGAGGCTCTTTATTGTCATTAGGGATGAAACACACGCTTTGTTCCCTCAACAACGATACCAAAAATGTTGCCGCAAAATCTAGTAGGCCTTTCAGAGGGAAACTCTACAAGGTATAAACTAGACCTATTAGCAACAATGGGATAGTGGCCCACTATCACCATAGCCAAAACCCCCTACTCTTTACGAAATTTCACCAATGGGAAGAGTCTCCATAGGAAAGAGATCACTTATGAAAGGTATTCTAGGGTGAATGCATGAAGTGATCTCACTAGGAGGTCTTCAAGAAAGACACAATTTAAGCTCAAGGCTTCAAAAGGAAGCAATTCATTTTATATGAAGAGTCCTAGAACTAAGGATACAAGACCCAGGGTTTGATAGATTAGATGAGTGTTGGAGTAACTCAAGGTCAAGGAAAGGAGAAAGGGTTTCTTGTAATGTATATTTGTTGAACCAAGGTTCATGAAACCTTCAAGAAAGTTGTTAAGTTGAGGGAAGAAAAACTAGGGTTTCCCTCTTAGGGAAAACATCTAGGGCAAGAGAATTTATGGATGAAATTGGAGTGGATGCCCACCAAATAGATAGATTTTGTGGAAAACCCTACCCTCTTGATGTTTAGGGTCTCCAACCACCAAAACCCTTCCTCAGAAATTTGTACCAAACTCTAGTTCTCTTCTCTAGCCTTGAAAGGACTGAATTTAATAGAGAGAAAAGCTAGATAAAATATGAGATTGATCACCAATAAGTTGGAGAAGTGCCTTGTTCCTCGGGAGAATGGAGTCTAGGATGATTTAGGCTAGCTAAACTTGTTTTTAAGGAGGCCAGAATTTGATGCCCTAGCAAGCAAATTTCAAGCATTTACCCACTCAATGAAAAATGGATTTTTATGGGAAATCTACAATGACTTCACCACTAGGACTATTCATCACATGTTATACATGAGTAATGTATGAAATATTCATCTAGATAGCAATTCAATTAATTTTTAACAAATTAGGACATAATTTTACCATGACCTAGAATCAATAATTCCTTACATTAGACATAGAAAAATAGATATTCAACAATAAAGTGCACTTACAAGACAACATGCAAGAATTCCTTCCATTATCCAAAGAATGGCTATAGGAAATATCCAAGAATAAGCTCCAAATGTCAAAATACATCCAATAGATCCAAATCCTCCAGAAGAGAACAAGTGTGAATTCACTAGATAAATTCCAATTGTGATGATGATTAGAGATCAAATGAAATGATCTTTAATATTTACAAGTCCTACTAATGGCTATTATAGCCTACAAGCCTCTCAAATAATAAAACTATCGGCAATCACGTAATGTTGTTATGTCCCAAGGTAGGACTCATTAGTGGTTAACAGACAACCCTATCACGTGTTCCCAACCTCCAAAGGGAAATGACTTGTCCTTGGTCTACCCTTCAATCGATAGGTGCCATGTGAATAATAATGGAACGGAGGGGAAAGAACTTCATGGCCAAGTGCCATGGTCAAAGGGATTGGCTATGATAGAATACCTCATCTAGGGTGTATAGACGTGAGGAGGGAGCAATCATGGATGCATGAGTTACCTCGGCCTTTGTTTTTCTACCCCTTTATATTGCCTTCTACTTTTTCTTGACTTTTCCTTATATTACTGCTTGTAGCTTGAGGAATGAGAGCTTGCTTTGTATGATGTATAGCAGTTATTACCCCTTTTATGATGAATCAGTTCATCACCCATCAGGGGTTGGGGCATGCAAGGGTTCTTTGTCTTCTATGAGATAGGGCAATATTGGCCCAGGAACCGAGTGATGGCCATATGATAGAGGTAGAGCTCATGCTTGGCTTCTGCCCACGTGCTAATTTGTAAGTCCTAGACATATTTTGCATTTGTTTTTTCTTTTGTTTTTCTTGCGGCCATTATATGAATTTTTTGTTTCTTTTAAATGCATCAACCTCCCAAGGTGCATTTCCAAGGACTACCCAGGTATAAAGATGTGTGGGCGCCAAATCCCAAAGAACCAATGGTTAGCTGACCCAAAGAAGGGAGGTGGAATAAGGGTTTATAATGTAAGATGGAAAGTGGTAAGTATGGAATAGGGATAGATGGGTTGTGCTATCTCAATCATGGTTTCCCAATGCCCTTTCCTAAAGCCATGGGCCATTAGGGGAGGTCCCACTAGACTAGGATTGAAAATTAACCCCCCATTTAAGGTGAGGGAACAAGACTATGGCCAAGACCCTTCTTTCTTCCAAGTTACTCCATAATCCAAGCTAAAATACAAACAAGCATAAGCACCCAATTGCAAAATCAATAAAGTACCTTTTGATTAGAAACCCACCTTCCAATATGTGCTTTTGACAAATGAGCAAGGAGACACATGATTGATGCAGGTGGCGGAGATATGAATGGCACATGACATCAACTACAAAGTGGGTCTTAGGGGCTGCTGTCTGCTGGCTGGAAGAGATGAATAGGAGAAAAACTTTTCCTAGGGATCACCCAATTTTGGTGGGTAACAAAGCCTTTATCCTCAGAAATGTGGTTTTAGAGTTGTACCAAGGTGCTAGTGGTGACCAATGTTTATTATTCCTCTTGTTGGGTGCCTTTGATTGCTATTTATGCAAGAAGAGAGAAGCTTCTTTGGGCCTTTCTCTGTGTCAAGTAGAAAGGGAGAAGATGATTCCATCAGGTTAATTGGAGGTTTTGTTGCATACGAAAGGATCACGGAGGCTTAGGGATCATCATTGTTTAAACATAGAATCCTAATGGCTAAAATTACCCTAGGACATTACATTATTATGGAGTCATATGGATCATCACATGGGTTTATATTCCGAGGAACCAACTCTAATACTGAAACCTCTGCCTATGTATCTCAATTTTCAACAGAACCCTCAATCTCTTAGCTCCAAGTCATCTGCAAGATTGAAATCATGGTTGCTAGTCAAGATGGATTTCTTCTTTTACAGCAGTGTTTGGTATTGAATTTCCTCAGTCTATCCAAGATTTATGAGCTGTGCAATCAATCAATTAAAGGAATTTCTGATTTGATCCTTACATTTGTACCATAATAAGCTTATCTTGTGTTAATGATGAAACAAACGTAGATTAACTCTGAACTCAATTATTATGCTTTCAGATTTGGCTAGGACTAAAGGAAAAGGAAACCACTGTTTGATGTGTTGAATCTAAGTTTGTCTATTCTGTTATCCAGCAATTTCCCATTTCAAGTACTTTAGTGTGTCGCTACTGCTGTTTATGGCCTCAAACTTGATAATGCTGGGCTCCTAAAAAAACTGTTTGTCTGCTCAGATCTCTATACTGTCATTAGATGAAGAGACTGGCTTTCACAATACAGGAAATGCAGTCATCTCTTCATGAAAGCAATGATGGGAGTGAGCCAATTCATGAAATATGTGGAAGTCCATTACTGTCATCAGCATCTACTTACTCCAGTGATGATTCTGATAGTCCACATATTACCCCCCGGATTGGAGATAATTATCAAGTCAAAGTATCACCATTTAAGCTGCAAATAGGCTGTGATCAACTGGGAATAAATTACAGTAGGGACTATAAGGATGACAAGGCTGATGAATTTGAGCTACTGTTTGTGGAGGGATTACCTGTGCCAGTAATGCAGATAAGTTGTTTTTCACCTTTTGGAAATGGAAGACTCTCAGATAATGAGTTCCCTTCAAAGCAGTCTTCCCCAGTTGGAGCCATAAAAAAGGATTGTGAATTGTGTCAGGTTGATTTATCTGAACTGGAAAATGATCAATGTACCCATGTGATCAGTAACAGTGGCCGACTCAGAGAAGACCATATGAATATTACAGGTTTGAAGACAGATTTCTCAAGACCAGAGGACACCCTGACAGAATCTACTGTGGCAGCTAATACTGTGCTTGATACTTCTTCCTATTGTGATGGGCATCGAAGAAAAAGGGGCAGGGTTGGTTGCAAGATGGTCAAGAAGATAAAAGTTGGTTTTTTGGACTTACACAAGCACTGCATTGATTCCAATTGCCAGGTTCAGCAGAAAGGAATACATAATATGGGGGAAGACGCAAGCTCAAAAGGTTACATGATAGTGCCTGGCAGCCCGAGTGCATCCTGGAGTAAAAGTGAGGAAGATTTATTCATACTTGGGCTGTATATTTTTGGGAAAAATCTTAAAGCAGTGAAAAGATTTGTGGAAACTAAAGAAATGGGGGATATATTAGCACACTACTACGGCAAGTTCTTCAATACAGAGTCATATTGCAGATGGGCAGAATCTAGAAAGACAAGAAGCAGAAAGTGTATCCAAGGCCAGCGCATTTTCTCTGGATGGCGGCAAAAGGAATTGTTGGCACGCCTTTTTCCTGACATACCTGAGCATTTGAAACATGAGATCCCAGAGGTAAAAGTTTCTCGTCAAAAATTCAATTTGTTGTGTAAATGTAAAATGGTATGCTGTCGTTAATAATACAGCAATGGAATGCTGATACGACATTTTAATTTGCATGACACCAATTTAGTTTAATTGGGGTGCAAATAGAGTTTGCATTATGATGTGATGATACATCTTGTAACTGATACATATGAACTGAATTTCACAATCCAGTTGGATCAGATTAATCTTCTTGGTTCTGCAACAGATTTAACCTATGATGAGAAACATGTGGACAGCATTCAAAAAAGTGAACTCAATTCTTTGAGTAAGAAGAGTTGCTTTTTAAAATCTGCGTTATGAACTTTAAGGAATTTTCTTGCGTAGGCACATGCTGCTCCCTTGTATGTTGCCCAAGAAGCTGTAAAGGGATGTTTTTGTTTACTTTTTCCAGGCTCAGCCTTCTTCCTTGTATGAAATCCCAGGGATTTGTAAAGGGGAGCTCATTCGCCTCTCCCATGTTTTGCCTCTCATTGGGATTTGCTGTTCTTGGGAGTCTGGTTTTAGATTTTGGGCCTTCTCTTTTAATATTTTATCACTTGATCCAATTTTGTGTTGATAGCCTATCTGCTGTCCTTATTTTCGTAATATTCTCGATTTATGTTTTTGCTCAATACAATTATGAAAAAGATTTCAAATAAAAGTCTCCCAGTTGCAAAGTATATTGCCTTACTACTATTATGATACTTTGAATGTTCTTACAGCTATAGGGTCTCACAGGTTTTTCTGATAAACAGGTAACAAAGGCATTCAATGATGGAAGAGTTGCCATGGAAGAGTTTGTTGCAAAACTGAAAGCATTAGCAGGACCAAATGCACTTGTTCAAGCCGTGGGAATTGGCAAAGGCAAGGAAGATCTTACTGCGGCTGTCAGACACCCAACAAAGACAAACCCAGTCAGCACTTCTCGTTATGAAATTCCTCCAGGCAAGGCATGGTCCGAGCTTTCTACTGAAGAGATTATTAAGTTTGTAAATGGATATTTTAGGCTTAGCAAAGCCCAAGCAGATGACTTATTTTGGGAAGCAGTGTGGCCTCGTCTATTGGCAAAGGGATGGCATTCTGAGAAACCCGACAAAGGTGCCTATGAATTGAGGCAGCGTTTAGTGTTTCTGATCCCTGGTGTACAGACGTTTTCAAGAAAAGATCTAACAAAAGGAATTCATTATTTTGATTCTGTTAGTGAGGTTTTAAGCTGGGTGGCATCAGATCCAAGGCTGCTTGAACTAGACACACATGGTATAACAGGAGTCGATGTGAAGCCAGAATGCTTCCATACTTCTGAGAATGCAGATAAAGAAAATGGGCATGCAGGCCATCCCTGTTCCTTTCTTCAACCTAAACAAGTACAATCCCTTATATTTACAGTTGTTGGGGATACGAGAAATAGTGACGTTGCCTCTGGATGATGGCTCTGATAGGTCTCAAAGTGTGTCGTGGGAAACAGAAGATACAGACAATTTAGGAATACAGAGTACAGATTCGCTTTCTGGAAATAAGATCAATAACAATTCTCAGAATTCTAGGATATGCAAATTGACATCTGATATAGTGCCTGATTTGAACCTACCCTATGATCAACCGATAAACATGAAGATCAATTCTGTCTCAGATATAAGCATTCAGGTCTCACAAGCTTCAATGTCTGAAGAAACTTCTTATTCTGAGGCAAATTCTGGGCATTCTCAGGGAGTGTTTAATAAACCAGGAGTTGCACAGTCCTCAGGTCCTGATCTTTCTGGAAATAAGATCAATAACAATTCTCAGAATTCTAGGATATGCAAATTGACACCTGGGATAGTGCCTGATTTGAACCTACCCTATGATCAACCAATAAACTTCTTCTTCTGAGGCAAATTCTGGGCATTCTCAGGAAGTGTTTAATAATCCAGGAGTTAGACAGTCCTCAAGTCCTGATCCAGATGAAAGCCATTCTATCAAGCCACAAGAAAACAATGAAAGTACTCTACAGGGAAATGTACGAAGGCAAAGCACGAGAGTCCGCCCCTTGACTACAAAAGCATTGGAGGCTTTTGCTTGTGGTTTTTCCTCTCCTAAACGGCGGAGAAAGGGTAATGAGAAAACTTTGAATCCAGATGGTTGCCGCATGAAATCTAATGCGTTCTCCGAATACTCATAGTTCAGAAAGCAGTGACATTCTTCTAGGTCACCAGGAATGGCTCTCTAACATCTGCATATCTTTTATGTTTTTATGATGATTAGTTATGGAACTTGGTTTACATGATGGCCAGTTCTTGGATTTTTTTATCTTTTTGGCCTGTTGTAGCCAGCGATTTGTAACTCAGTTTCTAACGCTTATTTAAGATCTGCTTTTCCGTTCTAATTTTTTCTTTGTTGTGGAAATGTTTATAAATTTTGTCACATTATTTTTATGGAAACCACTGAAAGCATTTATTAAGAAAACGGCACTTCATAGTGGAGATTCAGATATGGAATCCACATTACAGAGTTTAATTAGATGCAATTGTGCATGCATGATGATATATGCCAAATTGTATCAAGCTGGCAACAATAGACTCCGGAACCAGGCAACTTCTTTTTTTCAGAAGAAAAAGCTTAATAGTATTATATAAGATATATAATGATCAATAATTACATCATATCTGAGTAATAAGTTCGCCTAATCTGAATACAATAAACTCCAGATAGGACTGATCCAATATATCCACAATATGCCTATAGTCAGAATACAGCATTTATGCAGTGTATGAAGATACACACTGATGATAGAATGATGGAGGAGAATATGCCACATCATCAAAATTAAGAAGATATAGGTTTGGTTTTCCACTTGCAAGACAAAAAAGTGGCATATACAAAATACAAAAGTATAGAAAATAGGATAAAAATACCTGGGCTTTTGAATGAAAAAAGTGCTATGTACTAGGGAGAGAGAATTCCTGAATAGGAAATCTCTCTGCTTCAAAAATTACCTCCATATTCTAGATGCCTGGTTGTGTGAGAAGACCCTTCTTAGATAGGATATCTGCCTGGACATTTTGAGATCTGTAAATATGACGAATAAAATAGTCCTCCATCTTCCTCCACATATCCATGATTCTATTCAACCAACCGTCAAGATGCTATTTTTTGATCTGTAGACATGGTCAATAATGACTTTGGAATCTCCATAAATCTGAAGTGATTGAATATTTAGAAAAAGACTTATAGAAAGAAGGCCAGCCAGAGCCATAGCCTCTGCTTTTATATTGGAGCCCCTACCACCATTCCAGCAAATTTGATATTGCATATGATCTTCCATGATGATATGTACGCCACATCCGCAGATTCCATTTTGAGCTGCTCCGTCAAAATACGCTGTTGGATAAACCGTATGCACTGGATATAACCCATTTAAAATTTCATTGTTGGGTTTGTCAAGAAATTTGAAATTTCATATTCTCCTAAGTTCTTTTTTTATTGATGATCTCTACATCATCTACATAGTGCTAATGGCTAACGGTGTGGAAGGTTTCAATGTCCTCATGTTCAAAGTGGACAACTATGTATCCACTGAATCCATGGAGCCATAACTTTAGCTTTTAATATCATCAACTCTCTGAAACGTGATGGCAAACCCATGAGGGATGCATCTTCATACTATTTGAACTTTGGAAGATCATTGGAGTTCCCTAATACATATACCTTCTAATATCATTAACTCTTTGAAACGTGATGGCAACTCCATGAGGGATGCATCTTCATACTATTTGAACTTTGGAGTATCATTGGAGTTCCCATATATATATATATATATATATATATATATATATATAGGTGTGTGTGGGATCAATTACATCATGGATATTAATGTATTTATTGCTTATAAATTTCAAAAGTTAGGATTAAATTTACATAGAAAGATGTTTTATTATGTAAAATTAATCCCAAATTTTGAAATTTATAAGCAATAACATGCATATATATATATCTATATAGGAGTAAAATCCTTAATATTAGGGATACCAAAGACCTCTACAACATCCCCCAAATTTTGGAGAGTATATCCACAAATATTAAAGACATGCTCATGCATTCACCAATCTTAAAAGTATATATAGGTTTTTGATACAAAAAGTATGAATATTTATTTTGACAAAAGATTTAATAAATGGTCATACATCCATCTAGCTATAATTTTTTGTTGGGTCTCAAAAATGAATTCATTTTGTCATCTTATGAACTCATTTTGTCATCTTTTCACCATTTGATTTGCTTATCATGTCTAGAAGTCTCCCATATTCATCATCTCACAGTCCAGTATAAAATCACGTCTTGAGTTACAAAGAGTTACAGATTAGAGAAATTCAAGATAAAAGTGCCCATTTTTCTATAATTTCATATATTCTTTTGAGAAAACAATTTAAATGTTATAGCTACAAAAATAAAATCATTTTGTAGGTAGTCTTTGATTTTGTAGCTGACTCATAGGTATACATAGTTGCATGAATGATATAATGAAAGCATAAGTTGGAAGATGTGGCAAATGGTGATCCCCAACTCCCCCACCTATCATACTCGACGCTTTCCACATTAGCACGAGAGAGAAGTCAAAGGTATAGTGAGGCGGTGGTACAGTAAGTCACAATGGTGGCAGAACACACAATTTGGAACAAAGTTCTCGATAGAGGTTGTGGACTAAATCCATGAGAACCAAACCAAAAGATCTCAAGATTACATATGAGAAAGTCATGTGTGTAACCATCAATTTCTCATAATAATTAGACAACTTTAATTTATGGATCCACAAGATCCAAATTCTAGTTAACTGTCCTAAAATCCCACATTAAAGATCTCAATGATCTCTATTTCAAGTTGTATAAATGTTCATCATTTAAATGATAGGAGATAGGTCTTTGTTATGGGGAACATTCTAATATTTTTAATATAAACTCTATTGCTGGCTTAGTAATTCCTTGTGCAAGTGTTGTTATTAGTTTATGAATGATTTGATAGTGTAATGTTGTAGAAATTCCAAGGTTTATACGATTTTCGTAACAGTGCACAACCAAGTTGGTAAGGGCCCCATGTGTGAGGCAAGGCATTGCTCTTTTCCTTTTTAGTTTTGTGTAATTGTAGTTAGTTTTTATGCTCAGTTAATATTTCTATTTTTTTGTTTTTTGTTGGCTTGACCCACGAGGGATTTGAACTTTGAATCTCGTGGTTTACATCATACTTCATAACAAGGTGATCACCAATAGAGTTACTGCCCATTAATATTTTAATTTTTTGCTCATTGTAGTGAGTTTTAATTTCCATTGCTTAGTTAATGTTTTAAGTTCTTGTTTATTGCAGTCAATTCCCATTTCTTGAATTTCTTGTTAATATACAACTTTCATTTACATTACTTACACCTTGGTGTGGTGTGTCAATGCAGTGTAGGTTACTCATACAAATCATTTGATTGAATAATGATTTGTTCATCTTCAATTATAGAATTAAAATTATAAGTTATATGACCACTTGAATTTGTGATTGTCTCATGGAAAAATTTTACATGGCAATTGTTTGAAAATGTTTAGGACCATGACTATGTTGAATTAAATTGCAATTACTTTTCATAGATTAGACTTTGCTTGGTAAAATTTGAATAGAATAGTTAGAAACCTAACCCTACATATATTGTGTATTAAACTTAACAAGTTTACCAACTATGATTGATGATTTAAATGTAACATAATTCTCCAGGAATAGAATTCACTGACATTTTTGGTACCAATGTTGGGGAAGTGTACCTAGAATTTGGTTTCTAATTTAGGTATAAAATTAGCTTCATAAATAGAGCATGAAAAATAGGATGCATGAATAGGAAAAAATAATTTAGAGGTATATTTGTTAGAGGTAGAATCACTTCAACGCTTCATCCACCTACCACCACAACTAGTTCAACACGTGGTATGGTAACATCCACAACATCATCCACATCACACATCCCGAGATTTTCAGGTAGAAGTAGGTACCTAGAGGAAACTAAAAGAACTTAAGAACAAGAATAATGTTCACCACAAGCAATTCTTTTCTACTCACATCCAACATGAAAGGTACTTCGTGGAAATCAATTGGAGATACCAATTGAAGAGACTATAACATGGTAGAGTTCATTTGAAGAGAAACAAGTTATAGAAAATCCAGTTGAAGGACCACCATATTCTCATACATTTGAATCATCAATAGATGACAATAGGAGAAGGGACAGGAGAAACATGAGTTGGAACTAGCACAAAATCTAGAACTAGAAAAGGAGCTAGAAGAAATGGAAGAAGAAAAGTACATCAAGAAGAAGAAGAAGAATAGGAAGAAGAATTTGGCTTCCCCATTTAGGATCCAACAACTAATGTGAGCATGTAAAATATTTCACCCTCTGTGCTACCAAATTTTCATGGGTTAAGAACTGAAGATCCTAAATCTTTTCTCTCTAAATTTGAGGTAGTGTCGAAGCTGTGAAAGTTAAAGTTATTTCTTGCTACTCTTAAAGATGGTGCTTTATGATGGTTTATGGGATTAGGTGAAAACTTTGTTAGAACTTGGGATGAGATGCATTGTAACACCATCCCACATTTACCCAAGTTAACCAGTTCGTTGGGGTGAACATGCGACGAGAGGCTACTACAATCTGATTCAACTCTCCATGTACAATTAAGGAAGTGGAACCGACACAACATAACCAATTCAACCTTTTGCACATGTCACAGGACGTACAAGAGCCAACCAACCCTTCTAGGTGATCAACCCCTGACACAACTTGACACTTCACTGCCTTAGAGCCTCATTCGTTCCCATGACATGGGAATGCATGCGATTGGGATCCTACATTTTCTCTCACAACATGGGCGTGCAAGTGACTGGGGTCTTTTTCAGCTAGTTTAGAGCTTGCGACCCCGAAATATTTTCCATTTTTTCAGGGCCAAGACTCATGCCACTGCCCAGAACTTCCAAAAATGAAAAGTAACATCGAAACAATGATACAATTGCAAATACTTGAAAAAGTACTTGACTGGACCTCTACTAACCACGACAAGCATTTTGTCAGACATGTCACAAATATGCATTCTACATGTCATAACAACATATCTGAGTGTAGGGGTCTCATACTTATCTGAGAATCGCTAAGAAACATTGATGCATTGTCACACTAGTTGCATTATCATCTATTAGGTCAATATTAATTGTTCATTCATTTACAAATCAAAACATGACGAGAGGCATACATCATCATTGTCATAAAACATGCTCATAACCAACATATAATCAACATAAATAACAAGGATATAACAACCATAAAATCAACATATAAACAAGTATATTTACCCATCAAATACAAGAGGAAGGAATCTCTTATTAAAATATACAAAATGCAACCAAGCCTGGGACTTCCATGAACCACCTGACCATAGACTGGGTTGAACCAGACCTATCTTTTAGCCAATCACCCTTGTGCCATATTCCAAGCATGAATGTGGGATCTCATGGAACACATCCAACAAAACCAAATCAGGGCTTCCAGAGGCCCACCTCAATCCTCAACCAGTGATTCCACCTCACGGTCGTACATCACTAACCATCACCAGATTGGTCTCTACTCAAGAAGTCTAGGGCTCCAGAGCTTTTGCTCCATGTAGGGCCTCCAGAACTAGTAACTCAACCCATAGTTGTCATCGAGCTTCCAAAGTGTTTGTCCAACTAGGCTTTCCAGGACTAGTAACTCAAATCACCAAGGGCTTCTAGAACGTCTATCCAACCAAGGCTTCTAGGACTAGTAACTCAAGCTAAGTTGTTACAGGGCTTCTAGAGCATTTGTCCAACCAAGGCTTCCAAGAACTAGTAACTCAACCCACAACCAAAGGAACATGAGAACCAACCAAAAAAGAAAGGAAAGAAACCCACAACACCATGGCTATTAAGGAAATGGCAAGGTTAAGTAATCCACTGGAAATCAAGGCATTCCTCCATGACAATGACATATCATAACCAAGAAACCACATGCATATGCCATGCATGCAACAACTAGCAAGGAAATCATACATGAAACTCGTTACCTACAAGAAAAAATCATTGTAGTTGTTGATCTCGATGTCCTCTTGCGCTTTCCTGCCCTTCCTTTTCCTTCTTGCTCCAAAACTTCAATTATGCCACACTCCTCCAAGAGTGCTCCAAGGAAACTCTAAGTGTCCAAGAGTATGAGAGATAGCTCCAAAAATGAACTAAAAAAAGTCTGTCAACTGATCCTCATAAGCCTTTTTATTAATGAAGCCTCTATTTTCTTCATTTCCATTGTTTTCCTTCAATTTCCTCCTCACATGCAACGTGTGACCTTTCATCTTCCTTTTCTTGTAATTTCCATTATTTTCATAAAAAAATGTCAATTAATGTCTCATGCCTTTCCAAATCCTTTGCCATTGCCTTTGCCAATTTCCTTAGCCATTAATAAACCAAAATGGCAACCCACTTGGATGTTTTTCCCACCATTTAGCTTAGAATATGTGTGCCATGACTTTGCTCTTATATATTTTTACATGGATTTTTTACGAGGGTTGTTACATAACCCTCCCCCTTGGGGGAACACTGTCCTGACACCTATAAACAAACAAACCACTGAAAACAAAACATACTACCTATGGAGCTTTATAACATAACTTGTTGCAATATTTACAATGACAATTGTTAAAGATATGACAATCATACCATTTGTTGGAACTTTATAACATATCTCATTACAATATTTACAATAATAACCACATATACACTCATACACATTTGCTTCAAATAGAAAATAATCATACTTTCTATGGAGCTTTCTAAATCCATCTCAATACAATATTTACAATAATACACACATGCACATTTTCTCAACCAACAAATAAAAGGATTCAATGTTTGCATCCGTGACAAGGGAATCCATAGGCTCACACCTCCACCTTCAAAGTAATACCTGGGAAGTTGAGAATCCACTACCAAAGTCAAAGTTGCATCTAATGTCTAGCACTACAATCATGTACCACTTCTCCTCTGAGTGAACAATTTCTGACTCATTATTTCAGGGCACACTCCCAATGTGCATATGATTCCATTTGGAAATGCTAATGACCAAAACAAATCCATCCTCAGCCTTCCCTTCTCTGCTACACAGTGCCTCGAGCTATCCAATCACCCCCTTCCATGTAGTCATACAACTTCCAAGTTCTAGAGGCATCCCCTTCTCTGCTACATAGTCCCTCGGACGACTCCTCACTTGGAAAGGTTTCTTCGCATCGAAAGGTCCAAAAACCAAGGCATATCCCTTCCTCAAAACCATCATACCCATCATAGAATTCTCATGGAAATCAATGGACACTATTGGGTACCAGTGTCCCACAATGGCCCTACTCTTGAAGTGCTTTACCAATATATTGTTGTTTGTTCAATTCCTTTCACTGTCACTACTAATTCTTGTAGTCAACTTCAACCACCCAACCGAGCATTTTCATGCTTTCCTGTACTAAGCACATAAATTCCATTAGACTCAAAACGAATCAAAATAAACTCAAATCATATCTCATTGGTGGCTCGTCAATAAGATACACCTGCAATTATGTTCACTTCTTGTCACAACATGTCAAATTAGTTGTTTGATTAAATCATTAGGTATAAACATATCACATCCAGTTAGCTCAAAACGAAACTATCATAATCAAAATCATACATTACACGTAACTATCATAATCAGAGTCATAGATCACATTTAATCATCATAAACCAAAATCATATATTACATGCATAATTAAAACTAAAATAAAATATTGATACTTATCCTTTAATCAATCCTTACCTTCTACCTTTATCTTATGTCATTTTTGTACGCACACTGGATCGGTTGCCACACCTGACAAACACCCAATGCCTTCTCTTCAACCACGTACATATACACATAATGTGCATCACACACATAAAACCACACATGACATACAACACCATTCAATACATGGACCTACACCTGATGTACAACACAACACACACACCTACATCTGGTGTACAACACAACACATACACCTTCACCCAGTGTATGACAAAACACAATACATACACCTACATCCCATTTACAACACAACATGATATATATACGTACATAGAGTACAATGCAACGAATACACATGTCATGATACCATGACTACACAATGCACATACACAATACCACACATACACAAAGTAACATGTATAACATGCACACAATACCACATGTGCACAACATAGCATGTATGACATGCAGATAATACCATATGTACAACAATACCACATGTAAAACATGTACATAGTACCACCTGTACACAACACCACATGCATGACATGTACACAACACCACGTACATATACACATAGTGTGCATCACACACGCAAAACCACACACGACATACAACACCATGCAATACCTGGACCTACACATGATGTACAACACAACACATAAACCTGCATCCAATGTATGACACAACACATACACCTTCACCTAGTGTACGACAAAACACAATACATACACCTACATCCCATGTACAACACAACATGATATATATATATATATATATATAGATATATATATATATATACATAGAGTACAATGCAACGAATACACATGTCATGATACCACGACTACACAATGCACATACACAATACCACACATACACAAAGTAAGATGTTGTTTGGTCAATTTAGTGTTGTCTAAATTGCTATCATAAATTGTCAACCCGGGGCTCGTAAGCTGATGAAGTGAAGTGTACAATATATACTTAAGCATCATTTCCTAGTTCTTTTTGTCGTTTTTAGTTTGTGTTTGACTTATCTTCCTAATGTGATGTGATGAAGTTATAAACAAGTGAGTGAATGTGTGTGTATGTGGTGATTTCTAAATGCTTCTTGAACTTTTTAAAGAGAAAGCTTGAAAAGTGACTTGCAATGGAATTGAAACTTCAAATGAAAGCAAAGCATTAAACAAAGTGACTAATTGCACTAGTCCACTATCTATGCTGCTGATAAGAACAAAAATAGCATCTATGTTAACTCAATGGAAAGTGAAAAACACTACTTTAACTGCAAAACTTAAATGACAAATCATAACACTTCATTCTTCCTTAACATTCTGCCTCTAGCTGAAATTGTTCATGTGAAAAATAGTTAAGAAGGAATCAGTAATATGAGTCCAAAAGCTAATCAAACCAAGCTGCCACTCAATGATATTTTGGTCCAATAAAGGTTAGTCAATTATGATGAGAAGACCATCAAAAGGTTAGTAAGCAACTTATCAAAAACTTGATAAAGTAAACTAGCAATGAAACTAAGTAAGCAAGGTAAAAATCAGCAGCTAAGACAAGACAACTTCAAATACCATCAGTGATAAAAATAAATAAAAACACACTATCCCGGGCTCCTAACACACCTGCATAAACAAACTGATCAGTTCTGAAAAGTGCTGGAAATGTAAAGGCATGAAATCAAACTGTACATTATTATACATGTTCAAAGAAATGAAAAACTGCAGAAATCAAACTATACATTATTGTACATGTGAAAATGAAAACAAAGAAAGGCAGGAAAATAAAGTTAAATGCTACTGTACATAGGTTGTGGCAGATGGGGGCCCTCCATCCACTCAACCAGCTAAAGATCAGCTACGTAGAGATGAACAGGAACAATCTTCTTATATTAAATCAGCATGTCAAAATACAGTGAAAAAGTGCTGTAAAAACAGTCTTTAAAACAGAGTTTGGTAACCAAAATAATTACAGCAATTACAATATTAAAAAGCTAATCTCTAAGCGTTGGAAAACGCTTTATTTATAGGCACAGGGACAAACTGTCCTCTGCGTAAACTAAGCAACTACAGTCTTGACTAATTAACTATGCAGCAACACGCAGGCAACTCCGTGCACGTTTGGAGGAAACGGTCATCATGGGGAGTAAATCTATGGTTAGATCCTGTCCCTTGCTGTCTTCGTGGCGTGGAGGAAGTGCCAGCTGTGGTTCCGTGTCTCATTTGCTCACGCAGAGCCGTGCCACCGTTTGGAACTTTGCTGTTTGACCGTGGTTACATCTGCGTTGACCGGGGGTATATATGAGCGAGTTGGCGTAGCTGATAGCACACGAACCATGTACACAGTCATACCAACTTGCCCATGTGGCCCTTTCCTTTGGAGGACATGTGGAACATAGCAAACAAGAAAATGGCTGCGGAATCTCTGATCAGCTGCGGAAACGCTGTATTAGCTGCGGAATTGCAGCACTTGTACCAAAATTCTAAACCAACAGTCAATCATTAGCACAGTCAACAAATCATGTTAAAAAGACATATAATGCAATGAATTGAACAAGTTGATGGAGGAAATGATGACAAAAGAGAGAAGTGAATAGGGAAAAGCTGTTGGGAGGATAGGTAAATGAGTGCAAGGTTGAGGCTCAACATACCCCCACTGTGAGGGTGTTGCATGTCCTCATGCAACCAAAACTTTGTCATAATCTTTCAGTCCACATGTTCAGATGCCTCTGCCAAGACATCCAACCTTCTCGTTTTCCTCCCTGTTGTCAAATTTGTTCTTGGTTTCCTAACCAAGCACCTGAATTTCAAGTTAACCAAGGCTTTGCTTAATTTCTTACATTTCCTCTTCAATTTCCTGTTCTTTCTTTGCCAAAGACCCAAATGAAGCATTGTGTTGTCGTGGACCATTTTGTCCACTTTGCTCTGTTGTCTCAATGCTTCGTTTTCCTGTTTGATATGGCGATTCAGGACCTCTAGCTCAAATACTTCTTGCTTCAGAGATTGAACCTGTTGTTCAAGGGGCAAGACAGTGCTAGGACCGGCAGCAGATTGTTCTAATGTTTCCAAATAATCATATGCCTCCTGCTGGACAGGGTCAATGTCAGGTATTTGTCTTGGCCTAAATTCAAATCCTTGAAAACTGCTTTCTCTCTCTTGCTGGAAAGGAATTTCCTTTCTTGGAGGACTTAGCTCAATATCTAGCCGAATTGGAGTCTTCTCATGTGTGCCCAAATCAATGAAATGGGACTGTTTCTCTTTAGTCACACTCTTCTTCTCTATAAGTCTACTGCTTCTTCTCACTTGCAGGCTAGTACTCTTTGGCTTTTGCTGTTTTTGCTTTTGTTTCTTTTTGGAGATGGCAGTTTCATGGAGCTGAGCAAGCCTATGAGCTAATGTTTGGGTATCTTCTTCAATTGAGGGCTCAGGTGAAGGGTATGACTCTTGCAAAATGGCTTTCCCTTTATCCCTCTTTTGTCTTTTTGTTCTGCTTCCCTTTTTCTTTTCCTTTTGAACAGTTTCTTGGGCAATTTCTTGAAGAGTTTCTGCAACAATTTCTTGGGCAGTTTCTTCAACTTCTACAGCAGTGCCTTGGGCAGCAGTCTCTTCTATAGCAATTTCTGGGGCAATTTCTTCTTCAGCAGTTTCTTGGGTAACCATTTCTTTCCCTTTTCTTCTACTTCTCTTTGGTACCCTAGGAGAGCTACTAGAGGCTTCAGCTGCCTCTTGAAAATGGTTTCTAACAAGGAACTTCTCCCATGTATCCTTTTTAATTTTTAATTGCTCCTCAATCAAGATTTTAATGAGTCCATGGTGGTATAAGTGGGTATAAGTGGGACTCAATGTTTCCCACATGTTTCTGAACAGTGGCACTCATTTTTCTTAGACTAGCTAGCAAGAAATAAGGTAGGTTGATAGCATGTTCATCCATGAAGTGCATCATGATTCTTGCATGATATACATACATGACACCAAAACGGCCTTCACATGTTAAAAATTTCTGAACAAGCTGTTATCACAAAATCAAGCACTGAAAGGCTGCTAATCAGCAAGACTCTGTGTAACTATTTCAAACCAGACTTTTGACTAAGGCTTAGCCTCCTTAGCCTGAGAGGGCTCTCTCAAAAGGTTATTGATTTTAATTATTGATGAGATGGCTAACTCTTTCAAAGTAAATTTAACACATATGTTGGCTGGACAGACATTACAAAGACTTCCATTGGGCTCATGGAGTTAATCATCACTTCAGCAAACTATAAAACTACTCATTCATAGAAGTCAGGGCATGTAATGTTTAAACACTCAAAATACCTCTCATAGAAACCTCAACTTACAAATACACACAGGAAGTCAGAGCAACAATGTGAATTCTGAGTGATTGTGTATTTATACAGCTGTAAAACATAAAAGATAAAACAAAACCACATATATCTTGAGCATTTGAAACACTGTGTGAATCCTGAGAAGAAAAAGCAGTCATTTGTATTACTGAAATAAGTTTTTACACAAGCCAAAATAAACTCTGTTTTCTCAAGTCTCCAACCTCCATTACATCAAAGTTTTCTCTATATATAGAAACATATCCTTAACTACCTTGAGCTTCCTCCTCCAGCATGAGGGGAGCTCGATGACTGCTACTAATTACCCCTATCTGCTATTTAACTGACTCATTAAATACATTAAATGCTGAACTGGAATTACAAAGAGTCCTAATTAAACTATATCTCTAATTCTGTCTTCCTCGTAGGATGATTCTTCTTTGCTCTTTGACACCTGTCTCCTTTAAGTTTGGCCGAGATAGCTGAGAAGAGGATGCAATACTCCAAGCGAGCTTTGGATACTGGATGCATTAACGGTTCAATAATATTAGGAAAGAAAACCCCTGTTTTTCCGGTCCTTGTCTTCCACCACTCTTCGAAAATGTAGCAGCATGTCTCCAGCTCTTTAATACCCCAAAAATGATGAGCATCACCATATTTCAGATGTGTTGGAGGCTTCGTTGATGAACATGTGTACAAGCCAAAACAATACTCCTCGTATGCACCTCCTTCCAAACCCTAATAACCGAACATAAAGTGCCTTTATGATGAAAACTTTAACTTGAGACAAACACACTTCACTTTACAAAAGAGGCACACCTGTCATCATTTGAATGGCTTATGTTAACTTCATGCGGTCTTCTTAATGTTCCTTAGGTATTTCCTTTGGCAAATATTTGATCCTCCCATCAAACTGTTTGTCTTTGTTCAAAAACAGCACCTACAGCAGTTTCGTAGCGCGCTACGAAACTGCTGTTTTTGTTTAAACAGCTTGTATTTGTTCTGATTTTTTTACTGCTTATACCTCCAATTGTTAAAACTCCTTTATATATGGCAGGGGTCTGGATGCCTTCAAAATAATGAAACTAAGCCAAAATTTTACAAAACTTAGAACAATACCTCTCTTTGAGTAGCAACCTTATTTATCAGCTAATTGATCTAGCTGAGCCTTTAAGTCTTCCACCTTCTTCCACTGACCTAGCTGTGATTCCAAGTCTTCAATCCTCCTCTTCATGGCTTTGTTCTCGGCCTTTAAACACATGTTTATTTTTCTGATGGATTGGGCCTGTTTGAGAGCTGGAACTGTCCATGTGTAGACATCAGCTACTGAATCCACCTGGCTTACTAGATTTTTACTTCCTTTCAACACAACTTTCCGATAGTTTGCATATCTGACTGCAACCTCCCTAGTGGCTTTCTTCACCTTATCAATTTCAATCTTTTCTGCCTCCAGCTGGTCCTTTATGGCTATTACATTGCCTCCTTGGGAAATAATGACTGTTCTACTGGAGTGCTTTTGCTTGATTTTCTCTGCCACCTCTGTTCTAGGCAATTTTTCAGCTTCCTCTGTTCTAGGCAGTTTAGAGGCTTCCCTTGCTTGTTTTCTTGTAACAGGTCTTCTTGGTTTGAGGACAAATTCATCACCTGGTTCATCAAACCTTAGTCTTTTTGAAGCTTTAGATTTCTTAGTGCTTTCCGGTGATGATTGAGTCAAATCAATGTGCATTGGCTCAATATGTACTGGCTCAACCTGCTCAAACTCAATGGCCTCAAGCAAATCACTCAAGCTGGCTTTAGATGTTGGGCTTTCCTCAACAGCCAATTCTTTGCCTTTTTCTTTGCTTACTTGACTCCTTGTTCTAGCTCTAGACACTGTTTTAGATCCACTTGGTCCAGGTACAGTTTTCTTATGCTTAGCTTCCTCTTTTGATGATGGCTGAGGCTGCTCTTCAATAATCAGTGGCTTTACTAATTTACTCAACTGTGACTTGGCCTTCTTTTTATCTTTTGCCTCCTTTCGAAGCTGGGCTATTGTGGGCTCTTCATCAACTGATTTTTCTACTTCCCTAACTGGCTGTGGAGTAAGACCTGTTTTACTTTGGAAACCAGCCATGAAGATGAAAGAGTTCCAGTCTATACCAATTTTCTGAAGACCATCCAGCACTAGCAATTTAACTAAACCATGGTGAAATAACGATGTTTCACAGTCATCCTTTCTTAATTGAACTTTGTCACACATTTTGCTGAGACTACAAAACAAGTAGAATGGAATATCTATGGATGCTTTACCAGTAAAATGCAACAACAACTTAAAATGATAGGAGTAGACCTTGTTATATCTACCCTCACAGGTTAAGTACTTCTGAATACATGTGAGAAGAAGAGCATAGTGCTCCTTAACATAGTTCCTAGGTACTGCCTTTGTTAGATCCTCATTCACATATGCTTCCTTTAGAAATTCTTTGCAGGGGTTCATATCAAATTTAAAGTTCTTAAACCACTCTTGTCCCCCCCTTGGAATCTCAGTTACAGCAGCAATGGTCTCAGGGGACACTTGAACCTCTAGCATAGCAACTTTAGAATTCAAACCGGTGAAATTTAAGGCAAAATCCTTTGTTACCTGAGCATGGCCACCCTGCAGCTTCTCACAGAAATTCCAACAGCCGGCATCCTTGAAGGCTTTCTTCACGCCTTCATCTCTTAGTGCGAGGTCCAAACCTTCAGGCTCTGTTCTCTGACATTTCCCAGACCTATGCCCCTTCCTCTCCATTTTGCCTTTGAAATTTCCGCACAGTCAATTACCAACAGCTTCAACTAAACTGATGTTTCAATTCTTTTTCACTCAGGCTCGCTTGCAATTCAGGCTCACTTGAAAAACTCGGGCTCGCTTGCAATTCAAATATCTCATTACCCAGGCTGGCCGTTTACGCAGCATTTAAGATCATCATGAAAAACCTATGCACGGCAAAACCAATTTGAATAATATTAATGTGCATGCCTACAAACCTATTGGTGGAGTGATGGTTTATGAGTATTTGGGAGGTACGCCAACTGACATGAACGGACGGGAACGATGACTCAACAACTGACTTGACCCTTTGAAAAATATCTGCTGCAAAACGCAGGAATCCGCGATTTCGCAGCGCGGCTAGTTTAGAATTGTCAAAATGTGCTGCGAAACGGCTTGATGGTGACATGCTGCGGAATGGCTAAACCATGATTATGCAGCGAAATTGACCAATAAGAAACTGCGCTGCAAAATTACGGAAATACGCTGCAAAACTGACCAATAGGAGGCTGCGCTGCGAAATTATGGAAAGGATTGGTGATATGAATGAGACAAGACATGACTTATGAAACCATGATGGCGGAGGATGACCAATAAGATTAGAGCACGTTTTACATCAAACCCCTTTAAAACTCCAAACCTAAGTAAGAAACATAGAATAAAAACAATTTGACACCAACTTTTGAACTTTAATTTGGACAAAAGACTATATATACAAATGTTTATAGTTCTAAGTGATAACACAAGCAACAGTAATGAAGTCCATTCCTCTTTAATAACACGTACAGGAATTCCCTTTGTGAAAATGGATGTATCCATACCTGGATTCTTTAGCATATTCTTCCACTCTTGATCTTCAACTGTTCGGTTTTTGAACCAGCGTTCTCCTGTCTGAGGTAAAGCGGTTGCTTGAGCCAGGCTGCTCTCTGTGATGGTAAACTGTAGGTCGCCTACCTCCACGTTATTGTCCTTAAATGATCGGGCAAACGCTTTTGTAACTTCCTTGTTATATCCTTTGAATTTCTGAATAAATTTTAACCACTTGGCCTTCTGCAGGGCATCCTTTGTTTGTGGGTAACCGTCTAGAAACTTAGAACCTTCCGGCTCTGCTCTTAATAACTTGCCCATTTCGGTTACCAGCTCTCTTGCTGCTCTGACAGCGCTGTTTGAATACTGGAGGAGAGAGCTATACGGGAAAACAGTGCTCAGCAGTGGGTATTACGGCTACAACAGAATGGCCGTGATGCAATTACAAGACTGGTGGTCAGGGTTTTGAGTGGAGAGGTGAGGAAAATAGAACAGAGAATGTTTACGGTGAAACAGAGTGGTGTATGGAAACGAGAGTAGATAACAATACGAAGATGAGGTTATGCATGCGAGAAGTGGAGTTATGAGTAGAGGATACAACGGCCAAATCCCTGAACGTCGGGTGGCTGCGTACACTTGGCTGTGGAAATGATCATTTGGAGAGCCGTAGTACACCAGTACACGTCACTTAGGTACGAGTAGTTAATGGAAGAGCAGCTCGTATTAAGTTCGAATCAACAACAATTAGGGAACCGTTAGGAAGGTGGTGAGGTGGATTACGCAGAATAATGGATGAGGAGTGGACGGGGATCTTGTCAATCATTACATTAAGTGCCTCCTACCATGATTTGAAAACCATACATAAATGATATCAAACTGTTGGTTAAAAGTTTGGAACATACCTTCATGCATTTGCATTTGATCCCTTTGTTGATTATGGTGGCTAACCTTTGATTTGTTGCTGACTTTGTAGGTGTCCTTGCTCTTTGATGATGATGGTGCTTCTGACTAAAAAAAAATTTCTTTTTGAAAACAGAGTTGTTTTATTTGCAGGAACAGAGTGTATTGGCTGCGGAATCTTGATATCAGCTGCGGAATTGGCTCCTAGCTGCGGAAATTGCAGCAACACTTTTCTGCCTGCACAAAGAGGATTAAAACAACTTGGCTGAATGGAATAGTCCTGAGAGGGACTTTATTTGGTGAAAATGAGATGGAATGAATGGACTGGAAGAAAATGAAGTGGAATGAAAATGATGAGATGGATGAGATGGATGAGATGGACAGAGAAAGAGAGAGATTTTTTTTTTTTGGAAAATATAAAGTGTCAGGTGACCCTGATTTTCACTTCATATTTTCTGCATAAGACCGCCAATCCAAGATTGGTTTTCAGGCTTATACAAGAGATTTTTTCCTTTTTTTTTTTTCTCTTTTTTTTTTTTTTTTTTTCAACTGAAAGAAACAAAGGTTAGGCTGATGGAGGAGAAGAATTCTTCTCCACTAGCCTCATTGCAGAATCTTCTTGGAACATTTTAACAAATTCCTCCCTTGAGAGTGGCTTGTGGTAGACTTTCAATCGGTGGCCATTCACAATGAGAGGAGTCTGAAGCTCGTCAATGGTCTTCACTCGAACTGCTCCATTGTTAAAGACTTCATCAATCTCATATGGCCCAAGCCAATGAGTTTGAAATTTTCCTTTGAAATCCTTAAACTTGGAATCAAACAATAGTGCCCAATCTCCCTTCTGAAACTTTCTTTCTTTGATGTGTCGATCATGCCACTTAGTTCTTTGGTGCTGAACTAGATCAGTCCTTAGAATTGCATCTTGTCTTATTTCATCTAGCTCATTTAGCTGGTCCATTCTGTGTTTTTGGGCTTCTGATAGGCTCATCCCCAATTGAACTGCCATCTTGAAGGTCTTGATTTGGAACTCAATGGGAAGCAGGACTTCTTTCCCATAAACAAGTTCATAGGGAGAATGTCGTGTTGTATTCCTCCATGTAGTTCTATAGGCCCATAAGGCTTCAGGAAGCCTTTCTGCCCAATCTCTTCTATGAAGATGAACAATCTTGGTGATGATGCTTTCAAGAACTTTATTTGTAGATTCCACTTGACCATTTGCTTGCGGATGGTATGGAGTAGATGTTCTGTGCTTGATTTTGTATTCCTCCATCAGCTTCTCCATCAATTTAGATGTAAATTGACTTCCCTGATCTGTCACAATTTCTCTTGGGACACCAAAACGAGTAAAAATATCCTCAAAAAGAAATTGAACAATTGAATTTTCAGTGGCGGAAGGCAATGCCTTGGCTTCTACCCACTTAGTAACATAATCAGTGCAAACCAATATATACTTCTTTTGCTTAGATGGTGGATTAATAGGTCCAACGAAATCTAGAGCCCATTTTTCAAAGGGTTCGATGCATACCTGTGGCTGTAGTGGCATTTCATTTGAAGGAGTTGGTCTCCCAACTCTTTGGCAACTGTCACACCTTCTAACATATTGCTTTGCATCTTTAAAGAGAGAAGGCCAATAATATCCTAAAGAAAGGATTTTATAGGCCGTCCTCTTGTCAGCAAAGTGTCTGCCGCACGGTTCATCATGACATGCCTTAAGGATGTCAGGCATTTCATCTTCCCGAACACATCTTCTGATCATACAATCTGGCCCTGTTTTGAACAATTCATTAGAAATCCAAGAATAATGTGAACTCTCCTGAATGATTTTCCTTTTCTCATTAGGAAATAAGTGTGGAGGTAGCTTCCCTGTAACTAGATAATTAGCAATATATGCATACCAAGGAGTCTTGGTAGTTACTGCAAACAAGTATTCATCTGGAAACTTATCCTCTACAGGAGAATCTTCGTTAGTGTTTTGGATTCTAGACAAGAAATCAGCTACTGTGTTTTGTTTCCCTGGTCTATCTAACACAGTAATGTTGAATTCTTGTAAAAGTAAAAGACATCTTGTAACTCTGCCATTAGTAACAGGTTTGTTCATGAGATATCTAATTGCAGAGTGATCAGTATGGACAAAAGTTTCATAGCCGGTTATATAATGTCTAAACTTGTTGATTGCATGAACAACGGCTAAGAATTCTTTTTCAGTCACAGTGTAATTTAACTCAGTGGGAGTCAAATTTTTACTGGTGTAATAAATGGCATAAGGGACCAAATCCTTTTGTCCCAAGACAGCTCCTAGAGCTGTATCTGAAGCATCAGTAGAAATGTGGAAAGGGAGTTTCCAATTTGGCCCTCTCAAAATGGGTGCTTCAGATATTCTAGTCTTTAAAGTTTCAAATGCAGACTGACATTCAGGATCCCATTTGAATTCACAGTCTTTGGTAAGTAATTTGAAGAGAGGAGATGCTATCTTGGTGAAGTTTTCAATAAATCTTCTATAATACCCAGTAAACCCAAGAAAACTTCTAACATCTTTCTGGCAATTTGGAACAGGTAACTTGGAGATAACTTCAACTTTGGATCTATCAACTTTAATTCCATCTCCTGAAATATGATGTCCTAAAACAATCCCTTCAGTAAACATCATAAAACATTTTTCATGACTTAATGAAAGATTTGTTTCTTTACATCTAATTAGGACTTTTTCCAAATTTTTTAATGCTTCTTCAAATGTGTGACCATAAACTGTGGAATCATCCATGTAGACCTCTACACAATCATGAATTAGATCTGAAAAGATTCCTAGTACAACCCTTTGAAATGTAGCGGGTGCATTGCATAATCCAAAAGGAAGTACTCGGTAAGCAAAAGTTCCCCATGGACAAGTAAATGTGGTTTTGTCCTGATCTTCAGGTGCTACCTGAATTTGATTGTAACCACTAAAACCATCCAAAAATGAGAAATACTTTTTGCCTGCTAAAGTATCTAATACTTGATCAATAAAGGGCAAAGGAAAGTGATCCTTCAAGGTTGCTTTGTTCAATTCCTTGTAATCAATGCAAACCCTCCATTTACCATTCTTTTTAGGTACTATCACCAAGGGAGAAACCCATCGGCTATCTGAAATGGGGTAAATGAAGTTTACATTGAGTAACTTCTGGAGCTCTTCTTTCACTATCTCCCTAAGGTTTGGATTCATCCTTCTTTGAGGTTGTCTGATTGGTCTACTGTTTTCCTCAATGTAGATGTGATGAATGCAAGTCTTAGGGTCAATACCTTTCATGTCGGTATACTCCCATGCAAAAGCAGTAGAATGTCTTTGCAAGACTTTGGTTAGCTCTTCCTGTTGGGATTTTTCCAAGTTTTTGTTAATGTTTAATGTTTTTCCTGGAAAGATCTCAATGGCAGAACTACCAAATTCTTCCATAGAGAAAAGAGACATTTGTCTAGATGATAGACACTCTATGTCAGAATCTAACTGAAATTGTGTAGAGTCATATTCTGAATATGGTTCAAAATTTTCTAATGTATTCAGAATTTGACTATCTTCACTAATCTCAGAAATGGTAAAGACAGGTTGTATAGTATCTTCATCATCAACCCACTCATTATCTCCTATTTCTATAATTGCTTTCGCTGGAGGATACAGATTGAACTTCTTTGTTGAATTGCCATCAGAAATATACATATCCCCAGACCTACAACTTATGAAAGCATCAGCTGTGGCTAGCCAAGGTCTACCTAAAATAAGAGGATGTCCTCCTAGATTGTTCTTGGGAGTTAAAATCATAAAATCAACTGGATATTCCCAAGAGTCTAGGGAGACTGGAATGTCTTCCAATACACCATCAGGTTTAATGATTAATCAATCTGCAAGTTGCAGTAAAGTAGGTGTAAAGAGAAGGTTAGGAAGTTTTAACTGGTCCATGGTCTGTCTACTCATAATGTTGATAGTAGCCCCTATATCAATCAAAGTATTTGGTATTTCTACCCCATTGATATGTGTTTTGACAATTGGACTACCGAGATCTACATATTTCTGCATGGTAATCTTTCCCATCATAATATTTGCAATTTTTCCTACCAGGTGGATCCTTCTGGTATCTCTTGGTTTCCTTCCTGGTCTTTTAAGGCTCAACTCCTTTATTGTTTTGGCTAGAATGGGAATTTCTTTAATGGCTTGTAACAAGGGAATCTTGATACAGACATTCTTCAATTCATCTAGAAAATTATAGTCAGGCAACCAAATTTGCTTTTCCACTCCTTTGTCAATTTGTAACCTTTCAGGAAAAGGAGATGTGGCTAAAGATGTAGGTTGTTCAACTATGGGAGTTGTGGGGGTTGATTCTTTTTCTTTTTCTTTTTGAGTGTTTGGGTTTTGAAGGGATGCTTCAGAACCCTTATTAACTTTAAGAGATTCTTCCTCAGAAATGCTTGGCTGTTGAACATTTATAGAAGGTTGATCTAGGATTCTACCTGATCTGAGTTGTACTTCATTGAGAGGAACAATCATATAGGTAGGAAATGGTTGACCTTCCATCATGTAAGCATTTTGAGGGTTCCTATTATTGGGGTTTGGCAATGGCTGAGAAGGAAGTTGATTTCACTTCTGTTGGGATTGAAGAAAGAGTTGAGAATTTTGATTTTGTGGAGAAGGTTGTTGTTGTTGAGGGAATGGCAATGATAGTTGTTGACTTTGATTTGGAAGTTGTGGAGCTTGCTGGTTCTGAAAAGATGGAGGATATTGATAGAATTGAGCAAATCTCCCATAAGGATTTTGCATGCCTTGCATCCATGATTGAAAAGGATTTTGAGGTTGAGGCCAAGGTTGTTGCCAAGGATTCCAATTTGGTTGGGGTTGAAAATTCATAGAGTTGTTAAACCCTTGATTTTGTTGCCCCTGCCAAGGTCTCCTTGCAACAAAACAAAGAGATTCAAGTGTATTTGGATATTCTTGAAAGACTGATTTGAGCCCAGGGATTGAAGGACAATCCTTGGTCTCATGGTTTTCTGAGCAAATTACACATGTTTCCACAACTTGTGCTTCCAAGGGACATTCCCTTAAAGCATGTTTCTTCCTACATTTCGGGAAAAAGATGGCCAAGGCCTCGGCTTCTGTTTTCTGTTTATTGTGGATATTAAGGGTGTCTAATTGTTCACTAAGACTCCCTAAGATGTCAGTTTTGAATTCATCAAGCATATTGCCGATCTCAGCCCTACTTACTGATCCAGTTGCAGATTTATTTGCTCTGAGGAGAGAAGGATCTCTAGGCCCTTTTTGAGTTTTTGATTTGCCCCTTGAGAGATGGATACATAGCTCTGCTATATCATTGAATGAAAGTTGAGATATATCTCCTTTCCCCATCATGTTCAGAATGTCTATCCATTCATCTCTATTGGCTTTTAGTAGGAGGGCTTTCAAGGTCTCCTCATCTAAGCTACTCATTTTTGCTCTTTTCAGGTTATATTGAAATCTTTCGAGTAAATCCTCTAAGTTCTCTTCTTCTCTTTGTACCATTTTAAATACCTCATCCTTGTGGTTGGTAGGCATACAATAGTCCAGGTACCTATCCAAAAATGTCTGTTTCATATCATTCCAAGACCTAATGGATTGAGTGAGTAACCCCATGAACCATTTCAAAGCTTGTCCTTTCAATGTGGAAGGGAACAATTTGAGTTTTTGAGTGTCATCCAGATAGTCATAAGTTCGACATACGACTTCAAACTCAAATAAAAATGTTTCAGGGTCCTCAGTTCTTAACCCATGGAAGTTTGGGAGGACAGATGGTGATATGTTTTTCATAGTGGCTCGGGAATCCTCATCAACGATAGGAAACCCAAATGAGTTATCCCCATCTCTATTTCCTCCAATGTGACCTCTACCTCCTCCATTGTTTCCTCCTCCTCCTCCTCTACCTCTACCTCTACCACCTCCTTCCTCTGTCATAATGGTTTCCCTAGAGACTTCAGAATCTTCTGGTTCTTCTACAAAGGGTGAATGAGAAGGAATTTCTCCCTCTTCTTCAGATGATTCTACTTCTTCAATTACAATTGGTCTTTCTGTAGAAGAAAGGAAAGGATCTCTTTCTGATTCAAATTCAATAGAAGGTGTGGGAGAGTCAATTCTTGCCTCTTGAATTCCAGGAATCCTAGGGCTAGGAGTGTCAGTTGGAGATGAGGGAGGTGTCTCTTGTCTATTCCTTGAAGTAGATGGACTTGTAAAAATCGAACTCTTGGCTCTAGCTAAAAACCTTCCCCTAGAATCTCTAGCTCTATGCATGTCATTTTTTTTATTTTTCTTCAAGTCGGGCTAATAATTCTCTTTCTGATCTTCCAGGTCACTCTAGGTGCAAGAAGAGAGCATACTTAAGAAACTATTAAACCAATAACTTTCTCTTTTCTGATCCTCCAAATCACTCTAGGTGCAAGAGGAGAGCATACTTTGAGAGGTTATCAATTTCCCTTTCTTGAAATTTTCTTAATTTTTTTTTTTTTAGAAATTGGCTACCTAATTTCACTTCCCCGGCAACGGCGCCAAAATGTTTGGTCAATTTAGTGTTGTCTAAATTTCTATCATAAATTGTCAACCCGGGGCTCGTAAGCTGATGAAGTGAAGTGTACAATATATACTTAAGCAGCCTTTCCTAGTTCTTTTTGTCGTTTTTAGTTTGTGTTTGACTTATCTTCCTAATGTGATGTGATGAAGTTATAAACAAGTGAGTGAATGTGTGTGTATGTGGTGATTTCTAAATGCTTCTTGAACTTTTTAAAGAGAAAGCTTGAAAAGTGACTTGCAATGGAATTGAAACTTCAAATGAAAGCAAAACATTAAACAAAGTGACTAATGGCACTAGTCCACTATCTATGCTGCTGATAAGAACAAAAATAGCATCTATGTTAACTCAATGGAAAGTGAAAAACACTACTTTAACTGAAAAACTTAAATGACAAATCATAACACTTCATTCTTCCTTAACATTCTGCCTCTAGCTGAAATTGTTCATGTGAAAAATAGTTAAGAAGGAATCAATAATATGAGTCCAAAAGCTAATCAAACCAAGCTGCCACTCAATGATATTTTGGTCCAATAGAGGTTAGTCAATTATGATGAGAAGACCATCAAAAGGTTAGTAAGCAACTTGTCAAAAACTTGATAAAGTAAACTAGCAATGAAACTAAGTAAGCAAGGTAAAAATCAGCAGCTAAGACAAGACAACTTCAAATACCATCAGTGATAAAAAGAAATAAAAACACACTATCCCGGGCTCCTAACACACCTGCATAAACAAACTGATTAGTTCTGAAAAGTGCTGGAAATGTAAAGGCATGAAATCAAACTGTACATTATTATACATGTTCAAAGAAATGAAAAACTGCAGAAATCAAACTATACATTATTGTACATGTGAAAATGAAAACAAAGAAAGGCAGGAAAATAAAGTTAAATGCTACTGTACATAGGTTGTGGCAGATGGGGGCCCTCCATCCACTCAACCAGCTAAAGATCAGCTACGTAGAGATGAACAGGAACAGTCTTCTTATATTAAATCAGCATGTCAAAATACAGTGAAAAAGTGCTGTAAAAACAGTCTTTAAAACAGAGTTTGGTAACCAAAATAATTACAGCAATTACAATATTAAAAAGCTAATCTCTAAGCGTTGGCAAACGCTTTATTTATAGGCACAGGGACAAACTGTCCTCTGCGTAAACTAAGCAACTACAGTCTTGACTAATTAACTATGCAGCAACACGCAGGCAACTCCGTGCACGTTTGGAGGAAACGGTCATCATGGGGAGTAAATCTATGGTTAGATCCTGTCCCTTGCTGTCTTCGTGGTGTGGAGGAAGTGCCAGCTGTGGTTCCGTGTCTCATTTTCTCACGCAGAGCCGTGCCACCGTTTGGAACTTTGCTGTTTGACCGTGGTTACATCTGCGTTGACCGGGGGTA
Organism: Pinus tabuliformis; assembly: GCA_031772625.1. Lineage (NCBI taxonomy): Eukaryota > Viridiplantae > Streptophyta > Pinopsida > Pinales > Pinaceae > Pinus > Pinus tabuliformis. The sequence continues at coordinate 322,515,522 of CM062808.1, read as the reverse complement.
TATATGAGCGAGTTGGCGTAGCTGATAGCACACGAACCATGTACACAGTCATACCAACTTGCCCATGTGGCCCTTTCCTTTGGAGGACACGTGGAACATAGCAAACAAGAAAATGGCTGCGGAATCTCTGATCGGCTGCGGAAACGCTGTATTAGCTGCGGAATTGCAGCACTTGTACCAAAATTCTAAACCAACAGTCAATCATTAGCACAATCAACAAATCATGTTAAAAAGACATATAATGCAATGAATTGAACAATTTGATGGAGGAAATGATGACAAAAGAGAGAAGTGAATAGGGAAAAGCTGTTGGGAGGATAGGTAAATGAGTGCAAGGTTGAGGCTCAACACATGTATGACATGCACACAATACCACGTGCACAACATAACATGTATGACATGAACATAATACTATATGTACAACAATACCACATGTACAACATGTACATAGTACCACTTGTACACAACACCACCTACGCAACATGTACACAACATCACCTACACAATGTGTACACAAAACCACATATATATAGCATCACCTGCACAACGTGTACACAACACCACATGCACATGTACACATCACCACATGCATGACATGTACACAACACCCCATATACAACATGTGCATGACACCACATGCACACAACACCACATGTACAATCATGCACACAACACCATATGTACATAGCACCACATGTACAATCATGCACACAACACCATATGTACATAGTGCTACATATACAACATGTACATAGCACCATATCTACACAACACCACATATTGAACATGTGCACATCACAATATGCACACAACAAGGCATATCCATCATGAACATAGTACAATATGTACACAACACCCCATATCCTACATGTACATAGCACCATCTATACCCAGCACTGCATATGCAATATGCACACAACACTACTAGTACCACCCTATACATAACATTGCATAAATAATCATCAACATAATCATAGTCAAAACCCCATTACCAAATATCACAAGGTTTAGGTTAAGAGAACTCTCTTTATCCAATGCATCACATGCACAACATCAAGAACAACAGTTCCCAACATAGCTAAGGCATATGACGCATCAAATATATTTAATTTACCTTTCTCGTGACTTTCCTTCCACTATCCATTTACACCAATGGACCCAACCAATCCAACCAGTTGTCATACTCTTGCCTTTAGTTTCCCTTATACCTATACCAAGCTTCATTTGGGTCTTACATAACTTGTTGGACTTCACACAACTCTCCCTGAGCTCCATCAAATTTCCTCTTTCCCAACCAATTCCCAAGGCCCTCAAAACATAAAAGGCAAGAACAAAAAGAAACCAAGAAGAAAACCGTGAAAAACCAATAGCAATACGACACCACAAACAAAGTGGCATGGTCATGCACCAGAGAAAAAAAAAAAAACTGCAAATCGAGCACAAGCAAATCACCAAAACATTGAAAGCACAAGACTAGCAACAAACACCATGACTCAATCCCCATGGGTCCCAATGCTTCCAAGGGAAAGCTCAACGTGAGTATTCTTCGAGATTTCATGGCAATCTCTTTGCCATGAAATCCCTTGCATCATACTACCATAAACACATAATTGTTAGTGCATAAATAAACATAAAAATACACTGGTTACCTTACCTTGTTGTGCCAAGCACGTTGCCTTGTAACTGAACATGTACACTTCTCAAGGAACTCCAATTCCTTGACAAATCCATCTATAACTGGAAGCCAATTGTTATATATGTCAAATACATGTCCATGAATATAACATATATCCACATAATCAAACAAGATTAGGGTTAAGAAGACTTCCTGTATTCAAAGGATTCATTTGCTTTAAATTGAGGTTTCCAAACATAGCCCCAAGGAATTTTCACCCAATTCCTTTCTTTTACATTTTCCTTGCTGCAATTGAGTCTAACTATGCACTGTCACCTCACCCAACTGTTAGTTATATAAACAAATGAACTATTACCTTGTCACACTAATGCCAAGCATGTTTCCTTGCAATTGCTCACACATGTCAACCACATGTTCCAAAGATCAAGACATTATATCTAATGATTTAAATCAACCTTTGCCAAGACTATTAACCATGGCGTAATCAACAATCAACTCATAGTAATAAATCATAATACTACAACTAGCACTCACTTGCACTCAAGTACATATCAACTGTCTTAGCACATAAAGTGTTAGTACAACCATATTAAAACAAAATCATTCCTTCATGCAATATTATAGACACATACTCATATCATGCAATTAATCAAGCATTCAATTAACTTGTAAGCATACCATGCTAGATAAACCAAATTGATGACATAATCAAACTCATAGCTCAATGTATCTCAGGGGAGCCTATCACATCTGCACAAATCAGTCCAGATTAATACGACAAACATCACAAGTATATCATCTCATACCTAAATGTCAGAACCATAATCATCTACACAAACCAAACCAATCATCAATTTAACTAACATATAACATCAACAAGTTAACATATAACATACACAACAACAACATATAACATAATCATCAATTTAATTAACATAAAACAACAACAACAATGCATATAACAAGAAGTTTCTATCATTCATGACTATCCGACACATGTACATATGACTACACTAATCGACTAGCATTTATCATACATGTAACCACAACTACAATAAAATGAAAAACACGTATATAAGTGATCGTAATTCTTATAACAACCATTAACCACATACCTACATGTCAAACATACAAACCTATATGACGATCTATTCTTAACCTGAAGTATAGTGCTGCAATCTCACTTTGTTAATTTGCATCTCTTGCTTCATCTCAGTCAACACATTAGCATCATAACAACCAATAGCATCATGATGACATATGACCACAACAATGACCATCACAATGTGTGTCTTACCTCCTATACATACATAACTATAACCATGACAATGCATGCATAACAAATGCATATACAACCAATATATACTCATGCCGACCACATCCTATCAACAACAACATCAACTCCTGCACGTGAACACAACTATAAAAATGACTACTACCATGCATACATAACAAACACATATACAACCTACATGCATGCATGACAAATAGAATCTGCCCATCCAGTCCAAGTGTTGAACATGCTATGATACCACTCTGTAACACCCTCCTCCCACATTAACCCAAGTTAATTGGTCCACTGGGGTAAAGATGCAACTAGAGGCTACTGTGATATCATTCAACTCCCCATGTACAGTTAAGGAAGTGGAACTGACACAACACAACCAATTTGACCTTTTGCACATGTCACCGAACCTACAGAAGCCAACCAACCCTTCCAGGTGATCAACCCCTGAGACAAATTAACACTTCACTTCCCTATAGCCTCAATTTCTCCCATGAAATGGGCATGCGTGCAACTAGGGTCCTATAGTTTCTCTCACAGCAAGGGCATGCAGGAAAATGGGGTCTTTTTCATCTAGTTCAAAGCTTGCGACCCCAGAATATGTGCCACTTTTTCAAGGCTAGGACTCAGGCCACTACCTAGAACTTCTTGAAACTTCTAGAAATAAAAAGTATCAATGATACAATTCTAAATGCTTGAACAAAGACTTGACTGGACCCCTACTAGCCATGGCATGCATTTTGTGAAACATGTCATGAATATGCATTCTACATGTCATAACAACATATCTGAGTGTGGGGGTCTCATATTTATCTGAGAATTGCTAAGAAACATTGATGCCTTATCACACTAGCTACATTATCATCCAGTAGGTCACATATCCATTGTTCATTCATTTACAAATCAAAACATGATGAGAGACGTACATCATCATTTTCACAAAACATGCTCATAACCAACATATAATCAACATAAATAACAAGGATATAATAGCCATAAAAGCCACATATAAACAAGTCTATTTACCCATCAAATACAAGAGGAAGGAATCTCTTATTAACATATGCAAAATGAAACTAGATCTGGAACTTCTGTGAACCACCTCACCATAGAATATGCTGAACCAAACCTCTCTTTCAGCCAGTCACCCTCGTTCCATATTCTAAGCATAAATGTGGGATCTCATGGAACAAATCCAACAAAGCCAAAGTAGGGCTTCCATAGGCCAACCACCTCAACCCTTAACTAGTGATTCCACCTCACGGTCTTACATCACTAGCCATCACCAGATTGATCTCTGCTCAAGCTGTCTGGAGCTCTAGAGACTTTGTTCCAACCAGGGCTTCCAGAACTAGTAACTCAACCCACAGTTGTCGTCGGGCTTCAAGAGCGTTTGTCCAACCAGGGCTTCCAAGACTAGTAACTCAACCCACCAAGGGCTTTCAGAGCATTTTTCCAACCAAGGCTTCAAGGACTAGTAACTCAACCTAATTTTTTACAGGGCTTCCAGAGCGTTTGTCCAACCAAGGTTTCCAGGACTAATAACTCAACCTAATTTTTTACAGGGCTTCTAGAGTGTTTGTCCAAACAACGCTTCTAGGAACTAGTAACTCAACCCACAACCAAAGGAACATGAGAACCAACCAGAGAAAAAAGGAAATAAACCCACAACACCATGGCTATCCAGTAAATGGCAAGGCTAAGCAATCCACTATCAATTTAGGCATTCCTCCATGCCAATGAGAGATCATAACCAAGAAACCACATGCATATGTCATGCATGCCAAAAATAGCAAGGAAATCATACAAGCAACTCTGTATCTGCAAGAAAAACCCATTGTAGTTGTTGATCCCGATGTCCTCTTACGCTTTCCTGCTCTTCCTTTTCCTTCTTTCTCCAAAACTCCAAGTATGCCACACTCCTCCAAGAGTGCTCCAAGAAAACTATAAGTTTCCAAGAGTATGAAAGAGAGAGAATAGGAGAGAGCTCCAAAAATGAACCAAAAAAGTTTGTCAACTGATCCTTAGAAGCCTTTTTATTAATGAGGCCTCTGTTTTCTTCAATTTTCCATTATTTTCCTTTAATTTCCTCCTCACATGCAACATGTGTCCTTTGACCTTCCTTTTCTCCTAATTTCCATTATTTTCATAAATAAAATGACAATTAATGTCTCATGTCTTTCCAAATCCTTTTCCATTGTCTTTGCCAATTTCCTTAGCCATTAATAAACCGAAGTGACACCCCACTTGGATGTTTTTCCCACCATTCAGCTTGGAATATGTGTCCCATGACCTTGGTCTTATATATTTTTACATGGATTTTTGACTAGGGATGTTACATGCATCGAATTTTCTCGAAAAGTATAAGGACTATTGCATAGATCATGATCTTAACGAGTAAAATTTTAAAATGAGTAAAAAATAAGATGGATCTCTTGAGGATTACGTAGAAATATTTACCTATAATGTCAAAAGAGCTAAGAAACATAGTTTAAGTCTTGATACTTTAAAAGCTCATTTACAGAGAGGCATTAGAGATGAGTGGATAGATATTTTGAATCTAATGGGAAAAGGAGAAAATTTGCAATTATTTGTGAATTATGCAAACATATTTCAATAGGAAGATCCAAATATGGTAAGGGACCTAGAGATACCAACATCTCTAGGGTAACTAAATCAACAACTAGTGGAGTATGTAGAGTTGAATTGGGTAACTTATTTGAAAATTTTAAAACTAATGTTCTTGGTACTCTTAGTGTGCAATTAGATACATTAAAAATCCATAGTACACAAAAAGTTAAAAATATAGCCTTGTTAATCATTTGTCCAAGATGTAGAAAAAACATCCTTTGCTTGAATACCCTTTTGATAACATTGAAATATGTGTTATATGTGTAGAAAATCTGCAACAAATGATTTCCATCCTTACCATAACTAAAGGCAGTATCAAAGGGACAATAGAGAAAATGAGACTATGGAGAAGCTTTGCTATGTCACACCAAGAAGCCCATGGAAATCACGAAAACCAAGTATTATCCAAGATCCTACTTAGAAATTTAATCTATATTAGAAATATACACAACAAAGGTTGAATACCCCTTTACCTTGGCAACCATGGCCACCAAAGAACAAAAACCAACCTTGGCAACAAGGATGGTGAGGGAATTATTATGGAGGTATGCCAAATTTTCCTCAATATCCACAACATATCCCCAGAATATTTAATATCCATCATATCATCCTCAATATCATCCATATCCTTAGAAATATTAACCAAATCAACTTCCTTTGCAAACACAAAACCCACAACCACAACAATTACATTTTCCTTCTACATAAACTCCTCACATACCTAATCAACTATTCACACAAGCCATTTAAAATCCAAATAATTCAAATAATAAAGTAGCTCAACCCACTTATAATAGTGAGTTACATAAATTTCAAACTTACATGATTACCCCTATAGATCTAAATGGCATTCATCTTATATCAAGAAGGGTACTTAATAAATAATCCCTTATTATCATTGAAGAGAAAAATGAGGAAGAAATTCCTAATAAAATAATAGATGATCCAACAATAAAACATACTTCCTTTATCCCTACAGTAAATCAGTTCTCTACATCTAATGATCTGAATGTGGAATATTAGATTTCTATGCTAAGATCCTCATCAGAATACAAAAATTTGCTTGAGGTTTGTACTTCAAAAGAACAAGTAAAAACGTGAGTCTTTATGTGTGTGTTTTTTTTTAATTTAATTTCCTGAAAAAATTTAAACATGAAATCAAAACATTGAATAGAAGCATGCATCAATCAGTAATACACCAACCATTGCTAAAGGAGTTCACCTCTCCTGGGCTACATCTCCTTGGATTAGCTCTAATGGCATGACCCCTTCCCATTATGCTCAATGTTTAGAAAAAGAAGAGCACAAAAAGTGCTGAAATAGAATGGTTAGTTTCTCCTTCAAAGAAACAACTTCTGCAAGAGTTATCACTCCATACACATGTTAAACTACAATCAAACATGTAAGTTTTCAGAAAAAAGGCATCTTGCACCAAGACCTCATACTCCAAATTCAAAGAGCATCAACATTACCACAATCCACTTGAAGTACATAAACAATTATCTTCTCCAAAACACATATAGAGAAAAGAGGAATAAAAGTTATGACACTGATGTAATAGCTGTTGTAGAAAGCACATGGAGGCTAGAAAACCCCTGCAAGGTCATCTCCATCTTCAAACTCCTCCATAAATGGAATCAACACTTTGGTTGACCATGGCACCCATAAACATCAATCTGCAAAAATCCTATCTATAGGTGCTCCTTTGATTATGAGACATGCTCCAATGAGTCCAGAATGTCCAAAAATGGCTACCTAGCTTCTTTTTGCACCCAATTTGGTCGAAAACTAGAGAAATTATGACCTCTCATAGTTTCTCCACTATTTTCTCTACAAATTGCAAAAAATTCGACATCATCCTATAATTTTGCCTGCCAAGCGCTCTACCTGAGCGACATTTTCGTTGAAAATTGGGCGGATTTGTAGGACCATTAATTTTTCTGTCGAGGCCTAAAAACCAAAAGATCAGTCATATGGGAGGCCATGTGCCCAAGGACTAGCCCTTGGCGCAGGCCCCCCCCTCCAACGGTTACATAACATGTTGGTGGTTTGCGCAGGAGTGTTCACATGTGGAACCAATGGTGGTGACTGCTAGTGGTCTTCTTTGGCGGAGTGCCTGGTGGTTACTTCTGGCAGTTATCAACGACGATTATGGTGTTCACATGGGGGTTGATTAAGTCTGCCCGCCCCCAATAATTTGTGGAAATAAACATTAAAACAAACCTGCCTCCCTTACCTATTAAGTAATAACATTGTGGGTGCATTGGTAAGTCGTTGCGTTGTTGAATGGGAGGTTGCAGGGTCGAGCCCGACCTCCGCCCTATCTGCCATAACAATTTTAATATGTCATTAGGATAACACGTGGCGACCTCAGGCTTAACCACTTGTCACCTCCTCATTGGCCTGAACAAAAACACGTGGACCAATAAAATGAAGCCAACGAAATAGAATATTCTAATAATATTCCAAGAATATTCCCCTTGCCACCTAGGTAGTATGGATGCCCAATCAGCATCCCTGTCAGCCACCTGTAAGTTTTTACTTGTTTGACAAAGTGAAAAAATCACGTTTATTGGAGCATACGATGTCCATTTCGCATGAAACAAGTTGCATTGAAATCAGGATGGCGATATCTATGCAGTCGTTTAGGTTTCAAACCACTCTGACAACTTTTAATTTTTGGCAAATTTTGAGTTCCTCATCACTCTTCGCCACTTTTGGTCCCCAAAAGTTCACTTTCAATTGTTCATCATTTGAAGGTACATTTCCTTCACTTTTCCAAACTCGATCCAATCGATGATTGTAGTGCCTTGACTTGTACTCGTCTTGGATCTTTCTCAAGTTGAACTTGAAATATAACCTGACCAAAGAATTCAAGTTCAATGTTCTTCTCGGCTTGTCCATGTCGCTATAGCCATCCATAGAAACATCCTTCCCAAGAAGAATTCCATGGCGCTCTTCTGCAAAATCCTTATCAAGGATAAGATTCCAAAAAGACTTTGACAAATGAAATAAAACAAGTTTCACATAGTGAATACTTGTATAACTTGAGTTCTTAACACATTTGTAGTATATTGAATGTGCTGCAACTAATCATAAAACAGTTCTAAAATTCTTTCTTAAACTACAATTAGAAATGCATTTTACAAGAGAGAATAAACTTGACTCCCAAATTTTTCCATTCAAATTGACTATCAACAAGTCAAAGTAGCATAACAATGCCCAAAGAAAACATTGTTGCATATAAGTGATTTGTTCTTTTTCTTCTTCTGAAGCTGCTTCAGGGATGGTTGCATCTTGCACCACTTTTTCTTTTGTCACTTCCTCTTTTGGTGCTTGCATAATTTTCTTGCCCTTGTCACGATGAAGATGTGGAAACAATTTCAACACTTCTCGACCCAATGCCCACTGATATTTTAGTGAGTGCAAAAGTTCTTTTGAGCTTCTCTTGGCTCACATGTCTTTAACCTTGGATGAGATTTTCTCTTTTTGGTCTCAATTCCATTAGAAATGAACATCTTCTTGATGATTTCTTTCCTTTTATAACACTTATCTTAGATGAAAGGAAAAAGGTGCATGTAAACACATTCCTCAACATGTTATTCACACCAACATTTTATTTTCCATTATGAAAAGCATTTGAATTAACCGGATGATTATACCTCCTTTTGTTGTCCTTTGGCTTACGCTTCTTGCGTGAGGAACTTGCATGGCAAGAAGAACATAGCTTTGTTTCTTCTTAAACTCGTTCATCTCTCTTTGGAGATGTTTTGAACTTCAAGTCCTCCTTATTCTTGAGGAACGAAGCAGGTACCAATTCTAGATGCAAATCCCAACATCTTGCCTCCTCATTTCCTTTTTTATGGAAAAAGGAACACGATACCCAAGAGTTGTCATAAGAAGACCATTCTTATTTTGAAACATAGCCTAACCCTTCATATTTAGGCCTCTCCTTGGCCACAATTTGATTTTTAATGTCTTGATGGTTTACTCCAAGGCCTCCTCCCTTCTAACCCATCCTGGTCAAGAGCTTGGATCAAATGCCTTTACTATGTTTTTCAAAGGTTGCAAATGAATTTACATCAACAGTTTCATGTAAACAAGAAACATGTAAATTATTACCATTTGCCTCATATTTTGGTTGGCATACAGAGATTTTTTCAAACTCTCTTTTGATTCTGGATGTGTCCTCTTGAACTCTTTGGTTCTCTTCTTTCAACTCCTTGAATTTGGGTGCTGATAAACTTCATCTTCCACATCATGTGGACAAAAGGTACAAACTTGTCCATCTACATTCTCCGAGGGAATTTATACGCTAGCATCTTGCATAATAGTTATATAAAAACATGAAGGTTGTGGAGAAGATGGTGGTTTATCACCATTCTTGTTACCTTTTTCCTTTATAGAACATTTTCCTCTTGGAGGTCTAGAGATTTCAACTTGCAATTTGGTATTCCTCTCTTCATAGAGGAATTTCACCATTTATGCCATGTCTAACAAAGCCTTTCTAAAATCCTTCACTTCCTTTGACATTCTTGTAGGCTCTCCTCCTCGGGACATGCTTTCCTTGAAGCTTCTACTGCAAATTAAGGTAGGACTGGTGGTAGAGATTGTAACAATCTTGCTCTCCTTTCCAAAACCTTCCCCTCAATTGAGCTTCAAAAGAAATTCACTTGCAAACAACAATCAATTCCTCCTTGCACAAAGAAAACCAGTGCTTTGATACCAACTTGATATGAATGTGGAATATTAGATTTCTATGTTAAGGTCCTCATCATAATACAAAAAATGTGCTTGAGGTTTGTACTTCAAAATAGCAAGTAAAAACATGAGTTTTTATGTGTTCTTTTTTTAAAGTTAATTTCATGAAAAAATTTAAACATGAAATCAAAACACTGAATGGAAGCATGCATCAATCATTAATACACCAACAATTTTTAAAGTAGTTCACCGCTCCTGGGCTACATCTCCTTGAATCAGCTCTAATGGCATGACCCCTTCTAATTATGATCAATGTTTAGAAAAAGAAGAGTACATAAAGTGTTTAAATAGAATGGCTAGTTTCTCCTTCAAAGAAACAACTTCTGCATGAGTTATCACTCCATACATATGTTAACCTACAGTCAAACATGTAAACTTTTAGCAAAGAAATGCATCTTGCACCAAGACCCCATACTCCAACTTCAAAGAGCATCGGCAATACCACAATCCACTTGAAGTACAAAAACAAGTCTCTTCTTCAAAACACATATAGAGAAAAGTAGGAATAAAATCTACAACACTAATGTAATAGCTATTGCAGATAGCACATGGAGGCTGGAAAACCCTTGCAAGGTCATCTCGATCTTCAAGCTCCTCCATAAATGGAATCAACACTCTGGTTGACCATGGAACCCATAGAATTCAATCTGAAAAATCCTATCTAGAAGTGCTCCTTTGATTCTAAGACCTACTCTAATGAGCCCAAAATGTCTAAAAATGGCTACCTAGCCTCTTTTTTCACCCAATTTGGTCGAAAACTAGAGAAGTTATGACCTCTCCTAGTTTCTCCGCTAATCGCTCTACAAATTACACAAAATCTGACATCATCCTACAATTTCACCCGCTAAGCGTTCTAATTGAGTGACATTTTCTTAAAAATTCGGGCGGATTTGTAGGACAGTTAATTTTTCTGCCAAGGTCTAAAAACCAAAAGATCGGTCATATGGGGGGCCATGTGCCCAGGGGCTAGCCTCGAGAACTAGCCCCCTCCCTCCGACGATTACATAAAATGTTAGTGGTTTGTGCAGGAGTGTTCACATGTGGATCTAGTGACAGTGACTGCTAGTGGTCTTCGCTGGTGGAGCACTTGGCATTTACTTTTAGCGGTTAGCAACGGTAGTTATGGTATTCACATGGGGGGCAGTTAAGTCTGCCCGCCCCCCATACTATGCGGAAATAAACATTAAAAAAAACCTGCCTTCCTTACTTGTTAAGTAACAACCTGTGGATGCATTGGTAAGTCATTGCATTGTTGAATGGGAGGTCATAGGGTTGAGCCTAGTTTTCACCCTATCTGCCATAACAATTTTAATATGTCATTAGGAGGACACATGGCAGCCAGGCTTAGCCACGTGTCACCTCCTCATTGTTCTGAACAAAAACATGTGGAAAAATAAAATGAAGCCAATGAAACAAAATATTATGAGAAAATTCTAGGAATATTCCAAGAATATTCCCATTGCCACCTAGGTAGTATGGATGCCTAGTCAACATCCGTGTCAGCCACTTGCAATTTTTTTACGTGTTTGACAAAGTGAACAAATCACATTTTTGGGAGCATACAATGTCCGTTTCGCGTGAAACGAGTTGCACCATAATCAAGGTGACGAGATCTACGTGATCGTTTAGGTTCCAAACCATTCTGATAATTTTGAAATTTTTGCAAATTTTGAGCTCCTGGTCATCTCACGATACTCCTTTTCCAAAAAGATTGCATGTTGAGAAATAATTAGATGTAGAAAAACAATTAGTACCATCTGATTTTGATATGTTGGATGAATTAAGGAATGTTTGCATTGTATACCTTGTTTAAAATGTAGCAAGGAAGGTCTTTTGGCTTATGCCTTAGCTAGTGAAGACCTTGAGTTGTCCTCAGGAGATAAACTTCAGTTTTGGCGAGTTTCCAGTTTATTAGAATAATCATCATGAGTTCATGTGTAGAGTTGGAGCTTCAATTAAGTGGAAGTTTTCATCATTTTGACTATAGGATTAGTTGGCAGATCGAGTTCAGTTAAAATCAGTTGGCTTTTAATTCTTGATTTAAGGAAGAGTGAGTTAGATCTCCAAAGTTGATTGTAGAGAGCATGAGTTAACAACTCCAGCGATGATTGGAAGGAGAGAGAGTAACACTCTCATTTAACTCGCACTCAAATCTCAAGTTCTAAATTTGAACTAGCCCAATTTAGCATGGATCGAATCTATAAAAGGACGAATGCACATATTTATTCATTCTTGTATGCACGAGTTTGTGTGTGTGAGAGCCTTGTCGTCAGAGAGTATCTAGGAGGATCTTATACACAACAATGGATAGAGTGACTTTCTTGTGGAGATTAACTCTACAAAATAGGGAATTCTTGTGCTAGGATTTAGGAGGTTTGTCCTAAATAGGTAAGATTGCACTAGCAAATAGAAAGAGATGAATGTAGGGAAATCGACCTAGAAAGGCTGCAAGGAAGCAGGAGCAGAGGTCAAGGTTTTGCAAGGTGTTTCTAGCTAGTTTAGTAGTGAGAACAAGTGCTTTTTAAAGTGAAACAATTTTCCTTGTATTTGATCTAATTGCTCAAAACTCTATTGGTAAAATTCTACAACAAGAAGTGGGTTTCCTGATTTTTTTTTGTGTGTCTTTTGTGTGATTTTGTTCTTTATCTTTGCTTTTTATTCCAATGCTTATCTATTGTTGAGAAATTTTGTGTCTTGGTGAAAAAAAAATAGTTTCAGATTATTCATCAGATTATTCATCATGGAAAATTAACATGGTATCAGAGTAGAGATCAACATAAATACTAGCGCATAGAGATCAATTTGTGAAGAAAAAAGATCGATTTGTGAAGAACATAGACTAGTTTGTGAGTTTTTTGAAGAGAAGAGCATAGCGATTCCTTAGATAGCAGTATGGAATTCCTAGGACTAAGGTCAGATCATATTTTAGAGGGAGCCTCAAATTTATGTGCATGGAAGGAGTGAATCACAATAGTGTTGGAAGATAATGGGGTGGGGGAGTTTATCAAGAAAGTGATAACGCCACCTCAAGTTACTCAATAATTGGCCCAACATACTAAGAATGACACCAAGGTGAAGAGGATCATTCTAGAGGGGGTCAAAGACCATATTATTCTTCATATCCATGAGAATAAGACAACACATGAGATGTTTAAAGCCTTCTTAGATATGTATCAGGGTTCCAGTGATGCCAAGAAGCTTGATCTCAAAGAGAAGCTAAGAAGTATTTGGATGAGAAGAGATGAGGCCATCACCACATATCTTTCAAAGTTCACTCAAGTTCGAGATGAGCTAGGTGGTGCGGGTGTGATTGTACTAGAAAGTGACCTTGTGAGCCTTGCATTACTAGGACTTCATAAGTCTTGGTATAATTCCAAGATGTAGTTAGTGACAGAGAGAATTTTACTAGTTGGGAAAGGTTATGGAGTGATTGCATTCAAGAAGAAATCCAGAGAGGACCAAATATGGTAGATCAACAAAGATAGAGGACGAGTATAACTTTGCCTTGGCAGGTAAAGCCAAGGGAAAGAAGGGCCAATGAGAGGTCGAGTCTAGTACGAAGGGCGAGAAGAATAAGAAGTATCTAAGCAAGATCAAGTGCTTCCATTACCATGAGTTTGGGCACTATGCTACTAAGTGTCCCAACTGGAAGAAGGAGTCTAGAAAGGATCATGTAGCTTCATTAGCAAAGGAAGATGTGTTTTTGCCTAGTTCTAGAAAGATTTCTCATTGATTGCTTGCATGGAAAGATCAATAGAAAAAACATGTTATTTATTGATTCAGGAGCATCCTTCCACATGACTTAGAACAAGAAGTATTTCAAACACCTAAAGGAGAAGGACATGTATTTTTAGATCGAGCAAGAAGATGATGGCATGTATGCAGCTAGACGAGTTGGTACTATTAGTTTTTAGAGGGATTCAGGTAATTCTTTTCATTTAAGAGATGTCCTCTATGTTACAGGCCTTAAGAAATGTTGGGTTGTGTTATATTCTTTCCATGACTAGCTACGTAATTTACGGTGGGGTTAGAGAGGGGGGCGAAGCCCCCCTTCGTTACGCCGACTGTGCAGCAGGGGAGTCACAAGGGGGGGCGGTTAGCCCCCCTCTATGGGATCTGGGGCAGCGCCCTTAGGAAATTTTTTGAACCTATATTAGGTTGGGTGGACCTACTTATGGTTTTGTGCATGGTTTTCGCACATGGTTTTGGATGCGATGGTTTTCGGTCCATGGTTTTGGACGCGATGGTTTTCGGTCCATGGTATTGGATGCTTCGACATGTATAAATATGTATTGTAACATTGAAAGGAACATAAACAAAAATAAAGCTGGTAGTCCCGGTTTTGGGATATAGGGAAAATCTCTGTGTATATGTGTTTTATGTGTTATGCTCTCACATTGTTTATTTTTTGTGTTTTAGAATTCGTATGCAGGTAATTTTTGTATGGGGTTAAAACCTACATTTGGTATCAGAGATGTTTTGGCTTCAAGGGGACGCCTTTGTTCTTGAGGGGTTTCGCTCGGCCCTGTGGTAGACTCTATTCAGTAGGAGATTTGTAGGATCAATTCTAGTGGTGAAAGAAGATGGTGAGCAGTGGAAAGATAGAGATCGAGAAATTTAATGGTCAGGGTTTTGAGTTATGGAAAATCAAGATGGAGGATCCGTTAGTGGATAAAGATTAGTGGATTGTGGCAGATCCAGGTACTAAACCAACAGGAGTGTCTGATGAAGAATGGAAGAAGTTGGATCGGAAGGCAAAGAGCACAATGTGATTATGTGTCTCAGATTCAGTATTGCTGAATGTATTAGGGGAAGCTATGGAAAAGGCTTTGTGGGACAAGTTAGGGACTTTGTACCAATCTAAGTCTCTAGCGAATAAACTGTTCCTATAGAAAAAATTGTATAACCTGAGGATGAAAGATGGAGACTCAGTGACAGAGCATCTGAATGCATTTAATATTGTGGTAAGTCAGTTATTATCTGTTGATATTAAAATTTCAGATGAAGATAAGTGCATTAATTTGTTGTGTTCTCTACTAGATTCGTGGGATAGTTTGGTTATTGCGATAGGTAGAAATGCAACTGCCTTGCAGTTTGATGAAATAGTCTCATCCTTACTAACGGAGGAGATGAGACGGAAAAATATGGAGAGCCAGAATGGTGATGCCTTGTGTGTACGAGGACGGTCCCAGAATAGAAACAAAAAAAAATAAGTCATCGAGTGGGAGATCTAAATCTCCAGGAAAACCTGTAAAGGTGGTTTGTTGAAAATGTGGAAAGGAAAGGCACTACAAAAGGGACTGTAAATCTAAAGCTCCTGAAAAAGGAAAGGGATCTAGTGATGCTCCTTCTGTAGAGGCGAAAACCACTTCAGATGAAGGTGGGATGTGTACTTGGTTTCTTCAAGTACACATGTAGATCATGAGGCATGGTTGATTGACTCAGGTGTATCCTTTCACTTCACTCCCCATAGAGAGTGGTTCTACGAGTATGAGATATATGATGGTGGTGATGCCTTCTTAGGGGATGATAGGAAGGCTAGAATCGTTGGTCGTGGAAAAGTAAAGTTGAAGTTGCAAGGTGGAAGGGTTAGAACACTTCCGGGTGTTTTGCATATTCTTGCATTGGCCAGAAATCTGATTTATCTAAGCAAACTGGATGATGCAGGTGTAAAACAATGTTTGAGAAGGATGCCTGCAAGATGGTTTAGGAAGCACTGGTATTGATGCATGGAGTTCAAATTGGAACTCTGTATAAGCTGCAAGGTAGCACTGTTGTTGATGGGTGCAACAGTTCTGTGGTTCCTGAAAGTGAAGCAGAAATATAAAGGGTATCTGGAGAGAAGACCATGTTGTGGCATCAAAGGCTTGGAAATATTTGAGTGAAGGGCCTTCGAATACTTCATGGTAAAGGTATGGTAGAAGGTATAGAGTAATAGCTCTCTAGATTTTGATTTATGTGAAATTGTGTATATGGGAGCAAAATCGGTGAGTTTCCCCTCTGGTGGTAAGAGGGTGAAACAAATATTAGAGCTTGTGCACAGTGATGTGTTTGAACATGTAAAGGTTCCATCACTGGGTAAGTCTATGTACTATGTATCATTTATAGATGAATTCTCAAGAAATACATGGATATATTTCATTAAGGAGAAATCTTAAGTCTTTGACAGGTTTAAAGAATTTAAGGCTCTGGTGGAAAACCAGAGAGAGAAGAAGAAAAAGGTGTTGAGGTCAGATAATGATGGAGAGTTTTGCAACAAGGAATTTGAATAATTCTGTAAGAAGTGTGGTATAGCACGACAGAAGAATACTCCATACACACCTGAGAAAAATGGAGTTGCAGAAAGAATGAACAAGACGTTGATGGAAAGGGCAAGAAGCATGCTTAGTGGTGCTAGGTTAGGACAAGAATTCTGGGCAGAGGCGATGGAGACAACATGTTACTTGGTCAATAGATCACCTTCATCAGCGTTGGAGGATAAAACTCCACAAGAGGTATGGACTGGTAAGAAACCCTCTCTTTCACATCTGAGGATATTTGGATGTGATGCATATGTACATGTTCCAAAGGAGAAAAAAACCAAGTTGGATAGTAAAATTGAAAAGTGCATCTTTATTGGGTATAAGGATGGTTTAAAGGGTTATAAGCTTTGGAACCCAGTAACAAGGAAGGTTGTGTACAACTAAGATGTGGTGTTCAAAGAGGTGAAAGATGTTATTAAACATGAAGTCCCATCAAAGGAACCTAAGAAGATAGAGTTTGAGCTAAAGGAGGAAGAATCAGACTCTACAGCAGAGGAGATATCAGAAGATGAAGAGCCAAAAACTCTGGGTGTGAGAAGATCAGTTCAAGAAAGAAGGCAACAAGAAAGGTATAGTTCATCTGCTTTTTGTTCAAATATTGTTTTATCTATTACTGATGATGATCCCAAAAATGTGAAGGAAGTAGTAGATTTAGAGGATGGAAAACTCTGGAAAGAGGCCATGGTTGATGAAATGGCATTTGCACAAAAATGAAGCTTGGGATCTAGTGGTGTTGCGGCTAGAAGGAAACCCATTGGCAGCAAATGGGTGTTCAAGAAGAAGAAAAATGCAGAAGGAAAGGTGGAGAAGTACAAAGCTCATTTGTAGCAAAAGGTTGTTCCTAGGTGTCGGGAATTGATTTTGGTGATATTTTTTTCTCCTGTTGCGAAGGTAGCTTCTATTATATTACTTTTATCTGTTGCTGCTGCTTTTGATTTTGAGGTAGAACAGATGGATGTGAAGGCATCATTTCTTCATGGGTATTTGGAAGAGAAGATCTACATGAAGCAACCTGAAGGTTTTGCGGTGAAGAGTAAGAAAGAATTGATATGCAAGTTAAAGAAGTCTCTGTATGGGTTTAAAACAGTCACCAAGGATGTGGTATCATAAATTTGATACATTTATACGGGGAATTGGCTTCACCAGAAGCAAAGCAGATCAATGTGTGTATTTTAAATTAATTGGTGACCGTGTTATTTATCTGGTCTTGTATGTGGACGATATATTGCTGGTTGGAAATGAAAAAGAAATTATCTAGGATTTGAAGACCCAATTGTCCTCCAAATTCGACATGAAAGATCTTGGTGCTGCAAACTATATTTTTGGCATGGAAATTAAAAGAGATCGGGCAAAGAGGAAGCTCTGGTTAAACCAGATGAAGTATGTCGATACAATATTGCAAAGGTTTAATATGCAGGATAGTAAACCGATGAAGGTTCCTATTCCTGTAGGTGTGAAGTTATCTGCTGAACAATGTCCCAAGACACAAGAAGAGGAAGAGGACATGTCTCGTGTTCCATATGTAAGTGCAGTTGGTAGCCTGATGTATGCAATGGTCTGTACTAGACTAGACATTACACATGCAGTGGAAGTATTGAGCAGGTTTATGCCAAAACCAGGAAAGGAGCATTGGACAACAGTGAAGCGGGTTTTCAGGTATTTTCATGGCACTAGTGATTATGGTTTGTGCTACCAAGGAAGACCAGGATTGAACAGAGTTTTGGATGTCCATGGCTTTGTTGATACAAACTGGGTTAGAGATCTGGATCAGAGAAGATCTGCAAGTGGGTATGTGTTTAACCTATTTGGAGGTGCAGTCAGCTGGATGAGTAAGAAACAATCTATAGTGGCACTATCAACTACAGAGGCAGAATACATGGAATCCACTCATGCAAGCAAGGAAGCAATTTGGTTGCAGAGATTGTGTTTAAATGGGGCTAGTATAGGGAGTTATAAGGATAGACTGTGCCAACCAAAGTGCAATTTCTTGGCAAAGAACCCTGCTTATCATTAAAAAACAAAGCACATTGATGTTCAGTATCACTTTGTGAGGGATATGATAGAAGACAAAAAGGTGTCGCTGGTAAAGGTGGACACTTTGAAGAATATTGCAGATGCGTTGAAAAAATATGGGAGCTTTGAGAAGTTCTCTTAGGTAGAGAAACAATGGGCGTTTCAGGGCTAGATAAATGACTAAGCTCTCTCGTGGAAAGAAAACAACAAGTGAGAGAATGTTGGGTTTTGTTATATTCTTTCCACGACTAGCCTACGTAGTTTATGGGGGGTGGAGCCCCCCTTCCTTGTGCTGACTGTGCAGTGGGGGGTTTGAGGGGGTGGTTGGCCCCCCTCTATGGGGTCTTAGGGCAGTGCCATCGGGAATTTTTTTGGGACCCTATATTAAGTTCGGCAGACCTACCTATGGTTTTGTGCATGGTATTCGCACATGGTTTTGGACGCGATGGTTTTTGGTCCATGTTTTGGATGCGATGGTTTTCGGTCCATGATATTGGATGCTTCAACATGTATAAATATGTATTGTAACATTGAAAGGAACATAATGAAAAATCAAGATGGTAGTCCCGGTTTTGGATCTAGGGAAAATCTTTGTGTATATGTGTTTTATGTGTTATGCTCTCACATTGTTTATTTTCTATGTTTTAGAATTCATATGCAGGTAATTTCTGTATGGGGTTAAAACCTACAGTCTAGTACAAAGGGAGAGAAGAATAAGAAGTATCTAAGCAAGATCAAGTGCTTCCATTCCCATGAGTTTGGGCCTTATGCTACTAAGTGTCCCAAATTGAAGAAGGAGTCTAGAAAGGATCATGTAGCTTCATTAGCAAAGGAAGATGCATTTTTTGCCTAGTTCTAGAAATATTTCTCATTGATTGCTTGCATGGCAATATCAATAGACAAAAACATGTTATATATTGATTCAGGAGCATCCTTCCACATGACCTAGAACAAGAAGTATTTCAAATACCTATAGGAGAAGGACATGTATTTTTAGATTGAGCTAGGATATGATTGCATGCATGCAGCTAGAGGAGTTGGTACTGCTAGTTTTTAGAGGGATTTAGGTAATCCTCTTCATTTAAGAGATGTCCTCTATGTTACATGCCTTAAGAAAAAAAAAATTGGTACCTACCCTTGAGGACAAGAATTATGATGTCATCTTCAATAAAGGTAAGATTACCTCCAATACTTAGCTTCCAGATGCAAGAAGCAGATAGGTGTAAGGAAGAAGAATATGTGCTTACTACAGGTTGAGACAAGTGTACCGTGACAAGTAGGGCCATGAAGCTCTCAAAGTAGAGAAGTGATGGTTGAGTGAGATTAAGATGGAGCTCTCAAGATGGAGCCTTAGCCAGTAACTCAGGTTGAGTCCCAGCTAGTTGGAAATTGGGATGATCAACAGGATGACGAGGAGCTTAGCCCAAGGTGAGTGGATGAAACGAATCAATCACTGACTCCTAGTATAAGGAGAGTTTGAGCCAAGTGGGTAGAAGGTTTGTTTAGGGAGAATTAGAGAGAGTCGAACCTCTCAGTACCACCTTCAACTAGAGTAAGTAGACAGAGAGATACACAAGGTATATGGCACTTATGACTAAGGTGATAGACTCACAGTTCATGGTTAGAAAGAACAGTTCTTCAAATCAGGTTCCACAAGGAAGTGTTTTGTTCAGAGGGAGATACTGCAACAATGAAGAATGTAGTAGTGTTGAAGATAGATCCAGGTGGAAGAGGTTCTTCCATAATTACCTTCATTGCTAAGAGGGAGTGTTGGAAATGTAGCAAGCAAGGTCTTATGTCTTATGCCTTAGCTAATGAATACCTTAAGTTATCTCAGCAGATAGACTTAATTTGTGGTGAGTTGATTTGTAGTTTATGGGAATAATCATCATGAGTTCATGCATAGAGTTTCAAATTCAGTTAAGTGGAAGTCTTCATCAGTTTAACTATAGGATTGGTTGGAAGATTGAGTTCAATTAGAAAAAGTTGGGTCTTTAGTCTTAATTGAAGGAAGAGTGAGTTAGATCTCAGTTTATTGATTGGAGAGTGGAGTTAACAACTCTAGTGATGATTGGAAGGAGAGCAAGTAACACTTTCAGTTAACTCATTATTAGAGTTCTAGTTCTAAATTTGAACTAGCCCAATTTAGCATGGATTGAATCTATAAAAAGA